>OU342740.1:197572527-198172527 GCA_910589775.1 Avena eriantha | reverse complement strand
AAATATCAATTGGAGGTCCTCCCAAAAGTGGGGAGACCTTTATTGATTATTGGTGTATTTTTCTATGCCAAATACCCCACTATATATAGGGGGAGGGGAGGTACTACCTCCCTCAAAGCCCCGGGTGGGACTAAAGGAGAGGAGGGGGGAGGAGGTGGCCACCGGCCACCTAGTGGGCTCCCGCGCACAGGGGGCAAGGCCCAGCCGGCCTCCCCTTTGCCCCTTCTCCCTCTCTCCTTTCCCCTAATGGGCCCTCTCCCTGCGGAATTGGTCCATTAAGCCTTTCTGACCTTTAATTGAATTTTCTCTTTATTAAATACTTATGAATAAATGATTAAATCAACATTTAACATTCATTCACATATTATTTAATCTCCGTGGCCATGGAACACCTTTCACCTCCACTCCGGACATCCTCCGGACTTACCGAAACCCTTCTGGTTTTCCCCCTTCTTTTCTTCGGCGATTCTACCGATCCTATAAACACTCTCTAAACATCATCAAGATCTTAAGCATGATACCCCACGGTTCGGGAACACTCCAGACATGGTCGGGACACTCCCGCACCAATGATCGACAGAGGGACCTGGATGGCCATGTGACCCCTGTGAGTTCCACGAAGATCTTTTGTCGTTTGAACCGGGACAGTCGTGTCTTATTCCCTTTGTCAGTCGATACTTGCATTGCCCAAGATCTGATCAATGACATCACCATCTCGTGTTCAATCTCATTACTGAACAACGTTACTTGACTCGTTCCGACAAGTGATATCCCCGTGATCTAATCACACGCTACGTAGCTATTGGATATAACTTCTCCGAGTGGGCCCTTGAGTATCTTCCCGTCACATGGCCGGAAAAATCCCGCTCTTCACATATATTGCCTCTACGGTTTCCTCCGAATACCTAAACACACCTTTATAACCACCGTTTTACCAGATGGAGTTTGATGCTATCTAAGCACTCTCAGGAGACAGTGATTGATATAGCCTCACGGTCTAAGGAATAGTCTACGAGGATCCATTTCTAATCATCGTAACTTGAACTTCGTGACATGATTGGGTCACGATGTTTAGGTTGGGTATTGATTCATCATCTCATTCTTTGAATGAGATGACCTCATTTCCAACTGGCATAAATGCAGGATCAGGAAACATGATCATCTGTTGACCAATGAACTAGTGACTAGAGTTTCACTGGGAACCCCTGGTTGTTTTTATATCACACGTGTATTGATGTTTCCACTCAACACAGTTATAGCATGATATAAAACTTAATCATAAACTATATGAATAAACTATATGAAATATGATAATAGTCCTTACTACTATTTGTCTCTAGGGCATATTTCCAACAGTCTCCCACTTGCACTAGAGTACAAATACACTAGCTGCATTTGTTCTTAATCATTGGCACCATATACCCGATACCCTGAACATGCTTGCTCATGGAAGAGGTTGAGTATTGGGTCTGTACTTTACAGTCCCAAATCCTTTGCAACTTACTAATGTCACCTTGATCGACATTTAATACTTTATCATCACATGATAGCATCTGTGTGTATGCATCATCGCTATGGCAGCAGAACGAGGCCTGATTCTAGGAGCCTACAGTGACGTTAGATCAACCTCGAGGGCTTTCTGATGGGCACTGTGCCCTGGGAAACATCATTCTACATTAAAAGCGAACTAGCCCCGCCATAACATCATACAACACTTTAGATGGTACCCTTATGTATTATTATAAATGTATTCATCAAAACACTAGTGCACTCTGTGCAACTTTCGAAGTTTTGTTCACCTCGCTTCCTATTTGACTTTGATTGGTATCTATAGGAGTTTCCAACATATTCCCTTATAAGATATATTATCCTTTTATGGATTTGGAAAACATGTCTACAGTTCTCTATTAGACACTGCGGACAAAACTTAGCTCAACGTTCTGTGATTCAGACTTAATCACTTTCAAACGTTCCTTAATTTGGATCACATATTATGCTAAGTTATCATCATGCTTTACTAAGATAGAACCTATGTCTCAACATAGTAGATGACGATCATCCTTTTCTTTCTTTTAACCATCGATGTAAAACTTAATGCTATTCCTAATTTGAGTTGTTAAGGACCAGTTCCTTAATTAACTTCTATTCTGAAACCCTTTTTAGAATCCCTTAAGGAATACTACATAATATCATAATACCCCTATTATCAACTTCTACATATTATAAATCATTATTTATAAGTATTTGCGCTTTCATTCTTAACATACTTAAGAATTACTCCTATAAGCTCCTACTCAAAATATGTTCCTACATATTTGAATTTGAGACTTATGTTTCTCCCACTTAAAATATGTCAATCACATATTGTTTCAGGAAGACTTACATAGTTCCCACTCAATTTCATGCAAATTGCATGTCCACTCACTATTTTGAACAAATTCAAAATCCTTTGATCAAATATCAAACTTGGAGATTTACTATGAGATACTAGTACTTTACTAATTTTAAATCCACTAGACATTTAGCACACATGAATCAAATTCATTTGAATTTGCCCAATACCTGACAAATTGTGCTTTTGTCATTCACCCCTTTTCACAATGGCTTTGTAGTCATTTGTGAAACTTCCAAGTAACCCCTTTACTTGTGAGATTCAGCAACAAATTGCTTTCTAATCTCAAGGGAATTTTGCTTCTAGGATTTCTCATAATTTAGTTGACCATTATTTCCTTTGTAGTTCGTAGGTATGTCATATTACAAAAATCATGACAAGTGATTCACAAATGTTTCCATACAAGATATGGATTTACATTTTGAATCCTACTTCATGTAGCGAAAAACAATAGTGGAGGAAAAAACACAATAATCAAATCATTTATTCTTTCCTTCCATGAAGAGAATTGTTCAGGAATGATGTCCGTTGCGCTTCTCAACACTCTGATGCAGGGTTTTGAATCCTCATTATGTTTTACACTATTTTCCATTTGCTTCATAATTGAGAGACATCACCAAAAGAGAGCATTCTCAAGAATGCACCAAAATCCAAGAAATACAAGTTTTGCTTTCCTTTTGGTTTGAGCTATGGGTTTTGTATCCAGAGTTTCCAATGAATACACTACAAGGACTTATTCGTTATTGTTTTGGTTATATCGAATAACCCCAAAACTTTCATGAATTCAAATGGTTTACCAATTCTAATTGAGTGCTAACTATTTCTAACCAATGGTCTCTACATCTACACTACAACGATTTATTTGGTGCCTTTTATTCAACCCCCTTTGATATCTAATATCACATTGTGATTCTTCGCATTTTGACGTTTCAAAACACTTTGCATTCCACAATTACTTTTATGCCATTCTTATAAAGTCGAATTTCATTACTATTGATCAAATCATAGCAATTTGATTCTCTTTTATATTTATACCCCCTTTGTTGATAAAACATTTTGATCAAATCAAACAGTTTCATATTCATGTTTCCTTTGGTAAACTACTTTACACATTTAAACAATCATTTAATGATAATTACCATTTTCGTTAAAACATAATACATCGAATATGTCTTTAAACACTTTGTATTCAAGTAATACATGGTGTTCAAGTTATTTTGCCGAACTTAGGCATGATTTATATGTGAAAAGAAATCGAATGACTTTCACATATTATCAAATAACTTTGAATTTAAATAATGGTTTCATTCATTTAATGAAATATCATTAAGTTGGGTATTTTAAACAAGGCATTTTAATGTTTTATAAATGTTCATTCATTATCAATTAGTTTCAAACAATAAGGATAATTCACGCATAATCAAACAAGATATGAACACGAATAGAAATCATCCATAAAAGTGGAACAACCGTTTGTTACAAACTCATATGAATAACCATCTCACGAAGTGTGAGACAAACTAAAGAAGTTCACAATCTCTTGATTACATTAATCATCCTAAAACATAAACTAAATGATAAATGTCGAGGGAGAGTGCCGTTGGCCATCATCATCATGCTCGCCATCAACACGCAACGTCACCTCCTCTCCAGCAAGCACCTCTCATGCAGAAGGACCTGTTTTCAGTAAAACAGAACAAGTATCAGATATACTTAACACTGCAATGTGTTTGCAAGATTATAACATTTATAAAATTGTATATCAAATATATACCTTTGTCGTTGACGACTTTAGTGACATCTGGTTCAACCAACACATTCCTGAGATGTGTCATGAACCGGTGGAACTCCATTTCCGTGTCGCCCCTCATTACGCAAGTCCTGACTTGTGCTTGGTAGCTTGGTGGCAGCAACCGCAACACATCAGCATTTGCAAAAGAGCCTGAAATCCAAATGTCCAGGAAGTATGCTGGCCTCATGTACACATCATGCATGTGCTCTAAGTGGCTATCTAGTGACGAGTTCTCCTCCATCTTAATGGAGAGGAAGTCTCCGATCAGCTCATGCTCCCAAATGCGTGTCTGCTCCACGAAATGTGTCCTAAACTGTAGCATTACTGAACGAGGGTTGACATCACCCACGAAAGGCCACAGCTCGTCCACCATTCTGAAACGCATCACAACTGAAATATAGGAGGCCATCTCACGACGGAGATAACGGTCTTTCCGCTCCTCTAGGGTCTCAAGGTCCGTGGACAGATCCAAATCCATCCCGTCGAGTATGTAGTCGACCACGTCGTTCTCACTAAGTAGAACATGAAGACTGGCAACCCAAATGGAGAAGTTTGATCCATCTAATCTGAGCTTCTCTCCTTCTAACCAATCAATCGTCAACACGAAAGGTCCCATCTACATTTATAATTGCAAAAGGAATTTAGACTAAGTTTATAATTAAATGAGTTAGTAATAAATCCACTCAGAAACACCTATCCCCAAAAGGGTTCCTAGTGATAACACGACCACTATCAGCCACATCTCCCCCGATCATCACGGCCATCAATGTGGGTTCAAGGGTGGACGCTAAACGTCGTTCACATCATTCATGCGACTCATGCTTGATCTTTCGACCATCCATGTTCCGAGGCCACACTTCTCTAGCGTGCTAGGCTCGCCAACTCAACCTTAGTGTTTTCGCTATGCAACATGGCTTGCACCCACTGTATGTGAACGTAGATATGTCTGACACCCGATCATCATGGTCTGCCTCATACCGAAGAACTTTCTTGGTAGTGCACACTAAGGGGGAACACAATCGTTGGTAATTTTAACAGGGATCATCTTATTAGGCTACCGTCGAGTATGTAATACTATCACACAATAAGACATACAAACAATAACATTGAATGTAAATGCTATGTGATATGGTCCTTCACGTCGTGATCTCCATCTGCCGTCACCAGGTTCCGGCGCCGTAGACACCAGGGTACCGGTGTCATTCTGGCGTGGTAGTTTGTCACCTTCGTGACTATGTACTACTACGTAACAAAAGGTAATCACTTTACCTTTGCCACAACCATATCACAAAGCAACGCCCTCCTGCAAAACAAAGTTAGACGCCTCTAGTTTATCTTTGCATGTTTTACGTGGCTGAATGGGCTTTCGCACAAGAACCGTTCTTACCTACGAACTTTCAGCACAACGCTGATCAAGTAGTTGTCTATAATACACCCCTTTCGGGGCCCTCCGTTGCAAATGGCATACCAACTAATGTGAGAGAGACAGACACCCCCTAAGCCACTTTATACGGTACAAGCCATATGTCAGGCGTGGACCAGTCACGCGAATGAACGCGTAAAGTCGGTTGGGGGCCGCTTCATCAAGCATTACTGCGGTATGCACAAGTACACGTGGGAGGGTAACAACTAAAAGATCAATGCCCACACGCTACATCTCGTGTGTTCTACCCGTACTAGAATTACTACGCATAGATCTAGCTCTGATACCACTATAGGGGTTCCGCGTATAAAACAATAAATTTTACTCTACGCCCCTAAACCCCTGAAGCTGCCAGGACCTACCTATTAGTAATACAGTAATAGGAGGGGCTTTTCGCGAACTTACCCTTGAAGACCGAAAAGCGTTGTCAACCCTTGAAGAACTTACCCTTGTAGATGAGCCAAAGCCGACCTCAAGGTCATGATGAAGTCCATGCGCTCCTTCTGGCTCCCACGACTTGAGTGCCTCAAGTACGACACCTCGCGGGGAGTTACACACGTCCGGTGCCTGAAGATGACTCCCACTTTCCCGATCCAGCAGCAGTTGCAGAAATAGAACTCCCGGATCCGAATCCCGTAGCGCGACGGCACTCCGCGGTGAAGATGTCTCTCGCTCGCGCAGTCCAGACTTGAGACCATGGTAACGAGAGAGAGAGGGGAGAGAAAATATCAATTGGAGGTCCTCCCAAAAGTGGGGAGACCTTTATTGATTATTGGTGTATTTTTCTAGGCCACATACCCCACTATATATAGGGGGAGGGGAGGTACTACCTCCCTCAAAGTCCCGGGGTGGGACTAAAGGAGAGGAGGGGAGGAGGTGGCCGTCGGCCACCTAGTGGGCCCCCGCGTGGGGGGGGGCAAGGCCCAGCCGGCCTCCCCTTTGCCCCTTCTACCTCTCTCCTTTCCCCTAATGGGCCCTCTCCCTCCGGAATTGTCCCATTAAGCCTTTTTGACCTTTAATTGAATTTTCTCTTTATTAAATAATTATGATTAAATGATTAAATTACATTTAACATTCATTCACATATTATTTAATCTCCGTGGCCATGGAACACCTTCCACCTCCACTCGAGTCATCCTCTAGACTTACCGAAACCCTTTCGGTTTTCTCCCTTCTTTTCTTTGGCAATTCTACCGATCCTATAGACACTCTCTAAGCATCATCAAGCCCTTAAGAATGATACCCCATGGTTCGGGAACACTCCAGAAATGGTCAGGACACTCCCGCACCAATGATCTACAGAGGGTCCTGGATGGCCATGTGACCCCTGTGCGTTCCACAAAGATCTTTCGTCGTTTGAACCGGGACTGTCGTGTCTTATTCCCTTTGTCACTCGATACTTGCATTGCCCGAGATCTGATCAATAACATCACCATATCATGTTCAATCTCGTTACTAAACAATGCTACTTCACTCGTTCCGACAAGTGATATCCCCGTGATCTAATCACACGCTGCGCAACTATTGGATATAACTTCTCCGAGTGGGCCCTTGAGTATCTTCCCGTCACATGGATGGACAAATCCCGCTCTTGACATATATTGCCTCTACGGTTTCCTCTGAATACCTAAACACACCTTTATAACCACCGTTTTACCAGATGGCGTTTGATGCTATCTAAGCACTCTCGGGAGACAGTGATTGATATAGCCTCACGGTCTAAGGAATAGTCTATGAGGATCCATTTCTAATCATCGTAACTTGAACTTCGTGACATGATCAGGTCATGATGTTTAGGTTGGGTATTGGTTCATCATCTCATTCTGTGAATGAGATGACCTCATTTCCAACTGGCATAAATGCCACATGATCAAGAAACATGATCATCAGTTGACCAATGAACCAGTGACTAGAGTTTCACTGGGAACCCCTGGTTGTTTGTATATCACATATGTATTGATGTTTCCACTCAACACAATTATAGCATGATATAAAACTTAATCATAAACTATATGAAATATGATAATAGTCCTTACTACTATTTGTCTCTAGGGCATATTTCCAACAAGAGCTCCACATCTTCCTCTTCCGAGTCAGTCGACCGAGCGTGTCGCGCCCTTGATTTGTCGATCTTGCGCTGCATGAGGTCATCGCGCACATCATAGTCGTGGTCGTGTCGCCGTGAGCGGCGGCGTCGAGAAAGGTCATGACTGTCGTCGCTGGATGAGGGCGAGGAGTAGCGCTTTGCCTTTTTGCGGCTCTGATGTTGGTTCCTTGTCGATGGCAGCTTCGACTAGTCCCAAGCCTGCGATCGTAGATCGGTGTATGGCAGCTCGGGGATCTCCAGCTGGTGGCTGGTTGTTGAGGAGGTACATGGTGGCTGCTATCACCGTAGCCTGCGGCGTCTTGGGGACTACGTTGCCCCGTGTGTCGACTGTCATAGAGCTGAAGTCGAGTACCTTTGCAGCTTCTATACGTTCTTGCTCGGTGAGATGAGCCATCCGAGATCGCCTCTTGTTTGCGAGGTACTCGTTGCCTTTTGAGGAGGATCCTCCGTGGGAGGAGAGCCCGACACGTCGAAGGCTCGACTCATCTGCCGCCTTTTTACGCGCTTCGAGTTGCGCGATTGTTTGCACTTGGCGCTTGAATTCTTCCTTCAGGAGCCAGTGGTAGCCCATTAGCAGTTCTTGCAGAGATCCGAAGGGTAGAGGGTTGCCTCGTAAGGCCTCGTGGCAGCGAGCCCACTCCTCCTCGTTGAGCCTGATCACGACGCGTTCGCCGGTTTGCTCGTTTGTTATGGTTGTGAGCTCGACTGCCCCTCCATTATTGACAGGGGTGTGATTGCCACCATTGCCACCATTGCCGTCGTTGCCGCCGTTCGGCGGGTCGGTTTCGTTGCCACGGTTGCCCGCGTTGTCGCGATTGGCGGAGGTGTCGCCCGCGTTGATGACGGTGCACATGAAGTGATTGGGGAAGCTGCTTCTCCCGCAACTCTCATATCCGGAGCCGTAGGCTTCATCTTCAGTTGCCAAATCGCTTAGATCGGATTCGCGACTGCTGTCGCTGACCGTGTTCTCGACTGTTGTCGGGGTGTTGAGCTCACTAAGGGTGCCGATCGAGTATCTCATACTATCACACAATAAGACATACAAACAATAACATTGAATGTAAATGCTATGTGATATGGTCCTTCACGTCGTGATCTCCATCTGCCGTCACCAGGTTCCGGCGCCGTAGACACCAGGGTACCGGTGTCATTCTGGCGTGGTAGTTTGTCACCTTCGTGACTATGTACTACTACGTAACAAAAGGTAATCACTTTACCTTTGCCACAACCATATCACAAAGCAACGCCCTCCTGCAAAACAAAGTTAGACGCCTCTAGTTTATCTTTGCATGTTTTACGTGGCTGAATGGGCTTTCGCACAAGAACCGTTCTTACCTACGAACTTTCAGCACAACGCTGATCAAGTAGTTGTCTATAATACACCCCTTTCGGGGCCCTCCGTTACAAATGGCATACCAACTAATGTGAGAGAGACAGACACCCCCTAAGCCACTTTATATAGTACAAGCCATATGTCAGGCGTGGACCAGTCACGCGAATGAACGCGTAAAGTCGGTTGGGGGCCGCTTCATCAAGCATTACTGCGGTATGCACAAGTACACGTGGGAGGGTAACAACTAAAAGATCAATGCCCACACGCTACATCTCGTGTGTTCTACCCGTACTAGCATTACTACGCATAGATCTAGCTCTGATACCACTATAGGGGTTCCGCGTATAAAACAATAAATTTTACTCTACGCCCCTAAACCCCTGAAGCTGCCAGGACCTACCTATTAGTAATACAGTAATAGGAGGGGCTTTTCGTGAACTTACCCTTGAAGACCGAAAAGCGTTGTCAACCCTTGAAGAACTTACCCTTGTAGATGAGCCAAAGCCGACCTCAAGGTCATGATGAAGTCCATGCGCTCCTTCTGGCTCCAAAGACTTGAGTGCCTCAAGTACGACACCTCGCGGGGAGTTACACACGTCCGGTGCCTGAAGATGACTCCCACTTTCCCGATCCAGCAGCAGTTGCAGAAATAGAACTCCCGGATCCGAATCCCGTAGCGCGACGGCACTCCGCGGTGAAGATGTCTCTCGCTCGCGCAGTCCAGACTTGAGACCATGGTAACGAGAGAGAGAGGGGAGAGAAAATATCAATTGGAGGTCCTCCCAAAAGTGGGGAGACCTTTATTGATTATTGGTGTATTTTTCTAGGCCACATACCCCACTATATATAGGGGGAGGGGAGGTACTACCTCCCTCAAAGTCCCGGGGTGGGACTAAAGGAGAGGAGGGGAGGAGGTGGCCGTCGGCCACCTAGTGGGCCCCCGCGTGGGGGGGGGGGGGGCAAGGCCCAGCCGGCCTCCCCTTTGCCCCTTCTACCTCTCTCCTTTCCCCTAATGGGCCCTCTCCCTCCGGAATTGTCCCATTAAGCCTTTTTGACCTTTAATTGAATTTTCTCTTTATTAAATAATTATGATTAAATGATTAAATTACATTTAACATTCATTCACATATTATTTAATCTCCGTGGCCATGGAACACCTTCCACCTCCACTCGAGACATCCTCTAGACTTGCCGAAACCCTTTTGGTTTTCTCCCTTCTTTTCTTTGGCAATTCTACCGATCCTATAGACACTCTCTAAGCATCATCAATCCCTTAAGAATGATACCCCATGGTTCGGGAACACTCCAGAAATGGTCAGGACACTCCCGCACCAATGATCTACAGAGGGTCCTGGATGGCCATGTGACCCCTGTGCGTTCCACAAAGATCTTTCGTCGTTTGAACCGGGACTGTCGTGTCTTATTCCCTTTGTCACTCGATACTTGCATTGCCCGAGATCTGATCAATAACATCACCATATCATGTTCAATCTCGTTACTAAACAATGCTACTTCACTCGTTCCGACAAGTGATATCCCCGTGATCTAATCACACGCTGCGCAACTATTGGATATAACTTCTCCGAGTGGGCCCTTGAGTATCTTCCCGTCACATGGATGGACAAATCCCGCTCTTGACATATATTGCCTCTACGGTTTCCTCTGAATACCTAAACACACCTTTATAACCACCGTTTTACCAGATGGCGTTTGATGCTATCTAAGCACTCTCGGGAGACAGTGATTGATATAGCCTCACGGTCTAAGGAATAGTCTATGAGGATCCATTTCTAATCATCGTAACTTGAACTTCGTGACATGATCAGGTCATGATGTTTAGGTTGGGTATTGGTTCATCATCTCATTCTGTGAATGAGATGACCTCATTTCCAACTGGCATAAATGCCACATGATCAAGAAACATGATCATCAGTTGACCAATGAACCAGTGACTAGAGTTTCACTGGGAACCCCTGGTTGTTTGTATATCACATATGTATTGATGTTTCCACTCAACACAATTATAGCATGATATAAAACTTAATCATAAACTATATGAAATATGATAATAGTCCTTACTACTATTTGTCTCTAGGGCATATTTCCAACAAGAGCTCCACATCTTCCTCTTCCGAGTCAGTCGACCGAGCGTGTCGCGCCCTTGATTTGTCGATCTTGCGCTGCATGAGGTCATCGCGCACATCATAGTCGTGGTCGTGTCGCCGTGAGCGGCGGCGTCGAGAAAGGTCATGACTGTCGTCGCTGGATGAGGGCGAGGAGTAGCGCTTTGCCTTTTTGCGGCTCTGATGTTGGTTCCTTGTCGATGGCAGCTTCGACTAGTCCCAAGCCTGCGATCGTAGATCGGTGTATGGCAGCTCGGGGATCTCCAGCTGGTGGCTGGTTGTTGAGGAGGTACATGGTGGCTGCTATCACCGTGGCCTGCGGCGTCTTGGGGACTACGTTGCCCCGTGTGTCGACTGTCATAGAGCTGAAGTCGAGTACCTTTGCAGCTTCTATACGTTCTTGCTCGGTGAGATGAGCCATCCGAGATCGCCTCTTGTTTGCGAGGTACTCGTTGCCTTTTGAGGAGGATCCTCCGTGGGAGGAGAGCCCGACACGTCGAAGGCTCGACTCATCTGCCGCCTTTTTACGCGCTTCGAGTTGCGCGATTGTTTGCACTTGGCGCTTGAATTCTTCCTTCAGGAGCCAGTGGTAGCCCATTAGCAGTTCTTGCAGAGATCCGAAGGGTAGAGGGTTGCCTCGTAAGGCCTCGTGGCAGCGAGCCCACTCCTCCTCGTTGAGCCTGATCACGACGCGTTCGCCGGTTTGCTCGTTTGTTATGGTTGTGAGCTCGACTGCCCCTCCATTATTGACAGGGGTGTGATTGCCACCATTGCCACCATTGCCGTCGTTGCCGCCGTTCGGCGGGTCGGTTTCGTTGCCACGGTTGCCCGTGTTGTCGCGATTGGCGGAGGTGTCGCCCGCGTTGATGACGGTGCACATGAAGTGATTGGGGAAGCTGCTTCTCCCGCAACTCTCATATCCGGAGCCGTAGGCTTCATCTTCAGTTGCCAAATCGCTTAGATCGGATTCGCGACTGCTGTCGCTGACCCTGTTCTCGACTGTTGTCGGGGTGTTGAGCTCACTAAGGGTGCCGATCGATGGAGGGAACCATGATGCTGGGGCAATCGACGGCACCGTTGGCTGGTCAGGCATGCGAAGCGTGCCCATCTGACCAACTTGGAAGCCGAAGCTCCCGATCGCCAGACTGATTCCGTCGCCGACGGACTCGAAAGCTGGGCGAGTGACTGGCGTGTGTACGGTGAAGTCGAACACGCCGAAGAGCTGGCGAATCTCCGCTGTTGCAGAGTTGTAGATGGCGGTTGATGGGGCTGAAGAAGCCACAACATCAGCACTCCCAATTTCCATAAACGGCTCCAATTGACGAGGGTTTAACTCATCAATGCCCATTGTTATGGACTTGAGTTTTGGAAAAGGAGGGAGCGCTGGAGACATCTATCGGCTAGCAAACAAGCACACAGGGGACTCGAAGATTTAACCAGGTTCAAGCCTCGTAGAGGTCCCTACTCCTGCTTGTCTGCTCGTGGAATTATCAAAGGAATCAAAGATTACAATGGTGGACAGATGCATTCTGGCGAGGGTTGTGGAAACTAGGGTTGCGTGTGTCCTCCTCGCCGCCCCTCCTAGCCTTTATATAGATAGGCTAGGTCTCGGGTAGCAGGTCGAGTCAGTTACATGTTAGGGTTTTTCCCTTTTAACTTTCTATATTTAGCGTCTTCTTGTTCTTCAAGCAATCGAGAGTCCGTAGGCTATTCGAGTTCTTCATCTGGGCCTTGGTAACACGTGGGCTTCTACGTATTCAGGCCGTATATACTAAGCTCGAGTACCTGTAGGGTATACCCATGTCACATATAGAATTATACAACCGAACATGCCTTTTTTATATCTTTATACAATAGTTGTTCAATATATTTGCACTTACTTAAACCCCAAGGATGTAATTATTAATGGTTTTGCATCTCACAAAGCATAAATTGGTATCTTAACAACATACTTGTATTATCCATGATAAGAGTGCTTCAGTTCATAGTGCTAAGGATCAACATCTCAATGCTAAATAAAATAATACAATTTGTTCTAAAGTTGAGATCAAACAGCCTGCCAACATTAACTCCGTTGAAAAAGTAAATGTGTCAGATTTAGAATGTAGTTAAACCAAGATAATTAAATGATTCATACGGTTGTTTCTTCATCGTATTTTTCTTTGGCTTAATCAATTTTCATCACATTCTATAATTATTATAATAAAATTAAATCAAAGTCACCCAAGGAAGGAGTGGTACCACCTTATAAACATCCTGATTTTACTACCGTCGAGGAAACAAGTCTGGGAGATAACGCTGAAGTCGAGAAAACGACGAGTGCTCAGCACATACGCAAGAAACGTTTGCTTGAATAGCAGTTTTATCTTATAGTTTTTTGAATTTTTGTAAGGATTTTATCATTAGAAAAAATAATGAAAGGTTATTTTTTTACCTATCATAGAAATTGAAAATGAATCGGAGCATAAAGAGGAAGAATTGCATCCTACAAGAGAGAAGCAGATCTTAAAACCTCAGCTGAGTCAGATGAGGTTGCCAAAGAAACATGTCAAATTGATTCCTCGAAAGAAACTCAAGAGATTGAAAAAAACGAAGATCCATGTTAAGTTGATATGGAACATGTTAGTGACCTTACAATCAATGATGGAAAAAAAAACTCTTACTGTTAATATAGACAAGTGATGTTACTATCTCCGACCTATTGATCTAATTTTACTAGAAAAATGCAAAGTTCAATTTAAAAAATTATGTATATAAATCTCCATCTATTCTTATTTCGTTTTCTTTAGACCAAATGAAGAACTTTGCAGCAGCTAATGTTTCAAATGCTGAAGGTCAATCAGGAGGTAAGGAAATTTAATTGTGCTTAACGTTCAATTTTTTTTGAAGAGCAAGATGGGTTTAAACATGGAAATATGCATGTCAATCCTGATAGAAAAATATGATTATTATGACATACCCAAAACTATGCATTAACAAATATGCATGTTTCGAGAAGAAAACTGCATTGCAGAGGAAATGAAGAAAACAAGGTATTATGGTCATATATTTATTTTTACACGAGTTGTTATTGCAAATAAAAAAAATGAAAGTGTGTATATTGTTTGACAAATATATGAATTGTAATAGGGAGGACATTTGTTGAATACAACTATTTGAAAGTTGACGTAGGAACTCTTGCTGATTCCTTCTACCATGGTGGCAGTGTTGCAAATAATGTCATCGCACTCATTGTAGATGTAGTGAGAGGATATTGGAAGTGAGACAAGCATCTGATAGTTCCTTTTTAGACTCTTATGAGAACATCTGTTTTCCATTCAATTACCTTTTTTTAACATCTATAACAAAAAAGTAACTATTCCACAAATTTTTGCAGCTAAGAAATAATACAACAGAAAGAAGAAATTGTTATCCAATTAAGTAAAGGCAATAGATCCTGACAATGGTGATGGACTTTTGGACAGATAATGAAAGACTCGCAGAGGGTAATGAAGCAAGCGATATGAAGAATGGAGTTCGGGGTCAGATGGTGCAGCCCGTAGAAACAGAGCAACCCCCTCACAAACTTGTGAAGGGGGAGAGAAATACCATGAATGATAAACACGAGGAACATCACCCGAAATCCGGCGGGGGGACTAGGGATTACATCGTTGCCGGGAATTCGGCAGTCATCTTCCGTAGCGGGGAGCGCACCATCTTGGCGCTGGGTGAAGAGCTTTGTGCCCTTGATGGTGGATGGCCGCCACGACCCATTCGTGACGCGCGTGCCTGGGCCTTTCTTCTTTCCAGCCGCGGCAACAGCGCTCGTGCCCGTGGTGGCGGTGCCCTTCTTCTTGGCGGCCGCAGATCCAGCGGTAGAAGCACCTTTCTTCTTCCCCATCTAGCACTTGTGGTGGGAGCATAGAAAGTAGCTAGGAAAAGTGCGAAGACCATCCAGCACCACAAGAGGGTGCGAGCAATGGAACAACGAGGATCAGCAATGGAGTTAGTGCGCGAGGAAGAAGATGAATTGTGGGGACATTACCACATAGCAAACCCTTACTTAACCTCCTCGTAGATGCCATAACAACGGCTAGCAGAACACCAGTCAGACCCGTGGCGTGCATCAATACAGACGCGTGGCAGAGAAAACAGTGAACCGTCGCTCCACTCCCCCCATTACCCGCGAAAATCGAAGAGACACTGTTAAAATCGAAGATTACGCATGCCTAGTCAAATCCAAGTCAGAAATGGGGCCCACTTTCTAATTACTTCAGTAGAGCACTTTCTGATTACTCTATTCCTTAATCGGGTTTTCTACTTGACCAAGCACTCGGGGGCTACTCCTAACAGGAGCGCTGGCTGCGCACCCGATGAACTATACAGACCACCAAGCATTATGACAATGTATTTTTTCTCAAACCCTTCACTTGAATCAATGATTCGAGTGTAGACTCATGGTTACTCCCATAGGGAGCGCTGAAAGCATATTCAACTAAAACAAGCAAAAGACGACAGCAGTCACAATAAACTTATAGTCCCCACTCGAGTCTGCAATTCGAATAGGCACTCGAGAGCTACTCCCAAAGGGAGCACTGGTCGCGCACCCTATGACTTTTCTTATACATGACTATGTGTTGACTACATCCACACTCAAAAGATCTGGCGACTCCGCCTCATATTTTCCCTACAAAGAGACTGTGTCTCCTAGGCCACCCGAATCATCTCCGCGATGACAAAATTCGGATGCCACGGTTGGAACGTGATAAGACCTGAAGAAGGGCTGGTAACGCACCTGCTGCGCTCTACCAGACATAATCCATGCATGTAGGCACGATGAAATAAGCCTTGACAAACGCGTCGAGTGCTCACACTTATATAATGGGATTCGACTTTATAAGACCTTCACGACCTAAGTCGAATTACGCCAGCACTTTTCCAAATTCGAGTCAGGGGACTCGAGTTTGAGTAGATTGCGTTGTTTTGCCCTAAGGCATTTAACTGATCCCAATACATCGGATGAATCAGGCACGTATATCGACAATCCCTATGATACAAATTAGAGCACTCGAATACACGCTCGACTATGCACTCGAAGGCATCATAAAGTCTCCACTCAAATCTACAATTCAACCGGAAACTCTAGGGCTATTAACATGGGCATACCTTATAGGTACTCGATATTGGCATATATGGTCCAGCATTGAAGAAGCCCGGGATGTTGCTAAGGCCCAGCCAAGATTCGGGTGACCCGGGAGACTCCGACTGCTTGCAGCACACGACAAACTTAAGATAGAAGTTTAAAGGGAAAATCGTAATATGTAACCGAATCGGCCTGCTATCCTGAGACCTAGCCTATCTATATAAAGGCTAGGAGGGGGCAGTGAGAAGGATGATCACAACTCTTGTTTCCACACCATCGCCAGATTACATCTGCGCACCCCATATAACTTTCGACTCCTCGATAATTCCAAGAGCAGACAAGAAGGAGTAGGGTCCTCTACGAGGCCTGAACCTGGGTAAACCTTGCATCCTTGTGTGCTTGTTTGCTAGCCGATCGATACCTCTAGCGCTCCCCACTTCCTCAAACCTAAGTCCATCTGCGATGGGCATTGATGACTTAATCCCTCTTCAGTATCAGAGCTTACCACTCCATGCTGAAATCCCTGCATCATGATCACATCAAAAGAAATTGCATGCCTGCTAGAGTGGAGACCATGGTTTTCCATAGGTTGCTGGCACAGAACACAATTCATTTCGTCCACTCTTATGAGAAATATTTTAATATAAGTAAGATATTACCTAAACTATTCATTGACATGATAAAAATAAACAATTTTTAGCGCTAGATGGAGAACGTACAAACTTAAATTTCACTTCCAGAGTAGATGAATAACTGCTCTAGGAGAATAACCCAGGAACTACAACATAAATGATTAAATCAGATGGAAGAATGTAGCACCCCGGGTAAAACCACTACTAGAAAATCACTGTTATTTCTAGTTTGTGCATCATCATGATTGCATGCTCATGTCATCATGCCACATTGCATTTGAGCATCCTCATGATTGCATGCATATTATTTGCCTAAAAGTATTTTCTAAAATTATATCTTTGTTTTATAAATATCCCCTTCTTTATTTTAAATTAAAACCTAGATCTTTCAGGATATTTTTATTTGCCTAAAACCTATTTTCAAAAGTTCTTTTAAAATAAAATATGTAAATTAAAGTTCCGGGGAGGCAGCCCAGTCTTTTGGGCTAGGCCACCTACCACCCAACCCAAAATAAACCCTAAACATCTAAACCCTAACACTAATCCCCACACAACCCACGCCAACACCCAGCTGCCGCTGCATTCCACCCAGCAGTCGCCACAGCACACACAGTGCACATAACACACGTGCTCACACGGTCACGTACTAGCGCCCACACAACACCAAACACACACTACCGCTGCACACCACATAGCCCCTACAAGCACACAACCACCCAAACACACCCGACACGACCCTGGAGTCGGCCACACACGCACGCCACGCCTTCACGCCATGCTCGACCTACTCCCCCCACCTGGCCCCACCTGTGGTACACCATCACGCCCACCTGTCTCGACGTGCCTCAAACACCGCATCGCGACCCTCCCTCATGTCGCCAACCAACCCATCTCTCCCGGCCCCTCTCCTCTCCACCTAGCCCGACCACGACCCGCTCTCCCTAGCTAGGAACCGATCCACCATGCCAATGTGACACCGCTGCGTGCGCAGATCTGCCATTTGCTCCTCGCCTCTCCCTGGCATCGCCCTCCTCTTCTTCCACAGACGCCACCTTGCTGCACCACTGTTTCCCGTCACCTCAACCTCCTCTGTGTGCCCCACGCAGAGCGCCGCTGCCCGACAGAGAGTTTCTGCCACTGCAACTACCTTGCCTCTCGCTCGCCCCGGCCTCCCCGCAAGCTCCACTCGCCGCAGCCACCAGGAGCCTGCCGCCGCCCCGCTCCTCCCTGAGCCGCTCTAGCGCCTCAATGCCCTGGCCGAGCTCACCTTAGCTGCTCCCTCGTGAGCCTCGCCAACCTCGATCCCGTGACCACCACCGAGTGTGCCACCGCTCCCTTCCGCAACACCGAATCCCTATGCCACGTCAACCTCCACCAAATCGCGTGTTCCAGCTGCCTCGGATCTCGGCCACCGTGTGCCCCCTCGTCGGCATGGAGGACCTCTCGTTCCTCCGCCCTCCTCCTCCTCGAGCTCCACCGTGTCTCCGCCCCAGACACCGAGCAGTCCCTCCACGCACCGCCATCTGTGCCTCCATGCCCATCCCCCGCGAGCTTGACATTGACAAGCGCATTCTGGCTTCCCTCTACTTGTTGTCGCAGTCCCATGCTTGTGTGCTTCTATTGTTGAGAAGTGTGGTGAATTGGTGATTGTATTGCTATGGTGCCACCTGAAAGACATCGACAAGGACCATGCCTAGGACGAATGTTTTCAAGTTCCAAGCTCTTCAAGAATCTTTGTTTCCGTCCGGAGTCGACATCTTCGCTGGAGCTGATCCAAAGACCACCCTACCCAAAGGCCTTCGATGCGGAACACCGAGGTCTCCTTACGGGGGCACCAAGTGCTCCGTCACGGATCCAATGGCCAAGACCCCGAAGACCCGATCCCGGATTCGAAGTCCGAACCCTGGCATCAGCTTCATGTTCTTCTTCACGGACGCCAAGACCCCGTTCCCAAAAGCAAAGACTGATCCCACCGAGACTGAACCCGATCTCGACGAACCCCGAGACCCCCGGTTTCGAACAACAATGTGTGACCCTTTTTCCGAGACCCGTATTTTATAAATGCCATCTTTATAAATTGTTACATATTGAATCATTCATGCTCGCATACATATTCATTTGTTTGGGTTACTTTGTCGGTTCACCACATAATTAAATATGGTGACTATATGCAGGCTATTCTAGTCTTATATATATTGGCTCCATTTAATTTTGTGTAGCAAACTGATGTCATGATTCGCCTTGTTAAAACAACATTTAAATTGCGGGGTATCTAAATAACTTGAACCTCCTAATTTATTGCCGGGATCCCGATTCCGCTTAATATTGCATAGTTACATAGTATCTTTGCCAAGTCATGCATCGTATCATGAACATACCTGTTCTTCTACCGTAGTATTAAATAGTGCATCCGATGTTTATTCTAGTGCTTTGCTTCTTCAAGGATTAGGCTATTGGGTTGATGCGAGCTTTGCCCCGTCCTTCGGATATGTATCTTCGACTATGTTTACCAGGCTAGCATTCTTCCCCTTTCTACCTATTTTACATTTATAATATTTACTTCCTCCTATTGATCTATTTCTATCTGTGTCCCGATGCTTTAGTTTTCTGTACCATTTATATTATGTGCAACCTCTATATTACCTTGGACACCTCCTATTGCATGATGTTTGATAGACAGTCGGTCTTGCAAGTAGTAGATTCTTGCTCAAGTGTTGTTGCATGTTGTCGATGTTCCATAGTTGTTGGGAGGTTGCCACATGCTTAATGGTGGAGATGATCATGGTTGTCGGTATTACTTGTTAATTAAAATGCTAGAAATAGATATAACGTAGAGGCACCTGTGGGTAATAGATGTTATTTGGTTTTTACCCGCCCACTTGTGTCCATCTAGGACCCGAGTTCTTGACACATGTTCCAAGATCGAGCGCGCGAACCGCATGTGGGGTGTGTGGGCACCCCTATTGGCTTATTACCTGATTTCAAAGTACTATATTGGGGGCTACAAACTAGTTCAGTCTTTATTTGTTACCTATTGTACCTATGACATGTATGCCATGTTTATTACCTATTGCTCGATGAGTGTTTATTACTATTGTGTAGGTGCGACACTCTGTCACTAGAATATATTGTATATGGCCTCTACTCGCGTGAAAAGTGCATGCAACCTCAGGGTCTGTACAAGGATTAGCTATACCTTGTACGGGTAACTCTTTTGGGTGGCCCCCATGTACATGCTTTGGGATTGGGAAAGAGTCGTGTCCGAAGCCCCGCCAACATATCGATGGGTGTATGTTAATTGGTCTGACAAAAAGGGCAGAAGTGCGTGTGGAAACTTTGGTGCACCCCTGCAGGGTTAAATCTTTTCGAACAATCATGTCCATGGTTATGGACGACTTGGAGCACAGTTTCTCGATCACAGACAACTATAACTAAAGAATTACTGTTATAATTTGACTTGGATTTGATATGACAAGTAAGTTGGTTAATCACCATGGAATGAATGAATAAAATTGCCAACTGTGTGAGTTTCCTCGGAAGGAGTTCCTCTTTTGGTCTCGTGGGGGAAATACCAAGATGGGTATGTTTGGTGTTAGTATCAGTTTGGTTCCGAATAGGTCTTTCTTATCCCTCTCTGATAGCCGATAGTTGTATCAAGTCTCTACAGGTTGTCTAGTGCATACTTCGCTGCCACTTGAGTCCACCATACCTATGTAGGCGAGAGCCGCCGAACTCTAGACTAGCCGTGTACTGGCCTCAATACTGATCGCTCCCTTTTCCTTTTCCCTTTGTCTGCACCCCTTTTGCTTGACAGGTATAAGTTTGACGTTGTTAGTAGGGTTACCCTTACGGCTTGGCATGTGAAGGGTTATGGACTCCATCGGTTATTCTTCAGGGCTCTTAGCCCCATTTGCATCTTATCCGTACTTAGATGTTGTATCGTTTTCAAGGTGATTTGGATCTTTGTATTGTATATCTGTATTCTTGACTTGTTGACTATTTATTATATATATATGTTTTGTGGGTTCCATCGTGAATATTGTTTAACAGTATTACTTTGTTTTACACCCGCACACAAGTCCCTAGTGGGAATCTTTGAATCGTTTCTATGTGGGTTTAGCAGGAAGCGCTAAAATCTGCATAGGGCTGATTCGAGGGTGTTACAAAGTGGTATCAGAGCTAGGTTTTGCGATACCCCACTAGTCTAGACTGTAGGATAACCTAGCTAACGGCCGATGTAGAGTGTCAAAACTATTTTGGAAAATCGGTTGGATAGATCTGATTAGGTATGATTTTATTCATTACCTTTGTGTTAGTCTTCTCTTACCTTTGCATGTTTGAATCTTCTCTCTTACCTTCCTTCAAGTCCAGGATTTCTCGTGGTTTTGTGTTCGTCGTACCTTTAGGGTTTCGCTTCGTTCCTCTTGTAACAGTGTTCTGCGTCAGGTCTTCATGCTATCTAAGGAATCTTCCTCTGTGTACCTCTTAGTGGACCAAAGGTCACTAATTTTTTTCGTTGTATCTTCCGGTGTTTCCAACACGATGACATTATCTACGTCAGATCCAATGAAGAGCCTGCATCACTCCTTTGTTTTTCAAAGCTTTCTGAATATCGCTTATTGAGATCATCAGTCTAAAATATGAGAGTGGGTTGCATGATTCTCGTATCCTTGTATAGAGTAATGCTTTGAGTGCGGGATGGAGTCGCAACCGTACCACTACTCTTATAATTTGCTTTTGTATATTGAATCAGTGGATCTATGCGATTTTACTCCTTCCATGAAAGTTAAAGGTGGTCTTACCTTTTGAGACCTTTATATTCATTTTTGTCTCTCCGAAGTGCTCTCTCGACGAACATGGGCAACGAATCTTGTTGCTGATGTCGCTGATTTCAAGACAGAGAAAGAATCTTTGTTAGTGGTGTCGCGAAGATCTACACGAAGCAAGAGGATTCAGATCGTCAGTCTTCTACCCCGTACCATGTGGTGGATCTCGAGGGCGAGAACCATTGTTAGTGGTGTCGAATTATAGCACCCCGGGTAAAACCACTACTAGAAAATCGTTGTTATTTCTATCTTGTGCATCCACTAGAAGAAAAGTTTCCTTCTGCAATGACTTGGCCCGACGGTCGACGTAGAAGGCGCGTCTTCCGCGACGAAATTCTTGGCTCGGCCATGGCGGATGGAATACTTTTATTCCGGTTTCACGGCCCTCTACTATGACGGAACCGCTAAAAACATGGAGGAAGCTCGGCTGGCATGTGGATGAAGCAAGATTTTCGTTTCCTCATGCGATGTTGACTCACTGAAGTCTTTTTAGTTGTGTGGGTCCCAGACGTCAGTATCTCTAGTAGACCATACTTTTCGGTCACTCCTTCTTGATTTGAACTCAATAATGTTGCTCGATGCGTCTGCCGTTTAGTCAGGCTGCTATGTCCCACATGTCAACCTCTCATTAGAAGGATCGTGTGTATGATGGAATTTTTTCCTTCGCTCGCGCTACCCTATTCCGAAGTTGATAGTGTTGCTCGATGCATCTACCGTTTAGTCAACCTCCTGGAACCCACAGGTCATCCTCTCATTAGAAGAAACATGTGTATGATGCAATTTTTTACTTCGCTAGCGCTACCCTGTTCCGAAGTTGATAGTGTTGCTCGACACATCTATCGTTTAACCAACCTCCTCAGCCCCACATGTCATCCTCTCATTAGAAGATGTGTATGATAGATTTTTTTCCTTCGCTCACGTTACCCTGTTCTGAACTTGATAGCGTTGTTCGATGCATCTACCGTTTATCACGCTGCTGGGTCCCACATGTCATCCTCTCATTAGAAGAAATGTGTGTATGATGGATTTTTACCCTCTGTCGCGCCTTCGTGTTCCGAACATGATAACTTTGCTCGTTGCATCAGCCATTTATTCAGGCTGGTGGGTCCCTTTTGTCAGCCTCACATTAGAAGAATCGTGGGTATGATGGAATTTTCTTATTCTCTAGCACTACCCTGCTCCGAACTAGATAGCGTTGCTCAATGAATCTGTTGTTTGCTCACGCTAGTGGGTCCCCCATTTTAGCCTCTTATTACAAGAAACGTGTGCATGCTGAACTTTTTTCTTACTCGCGCCTCCCTGTTTCGAACTGGCAACATTGCTCGATGCAGCATTAGTATAAGGTTGTGCTGCTGGATCCCACTTATCAACCTCTCTGTAAATGAAACGCACATATGATAGACTTTTTTGGCCATGTCCACTGTTTTAACCTTGGCACTGGGTTCCAGATGTTAACCACCTCTGTTGAGGAAACGTGTCTTTGCTGGGTTCCAGCTGACAGCCTCTATTTGAAAGAAACGTGTGTATGTTCGACTATTTTTTCAGGTCCCAGATGTCAGCCTTAGAGTACAAAAAATGCTCATAAAGGCCGAATTCAAAAGATTCTGGGCTAACTCGGGGCAGATGCCCTATTCGTCATGGCTTATATTCCATGGGCTCACTCCTAAATTGAATGGGCTATGGTCGGTGGCCACAAGACCACGAAAAGGCTGAATTAGAAGGTATTGGGCTATGCTTGGGGCTGATAGGCTAATTTCATGGTCTATGCTTGGGCCTGCTAGGTCTGACATGTTAGCTTCATTTTTTTCTAACCACGTCCGTTGTTTTCACCATGGCTTCCATGTATGCTCTTACTGCTGGGGCCGTTATGTCAGCCTCTTTGGCATGTTCCGGCTTGTAGGTCCCCGATGCAGCCTTGTATGCTTTGTCTGGTGGGTCCCTGATGCGATCCTCTCTGTACATGTCTTTAAACTTTTTTTTCGAACCCACCCTCAAAACAAACTCTAGGGACACTACATGCTGGTGGGTCCGTGATGTCAGCCTCTCCGTAATGCGATATTGCTAGAAGAAAAAATGTAAATCCAAGATACGGTTCGAACAAAAGACCTTCAAATAAAATAAAAGTAAACTGAGTGCGTTGCCACTACAAGAAAGATATTTATAGAATTAATATCATTAAACTTTTATTAGTACTACAATTTATGTATTAGTCTTCTTAAAAATATTTTGTGTGTCTACGTTTATCTCTTTAAAAAAATAAATGGTAGCGCTCCTGGCATCTCAATTTATAAAATGCCACATAATGGAGTATTTTCTTAAAAACATGGTAGGCAGAGTTTTTTTTTATTTTGAGAGGTGGGGGGCAATGCCCAAAAGGCCGAATTAAAAGGAGTTTGACTATTCTACATAGGCTCCTCTACATGGGTTATACTCCGTAGGCTATGCTCCATGGGCTTCATTCTCAAATTTTGTGGGTTGTGCTCAGTAGTCCCCTGAACCCTAAAAGGCTGAATTAATATGTTCTCGGTTATGATCCATGGGCTCCGTTCTCAAATTTCTTTGGGTTATGGTCAGCAATCCCCTGACCCCGAAAAGACCAAATAAAAATGTTCTGGGCTAAAGAGGGGACGAATGAGCTACTAGATTTCTTCTCCTGGTTAATAAAAATTGCCTTGTGATGTGCTCGACCGGATTCGAACTAAAGACCTCGGAGAGGGAGGGGAAAAGCGATAATTCTTTTTGGCAGCTATTCATGTCAAAATTCAGCAGTACAGAATAAGGTAGAAAAAATATCAACAGATTCAAAGTTCATATGCAGGAGCACTTGACCAATTCAGCAGCATTTCAAAAGTGACCAATTTAGCAATACAGACAATGAAATACAATAGTAGTACAGAGATAACCAGTTCTTGTTTCAGCTCTAAAAACCTTGTCGTGCGATCAGTTTGTCCTTTTCACCAAACACAGTCGACCATTGGAGCAAGAAAAACTAATGAAGTCTGCTTTGAGTACCTTCTTCTCACATCAATGCATGTGTGACCACCATATGCAACCCAAAATACCCAAGTCTCATCTAGATTGTGACACGGCCATGTTTCAAAAGAAAAGCAAGACTATCTACTGCTATTGATTTAAACAAGTACTAGTACATCAGTATTAGTTCTATAAAATGCTTTAGTAATAGTAACGACAGAACATGTGAGAGATTCAGTAGCTTTCCTGCTTGAAATTCTATAGCAGTACAGAGAGAATCAGTTCTTGTTCCAGCTAAAAAAACTTGGCGCACGATTAGTTTGCCCTGTTCTGCGAAGAGACCATCAGTGCAAGCAAAACTGACGATCAAGTCTGCTTCTATGTGAATACCTCATCCTTACGTCAATGCATGTGTGAGCGCCCATATGCAACCCAAACTGCGCAACACTAATGTAGATAATTATGACAATGCTAAGTTTCAAAAGAAAAGCAAGACAATCTGATGCACTTCATCTAAACAAGTACTAGTAAATCATAGTTTGTTCTACAAAATATTGTACTAATAGTAACGATAGAGCATTTGAAAGATTCAGTAGCATTTGAAAGATCCAGCAGTACAGAATAAGACCATGAAAATATCAAACAGATTCCCTGTTGATATTCAGCAGCACTTGACAGAGTCATCACATCATTCAAAGTGACCGGTTGGCAGTACACAGACAGTGACCAAAAGGATTGACAGATTCAGCAATGTGAACATTGAAATTCAATAGATGTAGCAAGGCCTGATTCAAAAGGAAAGCGATACCATATTCTGCACTCGGCCGGTCGATCTGAACATGTACCGAACAAAACTTTTGACAGGTTCAGCAGCATTTGAAAGATTCAGCAGTACATAATAAGAAAGAAAAATATCGATAGATTCCCAGTTCACATTCAGCGGCACTTGGACATATTTGGCAGCATTTCAAAGTGACAGATTCAGTTTGCCCTTTTCTCTGAACACTCATCATTGGAAGAAACAAAACTGATGGTCAAGTCTGCTTTTGTGTGCATGCCTCCGTCTCACATCAATACCTGTGTGTGACCTCCATAGGCAACTCAAAATACCCAAAGCCTTGTCTAGATTATGAGTTTATGACAAGGCCAAGTTATAAAAGAAAAGCAAGACCATCTACTGCACTTGATCTAAATTGAGTTATCCTATTACATAGTATTATGAGTACTTACGGTAGTTTGGTTCCAATCGCGGGCATTGACAAATCTCCGGATGAACCATAATAGAGTCTCCGGAGATTTCCATGCAACATTAGTTCAGAAACCAACAACCGCTTCTTTGCTATTTATACTGAAGCAACATATTTCAGGAAACGGGGTATATCCAAGTCCTATTGCATGGTGGGAGGTGTAGACACAATAGCTTCTCATCAGATATCCTAGGGCAACATCTGCACCTCCCACCGCAATGTTAATCCAATAGTTCAATCCAAGGAAAAGGGAATATGGTCCAGGTCAGCAATCGCTATCCATGGCTTAGGTAGATACAAGTAAGCAGTGTCCTTTGAGTACACCTTGCAGCCAAACCCATTAGCATAGGTGCCACAAGTGCGACCGCAGCGATCAACACTATGATCAACAACAGGATTGCCATGACCATAATAAGTACCCCCATAAAACTCCTCATCACTAATGCCCACTGTATCGATAAGAAGAAGGTGAGAATCATCTAGAGATATTGCTAAGAACCATAAACCAGGTTCATGCTCATCATCATCTATGGCATCAAGGTTGCCCTCCTCGAGATGCGTGATAGGTGGTGACGGGAGCAGAATAGGACCTTCAAAAAGAAATGACGGGCAAATAAGCCAACACTAGTTTACATCCATTAAAACTGAAGCTAGTGTTTAGAACAGGAATGGATCAAACTTACCAAAATACAGATGATTCCAGACATAAACACTGCCACTCTCAGTGGATGCAAACACCAGACCCTTGTGGATAAGTCCATCGTTGTATCTGAAATAACATTGGAACTAGTTCTCAAGAACTATCCATGCATACTCATCGCCATCAAGGGTAGCAATTGAGTAGTCAAAGATAGCGACAAGACAGAAATCTAAATAATCTGCCGTAGCTGTGGGAGCTCGGCAAAGAGCAATCTTCCAAAGGAGAATAGGGCAATCATTATGCATGAATGTAAACGGATCGTTGGTGGGTACAAAATCATTGACTTGTGGGAGAGGAACACATTGAAGAGTGTACACATTGACAAGCTCCCACTTTCACTTGGATCCAATAGTGGCGATACAATCTCCATTGGCACCTAGCCACTGCTTACCCATACTATTCGGGAACATAGTGTCGGAGGAGAACCTGTCCAGCGATGTCATCTTGCATGTCGTGCCCTTGCCCTCGAAGTACTCATTGCATTCCCATGGTTTCTTAGTCGGGTGAGAATGAAGAACATAGGGGAGGCCAAACGGCTGAGAAGCATGTAAAGTTGCACTATATTTTGCCAAGTCAAGAAGATGTTTGGACAAACTGGCGAGCCTCGCGACGGTGATGAAGTCGCATCTAGTTATGATTTCTTCAAGCGAGCCTTCGGTAAAAACATCCTGGAACAGCTTAGAATCATTACGGTCCTTGCTCGATCCTGCCATCGCAAGGGAGCTAATGGAGGTTGGGATGGTGGCTTGATTTGGTTTTCTAGAAAAGAGGGTAGATCGATGGTGGCAAGCGGGACAAGGAGAAGAACAAACACTCTCATACTATGCGGTGAACAGGATCAAAAAGCGACATTGTGGAGGAGAAGAATGGCGTCACTTGGCGTAGAGGTAGGGTAATGGGGAACTGGGATAAAGCGTATAGGCGAGGTTGAATAAAATGAAAACAGATGCATGTTCCTCTACTCCAGTTCCATTCAGAATAGTACTACTCTTCTCCAGTTCCCTCCACAATAAATATTTCTTGTAAAATGAAAACGGAGTACTACTAAGTACTCGAATATAGGGGTAGTTGTAGAAGTAGCGATCCACCTGTAATAATAATTTCTCCCATTCTCAAGCTCGTTTGTGGTACTAGTTTCCAACAAAAAACTCTTGTGTACATATAGTAGGACATATTCCGAAACATGGATTTTGAAAGGCTGCCAAAAAAGTGTCCTTGTTTTGAAGACAATCAAACAAAAAATAGTACTAATAACAAAAGAATTCACACGACGGTCTCCTGCATGTACTACTTTCCATGAAGATAAACATGAGTTTTGAAAACTATTTTAAGATAAATGTGAGTATGAACATTCTAGGATTTCAAGCCGAACGACCAAGTTCAAGGCCATATCCACATCATACTTTATGCCGATGGTCCCGTATCCAAGAATATGCATGGCGACAAATTTGGCCATATTTTGAAAGCAATCAAAGAGGATGTAGTATCAAGAGTAGGGCTCGATCATCTGCTCTCTCAAGGAGCTGAACCCGACTGTTTTCTTTACTAACTTTTATGGTCCTTTATGCTAAATGTATGGAACTCAATGTAATTTTACCTTTTTTAGGTCCTTGATGTAAAATTCCAACCAAAAAGTGTAAGTGGTGAAATTTGAACGAATTTAAGCTTAGCTGTCAACGTATGATTTTTTTTGGATTTCAAGCCAAACGACCAAGGTCAAGGCCATATCAACATCAGACTTTATGGTGATGATCCCATGTCCAAGAATTAGCATGCTGATAGATTTGGGCATGTTTTGAAAACAATCAAAGAGGAAGTAGTATGAAGAGTATGGCTTGATTAGCTGCTCTCTCAAGAAGGAGCCATACACAATTGTTTTCCTTGCTTATTCTTAGGGAGTGATAAATGTATGGACATCGATGTAATTTTCCCTTTTTTGGGTCCTTGATGTAAAATGTACTTCCACACACCGTGTAAAATTCTAACCTAAAAGTGTAAGTGGTGAAATTTAGATGATTTTAAGCTTACTTGTCAACGAGTATGAACATTCTTGGATTTCAGTCGAATGACCAAGGTCAAGGCCATAAAACATCATAATTTATGCTAATGATCCCATATCAAGGAATCTCCATGGAAATAGATTTGGCCATATTTTGAAAACAATAAAAGAGGAAGTAGTACGAAGAGTTTGGCTCAGATCAGCTGGTCTCTCAAGAAGGAGCCAAAACTGAAAGTTTTCCTTTGTAGGGTCCTTTGTGCTAAATGTATGGACCTCCATGTAATTTTCCCTTTTTAGGTCCTTGATGTAAAATGTACTCCGACCGACCATGTAAAATTCTAACCTAAAAGTAAGTGGTGAAATTTAAAAGAATTTAAGCTTAGTTATCAACGCGCATGAACCATATTCTTGGATTTCCAAGACAAACGGCCAAGGTCAAGCCCATATCTACATCATACTTTATGCATATGATCCCATATCAAAGAATTTGCATGCTGACAAATTTGGCCATATTTTGAAAACAAATAAAGATGAAGTAGTGTGAAGAGTATGGCTCGATCAGCTGCCCTCTAGAGAAGGAGCCAAACATGACTGTTTTCCTTGCCTAATTTAAGGGTCCTTTGTGCTAAATGTATGGACCTCTATGTAATTTTCAATTTTATTAGGTCCTTGATGTAAAATGTACCTCCACGCCCGTGTAAAATTCTAACCTAAAAGTGTAAGTGGTGAAATTTCGACGATTTAAAGCTTACTTGTCAACGAGTATGACCATTATTGGATTTCAAGCTGAACAACCAAGGTCAAGGCCATATCGACATCGTACTTTATGTTGCTGATCCCATATGAGAGAATTTTCATGGCAGCAAAATACCCTATTTTGAAAACATTCAAGGAGGAAGTAGTGTGTAGAGTTTGGCTTAGATCAACTGATCTCTCGAGAAGAAGCCGAACCAGATTTTTTTTATTTTAGGGAGCTTTATGATAAATGTATCGACCTAGATGTAATTATTGCTTTTTTTAGGTCCCTGGTGTAAAATGATCTCCGACCAACCGTGTAAAAATCTAACCTAAAAGTAAGTGCTGAAACTTAAACGAATGTAAGCTTAGTTTTTAACGAGTATGAAGCATTATGGGATTTCAAGATGAACGACCAAAGTCATGATCCCATATTCAAGAATTTTCACGCCGACAAATTTTGCCATATTTTGAAAACAATCGAAGATGAAGTAGTATGACGAGTATGGCTCAATCAGCTACTCTCTCGAGAAAGAGCCAAACCCGACTATTTTCCTTGTTTAATTTTAGGGTCCTTTGTGCTAAATGTATGGACCTTGATGTAGTTTTTCCTTTTTTTAGGTCCTTGATGTAAAATGTACTTCCATGCTCGTGTAAAATTCTAACCTAAAGGTGTAAGTGGTGAAATTTTGACGATTTTTTAGCTTACTTGTCAATGAGTATGACCATTATTGGATTTCAAGTCAAACGACCAAGGTCAAGGCCATATATATCAACCATCATACGTTATGTTGATGATCCCATATGAGAGAATTTGTATGGCGACAAATTTGGCCATATTTTGAAAACAGTCGAAGAGGAAGTAGTATGTAGAGTTTGGCTAAGATCACCTGATTTTCCGAGAAGGAGCCGAACCAGAAAAGTTTCCTTTTAGGGAGATTTATGATAAATGTATGGACCTCGATGTAATTTTTGCTTTTTTTAGGTCCCTAATGTAAAATGTACTCCGACCAACCATGTAAAAAATCTAACCTAAAAGTAAGTGTTGAAATTTAAACAAATTTAAGCTTAGTTCTCAACGAGTATGAACCATTCTAGGATTTCAAGATGAACGACCAAGGTCATGATCCCATATCCAAGAATTTCCATGCCGGGAAATTTTGCCATATTTTGAAAACAATCGAAGATGAAGTAGTATGAAGAGTATGGCTCGATCAGCTACTCTCTCGATAAAGAGACGAACCCGACTATTTTCCTTGCTTAATTTTAGGGTCCTTTGTGCTAAATGTATGGACCTCGATGTAATTTTCCCTTTTTTAGGTCCTTGATGTAAAATGTACTTCCACACCCGTGTAAAATTCTAACCTAAAAGTGTAAGTGGTGAAATTTCAATGATTTTAGCTAACTTGTCAACAAGTATGACCATTATTGGAATTCAAGCCGAACAGCCAGGGTCAAGGCCATATCAACATCATACTTTATGTTGATGATCCCATATGAGAGAATTTGCATGGCGAGAAATTTGGCCATATTTTGAAAACAATCAAAGAGGAAGTAGGATATAGAGTTTGCCTCTCAGATCATCTGATCTCTCGAGAAGGGGCCAAACCAGATTTTTTTTCCTTTTAGGGATCTTTATGATAAATGTATGGACCTCGATGTAATTGTTGCTTTTTCAGGTCCGTGATGTAAAATGTACTCCGACCAACCGTGTAAAAATCTAACCTAAAAGTAAGTGGTGAAATTTAAATGAATTTAATCTTAGTTTTAGTATGAACCATATTCCTGGATTTCCAAGACAAACGTTCAAGGTCAAGCCCATATCTACATCATACTTGATGCATATGATCCCATATAGAAGGATTTGCATGCCGAAAAATTTGGCCATATTTTGAAAACAATCGAAGATGAAGTAGTATGAAAAGTATGGCTCGCTCAGCTACTCTCTCGAGAAGGAGCCGACCCGACTATTTTCCTTGCTTAATTTTAGGGTCCTTTGTGCTAAATGTATGGACCTCGATGTACGTTTCCCCATTTTAGGTCTAAAAGTGTAAGTGGTGAAATTTAGATGATTATTTTAAGCTTACTTGTCAACGAGTATGAACATTCTTGGATTTCAAGTGGAACAACCAAGGTCAAGGCCATATCAACATCATACTTTATATCCTGATGATCCCATGTTAGAGAATTTGCATGGCAACAGATTTGGCCATGTTTTGAAAACAATCAAAGAGGAAGTAGTATTAATAATTTGACTCGGATCAGCTGATCTCTCAAGAAGGAGTCGAACCAGAATTTTGTACTTTTAGGGTCCTTTATGCTATTTGTCTGGACCTCAATGTATTTTTTTCTTTTTTGAGGTCCCTAATGTAAAATATACACTGATCAACCGTGTAAAGTTCTAACCTAAAAGTAAGTGGTGAAATTTAAACGAATTTAAGCTTAGTTGTCAATGAGTATGAACCATTCTTGTATTTCAAGATGAACGACCAAGGTCAAGTCCATATCTACATCATACTTTATGTTGTTGATCCCATATTCAAGAATTTGCATACCAAAAAATTTGGCCATATTTTTAAAACAATTGAAGATGAAGTAGTATGAAGAGTGTGGCTCGATAAGCTACTCTCTCGAAAAGGAGCCGAACCTGACTATTTTGCTTGCTTAATTTTAGGGTCCTTTGTGCTACATGTATGTACCTCGCTGTAATTTCCCCCTTTTAGGTCCTTGTTGTAAAATGTACTCGCATCGACCGTGTAAAATTCTAACCTAAAAGTAATGGTGAAATATAATTGAATTTCAGCTTATAGTTGTTAATGAGTATGAACATTCTTTGATTTCAAGCCAAACGACCACAAGGTCAAGGCCATAACTCTACATCATACTTTATTCTAATGATCGAGTATCCAAGAATTTGCATGGGATATATTTGGCCATATTGTGAAAACAATCGAAGAGAAAGTAGTATGAAGAGTATGGCTCGATCAGTTGCTCTCTCGAGAAAGAGCCAAACCCGATTGTTTTCTTTGGTCAATTTTAGGGTCCTTTGTGCTAAATGTATGGACCTCGATGTAATTTTCCCTTTTGTAGGTCCTTGATGTAGAATGTACTCCCACCGACCATGTAAAATGCTAACCTAAAAGTATGTGGTGAAATTTCAACAAATTTAAGCATAGCTATCCACGAGTATGAAAAAATCATGCATTTCAAGCCGAACGACCACAAGGTCAAGGCCACATATCTACATCATATGGATCCCATATTCAAGAATTTGCATGGCGACAAATTTCACCATATTTTGAAAACAATCAAAGATGAAGTAGTGTGAAGAGTATGGCTCGACCAGCTGCTCTCTCGAGGAGTCGAACCCGACGGTTTTCTTTGCTCAATTTTAGGGTCCTTTGTGCTAAATGTATGGACCTCGATGCAGTTTTCCCTTTTTAGGTCCTTTAAGTAGAATTTACTTTATTCTTATGATCCCATATCCAAGAACTTGCATGGCGATAAACTTGGCCATCTTTTAAAAACAATCGAAGATATTAAAAACAAAAAATAATAAACTTCATTTTTCCAAGTGACAGGAATTTATTTTCTTATAAACAAGTAAGAAGAATTTATTTCCATTTTCTATTAAAAAGTAAAGAGCGAGAAGAGACTATATGAGCAAAGAGGATGCAACGAGAGAGATGCGAAGAGGAGGATTTGAAGGTGGTGCGATGTCAGAGAAAATCTGGGATGGGTTCCTGACAGGAGGTACAGGGTATAGTGAGTAGATTAAATTTCAGGACCACAATATATATGCACGCAAAATAAAATGTGTTTTCTCTCTCCTTCACTCCCTCACCACCACCCCCCACCCTAGCTGGCCGATCTCTCCCTCATCCACAACATAGCGCTGCGCATGCGCGTCGACCGACAACCTGCCTTGTTTCGGCGGCTCCGTGTCTATGTCTAGCGTGTTTGTCGGCTATGTTGGTGGGAACCATTTTGGTCCTTGGCGGCATAATGTATTACTACTACAGTACAATAGAGTAGCAATTCAAACTTTCCTGGTTTCAAAATTTTCACTTCCTTCACAAACATCCAGGGGAAGAATATTCAAAAGATCGCCATTCGCAGTACTACTAGTACAAGTACGAGTACTACTTAAGTGGTGGACAAGGGATTGGCTGATCTGGCCAGCCAAAAAAACAAAACGTCCCATCGCATTAGATGCTCACCATTATGATCTGGCCACCCTTCCTACTGTGCACTACTCCACCTCCATACCCTAGGAAGAGGAAGCACCAAGCACACCCGCAGCAAGTTGGTTCGAAAGTGAGGAGCGCTCATTTTTTCCCGTGAAGCAAGTAGTACTCCCTTCTTCCCAAATTAGGACGCGTATTACTTCTAGTGAGAGTCAAATTTAATAAACTTTGACTAAGTGTACGACATCAACTCAATGTTATTAGAATCATCATGAACTATATTGTAATATAATATGCATATGTCATTAGAAAAGTCAGTATGTTTTTACATATAGTTGGTTGAACTTTATAAAGGTTGACTTTACCAAATCTAATATGCGTCCTAATTTGGGAAAGAGGAAGAAGTATGAAGAGTATGGCTTGATTAGCTGCTCTCTCGAGGAGCCATACCCGGCTATTTTCCTTGCTTGGTTTTAGGGTCCTTTGTGCTAAATGTATGGACCTCGATGTACTTTTCCCTTTTTTTAGGTCCTAGATGTAAAATGTAGTCCCACCATCCGTGTAAAATTCTAACCAAAAAGTGTAAGTGGTGAAATTTAAACGAATTTAAGCTTACTTGTCAACGAGTATGAACATTCTTGGATTTAAAGCCAAACGACCAAGGTCAAGGGCATATCAATATCATACTTTATGTTGATAGCCCCGTACAAGAGAATTTGTATGGCAACATATTTGGCCATAATTTTAAAACAATTGACGAGGAAGTAGTATGAAGAGTTTGGCCCAGATTAGCTGATGTCTCGAGAAGGAGACGAACCAGAAAGTTTTCCTTTTACAATCCTTTGGGCTAAATGTATGGACCTCCATGTAAATTTCCATTTTTAGGTCCTTGATGTAAAATATGCTCCCACCGACCGTGTAAAATGCTAACCTAAAAGTAAGTGGTGAAATTTAAATGAATTTAATCTTAGCTGTGAACGAGTAGGAACTTTCTTGGATTTCAAGCCGAACGACCACAAGGTCAAGGCCATATCTCTACATCATACTTTATGCTGGTGATCCCATACCCTAGAATTTGCATGGCGACCAATTTGGCCATATTTGAAAAACAATCAAAGAGGAAGTAGTATGAAACATATGGCTTGATTAGATGCTCTCTCGAGAAGGAGCCGAACCCGACTATTTTCTTTGCTCAATTTTAGGGTCATTTGTGATAAATGTATGGACCTCAATATAATTTTCCCATTTTTAGACCTTGATGTAAAATGTACTCCCACCGCCCGTGTAAAATTCTAACCTAAAAGTAAGTGGTGAAATTTAAACGAATTTAAGCATAGTTGTGGACGAGTACAAAAAATTCTTGGATTTCAAGACGAACGACCAAGGTCAAAGCCATATCAACATCATACTTTATGCTGATGACCCCATATCAAAGAATTGGTATGGCAACAGATTTGGCCATATTTTGAAAACAATCGAAGAGAAGGTAGTATGAAGAGTTTGGCTGAGATCAGCTAATATCTCGAGAAGAGACGAACCAAAAAGTTTTCCTTTTAGGGTCCTTTGTGCTAAATGTATGGACATCGATATAATTTCCCCCTTTTTAAGTCCTTGATGTAAAATATGCTCCCACCGACCATGTAAAATTCTAACCTAAAAGTAAGTGGTGAAATTTAAATGAATTTAAGCTTAGTTGTCAATGAGTATGAACTATCTTAGATTTCAAGCCGATCGACCACAAGGTCAAGGCCATATATCTACATCATACGTTATGCCGATGATCCCATATCAAAGAATTTGCATGGCGATAGGTTTTGCAATATTTTGAAAAATTGAAGAGGATGTAGTATGAAGAGTATGGCTCGATCAGCTACTCTCGTGAGAAGGAGTCGAACCTGACTACTTTCCTTGCTTGATTTTAGGGTCCTTTGTGCTAAATTTATGGACCTCGATGTAATTTCCCCTTTTTAGGTGTACAAGTGTAAGTGGTGAAATTTAGACGATTAGTTTAAGCTTACTTGTCAACGTGTATGAACATTCTTGGATTCAAGCCGAACGACCAAGGTTGTCAAGACCATATCAATATCATACTTTATGCTCATGATCCCATGTTAGAGAATGTGCATGGCAACAGATTTGGTCATGTTTTGAAAACAATCAAAGAGGAAGTAGTATTAAGAGTTTGGCTCAAATCAGCCGATCTCTTGAGAAGGAGTCAAACCAGATTTTTTTCTTCTAGGGTCCTTTATGCTAAATGTATGGACCTCGATGTAATTTTTGCTTTTTTGAGGTCCCTAATGTAAAATGTACTCTGATCGATCGTGTAAAGTTCTAATCTAAAAGTAAGTGGTGAACTTTAAACAAATATAAGCTTAGTTGTCAATGAGTAAGAACCATTCTTCCATTCCAAGATGAACCACCAAGGTCAAGGCCATATCTACATCATACTTTATGCTGATGATCTCATATCCAAGAATTTGCATGCCGACAAATTTGGCCATATTTTGAAAACAATTGAAGATGACGTAGTATGAAGAGTATGGCTCGATCAGCTACTATCCTAAGAAGGAGCCAAACCCGACTGTTCTCCTTGCTTAATTTTTGGGTCCTTTGTGTTAAATGTATGGACCTCGATGTAATTTCCCCCTTTTTAGGTCTAAAAGTGTAAGTGGTGAAATTTAGACGATTTTAAGCTTACTTGTCAACGAGTGTGAATGTTTTGGATTTCAAGCCCAACGACCAAGGTCGTCAAGGCCATATCAACATCATACTTTATATGCTCATGATCCCATGTCAAAAAAATTGCATGGCAATAGATCTGACCATGTTTTGAAAACAATCGAAGAGAAAGTAGTATCAAGATTTTGGCTCAGATCAGCTGATCTCTCGACAAGGAGCCGAACCATAATTTTTTCCTTTTAGGGTCTTTTATGCTAAACGTATGGACCTCAATCTAATGTTTTCTTTTTTTAGGTCCCTAATGTAAAATATACTCTGATCGACAATGTAAAGTTCTAACCTAAAAGTAATTGGTGAAATTTAAACGAATTTAGGCTTAGTTGTCAATGAGTATTAACCATTCTTGTATTTCAAGACGAACGACCAAGGTCAAGAACATATCTACATCATACTTTATGTTGATGATCCCATATTCAAGAATTTGCATACCGACAAATTTGGCCATATTTTGAAAATAATCGAATATGAAGTAGTATGAAGTGTGTGGCTCGATTAGCTACTCTCTCGAGAAGGAGCCGAACCCGACTTTTTTGATTGCTTAATTTTAGGATCCTTTGTGCTAAATTTATGGACCTCAATGTAATTTTTCTAGGTCCTTGTTTTAAAATATACTCCCACCGACCGTGTAAAATTCTAACCTAAAAGCAAGTGGTGAAATTTAAGTGAATTCTAACTTATAGTTGTCAACGAGTATGAACGTTCTTTGATTTCAAGCTGAATGACCACAAGGTCAAGACCATATCTCTACATCATACTTTATTCCGATGATTGAGTATCCAAGAATTTGCATGGTGATAGATTTGGCCATATTGTGAAAACAATCTAAGAGGAAGTATTATGAAGAGGATGGCTTGATCAGCTGCTCTCTCGAGAAGGAGCCGGATCCGATTATTTTGTTTGCTCAATTTTAGGGTCCTTTGTGCTAAATGTATGGACCTCGACGTAATTTTCCCGTTTTTTAGGTTCTTGATGTAGAATGTACTCCAACCGGCCATGTAAAATGCTAACCTAAATGTAAGTGGTGAAATTTCAGTGAATTTAAGCATAGTTGTCAACGAGTATGAAAAAATCTTGGATTTCAAGTCGAATGACCACAAGGTCAAGACCATATCTCTACATCATACTTTTGATGATCCCATATTGAATAATTTGCATGGTGATAGATTTGGCCATATTTTGAAAACAATCAAAGAGGAAGTAGTATGAAGAGTATGGCTCCACCAGCTGCTCTCTCGAGAAGGAGCTGAACCCGACTATTTTCTTTGCTCAATTTTAGTGTCCTTTGTGCTAAATTTATGGACCTCGATGTAATTTTTCCTTTTTAGGTCCATTATGTAGAATGTACTTTATTTTTATGATCCCATATAGAAGAATTTGCATGTCGATAAATTTGGCCATCTTTTGAAAACAATTGAAGATATTAAAAACACAAAATAATCAATTTTAATTTTCCAAGTGATAGGAATTTATTTTCTGAAAAGCAAGTAAGAAGATTTTGTCGATCAGCTGCTCTCTCAAGGATCCGTACCCGAGTGTTTTCCTTGCTTGGTTTTAGGGTCCTTCATCCTAAATGTATGGACCTCGATGTAATATTCCCTTTTTTAGGTCCTGGATGTAAAGTGTAGTCCCACCATCCATGTAAAATTCTAACCAAAAAGTATAAGTGGTCAAATTTAAACCAATTTAAGCTTACTTGTCAACGAGTATGAACATTCTTGGATTTCAAGCCGAATGACCAAGGTCAAGGCCATATCAACATCATAATTTATGTTGATGGCCCCATATGAGAGAATTTGCATGGCAAAATATTTGATCATATTTTGAAAAGAATAAAAGAGGAAGTAGTATGAAGAGTTTGGGTCAGATCAGCTGATCTCACGAGAAGGAGCCAAACCAGAAATTCTTCCTTTTATGGTACTTTGGGCTAAATGTATGGACCTCCATGTAAATTTCCCTTTTTAGGTCTTTGATGTAAAATATGCTCTCACCGACCATGTAAAATGCTAACCTACAAGTAAGTGGTGAAATTTAAATAAATTTATGCTTAGCTGTCAACAAGTGTGAACTTTCTTGGATTTCAGGCCGAACAACCACAAGGTCAAGGCCATATCTCTACATCAAACTTGATGATGATAATCCCATATCCAAGAATTTGTATGGCGGCGGATTTGGTCATATTTGTAAAACACTTGAAGAGGAAGTAGTATGAAACGTATGGCTCGATCAGCTGCTCTCTCGAGAAGGAGCCGAAGCCGACTATTTTCTTTGCTCAATTTTAGGGTCCTTTGTGCTAAATGTATGGATCTCAATGTAATTTCCCCTTTTTAGGTCCTTGATGTAAAATGTACTCCCACCTCCCGTGTAAAATTCTAACCTAAAAGTAAGTGGTGAAATTGAAAGGAATTTAAGCATAGTTGTCGACGAGTACGAAAAAATCTAGGATTTCAAGACGAACGACCAAGGTCAAGGCCATATCTACATCATATTTTATGCTTATGATCCTATATCAAAAAAATTGCATGCTACAAATTTGGCCATCTTTTGAAAACAATTGAAGATATTAAAAACAAAAAATAATCAATTTCAATTTTTCAAGTGACAGGAATTTATTTTCTAAAAAGCAAGAAGAATTTATTTCCATTTGGTCCTTAGAGGAAAAAAGTATTACTACTACTCCCTCCAGCCCAAATTAATTGACTTGCATTTATCATATTCGAATGCATCTAGCACAAGAGCATGTTTATATACATCTGAATCTAGACAAATTCGAGTCAAGTAATTTGAGGGAGTACAATAGAGTAGCAATTCAAACTTTCACGGTTTCGAAATTTTCACTTCCTTCACAAACATCAGGGGGGAAAGATATTGTATAGATCACCATTTGCAGTACTACTAGTACTACAAGGTACAGTGAGTAGTAAGAAAAGAAACTTTTTTTGTCGATAGTACCAAAAGAAAGGAAGTCCCAAAAGAAACTTCATTCAACCATTAACATAACGGCACGAGTTTACATATATAGGAATCATTGCTGAACTAGTGCAGGTCTGGCGCCTCCTAGCACCTAGTCTGTGCCGCCAGCGGCAGCTCGTGACATCGGCACCAATGCCAGCTCCAGCGACACTGCCAGCTCCTGACTCATCGGCACCTCCGGATAAAGCGGCGGCACCTCCGGATAAGGCGGCGATACCTCCTGAGCCAACGACGGCAAGTCTTGAGATGGTGGCACCTCCGGAGCCATCGCCAGCTCTGGGAGGACACTGTCGATGAAGTTTCCATTGTTGGGAACCGGTCCCAGTAATTGGTGAAATGTTGGCGCCGGTGAACACCACCATCTCGCTGCCACAGTGGAAGGCCTAGCCATAGAGGAGACAAGCGACCCTAAAGTTGACGAACTTGACCTTCAATGTCCCGCCCGGATTGTCGTGGAGGTGGTAAATACCTTACTTGCGGTGACCGTACCTAATATCGAGGAAGCCGCACGCCACCTGCCAATTTGTTCTCTGCAGGGAGAAGTCCCAAATGCGCAGGGCATTGTCTTCCTGTGTGGCGATGTCGGGGTCTTTGCGCTCCGGTACGGCAGGCGGCAGCCGGAAGGTGGCCATGGATGACAGATGAGGACAGAGATGGTTGCTAGAATCAGGGGACTAGAGATGGATTGGTGCAGGGAAGGGGAGAGGATAAATAGGAAGGAGATGATCCGAGATTAATGTGGCAGATTAACGAAGCGAGGGAACAATCAATGTTGCTAATGAAGCCGATGCGTGTGGTGAATATAGGTGACGATGACTAGGGTAAGCAATTGGACGGAACACTGAATCTGCTTCCCGCACTTGATGGCCCAACCATAATTTTGTGGTGCGTCCAAGGCGGTCGCGACCTCCCCAATCTGTGGGCCCTACATGGATGATTGAGTTGATGGGTGAAAACAAATTGATAACGTCAGCTCTTTCCTACTCCCTCCTGTCGTATTTTTTTACTTTATTACTCAATATATCCCGCTTCATTGGAAGTTGATATGAATACCATCAGACTTGTATTCATCAAGCCTTAAGGAGGCATTCGAGGAAGTAAGAAGGATCCTGACAAGCTACTATAGTTAGTAGTACTAGCCACTATTGCTCCCGGATGGAACTATGGAACTTTTACAGCAACTAGAAGTACTAGTAGTAGTACTCAAGTATTAATCATGTTTGTATTATTAGTACTCAGCTTTTGGTGCCTCGTCGATCTTGTACTGCTGTTAACGCGAGCAAAGCCTCCTTCCACCACAAATATTTTGCCTTGTTTTTTTAAAATGCTCCTCCACCCAAAATTCTGTCTCGTCGCTGCCTTTCATGAGAGAAAAGGCTCCTGGATGAAGGAGAATCATCCTCCCTCTCTCCTCAATGCGACATTGGCTGCTATGCTCCACTCATGCATCTATGTTTGGCACTTGTTCAGGTGGGAAGCATCATAGTAGTCACCTCTTCATTCCCATGTAAGCTTCCGCGCAATGGAGTACAACTGTGTAAGCGCAGAAGTGCAGAGAAAGTTGGGGGTCGTGGTGGTCCAGCCCAACTTTCCTTTTGTTTGCCTCGTGCTTCCACCCAAAAATGAGCTCTGGCTGGATGTTTTCTTTCTCTTACATATTAGGCTACTCTTCATAGTGCTAAATAACTTAGGCTATTAAAACTTTCACATGTTTTACTACAGTACCTTCAAAGTGTATTGGGTAATAACATGTGTCTATTTTCATGTTACATAGGCCTACTTGTAGGAGTAGCTCATATCTCCTGGATGAAGGAGAATCATCCTCCCTTTCTCCTCTTCAATGCGGCATTGGTTGCTCTTCTCATCATGCATCGGTGAATCTATGACTTTAATGGGACTTGTTCAGGTAGGTAGCATCGCAGAAGTCACATCTTCCTCTATTTTTTTGGCGAATCACAGTCACCATCTCTTCCTTCCCATGGAGTACGGAGTAGTACAAACGTGCAGGCGCAGCAGTGCAGAAGTTGGGGCCCTTGGGCGTCCAGCCCAACTTTCCTTCTATTTGCCTCATGCTTCCACCCATATTTTAGGCAACTCAAGTGCCAAATAACTTAGACTAGTAAAACTCTCACATCTTAGAGCAAGTCTAGCAGTTCTCCTAAAATTTCTCCCATATATCTCAAAATCTTGTACTCCCCTAAAAACATGCCCCCCTAAAAATTTCCCAACTCTAGCAGTTCCCCCAAAAGATCTCCCCTATTCTATATTTTAAGATTTTTCTATAACTACCATTTGAAAACGAATGGCTACCGTGCTCGGAAAGGATCTTTCCCACGCCCGTGGGATGGATAGGGGAGCCCTCCAATTCCCCTATAGATGAGGGATATGGGGGGTAAGAATAGGGGAGTCAGAAGAATAGGGGAATCGCCCGGGGAACTATTGAAAGGTCTTTTTTGTGTTTTCCCCCTAAAATCGCTACAGGGGAGATGATAAGGGAACTGCTGGACTTTCTCTTACTACCTTCACAATATTGGGTAATAACATGTATCTAGTGTCATGCAAGGCCTAATTAATTAGGTTGTAGGAGTCGCTCATATGGAACTTGGTTTCGTTGACTCTACTCCACCACAATCTGTAGAATTCAAAGGATTTGCAGAGGAATTCTAAAGAATTCCAATCCATAGGAATTTTTTCAATAGAATGTGTTTGTTTCAATGGAATAAATCCTACAAAACTCCTATGCATTGCTTCCCTACACTACAATCCTTTAGGATTTATAACAAGACGTGGGTCCTCTTGGAAAAATTCCTATGTGTCTATGACATGTACCTAAACCGTATAAAATTTCCTGCATTTTTCCTGCCAAGCACCTTATCTTACCGGTTCCTATATTTTTCATTTCAATAGGATTATAAGTGAGAACGAGGCAATAACCTAGTGGTTGGGTCGAATTTGGCGCATCCCAACGACAAGAGTTCGATTCCTGTCAGGGAAAAATTTCTGGAATTCTAACGCTGACCCGCGTCTACTATATATAAAAAGTGTCTAGTTCCTCCTAGCACTGTTTCATCTTTTTTTATAAGTGTCACATCATTCTATTCCTGCACTTCTCCTATTCCTATGTTTTACAAATCCTTTGAATAAAACGAACCCTAAATACACGGTGTACACGCCCTACTATTTTACTTATAGCATGGTGACTATTCCTTACAAATTCTAATAGTATAGTCAACAACTTGCTTGTACAATACACTAGTTACCTCGAAAGGTTTACTGTACTTACACATGACTACTTTATGTGTAAATGGCCCACCTCACATACTCACAAAGTGCCTAGGAGAAATATGGACAACCATGTAGTACGAACATACTACCTTGGTTGCCACAAGGAATGATAAACACGAGTTTTGGTAACTTCCATAAAAAATCCTTCCTAATATGACCTAATGTCCTACCATGTAGGAACATACCTTGGTTTGAAGCCAAACAACCAAGGTATGACCATATTTACATCGTAATTTATAATAAGGTCCCCTTATTCAATATATTGGCGCATCTTGGCATGGTAAACAATTTTTATTAGAATTGTAATTTTCCAATGTTTATGACTAGAAAAATCAGTTACAATTTTCCAAGTAATTGTTTTTGTAAGAAAGCACACGTGGAATAGGGCCCATTTGACAACCCCATTTTTTCACACATAGTGCACACAATTTTATGGGCAATTCTGAAGTTACATTAATTTACGAGCTAGCTAATTTTGCCACTTAACTCCCTCTATCGATTTACCAAAATTATGTCAAACTTAAACTACGATCGTATGATAGGTTGCTCGCTCCTAAGCTTTGCCTACGAAGTGGCAGATCCAAATGGTGGCTAGGACAATGACTGGACCACCTTAAGGTTTCTAAATAGCCTATATATTATAAAGAAAAAATGAAAACATTATTAAATGAAAATTGCCCTGTGGGACTGCCCTCACATGTTTAGCTAGATCCGCAAAATCGTTTTAAGGGACCCAAGTTAGTCAATACAATATTGACAAACACTACGAGGTTTGAAAGATTCGACTTGCAACGAATTTACATGTTGGCCGGCAAATTCTGGTGAGTTTAAAAAAACAAAAAAACTATAGTACTTGCGTACGATATCCTCTTACGCGAATCCCCACATGCCATGCAAAATAATGACAAGCTTTAGTTTGGATAACTCTTGAGAGTATTTATTCGCAATATGCCATACCATGTATGGACATGCCTGGATTTCAAAACAAATGGCCATGTAGGGCACCCACAATGTGTAGCCAAAAGAAGTTCCATATTTGCTTTTTGTTTTTTGGAACTAGTTCCCTACACTTTAGAGGTGGTTCCAAATGAGAGAAAACTGGGAACTCGAGCAAGTAGTTGCTCTGATGCCAAATTTACTTTTGGGCTTGGAACTAGTTCCTACATTGTGGAGGGTAGATCCATATTTGCTTCATGTGTTGTTTTAGCTAGATGGTGGGACCCACGTTATAAATATTTGGAACCACTACATTGTGGAGATCCTACTATATTTTATACCGAAGACAAATTTACCTTTATGTCAGATTTGGCAATGGCAACATTGTGGGAGTAATTATAATGCTTGTATTCAGTAAATGCGCATCTGAGCATGATATGGTAAACAATGTTTACATTTGTAGATTATTTAACAAAGTACACGACGAATTTCATAAAGCTAGCTACTAGCCTTCCATTTCTACACAAAAGCGGACCATGTTTTATGGAAAATTCTCTAATTACATGAACTTTTGACCTTTCTTGCTAATTTCAACCACTTAAAGTACTTGTTGTTGATTTATCAAAATCAAATCAAATTTTAACTATGACTGCATGATAGGTTGCTAGCTCTCTAATTTCACGTAAAATCGCATTAAGGTACTATAGTATTCAATCTATAAAAAAACAACTAGAGATTTGTAACCATCAAATTCTTTTGAAGAATTACACAACAGCTGACAAGCTTGAAATAGTTATGATTTTTTAATAAAAATCAAAATAATGTATAACTTGTGCATAATTTTCTCTTGAGCGTACCAGTTGTGATAAGTATGAGTTTTGATTACTTTTGAAAAGCTTTCTTTGCAACATGGTTACCATGTTGTGAAGATGCTTAGCTTCCAAATCAAATAACTAGGGTCATGGCTACATCTACATTGTAGTAGACGAATAGTATGCCCATATTCAGTAGATGAGCGCATGTTGGTATGCGAGAATGCGTTTATAATCTTAGTTTCCAACTTTCACGAACAAAAAATAGTTTTCAATTTTGTAAGTGATAGACAATGTTTATTTGTTAAGTTATTATATGAAGAATAAGGCCCAGAATGGTAATACCCCATTATTTGCACATAGCAGACCATGTTAATGGGCTATTTTAAAGTAATAACATGAATTTCCAATCTGTCTAGTGGCTATTTTCTCTGATTGGAACTACTTCATGTTGATCTACAAAAATTATATATATAAAATTTGCACGAAGAGTGCGTTATAGGTTCCAGAATCGTTTAAGGTACCCAAGATTTGAATATCTAAAAACCACCATCAGGTTTAAAAATTTTAAGTTCTTGCAATGTCTATGCACACAAAATTCATCACTATTTGCCCTTACAATCACTATAATTATGTCCTCGCTCCTGAACTTTAAGGAAAATTATCATAGATCCCTGCTCTTCCATCTCTTCTCTACATGTCCCCTCTTAGAAAGCTTTGTAGCACCCAGCAGGTACGTGTAGTGCTTTTGCGCATGATTATAGTTCAAAGAGTACTAGTCTGGCGGTTCTACTACATATGAAGCATAGAGGTAGAGAGAAAGCAGACCCCGATCGTGTGAGCCATGTTTTTTCTACGAGATAAAATCTAGCATGATCCGAAAATTTATCTCCCAACCTCATATTTGATTTTTATTCTCAAATAAGATCGCATAGAACATCACACGGACATTTAGTTTTTAGCTGTTGACCAACATTAAATCTTACCTTAATAAAATGTACGCATAACATTGAATATTCAACGTTGGATCAAGACTCGCAAATCCCAATATTGCCAACCGTCGGATCTTCTTTTCCATTCTAGGATCTAGAATATTTTATTGATAGTGTTTAGCAGAATGACTATGCGCAAACCTAAAAACACACTTTTCGATCATTCTAGAATCACCTCCGTCATTTCTCTAGACCATGGTCCCAAAATTTTCAAGTATTAGGTAGCTAATAAACATTTATTTATACATGATATAAAGTACAAGAACCAAATATACACCGTTACTTTTTATAGATGTGACTCTTTCATATCATTTTGAGCTTTACCTATTACAGAGTATAATTTTATATCGTGATGATATGTCATACTTTATTATTATGTGAGTCTCACGTGCAAGGCACGTGCAACTTACTCATAAAAGGATGGTGCACCAATACAAAGAGGCCGCTAATATTGTCCAACTAAACCAGGAATTTGTAGATAATAAGGCCTCAAATTATACAAAAAGGACCCTAGTACAGAAAGGAAAGGCGTAATCAGGTAGAGCTTCATTGGTTATAAGCGGTGGTATATAAAAGAAGGGCACGACTTGAGGCCGGATCAGAGAGTCCACATTTCCCCCCACCCAAATCGTAATGCTTGTGACGGTCACTCTGAAGATAGAAGCCACTGTTCTCAACTATTCTTCCTGCTCTTAGCCCCTCAAGCCCCGGCGGGTCTACAAGGTATCTCCATTTCTCCCTCACAATCCATTGAGTTTTCTTTCGTCGGTTCATCCGTGCAACTATTTTATTTTTTGAACTTCTATTTCTATAGTGCATGGATATTCATCTAGTCTGCCACCGCTGCATCCACAAGATCACCTCCTGCTAGAAGTGCGAGCAACCTAACAGCAGATTCACCCATGAGCCCGGCATGGATGCCGTCCTATCAGAGGCTAGGGTCGAGTGCGTCCACAAAGGTTGCAGTAGTTTGCTGCCCTACTACGAACTCCTTGCACTTGCACGGAGACCGGCTACAACTTCACCGCCCCGCCGCCAGTGCTCATCGCCCACCTCAAAGCGGTCCACTCAATCCAAGGGCACAAGATCCAGTATGCCACCACCAAAGCTTTCCAAGAACTTGTGCCACTGTCGGGAGGCATTCCGCTGGCTCATCCTCGTTGGGGAGCAAGACGGCGCCATGTTCGTCCTGATGATTGGCATGGCAAGCATGATCCCCCTCGTGTCTGCGGTTTGTGTTAGGGCCAAGATGTGTGACTTACCGGTGTACAGGGTGAGGATGTGGGTGGAATGCCCGCCGATGCTCTCCTGGACGAATGATAGGAGGAGGACCGGTACCGTGACGGTGGATCTTGACGCGTCGAGCTCCACTAAGCCGAGAGATGTCGCGTTTGAGGACCTTACGTCTTACCTGGTGGTGTCGCTGCATTACCTGGTCGGTCCTGCTAAGTCGAAGGAGCTGCGTTTCTTCTTTCACGTCGAGTTTTAGTGGTGATGTAAGCTATTGTTAGTTGATTTAATTGCAGAAAGATCGTTTGCATAGCAGGAATGGTGGATTTTGTAGTAGTAGTAGTAGTACTCTATCTCTGTCCCAAGAAATAAGAGTCCCTTATTTTTCTTGTTTTTTGTTTGACCAAGAATTACTCTAAATATATATAAAGAATGTTGGTACCATACAAATTTAGCATCATTGAAAAGTGTGTTTCAATACGAATTCAACGAAACAAAATTTACACAATATAAGTAAATTTTAGTTGCTCCATTTATTCGGTCAAACTTTACTTTGGAGCGCGCGTGCACCTTATTCCTTGAAACGGAGGTAGATGAGTTCGGTGGATGTACTCTCGTGAGTATTTTTCATGAAGTCTTAACTTCAGATGGGTTAGGTGGATGTACTCTACTGAGTAGTAAGATGAATAGGATTAAGGCTCTCTACTTAGGAAATCTAGAGGGCCTTTTTGCAATACTACCAAGTAGGTGAATTATTCACTATAATTAATTTATGCATGCACCACTAGTTTTACATGCATGCACCTGATGGCTCAAAATACGATGAGCTTGTTGGGAACCCCAAGAGGAAGGTATGATGAGCACAACAACAAGTTTTCCCTCATTTATGAAACCAAGGTTGTCGAACCAATAGGAGCAAGGAAACAACCCTAAGGTGTTGTCTTCAACATGGAATCCTGCATAACACAACCACAAAACTTTTCCCCAACTTACAGTGAGGTTGTCAATCTCACCGGTTTTGCTGAAACGAAGGATTAAATATATTTTGTGGAAGACAGTAATTTCTTTTCAGAAAGTAAACAGTAAACAATAAATAGTAGATTGTATATTGATGGTAAAAGAATGGACCGGGGTCCATAGTTCACTAGTGGTGATTCTCCTTAAGATAGATGACATGTTGGGTGAACAAATTACAGCGGGGCAATTGACAGACACCAAGAAAGCATACATGCATATACTAATCATCTTAACTCCTATGAGATTTGATTGGGCATTACAACATTATACATAAACCGTAATCCAACTGCATCTATGACTAATAATCCACCTTCAGGTTATCATCCGAACACTCTCTAGTATTAAGTTGCAAGCAACAGATAATTGCATTAAGCAAAGTGTGTAAAGTAAACAATATGATTGCCCTATGGACAAAGGATTGCTGTTTTCTCCCTAGTAGCAACAGCACATCTAGTACCTTAGAGATTTCGGTCACTTCCCCAGATTACTAGAGGCATGAATCCACTACCGAGCATAAATACTCCCTCTTGGAGTTGCTAGCATCTACTTGGCCAAGATAGATTCTAACAACAGAAAGCATGCAAGATCACAAATAACAAAGACATGATAGAATCAATAATCAATCTAAAATAGCATCTCAATATCCATCAGATCCCCGCAAACACAACATGTAGGATTACAAATAGATGATCTTGATCATGAATGGAGCTCACAAGATCTAAACATGGTAGCATAAAGGAGGAGAACCAACCATCTAGCTACTACATGGACCCGTAGTCCAGGGATGAACTACTCACGCATCACATCGGAGGCAGGCATGGTGATGAAGAAGGCCTCCAGGGTGATCTCTCCCCTCCGGTAGGGTGCCGGGAAGAGCTTCAAATACCTCTCGATCTAGGGATGGAGATGACGGTGGCTACACACTCGTTCGTGGTATTTTGATCGGGTACTTAGGGTTTTCATCCCGAGGGGTCTTAATAGGTGGAAGGGCTAGGTTGGTAGAGCACCAGGGGGCCCACACCCCTAGTGGCACGCCCCCAAGTTGCGCCGCCACTAGGTGTGGTTGCCCTGGTGCGCCACTTTGTCTCCCCTCCAGAATCCGTGTTGCTTTGGGTAAAATATTGACTATGGATTTTGTCCGGTCCAATTCCGAGAATATTTCCTTACTAGATTTTCTCAAACCAAAAACAGCAGAAAAAACATGCAACTAGCACTGTGGCATCTTGTTAATAGGTTAGATTTAGAAAATGTGTAAAAATACTCCAAAGTGTGGACAAAACATAAGAAAGTAGGTATAAAACAAGCATGGAACATCAAAAAATATAGATACGTTTGCCACGTATCAACATCCCCAAGCTTAACTCCTGCTCGTCCTCGAGTAGGTAAGTGATAAAAAAGAAGAATAATTTTTGAGGTTACATGCACCATCACATTCTTGATCAAGTTATTTATAAAACATTGATAGCTGGGATCATAGTACTTTAACATAGCATGAAAGATATTGTTCTAACAATAAGACATAGCAGCTATGTTGTAACATGAAAAGGTACAAACAAAAGATTCATGAATAACAATACTTTGAAATCTGTTTGTTTGTTTCACATATAGAAAACATAATGAGAATGGTATTTAGCTTGTCCCTCATAGTGTAGGAAAACATAAATGCATAGGACACCTTAAAAGTTCATAAGGGTGACTAGATACAAATAGTTTAAGAACAAGCAATATCAAAGTTATGAATCAATCAACAAGTTTTGGGACAATTCACATTAAACTAAGAATGGCCACTATGCTCTCTCAATAGGTGCATAAAGATAGAAGATGGAGACTCAACATAAGAGTAAAAGAAAGGCCCTTCATAAAATGAAGCAGGGATTCAAGTCTCATAAAGAGCTTCCAAAAATTATGGTACTTATTAGCTTTCATCTCTCATTGCCCCTATCATAAGCATCTTTAGGTGATTAAGGTTAAAGTGAAAAAATATGAGGATATGCTTGACAAGTTATAACCTGAAAATATCATGCCCCTTGCTTACGAGTATCGTTCCTCATGTTACTCAACTTTAGTCACAGGTAAGTTCTTGTCATTGTAAGTACATGTGTATTACACATAGAGAACCGCCAATGGGGTACCCCTTTCCCTATGATACAGAAGAATACCCATATCAAAATGACAAGGCAAGAAGACAATAAGCATCTCACCAATCCTTTTATTTCCTATTTGCATAGGCTTGTTTTTTCTCTTTTTTTCTTTTTTTTCCTTTCCTATTTGCATAGGTTTCTCTTTTTTATAAAGGATGCTTCATAGATTGCTCACTATGGTTACGCTGCAGGTTTCCACCATGATGGCTTAGACCATCCGCCCAGGCGTTTCTCTAACACATATATGAAATCCATGAGCCTTACAAGCTCCCCTTTCATTTCACACCACCGGGATCCATAAGCAAAATAACATGATATCAACTAAATAAAGTGCAATGTTGAAAGCGTTCCCCATAATAACATAGTTCTGCTAATTCACAACTTACAAAACGCAAGAATATACACAACATAGATGGGCACAATGGTTCAAGTTTATTAAGTGCAAGAAAAGTAAAGTGTGCCATCAAGTTCGTGAGAGCTTTAATCACTAATTTTCACATAACAAGTTTAATTCGGAAGGTAGATAAAAACATGAATATACTTAGAATAGCAAATGCTAATAGGTAGGTATGGTGGACTCTTTGGAATAACTTATCTAGAGTTGGATGCATGAGCGGAACTCATACTTGTTATGGAGGCTAGCAAAAGACTGGGAGCGACCAACTAAGAGAACAATAATAGCCATAATCATGCAAAGCGACAAAACATTATTAATTAAAGCATAATGTGATATTAAAATTCGAAAACTAAATGATCATATAGGCCATGGTGACTTGGTACAGTCTTAACATGGTGTAAGGATGCGCCAACTCAACCCAAATAAATCATTAAAGGAGCATACTACAATATTATGCTTTTATATGCTAAAACAATGCATGATTCTTTCAAGACACATTAAGCAATCTCAATTATTTGTAACAAGTCATGCTACAACAATAATCACTAAGCATAAAGCCAAAAAAATATCAAGCATTCCATGAAAAAGCCTAGGCCATAGTCAAAAATAAGACTCCTTTTATACCACTTATAAGCATGAACTTTCCTACTCTTTTCCAATCCAAACCAACTTATTTGAAAACTAATGTATGAATAAGGGGGTCCAACCAATTTATTCAAGCAAACTAAGAAAACTTAAACTAAGAACGAAAATGAAGACGCTCCAAGAACAACATAATTGTACATGAAACAATAAAAATGAAGTGTTTGGAAGAGAACCTGAGATTTTTATTGATGAAGATGGGGATGCCTTGAGCATCCCCTAGCTTTGATGCTTGTACTTCTTGAATATTTCTTGGGGTGACATGGGTGGCATCCCCAAGCTTGAGCTTTTGTCCATACTTCATCTTATCATATTATTCTTCCCTACACTTAAACATTTCATTCATATAAAACTTCACACAATCTTCATTAGCAATATTAGTGTACTCAAGATAATAAGTCTTTAGGTTCAGTTTCACCACAAGTAAAACTTCCATTAAAACACAAGCTACTGTAGCACCTCCTTTAAAAAGTTCAAGTGATCAAAGTGAACTCAAAGAGACAGAGATTAAGAGGCAAATGCAAATAATGGCAGAAATCTATCAAAATAGACCAGCAGTTAAAAACAGATTTTTCGAAGTCCTTCTGTTGCTCAAATCTAAAAGTGCTAAACTAACGAAAGTTGGATAACAACCTGGGGCAGAAGCACAAAATATTATGGCTCAAACCGACGTATAGAGTGTTTTCACGATTTTTTACAGCGAAGCACAAAAATCTGTTTCGGGATAGCAACTTTCCCAAGTCTTACTTCTCTCTCATTTGAGGTTACTCTTGGCACAAAAACTACACAAAAAGGATAAGGAGCGGTTATTACATAGGTAATAACTTCCAAGACTCAACAAAAGATTCCTAAAGAAATTTGGGTTATCTCCCAATAAGTGTTTTTCTTTAACGCCTTTGAGCTAGGCATAAGAAGCAAGAATCAAGTATTCTCAAATGAATAAGTATTAAGTGAAAATTATGTTTTAATAGGAGAGGCAAAAGGAATCTTATCTCTCTTCTTAGGGCAGTGTTCTATACCTTTCTTGAGTGGGAATTGATATTTAATGGTGCCTTCTTTCATATCAATAATGGCACCAACAGTTCTAAGAAAAGGTCTTCCCAAAATAATAGAACAAGAAGCATTGCATTCAACATCCAAAACATAGAAATCAACGGGGACGTAGGTATTTTTATCAATAATAAGAACATCATTAACACTACCCATGAGTTTCTTTTTAGTATTATCATCAAGTTGGACATTTAAATAACAATCTTCCAATGGTGGCAAATCAAGCATTTCATAAATCTTTTTAGGCATAATAGAAACACTACTATCAAGGTCACATAAACCTTTGAGATCAAAATCATTCACTTTCATATTAATGATGGGTCCCAACCATCTTCTAATTTCATAGGAATAGAGGCTTTATGTTTCATCTTTTCTTCTTTAATTTTTATGAGAGCATCAGTAATGTGTTTGTTAAAGGCCATATTCATAGCACTAGAATTAGGAATTTTAGCAAGCTTTTGTAGGAACATAATTACTTCAGAGATATTGCAACCATCAAGATCAAAATCATAATTACCATCTAAAGTAGTAGAGCTATTGTTTCCCATATGTCGAAGAATTTCAACATTTTTATTAAAAAAGGTTCCATTGGTTTTCGGCATTGCAAAAGGAATGGGGACTTCATGTGGGTTGCTAGCATCAACATTAGTGGTGGTGATAGTACAAATACTACTATTTCTAGCAATTTCATCTTCTCGTTCCAACTTAGCATGCAATTCAGCTAACAGTCTAACATTTTCATCAATTCTAACTTGTATGGCATTAGTAGTAGCAAAACGATTTTCAATAGTTTCAGGTTTAGCAGCCATTTTATTCAAAGAATATTATGCTTCAGATAATGATGTTATATTTCTTTCAGCATTAGAGAGTTTTTCCTCCATAGTTTTATTGAAGGCAGTTTGTTTACTAATAAAATCTTTAAGCATGACTTCAAGTTCACAGGGTGCACTTCTATTATTGTTGTAGGAATTTCCATAAGAATTACCATTATTGGGAGGATATGGCCTATAATTATTGTTCTTAAAATTATTCATGTAGGCATTGTTGCTAAAATCTCTTCTCGAGCAACCAAAGAAGCTAAGGAACATGATTTGGATCAATATGAGCTTTCCCATTAATAAGCATAGACATAATAACATCAATTTTATCGCTCAAGGAGTAGGTTTCTTCTACAGAATTTACCTTCTTACCTTGTGGAGTTCTCTCAGTGTGCCATTCAGAATTGTTAACCATCATATTATCCAGAAGCTTTGTTGCAGCACCCAAAGTAATGGTCATAAAGGTACCTCCAGCAGCAGAATCCAGCATATTTCTTGAAGAATAATTCAATCCTGCATAAAAGGTTTGGATAATCATCTAAGCACTAGGTCCATGAGTTGGACAATTCTTTACCAAAGACTTCATTCTTTCCCAAGCTTGAGCAACATGTTCATTATCAGATTGTTTAAATTTCATTATTTCACTTCTCATAGATATAATCTTAGTAGGAGGATAGTATTTTCCAATGAAAGCATCTTTGCATTTAGTCAAAGAATCAATAATATTTCTAGTTAGGGATAGCAATCATTCTTTAGATTTTCCTCTCAAAGAGGTAGGAAACAATTTAAGCTTAATAATATCTCCATCTATATCCCTATGTTTTTGCATCTCACAAAGTTCAACAAATTTATTAAGGTGAGCAGCAACATCTTCAGTACCAACACTAGAGAATTGTTCTTTCATAACAAGATTGAGTAAAGCAGGTTTAATTTCAAAGAAAGTAGCTTCAGGAACAGGTGGAGCAATAGGTGTGCACATGAAATCATTATTGCTGGTGCTAGTGAAGTCACAAAACTTAGTGTTATCAAGAGTAGTCATTTTTTTGTGTTTTTGATAATGGAAGCAAGCAAACAAAGAAGAAATAAACTAAGCAAAACATAAAAAACAAAGTAAGGAGATTGGTTATGAAGGACTACCCTTGTGAAGTTGTCCTTGACTCCCCGGCAACGGCGCCAGAAAATAGGCTTGATGGCTCAAAATACGATGAGCTCGTTGGGAACCCCAAGAGGAAGGTATGATGAGAACATCAGTAAGTTTTCCCTCAGTTATGAAAGCAAGGTTATCAAACTAGTAGGAGCAAGGAAACAACCCCAAGGTGTTGCCTCCAACTTGGAATCCTGCACAACACAACCAAAGAACTTTTCCCCAACTTACAGTGAGGTTGTCAATCTCACCGGTTTTGCTGAAACAAAGGATTAAACGTATTGTTTGGAATATAGTAATTGCTTTGCAGAAAGTAAACAGTAAATAGTAGATTCTAGATTGATGGTAAAAGAATGGACCAGGGTCCATAGTTCACTAGTGGTGATTCTCCTTAAGATAGATGACATGTTGGGTGAACAAATTACAGCGGGGCAATTCGTAGACACAGAGAAAGCATACATGCATATACTAATCATCTTGATTCCTATGAGATTTGATTGGGCATTACAACATTATACATAGACCTTAATCCAACTGCATCTATGACTAATAATCCACCTTCAGGTTATCATCTGAACCCCCTCCAGTATTAAGTTGCAAGCAACAGATAATTGCATTAAGCAAAGTGTGTAAAGGAAACAATATGATTGCCCTATGTACAAAGGATTGTTGTTTTCGCCCTAGTAGCAATAGCACATCTAGTACCTTAGAGATTTCTGTCACTTCCCTAGATTACTAGAGGCATGAACCCACTATCGAGCATAAATACACCCTCTTGGAGTTGCTAGCATCTACCTGGCCAAGATAGCTACTAATAACGGAAAGCATGCAAGATCACAAATAACAAAGACATGATAGAATCAATAATCAATCTGAAATAGCATCTCAATATCCATCGGATCCCCGCAAACACATGTAGGATTACAAATAGATGATGTTGATCATGAATGGAGCTCACAAGATCAAACATGGTAGCACAGAGGAGGAGAACCAACCATCTAGCTACTACATGGACCCGTAGTCTAGGGATGAACTACTCACGCATCACACCGGAGGCAGGCATGTTGATGAAGAAGGCCTCTAGGGTGATCTCTCCCCTCCGGCAGGGTGCCGGGAAGAGCTTCAGATCCCTCCCGATCTAGGGATGCAGATGATGGTGTCTACAGACCCTTTCGTGGAATTTTGATCGGGTACTTAGGGTTTTCGTCCCGAGGGGTCTTTATATGCGAAAGGGCTAGGTCGGTGGAGCACCAGGGGGGCCACACCCCCTGGTGGCGCCCCCAGGCTGTACCGCCACCTGTTGTGGCCGCGCTGGTGCGCCACTTCTTCTCCCCTCCGGAATATATGTTTCTTCGTGTAAAATATTGACTTTGGCTTTTGTCCGGTCCAATTCAGAGAATATTTCCTTACTAGCTTTTCTGAAACCAAAAACAGCAGAAAACATGCAACTGGCACTGTGGCATCTTGCTAAAAGGTTAGTTCCAGAAAATGTGTAAAAATACTCCAAAGTGTGGACAAAACATAATAAAGTAGATATAAAACAAGCATGGAACATCAAAAATTATAGATACGTTTCCAATGTATCAGAGACGCTAGATAAAAAAAGGGACATGATGAGAGATGAAATAACATGCATTAGGAGATTGAGAGAAAAGAGAGATATCTAAATTAATGAGTTACGATAATTAAGACAATAAAGAAGATAGGTCTTATAATTTCTAACAATTTTAAAAAGCTCTCTGGCCTAATAATCCCAAACTGAGGTAGGAGTACTGGTCAACATACATTCGGAAGTACTAGCGTGTATTAGTAGTAAAACAATAGTTGAGTACGATAGTAGTCGCCCTCCGATTCATATTAATTGTCACTGGATTGGATGTACTCGTATCTAGCAATAAAACATGTTTAGATACATCCATTTTTGCAACAAGTAAATATAGCTATTTTGGAGTAGTACTAGTTCGGTTAGAAAAAATTCTATTCTCTCCATAGTAGGGACGGTGGTTTTTTGCTAGTAGTAGTACTAGTACATAGCAGGTAGTAGTAATATATATGTTTATACTGTACTAACTCAACATACATTCGGTCAATCGACAAAAGTTCATCTTGTGGTTCTACTGCTATAGTGCTACTAGCAGTTTTTCAGGTGCCCATTCACCCTCTGTCTTTCAGCAGTGCTCCTCCCTTAAGCAGTATAAATGGAATTACTCAAAGAAAGTCTCTACCACTATAAAATTATAATCGGCCATGGTTGTTGATTAACATGACAATTCATTGAGGTGGGGTGGGCTGTTGGCATGCTACGATGCCTACTCCTACTATCACTCTGCAGTCAAAATAAAAGAAACAGCTGCGATTCCTTGTATTAATTCTTGCCTCCACCCTCGCATGCATGGAGTATATACATGCATTAACTTCTGTGAGTAGTAGTACAAGTAGGAGTAGTATCAAGCAAGGATATACCGAAACACAAAGATATACTCGTAGGTCACATGGTGTACCATTCTGAGTCTTTATCTTTGTCTTCTTTGGTCTGCTTGTGCTTGCCCTTGCCCTTGCCCTTCTTCCTTAGTTTTTTTTGGTTGAACATTTCGAGAGTTTGTTGACCCCTCTCGAAGTTCACTATCTGCATGTATACATCGTAGGTCGCGTAGGCATCGAGGCTTGCATACTTGATCTGCTCTTCGGTCAGGGGCATGTTCCCCCACTGCTTGTGGTCCACATCCTTCTTCTTCTTCTACATGACTTTGTAACGGATGTCTATGAGGGCCACCGTGTAGTCAGCTAGAGACTCCTTCCCATTCATGGATCCGGTAGGCTTCTACCTCTTCTGGATGTCCACGAAGTTCATCACTAGCACTAGAGAACGCCTAAGCCTGATACCGTCATTGCTGATGTCGACACCTGCAAAGGACACGTTAGGGTTGGCGAGGAACTCTGCTAGCTTGGACCATGGCTGGTCGGCCTGGCAGATCTGGTAGACCAGGCAATCCATGCCCACACAGAGCTAGACAATAGCAGCCTTCTACATCTATAATTGCTCATTGGTGTACTCGACGTCTACGGAAACAATCTTGTCGTCCGTTTCCTCTAGGAGCTTTTGGATTTTCTCGATGTAATCATTCACCACCGCCGCTCTGTTGGTATACGGCACCTGTAGTGTGGTGTTGGAAGGGTCCAGGAAGTAGTACATCTTGTCCAACGGCGCCGCCATGGATGGTGATTGGCGCCTTCTTTTGTTTTGCTGAGGTTTGGCTGGGTGATAGAGAAGGAATGGTATAGAGAAGAAAGGAACCGCTAGGAAGATCGGGAGATGCATGCATGAGCGGTTATGGAGACGAAAGGGCATGCAGTTTCCCCCCGGCCTCGCCCACGTTCTCCTATAGAATAGAATTTATTTATGGATCAGTTTTATGGATGCGGATTATTTAGGTAGATATAGGTTATTTCTAGATTATACAAAAAGTACAAGAACCAAACACACAGGATACTTTAAGAACGTGGCTCAAAATTATAAATATTTTTTGAGTTTCACCTACTACTATAATTGTATATAGATAATGATATGTCATCTGATTCTCACGTGCAAGGCACTTGCAACTCACTAGTTAGTCCTTATCTTATCTTATCTTATCTTATCTTATCTTACCATTGTATACTATATAGTGTACTAATAACTTTGAATATTGACCGTTGGATCAAGACTTGTGAATCCCAATATTTCTAGCCGTTGGATCTTCTTTTCCATTTTAGCATCTGGAAGATTCTATTGATAGTCTTCATCACAATGAATGCTATGCACAAAACTCAAAACACACTTCTGCATCATTCTAGAATCTTCTCCCTCGTTTCTCTAGACAATGTTAACAAAAAATTCAATTTTTAGATAGCTAATAATCGTTGACTTCTACATGATATATAAAGTATAAGAACCAAATATACACCAATACTTTATAGATGTGGATCAAATTTATATTTTTTCTGCTTTACCTATTATAATTTTATATGGTGATGATATGGTATACATCTATTATCTAAGTCTCACGTGCAAGGTACGTGCAATTTACTAAATATATACAGTGTACGAATAACATCGAATACTGAGCTTTGGATCAAGACTCTCGAATCCCAACATTGCTAGTTGTTGGATCTTCTTTTCCATTTTAGTATCAAAAAATACTACTCCATCCGTCCATAAATAACTGACATGGATCTATCTAGATTCGAATGTATCTATACACTAAAATGCGTATAAATACATTCAAATCTAGACAAAACCAACTAAGTTATTTCTGGATGAAGGGAGTACTTTTCATAGTCTTTAGCACAATGTATGCATATTACTACTCCAAGTTACTTACCACTCAGACCAGCCTTAGAGCATCTCTAGCATGGAAAAAATAGCGTGCTATTTCACGCTATTTAGCGTGATATAGCGTATTTGCAGAGTCCACGATATTTTTTAAAAACTTTGCTCACTATGGCGCTGTTTTTTAAATAGCTTGCTACATCGCGCTAAAACATCATAGTGTTAGCGTTATTTCAAGTATAGGACGTTATTGTTTTGTTGGTGGGTGTGGAGTAAGATAACATATGATGAATGTGTCGACTAATCAAACATACAATGAAAATTTGATTTTTAAACTTAACCCGCCTCCTCCTGCAGCACCCGGCGCTGTACCTAGATTCAGTCTTGTCGGTTATCCTCCAACTTGGATAGCGCCGGAATCGATTATGCATGTACAAGTATTACTATAGGAAATTCATTAGATGTTGAAATCCTTTATATTCATGATATACCTATTATATTTTTTAATTTTTACAAAAAGATGTTTTGTAAAATAGCGCATTATTAGCACGCTATAACTTTCATATCGTCTGGAGAAAAGCCACACTAAATTAAATAGCACGCTAGTATTTTTTTCCTTGGTATCTAGTGGCTTGTCTAAATTTGGTAGTCTCTTAGAGCATCTCTAGTGACTTGTCTAAATTTGGTAGTCTAAATCTTCACATAGATAATGGTGTAAAAAGATTCCTTATACACGACTTTATTTTTCGAGTGGATAGTCTAAATTTGATAGTCTATATGTCCATCTGCACACAAATAGTCAATATACATAGCAAATCAGTACAAAAAATGCTCTGATTTGGCGCGGGAGCGAGCTCGGGAGCGACCAACTTTGCTTTAGACATGGTGGCTCGGTTGTCCAAATATGGACAACCAGTAGACTGCTTGGAGGATGTCTAAATTTTAGACCACTGGATAAACAAGCCACCAACTGCATTTTTTTGTCCATGGTGGTCTATATTTGGCTTAGACTACCAGATACACTAGCCACTAGAGATGCTCTTAGGCTGGTCATAGTGGGAAACATACTATTTCATGTTACTACCTTCATGTGTGTACGTAATTGAGCCAAAGGTAGAGACCCTATTTTTTAGAAATGGCTCCGAAACTACTCCCTACCTAAAAAGGATAGGACATTACAGTAAACTATTTTTTCTAGCCATTGGACTATAGCTACTCCTAGGATAGGATATTATTATTCTATATCTTTTGAACTGTATAGACAAATTCAAAATCCTAGAGCGGCAATTTCTCCTGCCTCGCCTCCACCGAAATATTTCGAGTGGTCACACGCCCCCAGTTGCAGCCGTACGAAATTCCTTTTCTACCCCTAACAATGGCCTATCTACTAATGTCGGGGTGTGGGTGTGGTTCATAATCCCCTCCCCCCAGGGGGCCAGGGGTCCCCACAGCTCTGAAGCTGGGTAGTCTACCTTCCATCGATGCCATTTCCCCCATAGCACTCCGAAAAAACCTAACCCCTTTCTCACCTCTGGCTCCTGCACCACCAGAACGGAGCATCCCCGCAGCGCTTCGCCGATCTACACGCCACCCAACCCCCTCTCACCTCCAGCACCTGCACCACCGCACCGTAATCATCTCCTCCGCACTTTGACTACTTACACGCCACCCAACCCCTATCTCACCTCCAGCTCCTGCACCACCGCAATGGAACATCACCGCCGCACTTCGCCTGCCCACACGCCACCCCATACCCCCTATCCCATCTCCGGCTCGTGCACCACCGGACTTCGCCGGCCTACATGCCATTCCTCGATACCATATAATCTTGACCAGTCTACGGGATCAGCCGACGTGCACCTTACCGAACCTAGTTCGCTGACACCCTCTTCCATACAACCATGTTAGTTTTGCCGACTCCCTCGTCCACAACACCTAACCTCCTTTACCTACGCTGGTGTGCGTTGTATTAGATCTGCTTCACAGACTCAACAGTCCACTACACCAGATCTGCTTCACTGATGCTCTTGTGCAGCACCTAGAATCCATAATCGGTCGTAACAGATCTTCTTCACCGACAACGCCGTGAACTACACCGGATCTCCTTCACCGACAATCTTGTCAAGTAATCCATACCCATCAACAACCTCAACAGATCTGCTTCACAGGCACTACCGAGATGTATCTACTTCACCCCGACTCACCACTACCGGGCACCCTCGGCATCCTTGACGTGACCCACAAAGATGTCGTGTATGCGTAAACGATGATGTGACCTAGGTAAACCAGATCTTCTTATTCGTCCGTTTCAATATAGCAGGTATAATCCTGCGACAGTGAACTGTATTTCTGTATTGGTGGTAAATTCCTACCTCAATACTGGCTTAATTGATATTCGGGCATAAATCCGGGCGTTAAATCCGGGTGTAAATCCGAGCATTTATGTATTGGTGGTAAATTCGCAGTAGTCTATGTTAAATCAGGGTGTTAAACTAATCCTTCTGTTTTGAGGTATAAGGTGACCTTTTATGCGTGTTTTTTCTTTGACCAACAATTACTCTTAATATACATAAACAATTTTGGTAGTACGAAACTGACATCATTAGAGTTCATTGGTATTATGAAGTTCATAGAAAATATTAATTCACTGAATCTCTAAAGCTGCCTACATGTTCTACAAGTTCACAAGTTATGTCATCATAATGTGCATTTTCTTTGTCTATTGCTACAATATTGACTGCATGTAATTTTGGAGTTCATTGGTAGTTTTAAGCCACTAAACACGTAGGTTAATATTCCCTGCTCTACAAGGCTCTACAAGTTCAGAATTTATACTATTTTAATTTCAATATGGTTGTTCTAAGCAACCACAGTAACTGCATTCTCTTATGTAATTCATCGCAAATTTGATGTCATTGAACTTATTGGTTTTGCATTCCATCTGCAAGTTATGCCATAATTATTTGTTTCAATTAAGCTCCGACAGTAGCTGCCACCTATTGTATCATACTCCCTCTGTTTCAAAATATAAGATGTTTTAGCTTTGTGAAAGGAGTGTATCTAGACACCATTTAGTGTGTAGGTTTACTCCAAACCTACACACTAAAAGTGTTCTAGATACACTTATTTCATAAAGCTAAAACATCTTACATTTTGAAATGGAGGGAGTACATACATTCCGTAAAAGAAGGCATATAATTTTTTAAAGTCAAACAATGATGAATTTTACCAAGTTCATAGAAAAATAAATTAAGGGTTAATTTGTGGCATTAGCGTCTATGAAAATATATGCCCCGATGTGTCGAATGGCGTTGGTTTGGCATGGTAGATCTTCCTAGTATGTTCTACAAACTTGGTCCAATTTTGCGTCGATTGACTTGCAAAAAGTTTATACGCCTTATTTACTTTGGATTGGATGTGGTATTACATGGCATGTTTTAAGGCACTTAACATGGTTATCTGCATGCCTTGCTCTAAAAATTCAAGTTTCTCAATTATAATTTTGGTAGGAGTAGTATCTACCTTCTATTATGTAGTTCATGGCATTTTAAGTCACTTCACATATGAGTTAGCATTCCCTGATCTATAAGTTAACGAGATATATCATTGTAATGTCTATCTTGTTCGTCCAAATGTTAGTACAGTAACTGCCTACTCTGTAGATGGTGACAAAATTTATGGCACTTCTCATATTTTTTGCAATCCTATTTCATAAGTTAAATCATTGTAATTTCTCTCTTGTTCATGCTAAGGAGTGACTATAACTGCATTCTATTTTGTCGCCACGGTAATATTTATGTCATTTAAATGTTTGTTTATATTCTTCCATTCCCTGCTCTATGTGTTCACAAGTGATTATACTATAATGTCTATCTAGTTATTTGTAAACAGCAACAACCACTATCTGATATTATTTCCTCTCATAGGGAACATGGAGAATCGTAGAGTGAATCGCCCCTACAATCTTGTAAGTACGTGTTGCTTTGTATTGCTAAATGCAAACCTGTTTTATGTGAATGCGTGGCCTGAACCTATATGAAGTGGAGCAACAATAAAGTAGATGGATCGTCTATCCAAGTACTAGATGGATCGTCTTCAAAGAACAAACTGACAACATGATGTCCTCCAATGGGACTGCACAAAGAGAAATAGTAAGTCTCTTGTTTTTACTGAGATGTGCTTAGTGTCAGATGCTTGTTTGTATGAGGTACCACATGATTTGGCTAATGATTCGAACAAGGTTGACCTTAAACAAGACTGGACAAAAACTAAACGTAAATCCCTCAATTTATAATTCAATGTGCTCACTTGATTTTGGTGATGATCTATTCTTTCTATGTTTGACTTGTGTTCATCTATCTATCTATCTATCTATCTATCTATATATCTATCAGTAGTTGGAAATACAATAGTTGTAGGCATTACAAAGAAGGTTGGTGCTACTTTTTGGATGCATGCAACTATTGTTTTAGTAGCAAATGACTCATCTATTTGTTTCTCTTCTTTTTTTATTTATTGGCTCGACGATCAAAATATTTGAACAATTTGGCTACTGAAAAAGAATGCTTGATATCTTGTTTGTCTGAAATGATTCTGATAGTCTAGTTAAGACACTTGATCTATTGCTTGTTTTCCAAGGTACTATCATAGTTCCCTGATGATTAAAGCAATGTCACATGTGGTTGGAGGTCACCTTTTTGGCTAGTTCATACTATAGAACATTTTTAAACGCTATTTTTGTATTTTAGGTTAATGATTTGTTGTCTTGACCAGTTCTAAGCAACTGAAGGAATCTCACGCGCCTATTTTTGTTATATTTTCTATATTTCTGTTATGCAGTGATATGATTAGTTTATGAGGGAAAGAGTCGAGTTGCTTGATTCCCTATATTCATTGCCACACTAGTTTAGTTAGTCTACATGAGACACACATGTTGATGGCTTGATTTATTATATTAGGACAATGCCAATTTTGAAATTCTTTGACAACAAACATGGTGTTTTTTGCCCGCTGTGCTACTCTAACTTAATATGTCTTAGTTTCAGCATGCAAATAAACTGTAGTGTTTGTTCTATAGTGGATGTGATACTGACACATGTACGCATCTGTCTAGGACATCGACAGTTCCTGTTATTCAAGAAAGAGATGTACGAGGCACATCATTGATTGTTCCTGGCCAATGCTGAATTAGAATTATTTTACATATGAGATAGCCGCCAGTTAGCTGGTACGCTATGCTGACTTGTTTTCTTTGTTTCGGGATGCACATGAAGCCTTGGATGGATTCATTAATCTGCAGTTCGACGCTAAAAGGGCACAAGCGAGGAAAAAAACACTAAGGGCAAGAGCTTGTGCCCAACCCATGCAAATCCTCGGAGACCTAATAGAACTACTTCTCCCCCTTTGTCATCGAGACACCAAAAAGGAAGAAGAGCGATGCTAACGGCCCAAGGGATCACTCGAAGTCCTCATCCTCGTCTTCGTCCTCGTCCTCATCCTCAAGCTCCTCTATGTCATCCTCCTCATCATCAGGAGTGTCCGCGAAAGGAAACAGGTGGCGCTCCAGCTCTCCATAGTTATGCTCGGAAGAAGAGTTCCACCGAGCATATGGTGTGGGAGGAGTAGCAGCAGGGGGATCTCTAGAAGCACTGGACACATGGTGCAGGATGAGCTGCTGAGAGTGAGCCATCTCATGGCACTACTTGTAAGCCTCATAGTGGCCTTTGCAGGTGTCCACGCCCATGCAAAGAATGTTCCGCTGGAACCAGTTCAGCTGCTTGATCTCACGAGCAATAGGAGGCATTGGGGGCCTACGAGCACCAGCACGAGCATCCCTCATGAGTCCCTAGGGAGCAGAGGAGGGGTCTGAGGTCTTCCTAACCTTGGTGTAGATCTTTTTGGCCTTGTGCACACCATCAATGTTGAACAATTCAATGGGGAGCAGGTGCTTGATCAGCATCATGATGTAAGGAGCATATGGGATGGAAAGCCTGTTAAACATGGCATCGGTCAACTCATGGCAGATAAAATCCATCACATCTAGCTGGTATGATACAGACTCATCCTCACATGATGCCACCTCATGAGAGAAGGCAAGAAGTTGAACAAGGTGACCACGGATGCTATCATTGTTTCCTCCACTTGGAGTGATAGAATCACGAAAGAGACCCACCAAGCTAGCATATATGGGAGACATACCAGCAAGGGTGCCCACAATACCATTGTCATCGATGCACGGAGAGAGGGTGGCATCTTTGTTGGGCTTGAGTTGGGTGATGATGCGGTGACCACTAGCACGATCCCTGTGGCGGAAGGAATAACCAAGAACCTCAGCAAAAATACGGAAATCAGCTTGCATAGGCCTGTCATGGGTCATCCACTTCATGGTGCGGTGCTCATCCGCACAAATTACCAAGGTGGTGAAGAACTACTTCACAATATCAGAATCATAGGACCATTGGAGGGCCATGAGATGGTACAGCCACATCCTCTCACACACATACATGGCATCAACAAGGTGAGGCTTCTCCAATGCATCAGCAAGAACCAGAGGATGCATATGCCGAATCTTATGCTAAGCATACACATCTTCATAGATACCCTTTTGCTCAGCGCACCAAAACGAGAGTCACTCAGCTCAGTATCATGCGACACTTCATCAAACAGATCCCGATGACGAATGGAAGAGAAGGTAACAGGGTCCATCTTCTTATAGTTAATCTTGGGCCCTTTCCCCTTCCTCTTGGACACACCCTTCCTATCCCTCTTTGCCTGTTCAGCCATGCGCTTCTCCTCGTTCTTTCTTCTCCTCGGCTCAACCTCGTCCACTAAGTTACCCTCCCCACCGTCCCCAAAGTATTTACCACGAGGACGACGCTTGTAGGTCTTGGGAGCACTGGAACCACCTCTGAAGAGAACAAGACGGATAGCATGGGGATAAGCACACACATAAGTCCAAGAGACAATGTAGAAATAGTAGGCAAGCAATTCATAGTCAAAACATACTCAAGGCACAAATCCATACGAGACTGAACCAGTTTTTAGTCTGTCCGGCCTAGCTAGGGGCGGATAATCCGGCCCTGGCAGAAATTTTCAGATTCACCTAGATTGAGTGCAAAAAAGTAGATCGGGCCTACATACCGCAAGACTACAATTTCTATGCAAAACAACATCCTTTTAGACAACGTTCCACCCAACAAGCAACACATCTAGCCAAAGATGGGGAGAGAGGGAGTTACCCTCACTCATTGGAGGAAAAACACGGAGGAGAAGGTACCCGGAGGCGCGTAGAAGAAGATCCGGGGAGGCCTAGAGGAGAGGCTCCGAGGAGGGTGGGGGACGGCAGGCGCGGCTGGGGAGAGGGAGAGGGTCCGGGGAGAAGTATTGCTCGTTATGAGCCCTTCCCCCCGACCCCAGCCCTTAAAGACTGAATCCGCCAGGGTCGGATTATCCGGCCTATACTTGGGCCAGATTATCTGCCCAAAAATCTGAATTTCTGTTATACAAAGATTCTGGCCCACGCGTCCCCAAACAACACCCCCGCAAGGTTTAAAAGGGACTTGTGTGCAAGAATAGATGGCTTAGGGGTAGGGAGAGGCTTAGGATTCAGAGAACCAAACTGAGATGGTACTATACACTCAAAATTGCAAGAATCAAATCAACCAAAGGCCAAAATTAAGTGTGCTTCCCATAAGAACATAAGATGAGCAAAAACAACCAAAAAGATCCAAATAAACTCAGCTCTTCTCATGGAAGAGGGCGGTGGCCGAAGCCACCTTGTTGGAGTGTATGGTATGACACCGCGAAGATATATCTTGGGTTCATGACCAATACTCATCAATAAGATCACATATCACAAAATGATAATAAGAGGAATGATTTGGACTTGTTTTCGGCATTACGGGGGAGGGTTATCCCAATCAATTAGGACCACACTCCCCTATATCCATGCCCACATCTAGTCCAAATAATACTGAGATGTAAGAGTGAGTGCATGAGTAATCAAGACAAGCTCCTTGAATCAATGATATTTAGCTCATTCCTCAAGTAACAAAACCTTGCTTCATCAAGTGGCTTCGTGAAAATATCAGCCAGTTGATTCTTCGTGCTCACAAAAGATAGGTCAATATCACCTCGAGCAACATGGTCCCGAATAAAATGATTCCGAATCTCAATATGCTTTGTCCTTGTGTGTTGTACTGGATTGTAAGCAATTTTGATTGCACTTTCATTATCACATAAAAGAGGCACTTTGTCACAATTGACACCGTATTCCTTTAAAGTTTGCCTCATCAATAATAACTGAGTGCAGGCGCTAGCAGCAGCAACATATTCAGCTTCGGCGGTGGAGAGAGATATACAATTATGCTTTTTAGAAGACCAACAAACTAGAGACCTTCCCAAGAACTGACAAGCTCCAGAAGTTGATTTCCGATCATCCTTATCACCAGCCCAATCTGAATCAGTGTAACCTGATACGTCCATTTTGCATCACTATTCTATGTCTTAATTCACTATTATCTCTTGATATATTTCGTATTGACAGGTGATCCTTATGTTATTTCATCTGTTTTTGCATGGTTGATGACTTTTGGAGCATGGACCGCTTCAGTCAGGATTCTGATGGAAAAGTTGCTGTTTGGAGGCAAAATTCGCGAAAATCAGAAAATTCGGGAAAATATACGGAAAATCCTATTTTTGCAGAAGACTAAGGATGCCAGAAGACGGAGTGGAGATGGGCCACAGGGGGCCCACAGCACCCCCAGGCGCGGGGAGCGCTAGGCCGTGCCAGCAGGTGGTGTGGCCACCCTGGCCCACTCCAGCCTCTCCCCTCTGGCGTATATCATCCTCCCGAAACCCTAAGACTCGGGGAGCGACTACAGAAAGATTTCGCCGCCTCTGCGTGGTGGAAAACACCGAGAGAGAAAGATCTCTCCGGCAGAAAGATTTCTGTCGGGGGAATTCCTTCCCAGAGAGGGAAGATCGTCGCCATCAACACCATCATCAAGCTGGACTTCATCGAGATCATGATCACCACCATCATCACCATCAGCACCCTCATCACCATCTCCATATTCTTGTAACAATTGGTTGAATCTTGCATTAGTTCATAGGGGAAACTTTCTTGGTGTTGATTACTCTTTGTAGTTGATGCTATTGAGTGAACCGTTGAATTATTGTTTTTGTTCAGATTGTTATACATCATTATTCTATATCTGATTATGATCCATATGATGTATTGTGAGTAGTTCGTTTTGTTCTTGAGGACATGGGAGAAGTCATGTTGTTAGTAGTGGAGTTGTGTTGAGAAAGATTCAATAGTTTGTTATTTAAGTTGTGGTGTAGTTCTTCTAGTGGTGTCATGTGAACGTCGACTACATGACACTTCACCTATATGGGCCTAGGGGAATGCATTATGTATTTGTCTACTAATCGTAGGGGTTGCCGGAGTGACAGAAACCTGAACCCCCGTTAGGAAACCATTGCACAAGGGACGTAAGGGTCTTAGAGTTTAAAGTTGTGGTTAGGTTTTTACCTTAATTACTTTCTTGTACTTATGGATGTTTGCAAGGGGTATAATCACAAGTATGTATTAGTCCTAGGAAGGTCGGTACATTAGCACATGTTCACCCACATTACACTTAGAAAGCTAGAGAAGATTAATCAATTATATGAAGCAAAAGCACTTGATAGTCTTCCCATGTGTCCTCGAGAACGGTTGGTCTTCTTAAGTAATGCAACCGGCTTATCCTTTGCTGCATAAAGGATTGGGCCACTTGCTGCATTCATTCCTATTGTCATTTCTTTACTCATACTTTGTTTACTTGCTTTATCAAAAACCCCTAAAAATCCATTTGCTAAGTATTTGCAGAGAATTCCTGATCCATACCACTAGCCAGCACCTTATGCTCCTCGTTGGGTTCTGATGCGCTCGACTTTCAATGTAGAGCTCGATGGGAACCCCAAGAGGAAGGTATGATGAGCACAACAGTAATTTTTCCCTCAGTTATGAAACCAAGGTTTAATCGAACCAGTAGGAGCAAGAAAACACCCCAAAGGTGTTACTAGCTGAGCTTTGGCAGGGCGCACTATCGCTGCTAGTAGCAACGTGGAGACCTGCACAACACAACCACAGAACTTTGTCCCCAACTTGCGATGAGGTTGTCAATCTCACCGTGTTTCGCGGAAAACAAAGGATTAAACGTATCGAAAGGAAGGAAGTAAAAGTTTGTAGAAAGTAAACACAAAGCAGTAAACAATTGTAGATTGTATATAAAGAAAAAGGACCGGGATCCATAATTCACTAGAGGTGGCTCTCCTTAGATAGCTAACATGTTGGGTGAACAAATTACAGCAGGGCAATTGACAAACACCGAGAAAGCAATACATGCATATACTAAACATCTTGACTCCTCTGAGACTTGATTGGGCATTACAACATAATAAATAGACCGCCATCCAACTGCATCTATGACTAATAATCCACCTTCAGGTTATCATCCGTACCCCCTCCAGTATTAAGGTGCAAGCAACAGATTATTGCTTTACGAACTGCGTGTAAAGTAAACAATACGATTGTTCTATGAACAAAGGATTGTTGTTTTTTCCCTAGTAGCAATAGCACATCTAGTACCTTAGAGATTTTTGTCACTTCCCTAGATTACCAGAGGCATGAACCCACTATCAAGCATAAATACTAACTCTTGGAGTTGCTAGCATCTACTTGGCCAAGATAGCTACTAACAACAGAAAGCATGTAGATCTCAAATAACAAAGACATGATAGAATCAATAATCAATCCGAAATAGCATCTCAATATCCATTGGATCCCCGCAAACACAACATGTATGAATTACAAATAGATGATCTTAATCATGAACGGAGCTCACAAGATCTAAACATGAAAGCACAAAGGAGGAGAAACCAGCCATCTAGCTACTACATGGATCCGTAGTCCAAGGATGAACTACTCACGCATCACACTGGAGGCTTGGATGGTGATGAAGAAGGCCTCCAGGGTGAATTTCCCTCTCCGGTAGGGTGCCGGGAAGAGCTTCAGCTCCCTCCCAATCTAGGGATGGAGATGACGGCGGCTCCAGACTCTTTCGTGGATTTTTGATCAGGTCCTTAGGGTTTTCGTCCCGAGGGCAATATATAGGTGGAAGGAGAAGCCGAGGGGGGTGCCTGGGCTGGCCACACCACCCCCTGGCGCGGGCCAGGCCTGGCCGCGCGGCCAGGTGGTGTAACTACCTCGGTGAATTACGCTCTTTGTTACATGCCTGGATGAGCGAAAGTGGTTAAAATAGTACGGTGGGGCCCGGGGCCACTCACAGTAGACCTTTCGGCCGTCCTAACCACTTTCGGATCATCGGGAAAAGAACGAGCGGCGTAATCGGCAGGCGAAGGGATCAACTACATACACAAATGAGTATGTATGCAAGCCACATACAACAGTCCTCAGAGCCATTCCATCTAAAAGAAATAGAAATATTGCGACGCCATACGGCAAGATTCAAATATCCTAGATCGAGATAATATTTTAGGATAGCTCCTCATACATCAAACATAAGAGTATCAGGCGGAAGCAGAAAACAAGATCCGAGTATGGATAAGAAGCAAATCGGCATAAGATGCCACATAAATAAACACATCCCGCCCACAGATCTCACGGATTCCCGTTCCCGGAAGCTCTACACCGAGTGATCGTTGCCAACATCATCCGTCTCCTCCACCCAGTATCCATCTTGCGGGTACACCTGTTCATCTGAATCAAACAATTTATCGTGTGAGACCCTAGGGGTACTCAGCAAGTCTTTATGCCTCTAAAGGGGACACAACCTGGGGTGACGCAATTGCAGCAAAACATAATATCTAACAAGTCTACAGATACTCGCTAACCATCCGCATAACCAATGATAGACGGATGTCCGTGATTTAAGAACAATAGTTATAACAGTATAATTAACAGATCCATCCTCCTCCTCGCTTACCAACGAGGAAGCGAACGAACAACCCCCATCCGTTGGCAGTTTTATTAACCATTCCATGAATATTACACTATATACTAGTCAGGTACTTAGTCAATTTAAAAGCGGTACTTTAGTTAGACTTGTCTATGATCGAGAAACTGTGCTCCAAGTCGTCCATAACCGCGGACACGGCTTTCAGAAAGATTTACCCTGCAGAGGTGCACACATAGCAACACTCACTCGATCAACCTCGAAAAACCAACTCAAAACCTAACGAGCTATTCACGACAAAGCAATCACAAGATTCAGAAATATTTCAGGGGGCCACCCCACTAAGCTACCGGCAACGAAGTTGGCCGGCTCTGGAACGGACCCTAGGTTTGCGACGACGGCTGTAAACGACTGGGAACCCGAAAATATGACTGGGCTTGTCGATACCGCGAAAACGTGGCGCGATCCAAAACAGTACAGGTGCTCCACGCACAATCTTAAATAAAACAGTAAGCATGGCATAAGTACAGGATAGTAATAAAGCCCCAAACTACTTTGTGGCCTCAAGAAATAAGAATGAATCAAGCTCTGGCTCAGGGTGGTCCATAAGGCCTCCCGGATCTGGATAGTGCGAATAGTCAAGGAACAGGAATCAAGTACTCGGGGTCCTACAGGACACAAGTGAGCATGAAAAACCAAATAGCAGATATGGCTCAACGGTGCCGCTTTCATTAGTTATCCCATTAGTACTGAGGTTAAGTTATATAAGTACCTCGTTATCCATCAGACACTCACATACCCTACACATGCTTTTCTACGACTCGCATGGCTCAAACAACTCCTGTAGTAATGGCTCATGGGATGGAGGAACAAGCTTCGGTGCGGTTTAAAAGTAAAGACTATGCAGTACTTGGGATTCAATTTAATGCAATCGCGACTCAATGATGCAAGAATAAGATAGAGGCGATAGGTACTATATGTATGCAAGCATGTGGTAGTGCTTGCCTGGCTGCTCAGTTGAAGCGAGAGATGGATCTGGGTAGAACTCCTGTGATTCCTGGTAATTCTCCTGCTAGGCGTTTATTCGAAGAAGAACCAAACAAACAAGGGCCAACATAAATAAAGTGCACAAGCATATGAATTAAAATGCGACAAGAAAAAAAGCATGCCATGATGAATGATGCACAATTTACATGGCATTAAAGTAGCATGGCATGATGAGGTGTGGGGTACAAGAATAAAGCCTTTTATTATCTCTTCGGTCAAGTTTTATTGCCATAAACAGTTCTGAATTTTAATAATGACATGATGCATGCTTCAATTCAGAAAAAGGAATGCATAGATAGAACGGGCTCGTCGCGCTGATCGATTTAGACATATTATTTATCAAATTTGGAGTTATAGAATTAAAGTTATTAATTTATTAAGAAAAGGGCATTTTATTGTAATTTTAATCATCTCGAAAATTTAAAGTGATCAAACAATATTTTGAATAGCATATTTAAATTCCTCACATTTTTATGATTCCAAAACATATATCATTTGTATTATTTGGATTTATAATTTAAAAGTTATTTAAAAACTGATTTGAATTTGAATTTAAACATTTAAGAAAAATTTAAATAAAACAGATAAACAGAAAAACTTTTTCTACTCAGCTAGACCCAGCCCCAGTCTCGGACGGGTGGGACCGGCCTGACTGGGTGACGCAGCGCGCAGAAGGCTTTTTACACCGCGGGTTTACCTAGCCTCTGTGATTGCCGGGTGGGTCCGCGAGAAAACGGGGCCCATGTGCCAGCGAGGGGGTGTGGGTGGACCACGTGATGCGGGGAAGGGCCGCGGGTTGAGACGGAGGAATACTAGGGGTTTTTGTGTAAAAGGGTTAGGGAGGCTGACAGTGGGACCAGGGGGTACCGCGGGTTGAATAGCAAAAAGCGCAAGGGGGTATGTACAAAAGGGGGTGGTACTATGGATCTTCTCTGCCGATGGACAGATCCGTGCGCGGCGACGGGAATCGAACCCGCCACGCAGGGCACCCGCACTGAGGTGTGGAGCCAGTGTGGTAGGGGTAGGGAGGTTGACAGAGGGGCGGATGGCGGCTAGTTAAGCCGTCTGCGAGGCGCAACGACGAGCAGACGACAGCGCCGCCGGCGCATGCAGCGTGTTCGGCGAAACGAGCGGCGAGGTCAGCATGCGACGGAGAGGGAGAGGATGTCCGAGCGGTAGAGGGACTCATCGTGGAGAGGTCGGTGGAGGTGGATCGGGCTGGGGTTCGTCGAAGCAACGAGGAAGCAGATGCCGGGAAGCTAGGGTTTCGGAGGCGAGGGCGTCGGCAATACAGCACGGGGTCCGGCTCCTCCTCACTGGGGCATGCAGGGGCGACGTCGTGGAGGTCAGCCGCTTGCCCAACAACCCTAACAACCGCCCGCCGCCGAGGGTTTTGTGGAGGAGAAGGAGGAGGCCGAAGTGTTGTTGGTGATGGAGAAAAGGTAGCGGGGGAGGAGAGGGGCTGCGACGCGAGGCCAGGGAAAGGGTTCTGGGTACGGTAGGGGTCGGTAGAGGGATAAGAAGGAGGGAGGTGCGCTGGAAGATGTCGTGGGGGCGACGGCGTGTAAAGGTGGCTTCAGCCACCTTTTTTCCTCGCTCTGACGTGCACGCCGTGGGAGGCCAGGGGAAGGGGCTGCCGGTGGGCCAGCAGAGAGGAGAGGACAGGGCAGGAGGGAGCCTCGGGCTGGGGCCTCATGGCAGGGAGAGAGAGAAAGGGAGGGAGCTCAGGTAGGAGCTAGGGTTGGAGGGGGTAGTTAGCTAGGGTTGGGAGGAGGGCTTCAGCATGGGGTAGAGAGGGTAGCTAGGGTGGGTCCCTGCTGGCAGAGGGCGAGAGAGAGGAAGGTGCTCGGCATGGGATAGAGAGGAAGAGAGATGATGGCTTAGGGATTAGAGAGAGAGATTAGTGAGAGAGGGTAGGGTGTTAGGGTTTAGGTATAATCACACTTGGGCATACATGGATGGAAGGTGAGAAGGAGAGGAAAAGGAGGACATGGTGTATGGTTTTAGCAATGATTAAAAACAAGCTCCATCAAGTGTGTGGTGATGACATGGAGATAGAGATGAGAGAAAAAGGTGGTGAGGGAAATGATCTCACATGACCATACATGGGTACATGCACTTGTGAGAATAGATGAGGAAGGAGAGCTTGATGCACATGGCAAGGATACAAGATCAAGGTGGAAAGGATTGGGAGAAAGAGAGAGCTCAAGAAGATGATCCCCTAAAAAAGCAAAGAAAACCAAGGGAGATCAAAGGGTGGTGATGGTTGCATGGCCCATGCAAAAGTATTAAATGCCATGTTTTAATCTTTTAAAAACAAAGTAAATAGTCATGGCATTTATACACATGCATTCCAAAATATGGAGTAAGGCGAAGCAAAACAAAATAGAATTTGATCCATCCCAATCCACATGAGCTAGATTAAATGGCAAAAGAAAATAAAGCTCATGGGTACATAGGATGGTGGAATTATAAGGTGGTGACAAGGTAAGGTGGTGAAGTTAAATAAAATATATGCCCCCAACTCAACTTGGGCATCAAGCATTTATCAAGATTCAAATACAATATATCAAAAGCCAAATACAATTAATAATGCATATGAGAGAAGAACCAAATGAAAAGGATTTTATATGATGCTCAAATGCAAGGTGGCATGATGACATGAGCATGATATAATTATGATGCAACAATTATATGTAGGAAGTAGCCATTATTTTACTAGACCAAGTAGCATTACAATTGTTAGACAATTGGGATGCTACAACTCTCCCCCACTAAACAGGAATCTCGCCCCGAGATTCTAGTAAGAAGAAGAAGACACGAAGAGGGTAGGATACTTGGCACGGAGCTCATCTTCATGTTCCCAAGTGGCTTCATCAACGGAATGGTGCGACCACTGCACCTTGCAGAACTTGATGGACTTGTTGTGAGTCCTTTCTTTCTGCGACTTCAAGGATTTTTATGGGGTGTTCTTGATAAGACAGATCCTCTTGGAGATTGATGAGTTCATGGTCCACGGTCCTGCCGGTATCCTGGAAGCACTTCTTGAGTTGAGAGATATGGAAAACATCATGGACCTTGAGTTTTTCAGGGAGCTCAAGAGCATAAGAAACTTCTCCTCTTCTTCCACGAATTTTGAAAGGACCGATGTATCTAGGAGCTAGCTTTCCTTTGATACCAAAGCGGTGCGTGCCTCTCATGGGAGTGACACGAAGGTAAACAAGATCACCAGGAACATACTCCATGTCCGTGTGCTTTCTGTCATAATTGCTCTTTTGGCAACTTTGAGCAATCTTTAGGTTTTCAAGAATGATGTGAACCTTCTCCTCCGCTTGAGTTACAATGTCGGGGCCAAACAATATTCTTTCACCTGCGCCCGACCAACCAATCGGAGTTCTGCATTTGCGACCATAGAGAGCCTCAAATGGTGCCATCTTTAGACTTTTCTGGAAGCTATTGTTGTAAGAGAATTTAGCATAAGGAAGGCATTATTCCCACTTCATGCAGAAAGAGATAACACAAGCACGGAGCATATCTTCCAGAATCTGATTGATCCTTTCAACTTGTCCTTGCGACTGAGGGTGGTAAGCTGTGCTGAAGTTCAATTTTGTTCCCAAAGAATTTTGGAAACTTCCCCAGAACTTGGAAGTGAAGATGCTGCCACGGTCTGAACTGATCTCAAGAGGAACCCCATACAGAGAGACAATTATGTTGATATAGAGCTCCGCCAACTGAATTGCAGAAATTGTTTCCTTGACGGGAAAGAAGTGAGCCACTTTAGATAGCCTGTCGATGACAACAAAGCTTGCATTGTTGCCCTTCTGTGACCTTGGAAAACCAGTGATGAAGTCCATCTCTACTTTCTCCCATTTCCATTCCGGAGGCTTCAATGGCTGTAGAAGACTAGAAGGTTTCTGATGGACAGCTTTAACTCTGCGGCAGACATCACACTCCGAGACATACTTGGCACAATATCGTTTCAACCCAGGCCACCAATATTGTGTTTTCAAGTCCATGTACATCTTAGTGCTGCCAGGGTGGATAGAAAGAACAGAATCATGCGCCTCCTTAAGAACTTGCTCTCTTAAACCTGGGTAGTTCGGAACAAACATCCAGTGTTCAAAGAAAAGAGTGCCTTGGTCGTCAACATGGAAAGACTCAAACTTCGGAAGCTGAATGTTGGAGATGATCTTTTTAGTGTAAGGATCACCAAGTTGAATGGAGCGAACTTTTTCTTCCAAGAGTGGGTTGCCAGAAGGTTCAGAAGATACCCTTGATCCACAGTTTCAAGGTTGAGCTTGCGGAATTCCTCGCACAAGAGAGGTTGTTGTTCTTCCACCATGAGGTTGTTGACATAAGCTTTTCGGCTGAGAGCATCGGCCATGACATTGGCTTTGCCCGTAGTGTAGTTGATGGTCAAATCGAAATCATTGATTTCTTCAATCCACCTCCTCTGACGAAGGTTGAGATCAGGTTGTGTGAATATATACTTCAAACTCTTGTGATCAGAAAAGATCTCACAACAGTTGCCAAGCAAGTAATGCCTCCATACTTTCAAAGCAAAGACAACTGTTGCGAGCTCGAGGTCATGTGTAGGATAATTGATCTCATGCGTCTTCAAATGGTTAGAGGCATAAGCAACAACTTGTTTTTCTTGCATAAGGACCGCACCCAATCCTTGCAAGGAGGCGTCAGAGAATATTTGGAAAGGCTTTGATGTATCTGGAGGAACCAAGACTGGTGTGGAAGTGAGCTTCTCTTTGAGTGTTTCAAAGCTTGCTTGACATGCAGGAGTCCAAAGGTATTTCTTGCCTTTCTTGAGGAGATCGGTAAGAGGCTTCGCAATCTTAGAGAAGTTTTGAACGAAGCGACGGTAGTAACTGGCCAAACCAAGAAAACTCCAGACTTCTTTGACATTTATGGGTGGTAGCCAATCAACAATTGTCTGAATAGTTTCTGGATTAACGGCAATGCCCTTGGCAGAGATGACATGACCAAGGTAGGTGACTTGAGGCAGCCAGAAGTCACACTTGGAGAACTTTGCATACAGGCGGTTCTCACGAAGCTTGTTTAGGACACACCGAAGGTGTTCTTCATGTTCTTCTTTTGACTTAGAATAGACTAGAATGTCATCCAGATAGACCACAACGAACTTATCAAGATACTCCATGAAAACCGAGTTCATAAGCCTCGAGAAGGTGGCAGGTGCATTGGTGAGACCGAAAGACATGACCGTGTACTCATACAGGCCATAGCGGGTGGTGAAAGCTGTTTTAGGAACATCTTCCTTGCGAATCTTAATTTGATGATACCCACTTTTCAAATTAAGCTTAGAGAAAACCACATCTCCAGCTAGCTGATCGAAGAGATCATTAATCCGCGGAAGGGGATATTTATTCTTGATGGTTTTAGCATTGAGAGCCCGATAGTCAACACAAAGTCTATCAGTCTTGTCTCGCTTCTTCACAAAGATGGTTGGGCTACCCCAAGAAGAAGTACTGTGCTGAATGAAACCCAACTTCTCTTGTTCATCCAGCTGACGTTTGAGTTCAGCCAACTAAGCAGGACCCATTTTATAAGGCCGCTTGGAGATAGGAGCGGTACCAGGTTCAATCTCAATCACCAACTCAACCTCACGATCTGGAGGCATACCTGGCAACCCTTCAGGAAAAACATCTGGGAACTCACAGACTACCGGAACACTCTGAATAGCTTCCATAGCATCATCATTCAGAGCCGCCAAAGAGAAAAGCTGAATTGCAGGAATCAGACTTGGAGAATAGACTATATGGCCTTCAGGAATTTTCAGAGAAACCGAACGTTCAGCACAATCAATCACAGCTGCATTCGCTGTTAACCAATCAATGCCCAAGATAACATCAATATCAGAATTGCCCAGAATAATTAAGGAAGCCAGAAACGAAGAGCCACCAATCTCAATTTGATTTCCATGGCTGATTTTAGAAGCCCTCATATTTGATCTAGGAGATTGCACTATGAGGCGAGTTGGTAAAGCATCAGAAGGTAACCCATTACTCTCTGCAAACTTGTATGACACGAAAGAATGTGAAGCACCAGAATCAAATAAAACTCATGCGAGAACTGAGTTAACAGGAAGCATACCCATCACAACTCCAGGTGCATGCTCAGCTTGAGCGGCGTTGACACAGTTGGCACGAGCAACTGTAGACCCGGGCTTAGTGTTGATGTTGAGAGCCCAAGGTGGAGGTGCACGAACCATAGAAGAGCTTGCCGCAGGTCTTGGAGGTGGTGGAGGAAGAGCTTTGTTGTTCATTGGACAATTAAAGTGCTGATGCCCAGTGTTTCCACAAGTATAGCAAGCACCAGGTGGACGTGGAGCAACATAGCCAGGGACTCCGCCAGGCGCTCCAGGGTAGTTGTGGTTGTAGCCCCTAGGAGCCGCAGTGAAGGAGTTTGGTGGCCTTTCCACGTAGCTTGACGGTCTTGGTGGAGCCGGAAGCGACGGTGGGGTGTTAGGAACCCATACACGACGCTTAGAAGGAGCTCCCATAGCTGAAGAGCTTGCTGCATCGCGGCTGTGTTTCTTTGACTCCTCAAACACTTGCCTACTTGCTTCTTCCTGCAGAGCTGTATGTTGGAGTTCTAGAAAAGACCCCGGCCTTGCATGAGTGATTGCATATTTGATGGAAGCATTGAGTCCTTGCCTAAACCTCTTTTGCTTCTTCTTGTCATCAGAGATCTCATCGCCACCATACCGAGAAAGGTTCATGAAGATTCTGATGTAGGTATTGACATTGTCATTGCCCTGCTTGAGGTTGAGAAACACTTCCTTCATCCTTTCCATGACAATTTCTGACAGATATTGCTCTTTGAACGCCGCAGTGAATTGCTCCCAAGTAGGCTGAAAACCAGAGAGGTCTGCCTTGAGATAATTTTCCCACCACAGAGCTGCATCTCCCTTCAGAAGGTGAGTGGCACATTTGACCCATTCTTGCTCAGGAACATCTGCAGTCATCAACAACCTTGATATTTCCCGCAGCCAATCATCCGCATCAAGTGGCTGATCAGACACCTCAAATTGGCGTGGGTTGAACTTCAGAAAACTCTTGATGTCTCCTCGCTTGGGAGGTGGAGGGTAGCGGGACAAACTCGTTCCTCCTGACACTTTATTCGGAGCGCTGTTGGTTCTGCTGCATAGTGCCCAAGGCATTTGCAATACTTGCCAAAGCAGCCCCCAGTTCAGGTGGTATGTCCCCCTTAGAACGGCGTGGTGGTGCCATCCTGTGATTGATATAAAACACAAGTCAGTACTATAATGGAGAATAATAATAATCCAAAATAGTACCAAAATGGAATTAACCGAGATTAAAGGATACGATTCACTGAGATGATATTAAAATATCAACAAAGTTCAAAGCACCTAGACGATATTAAGCATATCGCACACGACTGGACAAGGAGTGTGGTACACAAACTAACAAAGAAAAATTTTCCGCAAATTTCGGCATTAAAATACCACTATATGCGCAAAAACACTTAATGAATCAAGATTAGTAACTCTACTGATTCAATATACAAGAGCGAATGATAAAAGTAGTGGTATGGCCGCGACTCTATCCCGCACTAAAATCATTACTCCACACATGAATCAGTAAAACACATATCCCAACACCTTCTTCTTAAGATGAACCTAAAGCTTAGTAACTACAGAAACGAACACCCCAAACAAGATAACATCAGATAACCAGGAGTAAGATAGATTGCATCGGTATACAACGAATCAGATAGATCACGTCGGTTTACAAAGGCCTGTCGGTATGGAATGTACCAACAGTTGATAACCAAAAGGCAGATAGTTATATCATTTGGATGCAACAGATAGACAAGGAATTCACACACACACACAAACAACACAACCTATGGTACTACGGAACCCAGAACACGTGAATCCTAGTTTGAATTTTTAGAAGAGGATTGAAAACGTTACACTTCCTTACCAGAAAAGCGTGGGTGGATGGGTAAGAAGAAAAATGGAAGCAGTCCTACTCTCACGTTTTGTTTTTCCCTAGTATACATAACTACCAAAATATTTGCTAGACTGACAACGACCATTTTGGCTGAGACCCTGAAGGGCGGGATGGCTCTGATACCAATTGTAACTACCTCGGTTAATTACACTCTTAGTTACATGCCTGGATGAGCGAAAGTGGTTAAAATAGTACGGTGGGGCCCGGGGCCACTCACGGTAGACCTTTCGGCCGTCCTAACCACTTTCAGATCATCGGGACAAGAACGAGCGGCGTAATCAGCAGGCGAAGGGATCAACTACATACACAAATGAGTATGTATGCAAGCCACATATAACAGTCCTCAGAGCCATTCCATCTAAAAGAAATAGAAATATTGCGACGCCATACGGCAAGATTCAAATATCCTAGATAGAGATAATATTTTAGGATAGCTCCTCATACATCAAACATCAGAGTATCAGGCGGAAGCGGAAAACAAGATCCGAGTACGGATAAGAAGCAAATCGGCATAAGATGCCACATAAATAAACACATCCCGCCCACAGATCTCACGGATCCCCGTTCCCGGAATCTCTACACTGAGTGATCGTTGCCAAAATCATCCGTCTCCTCCACCCAGTATCCATCTTGCGGGTACACCTGTTCATCTGAATCAAACAATTTATCGTGTGAGACCCTAGGGGTACTCAGCAAGTCTTTATGCCTCTAAAGGGGACACAACCTGGGGTGACGCAATTGCAGCAAAACATAATATCTAACAAGTCTACAGATACTCTCTAACCATCCGCCTCACCAATGATAGACGGATCTCCATGATTTAAGAACAACAGTTATAACAATATAATTAACAGATCCATCCTCCTCCTCTCTTACCAACGAGGAAGCGGACGAACAACCCCCATCCGTTGGCAGTTTTATTAACCATTCCATGAAGATTGCACTATTTACTAGTCAGGTACTTAGTCAATTTAAAAGCGGTACTTTAGTTAGACTTGTCTATGATCGAGAAACTGTGGTCCAAGTCGTCCATAACCGCGGACACGGCTTTCAGAAAGAGTTACCCTGCAGGGGTGCACAAATAGCAACACACACTGGATCAACCTCGGAAAAACCAACTCAAAACCTAACGAGGTATTCACGACAAAGCAATCACAGGATTCAGAAATATTTCAGGGGGCCACCCCACTAAGCTACCCGCAACGAAGTTGGCTGGCTCCGGAACGGACCCATGGTTTGTGACGACGGCTGTAAACGACTGGGAACCCGAAAATATGACTGGGCTTGTCGATACCGCGAAAACGTGGCGCGATCCAAAACAGTACAGGTGCTCCACGCACAATCTTAAATAAAACAGTAAGCATGGCATAAGTACAGGATAGTAATAAAGCCCCAAACTACTTTGTGGCCCCAAGAAATAAGAATGAATCAAGCTCTGGCTCAGGGGGTCCATAAGGCCTCCTAGATGTGGATAGTGCGAATAGTCAAGGAACAGGAATCAAGTACTCGGGGTCCTACAGGACACAAGTGAGCATGAAAAACCAAATAGCAGATATGGCTCACCGGTGCCTCTTTCATTAGTTATCCCATTACTACTCAGGTTAAGTTGTATAGGTACCTCGTTATCCATCAGACACTCACATACCCTACACATGCTTTTCTACGACTCGCATGGCTGAAACAACTCCTGTAGTAATGGCTCATGGGATGGAGGAACAAGCTTCGGTGGGGTTTAAAAGTAAAGACTATGCAGTACTTGGGATTCAATTTAATGCAATCGCGACTCAATGATGCAAGAATAAGATAGAGGCAATAGGTACTATATGTATGAAAGCATGTGGTAGTGCTTGCCTGGAAGCTCAGTTGAAGCGAGAGACGGGTCTGGGTAGAACTCCTGTGATTCCTGGTAATTCTCCTGTTGGGCGTCTATTTGAAGAAGAACCAAACAAACAAGGGCCAACATAAATAAAGAGCACAAGCATATGAATTAAAATGCGACAAGCAAACAAGCATGCCATGATGAATGATGCACAATTTACATGGCATTAAAGTAGCATGGCATGGTGAGGTGTCGGGTACAAGAATAAAGCCTTTTATTATCTCTTCGGTCAAGTTTTATTGCCATAAACAGTTCTGAATTTTAATAATGACATGATGCATGCTTCAATTCAGAAAAAGGAATGTATAGATAGAACAGGCTTGTCACGCTGATCGATTTAGACATATTATTTATCAAATTTGGAGTTATAGAATTAAAGTTATTAATTTATTAAGAAAAAGGCATTTTATTGTAATTTTAATCATCTCGAAAATTTAAAGTGATCAAACAATATTTTGAATAGCATATTTGAATTCCACACATTTTTCTGAGTCCAAAACATATATCATTTGTATTATTTGGATTTATAATTTAAAAGTTATTTAAAAACCGATTTGAATTTGAATTTAAACATTTAAGAAAAATTTAAATAAAACAGATAAACAGAAAAACTTTTTCTACCCAGCTAGACCCAGCCCTAGTCGCGGACGGGAGGGACCGTCCTGACTGGGCGACGCAGCGCGCAAAAGGCTTTTTACACCGCGGGTTTACCTAGCCTCTATGACTGCCAGGTGGGTCCGCGAGAAAATGGGGCCCAAGTGCCAGCGAGAGGGTGTGGGTGGACCACGTGTCGCTGGGAAGGGCCGCGGGTTGAGACGGAGGAATACTGGGGGTTTTTGTGTAAAAGGGTTAGGGAGGCTGGCAGTGGGACCAGGGGGTACCGCGGGTTGAACAAGAAAAAGCGCAAGGGGGTATGTGCAAAAGGAGGTGGTACTGTGGATCTTCTCTGCCGATGGACAGATCCGTGCACGGCAGAGGATGGTGCGCGGCGACGGGAATCGAACCCACGACGTGGGGCGCCCGCGCTGAGGTGTGGAGCCAGTGTGGTAGGGGTAGGGAGGTTGACAGAGGGGCGGATGGCGGCTAGTTAAGCCGTTTGCGAGGCGCAACGACGAGCAGACGACAGCACCGCCGGCGCATGCAGCGTGTTCGGCGAAACGAGCGGCGAGGTCAGCAGGCGACGGAGAGGGAGAGGATGTCCGAGCGGTAGAGGGACTCACCGTGGAGAGGTCGGTGGAGGTGGACCGGGCTGGGGTTCGTCAGAGCGACGAGGAAGCAGACGCCGGGAAGCTAGGTTTCAGAGGCGAGGGCGTTGGCGATGCAGCGCAGGGTCCAGCTCCTCCTCACTCTGGCGTGCAGGGGCAACTTCATGGAGGTCGGCCGCTTCCCCAACAACCCTAACAACCGCCCGCCGCCGAGGGTTTTGTGGAGGAGAAGGAGGAGGCCGAAGTGTTGCCGGCAATGGAGAAAAGGTAGCGAGGGAGGAGAGGGGCTGCGACGCGAGGCCTGGGGAAGGGTTTGGGGTACGGGAGGGGTCGGTAGGGGGATAAGAAGGAGGGAGGTGCGCTGGAAGATGCCGTGGGGGCGACGGCGTGTAAAGGTGGCTTCGGCCACCTTTTTTCCTTGCTCTCACGTTCACGCCGTGGGAGGCTAGGGGAAGGGGCTGCTGGTGGGCCAGCAAAGAGGAGAGGACAGGGCAGGAGCGAGGCTCGGGCTGGGGCCTCATGGCAGGGAGAGGAAGAGAGAGAAAGGGAGGGAGCTCGGGTAGGAGCTATGGTTGGAGGGGGTAGTTAGCTAGGGTTGGGAGGAGGGCTTCGGCATGGGGTAGAGAGGGTAGCTAGGGTGGGTCCCTGCTAGCAGAGGGCGAGAGAGAGGAAGGTGCTCGGCATTAAATGCCATGTTTTAATCTTGTAAAAACAAAGTAAATAGTCATGGCATTTATACACATGCATTCCAAAATATGGAGTAAGGCCAAGCAAAAGAAAATAGAATTTGATCCATCCCAACCCACATGAGCTAGATTAAATGGCAAAAGAAAATAAAGCTCATGGGTACATAGGATGGTGGAATTATAAGGTGGTGACAAAGTAAGGTGGTGAAGTTAAATAAAAGATATGCCCCCAACTCAACTTGGGCATCAAGCATTTATCAAGATTCAAATACAATATATCAAAAGCCAAATACAATTAATAATGCATATGAGAGAAGAACCAAATGAAAAGGATTTTATATGATGCTCAAATGCAAGGTGGCATGATGACATGAGCATGATATAATTATGATGCAACAATTATATGTAGGAAGTAGTCATTATATTACTAGACCAAGTAGCATTACAATTGTTAGACAATTGGGATGCTACAGGTGGTGTGGCTGCCCTCTGGCCTTTCTCCGTCTCGTATTCTGGCACTTGATCCCTTCCGGAAAAATAGGCACTTTGGCTTTTGTCCCGTCCAATTCCGAGAATATTCATTTTCTGACTTTCTTGGAACCAAAAACAGGCAGCTGGCACTGTGGCTCTTGTTAATAGGTTAGTCCAAGAAATCATTTGAAAAGCACTCCAAAGTTGGAACAAAACACAAGAAAGTGGATGAAACCAAGCATGGAACATCAAAAATTATAGATACATTTGCAATGTATCAACATCCCCAAGCTTAACTCCTGCTCTTCCTCGAGTAGGTAATTGATAAAAAGAAAGAATAATTTTTGAGGTGACATGCACTATCAAATACTTGATCAAAGTATTTGCAAAACATTCAAAGCTGGGATCATAGTACTTCAATCATAACATGAAATACAAAGTTCTAGCAATAAGCAAAGAAACTATGATGCAACATGAAAAGGCACAAACAAAAGATTCATGAATAACAATGCTTTGCAAGACGTTTGTTTGTTTCACATAAAGAAAACATAGCATAATAGTACTCAGCTTGTCCCTCAATAGAGTAGCAAAATATAAATGCATAGGACACCTTCAAAGTTCATAAGAGTGACTAGATACAATAGTTTAAAACAAGCAATAACAAGTTATGCATCAATCAACTAGTCTTGGGACAATGCACATAGAACTAAGAATGGCCACTATGCTCTAAAAGTAGGTGCATAAAGATAGAAGGTGGAGACTCAATATAATGGTGGAAGAAAAGCCTTTTGTAAAAGGAAGTAGGGATTCAAGTCTCATAAAGAGCTTCCAAAAATTATGGTACTTGTATCTTTCAGCTCTCATTGCCCCTATCATAAGCATATTGAAGGTGATTAAGGTTAAAGTGACACAACTAAGAGGATATGCTTGACAAGTTATAAACCAAAATCTCATGCCCCTTACTTACGAAGACCGATCCTCATGCTACTCAACTTCAGTCACGAGTAAGCTCTTGTCATTGTAAGCATATGTGTATCATTAAGAACCGCCAACGGGGTACCCCTTGCACATGATGCGGGAGCTTTCCCATAATCAAAATGACAAGGCAAGCAGACAATGGGCATCTCAGCGATCTTTTTATTTGTTATTTGCATAGGTTTTTATTGAGGATGCTTCATAGGGTGCTCATTATGGTGATGCTGCAAGTTTCCACCATGATTAGGCATGGCTTAGGCTAGGGTCCCAGGCGTTTCTCTAACACACATACAAACTCCATGATCTTACAAGTTCCACTTTTATTTCACACCGCTGGGATCCGTAAGCAAAAGAACATAATATCAACGGGGTACAAGGTACAAGTGCAATGTTGAAAGCGTTCCCCATGGTACATGGTTCTGCTAATTTCAACTTATAAAGCGCAAGCATATACACAACAAAGAAGGACCCAATGGTTCAAGTTTATTAGAGGCAAAAAAGTAAAGTGTGCCATCAAGTTCGTGAGAGCTTTAATCACTGGTTTTCTCATAACAAGTGGAAGGTAAACAAAAGCATGAATATACTTGGAATAGCATAAGCTAGTAGGTAGGTATGGTGGACTCTTTGGAATAACTTGGTTTAGAGAGTTGGATGCATGAGTGGAACTCATACTTTGTTGTGGAGGCTAGCAAAAGACTGGGAGTGACCAACTAAGAGAGCAATAATGGCCATAATCATGAAGAGCGACAAAACATCATTGATCAAAGCATAAAGTGATACTACAAGTTGAAAACTAAAGGATCATACAGGCTATGGTGACTTGAGATAGTCATAACATGGTGTGAGCATGTGCCAAGTCAACCCAAATAAAGCATCAAAGGAGAATACCACTATACTATGCTTTAATATGCTAAAACAACACATGATTCATCCAAGGCACATTAAGAAATCTCAATTGTTTATAAAAAGTCATGCTATAAGAAAGAATACTAAGAATAAAGCCAAAACAATATCAAGCATGGCATGACAAAGCATAGGCCACAGTCAAAAACGAGCTCTTTTTACCACATAAGTATGAACTTTCCTACTCTTTTCCAAACCAAACCAAACTATTTGGAAACCAAAGTATGAAAGAGGGGGTCCAACCAATTTATTCAGAAAACTAAGCAAACCAAGAAAACTAAAAACCAAAACGAAAACAAAAAAGAAGACACTCCAAGAAAAACACAATTGTGCATGAAACAATAAAAATGAAGCGTTTGGAAGAAACCTGGAATTTTTATTGATGAAGAAGGGGATGCCTTGGGCATCCCCAAGCTTTGACGCTTGTAATTCTTGGATATTTCTTGGGGTGACATGCGTGACATCCCCAAGCTTGAGCTTTAGTCCATCCTTCATCTTATTACTCATTCCTTCCATACACCTGAAATTTTTCCTTCATACAAAACTTCACACAACCTCGTTAGCAACATTAGTGCACTTAAGATAAATAAGTCTCAAGGTTCAGTTCTAACACCAAATAAACTTCCATTAGAACACTAGCTACTGTAGCACTTCTCTCAAAAAGCTCAATTCCCCAAAAGAACTCAAGAAGGAACCAACAAGAAGCAAATGCAGAAAATGGCAGAAATCTGTCAAAACAGACCAGCAGGTAAAGACGAATTTTTTCGAAGACATTCTGTTGCTAAAATCAAAAAGTGCTGAACTAACGAAAGTTAGATAACAACCTGGGCCATAAGAACAAACAATTACATCTCAATCCGACATACAGAGCTCTCTCACGAATTTTTACGGTGAAGCACAGAAATCTGTTTCGGGACAACAACTTTCCCAATTATTACTTCTCTCTCATTAGAGGAAACTCTTGGCACAAAAAGCAAATAAAAAGGATAAGGAGCGGTTATTACAGAGGTTACTACAGAGGTAATAACTTCCAAGACTCATCTAAAACTTTTGGGTTATCTCCCAATAAGTACTTTTCTTTAACGCCTTTAAGTTAGGCATAAGAAGCAAAGAAAAAATCAAGTGTGCTCAAATGAAGAAGCATTAAGACCAAATTTTGTTTTCATAGGAGAAGCAAAAGAAATATTTTCTCTCTTTTTAGGGAAGTGTTCTATCCTTTCTTGAGTGGGAGTTGATATTTGATGGCGCCTTCTTTCATATCAATGATGGCACCAACAGTTCTAAGAAAAGGTCTCCCCAAAGTAATAGGACAAGAAGCATTGTATTCAACATCCAAAACATAGAAATCAATGGGGACATAGGAATCATTAACCATAATAAGAACATCATTAAGACTCCCCATTAGTTTTTTTTAGCATTATCATCAAGTGGGACATTCAAATAACAATCTTTAAGAGGAGGCAAATCAAGCATATCATAAATCCTTCTAGGCATAATAAAAACACTACTATCAAGATCACACAAAGCTTTGAAATCAAAGTCATTCACTTTCATATTAATGATGGGTTCCCAACCATCTTCTTACTTTATAGGAATAGAAGCTTTATGTTTCATCTTTTCTTCTTTAATCTTTATGAGAGCATCAGTAATGTGTTTTGTAAAAGCCATGTTCATAGCACTAGCATTAGGACTTTTAGCAAGCTTTTGAAGGAACCTAATAACTTCAGAGATATTTCAACCATCAAGATCAAAATCAACTTTATCATCTAAAGTAGTAGAACTATTACTAGCCTCAACACTAGTGGTGGTGACAGTAGAAACACTAATGTTTCTAGCAATTTCATCCTCTCTTTTCCACTTAGCATGTAATGCAGCTAATAGTCTAACATTTTTATCAATTCTTACTTGTATGCTATTAGTAGCTGCAAAGGGATTCTCATTAGTTTCAGGTTTAGAAGCCATTTTATTCAAAGTAGATTGAGCTTCAGCCAAAGATGCTATATTTCTTTCAGCATTAGAGAGTTTTTCCTCAATAGTTTTATTGAAAGAAGTTTGTTTACTAATAAACTCTTTAAGCATAACTTCAAGTTCAGAGGGAGCACTCTTATTATTGTTGTAAGAATTTCCATAAGCATTACCATTGTTGGGAGGATATGGCTTATAATTGCTGTTACCAAAATTGTTCCTATAAGCATTATTACCATAAGCATTGTTGCCAAAGTTGTTATTTCTAATGAAGTTCACATCAACTTGCTCTTCTTGAGCAACCAAAGAGGCTAAAGGAACATTATTTGGATCAATATGGGCTTTCCCATTAACAAGCATAGACATAATAATATCAATCTTGTCACTCAAGGAGGAGGTTTCCTCAACAGAATTTACCTTCTCACCTTGTGGAGCTCTCTCAGTATGCCAATCAAAATTATTAACCATCATATTGTCCAAAAGTTTTGTTGCAGCACACAAAGTGATGGTCATAAAGGTACCTCCAGTAGCTGAATCCAATAGGTTCCTTGAAGAATAGTTCAATCCTGCATAAAAAGTTTGGATGATCATACAAGCAGTCAGTCTATGATAACATGCTCATTATCAAGTTGTTTAAACTTCATTATTTCACTTCTCATGGATATAATCTTAGCAGGAGGATAGTATTTTCCAATAAAAGCATCTTTGCACTTAGTCCAAGAATCAATACTATTCCTGGTTAAGGAACTCAACCATTCTTTAGATTTTCCTCTCAAAGAGAAAGGAAACAATTTCAGCTTAATAATATCACCATCTATATCTCTATGCTTTTGCATCTCACAAAGTTCAACAAAGTTATTTAGATGGGAAGCAGCATCTTCATTACCAATACCAGAAAATTGCTCTCACATAAAAAGATTGAGTAAAGTAGGTTTTATTTTCAGCCACAGGTGGAGCAATAGGTGTGCTCATAAAATCATTTTTGTTGGTGCTAGTGAAGTCAAACAACTTAGTGTTTTCAAGAGTAGTCATTTTTTTGGGTTTTCAAATAAGAAAGCAAACATGTAAAACTAATATTTTTTTGTGTTCTTGATAAAGAAACAAGCAAACAAAGCAAAAAAGAAAACTAAGAAAAACAAAAACAACAAAGTAAAGAGATTGGTTATGAGGGACTCCCCTTGTGAAGATGTCCTTGACTCCCCGGCAACGGCGCCAGAAAAGATCTTGATGCACTCGACTTTCAACGTAGAGCTCGTTGGGAACCGCAAGAGGAAGGTATGATGAGCACAGCAGTATGTTTTCCCTCGGTTATGAAACCAAGGTTTAATCGAACCAGTAGGAGCAAGGAAACACCCCAAAGGTATTACTAGCTGAGCTTTGGCAGGGCGCACTACCACTGCTAGTAGCAACGTGGAGACCTGCACAACACAACCACAAAACTTTGTCCCCAACTTGCGATGAGGTTGTCAATCTCACCGTGTTCCGCGGAAAACAAAGGATTAAACGTATCGAAAGGAAGGAAGTAAAAGTTTGTAGAAAGTAAACACAAAGCAGTAAAGAGTTGTAGATTGTATGTAAAGAAAAAGGACCGGGATCCATAGTTCACTAGAGGTGGCTCTCCTTAGACAGATAACATGTTGGGTGAACAAATTACAACGGGGCAATTGACAAACACCGAGAAAGCAATACATGCATATACTAAACATCTTGACTCCTCTGAGACTTGATTGGGCATTACAACATAATACATAGACCGCCATCCAACTGCATCTATGACTAATAATCCACCTTTAGGTTATCATTCGAACCCCCTCTAGTATTAAGTTGCAAGCAACAGATTATTTCTTTACGAACTGTGTGTAAAGTAAACAATACGATTGTTCTATGAACAAAGGATTGTTGTTTTCTCCCTAGTAGCAATAGCACATCTAGTACCTTAGAGATTTCTGTCACTTCCCCAGATTAGCAGAGGCATGAACCCACTATCGAGCATAAATACTAACTCTTGGAGTTGCTAGCATCTACTTGGGCAAGATAGCTACTGACAACGGAAAGCATGCAAGATCTCAAATAACAAAGACATGATAGAATCAATAATGAATCTGAAATAGCATCTCAATATCCATCGGATCCTCGCAAACACAACATGTATGAATTACAAATAGATGATCTTGATCATGAACGGAGCTCACAAGATCTAAACATGAAAGCAAAAAGGAGGAGAAACCAGCCATCTAGCTACTACATGGATCCGTAGTCCAAGGATGAACTACTCACGCATCACACTAGAGGCTTGCATGGTGATGAAGAAGGCCTCCAGGGTGAATTCCCCTCTCCGGCAGGGTGCCGGGAAGAGCTTCAGATCCCTCTCGATCTAGGGATGGAGATGACAGCGGCTACAGACTCTTTCTTGGATTTTTGATCGGGTCCTTAGGGTTTTCATCCCGAGGGCAATATATAGGCGGAAGGAGAGGCCAAGGGGGTGCCTGGGCTGGCCACACCACCCCCTGGCGCAGGCCAGGCCTGGCCGTGCGGCCAGGTGGTGTGGCCGCCCTCTGGCCTTTCTCCGTCTCGTATTCTGGCACTTGATCCCTTCCGGAAAAATAGGCACTTTGGATTTTGTCCCGTCCAATTCCGAGAATATTCATTTTTTGACTTTCCTAGAACCAAAAACAGCAGAAAACAGGCAGCTGGCACTGTGGCTCTTGTTAATAGGTTAGTCCAAGAAATCATATGAAAAGCACTCCAAAGTTGGAAGAAAACACAAGAAAGTGGATAAAACCAAGCATGGAACATCAAAAATTATAGATACATTTGCAATGTATCAGGTTCGACACTCTTACTTATCGAAAATACTGTGATACACCCCTATACTTGTGGGTCATCAAGACTATTTTCTGGCACCGTTGCCGCGGAGTGAAGCCCTATTGGAGAGTGGAACTGGTAATGGAAACTTCTACTGTGAGTATTGTTTACTACTGCTAGTTGCTTTATTTTCGTTATGGATAATTCGCTGAGTTTCTTATTTGGTAATGCTACTACCACTGCTAAGGTAGTAGATAAGCCACCACCTGCTGAGAATGATGTTTTCAAAATACCTACAAGAATTATTGATCGTATTATGGATAACTACTATGTTGGAGATGGAACTGTCCATCCCATTGATCATTTGCTCTTTATACACGAATTATGCGGGTTGTTCAATTATGCAGGTATTACTACAGATCAAGTTAAGAAGAAGTTATTCTCATTATCACTAAAAGGAAGAGCTGAGGACTGGTATAAGCTACTGAAGAATGGTCAAGCTCTCGAATGGGAGGAAATAGTGCCTCTCTTTTATTCAAAGTTTTATCCTCCTAGTGAGATTCATAAAGATCGAAATCAAATATACAACTTTTGGCCTCTTGATGGAGAGAGTACAGCTCAAGCTTGGGGGAGACTGAAGTTACTAATGCTCAAATGTTCCATTCATGAGCTCCCAAACAATATTATTATCATTAACTTTTATGCAAGGCTTCCTCTACATGATAAAGATTTATTAGGTGCTTCTTGTGCTAGATCATTCACTTGTCTGGAAGAAGAAGCTAAATGGGATCTTCTGGACCGTATTCAAGACAATGCTGAAGCTTGGGAGATTGACAAAGGTAGAAAGTCAGGTATAATTTATGATTATGAATGCATTGAATCTTTTATGGGAACTGATGACTTTCAAAATATTAGTAATGCTTATGGTCTTGATTTGCAAGTTATTACGAATTGCTTTAGAGATTTTGCTTCTTATATTGAAATTCCAAAAAGGGGATGGAATAAGTACCATGCACCTTATAAAGATATTGTTGACTGTGTTCCTGTTGGGAGCACTAAGTGTTACATTATTGATCATATCTTACCTGAACCTTATATCGAGAAGATTTCCTTCCTAGAAAAGGTAAAGGATCATCCTATGATAACTAATGTAATCACTAAAAGTGAAAAGAGAACTGTAAAACCTGATGAACAAATAAACGTTGAACCTGTGGTAGCAATTGTGAAAGACCTTGTCACTAAAAACATAGAAGAGGGACACATAGTCTTTTGTGAGGATGCTTCTAATATTGTTTCACATCCTAATAGAACTAAAAAAGCTAGTGTTCCTGTGCTTTCTATTAGAATTGGTGATCATTGCTATTATGGTTTATGTGATATTGGTGCTAGTTCTAGTGCTATTCCTTATGAGCTTTATAGAGAAATTATGCATGAAATCAGTCCCTCTGAATTGGAAGAGATTGATGTGGTTATTCACCTTGCTAATAGAGAGACCATCTCTCCAATTGGTATCGTACAAGATGTGGAAGTTCTTTGTGGTAAGATCAAGTATCCTGCTGATTTTCTAGTACTTGGTTCAGCTGCTAGTAAAACTTATCCTATCATTTTTGGTAGACCTTTCTTGAGTACTTGTGGAGCTATTATTGATTGCAAGAGGGAGAAAATCTTGACTAAGTTTGATGGGGAATCTTATGAGTTCAATTTTTCGAAATTTGCTAAAGAATCTTGCGAAGAGGAAACCTATAATGTGGATTTTAGAGTTGAACAACTTGCTTCTATCTCTCTTGCTCCTAACAATGCTTTGCAGCAATTTATGGAAGATCACGAAAGTGAGATCTTCATGGAAGAAAGGAATGAGATTGACGAGATCCTCCATCGTTAACACCAGATGCTAAAGCATGACTTGCCTGTAGAAGACTTGGGTACCACGTTGCCACCTAAAAAGGATCCGGTTTTCGATCTAAAACCTCTCCCTGATGATCTTAAATATGCTTATATTGATGATAAAAAGATATATCGTGTTATTATTAGGTCTAAACTTTCAGGAAAGGAAGAAGAAAGGTTGTTGGAGGTTTTGAAGAAACACCGAGGAGCTATGGGCTATACTCTGGATGATTTAAAAGGGATTTCATCTACTATATGTCAGCATTCTATCAACATAGAACCAGATGTGAAGCCAGTGATGGAGCACCAACGACGTTTAAATCCTAGGATGAAGGAAGTGGTAAGGAATGAGGTATTGAAACTCCTTGATGCTGGTACTATTTACCCTATTGGTGATAGTGAATGGGTTAGTCCTGTTCATTGTCTTCCTAAAAAAGGAGGTATTACCGTTGTTCCTAATGATAATGATGAGATTATTCCTCAAAGAATAATAGTAGGCTATAGGATGTGCATCGATTTTAGAAAAGTCAATAAAGTTACTAAGAAAGATCATTACCCGCTTCCCTTTATTGATCAAATGTTGGAAAGGTTGTCTAAAAAGACCCATTTTTGTTTTCTTGATGGTTATTCTGGTTTCTCTCAAATTGTTGTTAAACAACAAGATCAATAAAAAACTACTTTTACCTGCCCTTATGGAACTTATGCTTATAGACGTATGCCTTTTGGTTTATGTAATGCTCCTGCTACTTTTCAAAGGTGCATGTCTGCTATCTTTCACGGTTTTTGTGAGGAAATTGTAGAAGTGTTCATGGATGACTTTTCTATCTATGGAACTTCTTTTGATAATTGTCTGCACAACCTTGATAAAGTTTTGCAGAGATGTGAAGAAACTAATATTGTTCTTAATTGGGAGAAATGCCACTTCATGGTTAATGAAGGGATTGTCCTTGGGCATAAAGTTTATGAAAGAGGCATAGAAGTTGATAGAGCTAAGGTTGAGGCAATTGAGAAGATGCCATGCCCAAGAGACATCAAAGGTATTCGTAGTACCCTTGGTCATGCTGGTTTCTATAGATGGTTTATTAAAGACTTTTCTAGGATATCAAAACCCCTTACTAATATTCTTCAAAAATATGTACCCTTCGTTTTTGATAATGATTGTAAGGAAGCTTTTGAAACTCTTAAGAAGGCTTTAACTACAACCCCTATTGTTCAACCACCTGATTGGAGTTTACCCTTTGAAATAATGTGTGATGCTAGTGATTTTGCTGTAGGTGTTGTCCTTGGGAAACGTATTGATAAAAAGTTAAACGTTATCCATTATGCTAGTAAGACTCTAGATGCTGCTCAAAGGAAGAATGCTACTACTGAAGAGGAATTTCTAGCTGTTGTTTTTTCTTGTGATAAGTTTAGGCCCTATATTGTAGACTCAAAAGTCACCATTCATACTGATGATGCTGCTATTAAATACCTTATGACGAAGAAGGACGCTAAGCCTAGGCTTATTAGATGGGTGTTGCTTTTACAAGAGTTTGATCTACATATAGTAGATAGGAAGGGTGATGAAAACCCTGTAGCTGATAATTTATCTCGATTGGAAAACATCTCTTTTGACCCTATGCCTGTTAATGATAGTTTCCCAATTGAACAGTTAGCTGCAGTAGGGTTAATCTCGCGAGGGAGCCCTTGGTACGCTGATTATGCTAACTTTATTGTCTCCAAGTATTTGCCTCCAACTTTTACAGCTCAGCAAAGAAGGAAGTTCTTCTATGATTTGAGGCATTATTTTTGGGATGACCCACACTTATATAAAGAAGGAGTGGATGGTATTATGCGAAGATGTGTTCCAGAATATGAACAAAAGGAGATATTGCGTAAATGTCATGGTAGTGCTTATGGAGGACATCATGCAAGAGATAGAATTGCACAAAAGGTGCTACAATCAGGTTTCTATTGGCCTACCATTTTTAAAGATGCAAGAAAATTTGTTTTATCCTGTGATGAATGTCAGCATGTTGGTAATATTTCTAGATGCAATGAAATGCCTATGAACTACTCTCTAGTTATTGAACCTGTTGATTGTTGGGGATTTGACTTTATGGGTCCTGTCCCTCCTTTGAAAGGCTACACTCCTATTCTCGTTGCCGTTGATTATGTTACTAAGTGGGTAGAAGCCATTCCTACAAAGAGTGCTGACAGGGAGACCTCTCTAAAAATGCTTAAGGATGTTATCTTTCCTAGGTTTGGAGTGCCTAGGTATCTCATGACTGATGGGGGTTCTCATTTCATTCATGGTGGTTTTAGAAAGACCCTTGCTAAATATGATGTTAATCATATAATTGCTTCAGCCTATCACCCCCAAACTAGTGGGCAAGTAGAGTTATCAAATAGATAAATTAAATCCATCTTGCAAAAGACGGTTAATAGATCTTGAAAAAACTGGGCGAAAAAGTTGAATGATGCTTTATGGGCTTATAGAACTGCTTAAAAAATCCTATGGGGATGTCTCCTTATAAAAATGGTTTATGGGAAAGCTTGTCACCTACCCTTAGAATTAGAGCACAAAGCTTACTGGGCAGTTAAAGAACTAAATAGAGATTGTAAGCTCGCTGGTGAGAAAATATTATTTGACTTAAGTTCTTTAGATGAATGGAGGAGTGAAGCCTATGAAAATGCTAGGCTCTTTAAGGAAAAAGTTAAAAGATGGCATGACAAGCGAATAATTAAGAGAGAATTTCATGTTGGTGAGAAAGTTCTATTGTATAGGTCTCGTCTCAGATTTTTTGCAGGAAAGCCACTATCAAAATGGGAAGGACCTTTCATTATTGAAGAAGTATACCGTTTAGGAGCAATAAAAATTTCTTCTTTAAAAGATAATACTACACAAATAGTGAATGGGCAGCGACTCAAGCACTATATTGCCGGAGATTCTCACCATGAAGATGTTGATGCCTTTTAAGTTATAACTCCGGAGAAATTTATCAAGGACCAAATTCAGAGACCTGCAGAGTCTGTTTTCAAATAGGTAATAGTTCTGGTAAGAAAAGTTCCGCGAAAATACAATCCAACTATATTTTTGCAGTTTTCAGTCAATAAGGGAAGTTACGAAGCAAAAAAGGGACGGAAACGGAGCCAGGGTGGCCCACACCACCCTGTGGCGCGGGCCCACCCCTGGCTGCGCCACCAGGTGGTGAGGCCACCTCAGACTCTGCCTCTGACCCGTTTTCACCCAGTACCTTCCTCTTGTTATGAAAATTCGTAATATATAACCCCCTGGATCTTCCGAGGTTCGTATATCGTGTTTTCGTCATGTTTTTGTTTCGATCTGTTTTTGCCAGGTAGAATCCCAGATTTGTAGCCACAATATATTCCACTGGATCAGCCGAGGGAGATTCCTTAGAAGAGATCATCAACCCATACATGAGAGAGTGAAGATTCATCCCAAGGAGTTGTTCCCCGAAGGTGGGGACGTCCAGATTAAAGAGGTTCAAGGCCCTAAAGGTGAAGGAAGTCTGGAGGATAGGATGGAAGCACTGGAGCAAGAATTATTTAGGTACAAGAAGATGGCGGAGCGCGAAGTGGATATCATCCATAAGATTTGTTTTGAACTCATCACCAAGCACCAAAAGAAAACTGCTGAACTCAAAGACGAAGTCCTCTCACTCCGCCAAACAACCAATGAACTGCAAGCACAGTTCTATGACGTTCAAAATCAAAACTGTGAGTATGAGGCTATATTTAAACGCATAAGTGCTGCTGCAAGTTTCAGGATGTTGGAAACCACGATGTCCTTTGTTGATGGGAAGCCCTTACCCTGGTGGACGGACGAAGCTGAGAGGATACCACCACCACCGAAGGAGTAATTCGTCATCACGTTTGGCATCCCCTTGGTTTATTCCAAGCTTGGGGGAGTGTCGCGGTATCACATCACTATCTTCTATATTTTTTACCTTTTTAGTAGAGTCATATCATGAATAGAGGAGTTATTATGTAGTATGGTTTGCATTATGGAAGTGTCCCCTCTCTCGTTAGATATGTATCCCTTGGTGTGAGTTGCCGTTATGGATTATTAATGAGAAGTTCTATCATTCACTCTTTTGCATAGCTTATATTAGTTTTCAATTCGTGGTTATATGATTGATCTTGTTGTTAGTATTGGTATCACTTTGGGATCATTGAGTTAATTTAGTTGGTTTTGGAAAACCTGGCTCGGTCAGTAGCACACTATTTTTGAGAGTTGAAAGAAAAGATAAAATTACCTTTAAAGAAAAATAATTTCATCATCTATCTTTCTTGATTTGCTCATAAGTTTAGTATTCTCTAGTTAAGATCTTTTGTGCTTCCGAGGAAGATTGCATGTTTGTCTTTATCACTTGTATGTTTTTTTGTTTCCTTCAACTCTGATACTTGCTACCCAGCCTTCCTAGCCAAAAACCTGTACTGAGAGGGAATTCTTCTCGTGCATCCACCTCCTTTAAACCAAAACCTTTGCCATTTGTGTCCACCATATCTACCTACTAGCATTATTGCTATTCCAAGTAAATTCTTGTTTTATCTACCTCCCAAATTAAACTTGTTATGTGAAAATTAGTGATCAAAGCTCTCACAAACTTGATGGCACACCTTACCTTCTTGCATTTAATAAACTTGAACCATTGGGTCCTTCTTTGTTGCGTATATGCTTGCTCTTTATGAGTTGAAGTTAGCAGAACCATGTATCATGGGGACCGCTTTCAACACTTCATTGGTACTTGTACCTAGTTGATATCATGTTCTTTTGCTTATGGATTCCGGTGGTGTGAAATAAAAGTGGAACTTGTGAGATCATGGAGTTTATATATGTGTTAGAGACTTGGAATCCCTGCTTCCCTCTGTGAAGGGCCTTTCTTTTACTTTGTAGTTGAGTCAGTAAACCTACTTCCCTTCCATCTCAGCAAGTATTTTGAGTTGTTGTGTTTCATTCATTCATATGATGATTTATTCAATCATGTTGCTTATGGTCCTTGTTTTGCACATTGCTCTTATCTTGATGTTTACTACTTTGAAAGCTATCATTGAAAACCAGCTATTTGTGAACTCCAGCAAATTATCAACTATTCTTCGACCAAGAGCTAAGTTTGCCATTACCAATTATGATTCACTTTATGTATCTTTATTGTGTTTCCTTTACTCATTGCAAGTTGAGTTATATAATAGTGAGTTGTCTTCTATTATGATCTGTGTATTGATGATTGTGATGCTTCTTGTCCGTATTCTTTTATCGACTCTTCACTCCATAAACCTGAGGTCATGTTTATTGAGCTCAGTTTCGCTTGGGGACAAGCGAAGTCTAAGCTTGGGGGGAGTTAATACATCCATTTTGCATCATAATTCTATGTCTTAATTCACTATTATTCATTGATATATTTCGTATTGAGAGGTGATACTTATGTTATTTCATCTGTTTTTGCATGGTTGATGACTTTTGGAGCATGGACCGCTGTAGTCAGGATTCTAATGGAAAAGGTGCTGTTTGGAGGCAAAATTCACGAAGATCAGAAAATTCAGGAAAATATACGGAAAATCCTATTTTTCCAGAAGACTAAGGATGACAGAAGACGGAGTGGAGATGGGCCGTAGGGGGCCCACACCACCCCCTGGCACGGGCAGCCCTAGGCAGCGCCAGCAGGTGGTGTGGCCACCCTGGCCGACTCTAGCCTCTCCCCTCTGGCGTATATCATCCTCCCGAAACCCTAAGCCTCGGGGAGCGACCATAGAAAGATTTCGCCGCCTCTACGGGGCAGAAAACACCGAGAGAGAAAGATCTCTCCGGCAGACTGATTTCTACCGGGGGAATTCCTTCTCGGAGAGGGAAGATCGTCGCCATCAACACCATCATCAAGCTGGACTTCATCGGGATCATCATCATCATCACCATCATCACCATCAGCACCCTCATCACCATCTCCATATTGATGTAACAATTGGTTGAATCTTGCATTAGTCCATAGGGGAAACTTTCCCGGTGTTGATTACTCTTTGTAGTTGATGCTACTGAGTGAACCATTGAATTATTGTTTATGTTCAGATTGTTATACATCATTATTCCATCTCTGATTATGATCCATATGATGTCTTGTGAGTAGTTCGTTTTGTTCTTGAGGACATGGGAGAAGTCATGTTGTTAGTAGTGGAGTTATGTTGAGAAAGATTCAATAGTTTGTTATTTAAATTGTGGTGTACTTCTTCTAGTGGTGTCATGTGAACGTCGACTACATGACACTTCACCTATATGGGCCTAGGGGAATGCATTGTGTATTTGGCTACTAATTGTAGAGGTTGTCAGAGTGACAGAAACCGGAACCCCCGTTAGGAAACCATTGCACAAGGGACGTAAGGGTCTTAGAGTTTAAAGCTGTGGTTAGGTTTCTACCTTAATTACTTTCTTGTACTTATGGATGTTTGTAAGGGGTATAATCACAAGTATGTATTAGTCCTAGGAAGGTCGGTACATTAGCACAGGTTCACCCACACAACACTTAGCAAGCTAGAGAAGATTAATCAACTATATGAAGCGAAAGCACTTGACAGTCTTCCCATGTGTCCTCGAGAACGTTTGGTCATCTTAAGTAATACAACCGGCTTGTCCTTTGCTGCATAAAGGATTGGGCCACTTGCTGCATTTATTCCTATTGTCTTTTGTTTACTCGTACTTTGTTTACTTGCTTTATCAAAAACCCCTAAAAATCCGTTTGCTAAGTATTTGTAGAGAATTCATGATCCATACCACTAGCCAGCACCTTCTGCTCCTCGTTGGGTTCGACACTCTTACTTATCGAAAATACTGCGATACACCCCTATACTTGTGGGTCATCATAACCACATAGAGAGAAAATGGAGCCCTTGGGATACCATAAACCAACGTTAGGGGAATGAACCAAATATCGGAAGATCCTCTTGACTGCCACTAAGTGGCTTTCTTTAGGAGCTGCTTGATACCTTGCACACACCCCCACACTCAACTCAATATCGGGTCTAGATGCATAGAGGTAAAGAAGAGAGCCGATCATGGGCCGGTATACCTTTTGGTCCACATCTTTACCGTGGGGTTTAAGTTCAAGGTGACATTTTGTTTGCATCGGAGTGGCGACGCCATTAAGACGCGTCATATTTAATCTCTTGAGCATGGCTTGGATGTATTTTTCTTGATTGATGAAGGTTCCTTCTCTAAGTTGCTTGATTTTGAATCCAAGAAAGAACCATAACTCCCCCATCATAGACATCTCAAACCTGGCAGTCATAAGCTTTGAAAATTCATCATTAAAATCTTTATTAGTAGAGCCAAAGTTGATGTCGTCTACATATAGTTCGCATACGAAGAGCTCCCCTTTAACCTTCTTAGTAAAAAGAGTGGGATCGATTTGCCCAACTTCGAAGCCACGGTCTAGCAAAATCTCTTTAAGGTGCTCATACCACGCATGTGGGTCTTGTTTAAGGACATAGAGTGCCTTATAGAGTTTGTAGACATGGTTCGGGAAGTTAGGATCCTCAAATCCTAGGGGTTGCTTTACATATACCAACTCATGTAGAGGACCATTAAGAAAAGCACTCTTAACGTCCATTTGCTGCAATTTAAAATTATTATGAGCAGCATAAGCAAGAAGGATACAGATGGACTCAAGACGAGCCACAGGAGCATAAGTCTTGCCAAAGTCAATGCCCTCAACTTGGGAATAGCCTTGTGCCACGAGTCTCGCCTTGTTCCTCACAACAATTCCATTCTTATCTTGCTTGTTTTTAAATATCCATTTAGTGTCGATAACATTGCGGCAATCCTTGGGATTCTCTACTAATTTCCAAACCTTGTTGCATTCAAAGTTATTCAACTCTTCATGCATAGCAACAACCCAGTCCGGATCTTCAAGAGCTTCAAACACTTTCTTGGGTTCCACCATTGAGATGTGAGTTTGATGCTCACCAAAACTTGCCAACTCCCTTCTTGTGGAAACCCTTCGTCGAAGATCACCTACAACTTTGTCAAGAGTGTGACCCCTAAACTCAAGGTTCAAGTCGGCACGAGCTTTACGAAGAAGATCAATTACCTTGTTGTCTCTTGGGGGAATAACTTCATCATTCGAGTCTTTGTTGGAATCATTGGCTTGGCCATGATCTGTGGCTTGATTAGCAGGTGTAGGAGATGATGAACCTTGCCCTTGATGTGGATCAACAGCTGTAATAGGAGGCTGCTACACTTCAAGACTTTTAGGTCCGGATAATCCGGAAGAGGGTGGGGTCGGATAATACGGCCTAGGAGATCCTGAATTACCTTCACTAGGTTGACTGGAACTTGTTCGAACTGGCGCGTGGCCGGATAATCTGGGGTCAGCCGGAAAATCCGGCCTGGGACTTGCAGCTGTTTCTTCGGTATGATGACTGTAACATCCCAAACCTCTAATCCAAGGTTATTAAAATCCAAAATTAGAGTTAACAAAAAAATCTACTTAAAATCATTAAGCATTCATATGTGTATGCATTTAAAATAGGAGTTGTTTTGAATTGCCATGTTTGAGTCATCCATTGATTGTAAAATGATTCTAGGGTGAATTAAGCATCATCTAGATCATTCCCAAACAAATCCCAAAGAAAAATAAATCAAAAAGAATAAAATAAGCAAATGGTAATTTGTGCCATTTTAATCACCATGCCTACTTTGGCTATTCCTAGAACTCAAATCTTAACAGAAACAAATGTGGATCTTTGCACCCCTTGCTAGTACAAGTAGTGAGGTACCAAGGCCCACTTTGTGATGTACCAAACACATTCAAACACTAAATTTAAATGGTATTTGAAAATTGAATCTAGTGTATATCTCAAGATCACACTTTTTCAAAAACCATTCAAATGAACTCAATTTCACAAATCTAAGCAACCACATATGCTTAAGCATGTGACAAACAACTCCACCAAAAATCATCTCAAAATTCAAAACTTGAATTCTTTCGGCCATTTTGTCAAACACCTTATGTGCAAAAATCTCGAAAAACCACAAACACTATTGTGAGTAGTGTTTGGACCAATATGGTCTCCCATTTTGCAACCAGAGCCACCCCAGCACACCCACTACCCTTTGCTAGCCCGGCCACCCACTATGCCCATGACCAAATGGTCATGGCCATTAAGGTCGAGCACCTTGAGCACCCTCACCGGCGACAGCGCGCCACAGCAGCCGCCAGCCTTGCCAACCTTGCCCCACGTGTCGCTTGTGGTCCACCTACATCGCCAGGCTAGCCCCATCCCACAGACCGAGCAAGGAGCAGCCAGGAACCGCCGTGCCTAGAGCCTGTCTGGCATGCCGATGCCGCCCACAGATGGCGCACGGTCCCCGCTCAACCAGTCCCCGCCTAGCTCTCGCCGCCCACCTACACGATCACCATCGTCCTAGGAAGCTAATGGACATGCCCGTTTCCCCGACCGTGCCCCGTAGTCGCCACCCATCGCAAAGTTTGCCGTCGGCAGAGACATCGTGCGGCCACACCACTCACCTCTCCCGACCGCAATGCACTGCACACGCACCTCCGTGACATTTGCCAGGGCACCGCCCACCGTCCTAACCCACCGCCCAGGCTTCTAGCTCGTTGTGCCATTGTCACCGGCGAGCCCTACCCATTCCGGAATGCACCCCTCGCCCCGCTATAAATAGAGAGCTTCGCACCACCAATTCGTCACACCAGCTCCATCCACCCACCTCAGAAACCTCCCAGAGCACCACCGGAGCAAGCCCTAGTCCACAGCGCCGGAATTTCGCCGGAGTCTGCCACGGAGGGAGAAGAAGGGAGCGGTTGATCCAGGCCATCTCCCGGGATGCCACCAGTACTAGGAGAACCGCCGTCGTCGACTTGTTCGTTTGCCCTCCTCGCCGACCCTCGCCGGAGCCCCGGTAAGCCGCCCAGACCCCCACCGAGCCGCTAGGGTTACACCTCGCCGGCAACTTATCTGTCGTCGATGACAAGCCCCAGTTGTAGATCTTTTTTCTAATCCAACGGTCCATGTTGCCCCATACCGCTTCACGTTTAAACAGCCACTGACATGTCGGACCCCCCTGTTAGCTGTTCTCGGCGCCGCGGAGTGAGACTGGGCCAGCCCATTAATGTTCCCGCACGACCCATTTAATTCAAATTTAGATTTACCTATTTTAGCTGAAACTCAGTTCTGTCCCTTAGTTCAAAAATCAATTCAGAAAGTTGTATATCTTCAAGCACTCATGAGATAAGGATCAAGCACTCAAGAGATAAGGATCAGCTTCGAGCACTCAAGAGATTGTTGCATATCTTCTCTCTTTCAACTGGCTTGAAAATAAATTATAAAAATTCTACAATGATGTCTATCAATGTTTCTGACGAGCTAATGACTGAGCTATCTGAGGACTTGGGGTGCCTTGTTGGTAAAATGTCGTTCACCTATTTGGGTTTACCCCTGGGCACTACCAGACCAACTATTGCAGAGTTAATGCCAATTGTTTGTCAATTAGAGAGGAAACTGACTTTCAGCTCGAGCTTCATTTCTCAGGGGGCTAGATTACAACTAATTAACTCTGCCATTTCCTCCATGCCTTTGCATTTCTTGTGTACCCTTCAGCTTCCTAAAGGTCTAACTATTCAACTTGACCGAATTCTAAGACAGTGTCTCTGGAGGGACAAGGATGATGAACCCAAACCGTCTCCTGCCGCATGGGAATTAGTCTGTTTACCAAAGAACAAGGGGGGCTTGGAGTGGTAAATTTCCAAAAGAAAAATGATTCATTGCTTATAAAGTTTTTGGATAAGTTCTATAATAACAAAGATATCCCATGGGTAAATTTGATCTGGTTTGCTCATTATGAACACAAAATTCCCCATGCAGGAACTTATGTGGATCGTTCTGGTGGCGTGATGTATTAAAACAAGTTGAAAATTTCCAGGTTGTTGCAGCATTAACTCATGGCAAGGGGGATACATTTCTTTTCTGGTCTGAGAACTGGTCATTGCAGGGCAGTATGAGGCCTCTGAATCTTAGATTCCCTAGGTTATTCTCTTATGTCCTAAATGCAAACATGTCTGCTGTGCAAGTATACTCTGTGGAAGATATACATGATCTTTTTTATCCGCCCCTTTCTACTGGCGCCCATCAAGATTTGCTGAGCTTGCAACATGTGATGACTGCGAACCCATTGACAGATCAAAATGATTCTTGGACATATACTTGGGGGGAAACCTACACGCCTGGTCAGTTCTATAAACAAATTCATGACCATATCCAGGTGCCAAAGGTTTATAATTGGATCTAGAAATCTAGTTGTGTGATGAAAATTAAGGTCTTCTCTTGGTTACTTCTAAGAGATAGATTGAACACTATAGATCTTCTACAAAGAAGACACTCTGATGACGCTCACTGTGAGTTATGCCCATTACATGTATATGAGGACCGAGTTCACCTCTTCTTTGACTGGAATTTCAGTAGGAGGATTTGGAATTATCTGCAAATATCCTGGCAACCACATGATGACATACATGTGATTATGGAGAATGCCAAGAAATATTTCGGTCACACTTCTTTATGGAAGTAATGATGCTAGCATGCCGGAACATTTGGCTATTGAGGAATGGAAAGATCTTTAACCAAGAAAGACCAACTTTTACACGTTGGAAATCAGGATTCATCAATGATATTTCTTTGCTTCAGTATAGGATTAAAATAAAATATAAAGCTCCACTTCTAGCTTGGATAGATGCTTTGCCTTGAGCCTAGATTTTGCCAAGGAAAGGGCTCGGTGTTGAGTGGTAGTAGTAGTAGTTCTTTTTTGGTTTGTACATACTTCTCTTTGTACATTGTATTTTGTTCTCTCTTCTTTAATAAATTACTATGGGGCAATTGCCTCACAGTCCCAGGTCAAAAAAATTTTAGAAAGTTGTGCAAGTCCAAATTGAGTGAATCCAATTTTGTTGGAAAGCACTGAAAAGATCTATCCAAGCCCGTTGGATTTAATTCATTTAGAGTTAGAGATCTCTCCTAGTGAAAATAACAAGACAGAAGCATTTGCTCATTCAAACATTTTTATAAAATCAACCATAATAGCTTTTGAGTTGATTCCAACTCTCAAAAATCACATTTCACCATACCTATCTGAATATGTAATAATATTAAGGTTTGCATGCAGTGACTTTGGATTAGTACCAAATTAGTGCTATATAGGCATTTCTAGTCACTTTAAATCATTAAATGTTAAACTTAAACTTATTAAAATGTGATCCAACCTTTAAATCACATTCCCATATGTTAGAATATGTGGTGATGACATGTGTCCACATGATCCCATATTTTAATTAGGGAATATTGAATCTTAGTTATTTTCAATGAGTAGAAATTACTTTTCTTAAATAAAAAGAATGAAGCTAGTTAATAAAATCTTGTGATGCTTGTCATGATAATAGATCATCAATTGTGTGCCTTGTCATCGGATTGATGACAAGTACGCCATGAGGGGGTCCTCGAGGCGTGCAGAAGAGAGGGGGGGTGAGACGTACGGTATTTTGGGACGGTGAGCACACAAGTTTACCCAGGTTCGAATCTGCCGGCTTTGGATGGATCCTACTCCTGCTAGCAATCCAGTAATACGACAGAGCCGGAATATGGGTTACAATGGTATCGCCTATGCGAGTTGAGGGTCTAAGGTATTGGATGTGCCCTAAAGGCTTTCCCTAGGACGGCTTATATAGATATCTGGCCTAGGGTTTACAGGAGAGATCAATCCAGCTACAACTAAGAGTTGGTTACAGAGTACGTCTTTAACTACAACTAACATTATGGGCCTAAGTCGGTAAGTCTTCTGGGCCTTCTCGTAGCCGGATTGGACTCCGTCTTCTCTCCCGACTGGGCCGCCCGTGAAGCAAAGCTCTAACCCGAAGTGGGCCACCCTGGTCAGTGAGGAACTGTGAGGATGCCCGGAAAGTATATCCCCAACAGCAGCCCACGGAGGCCTCCAAGATCCAAAGTCGGATTTTATTATCGTCTAGCTTGATCTTCGACTTGCAGAATCTGAAGGGTTCCTGAAACTTTACAAAAATACGATCCGGGTCTTAAAAATAAGTTGGACCTATCAATTAGTTACTCGGATTTTCCAGCTCGATTTTAAACTAAGCCGGAACTTGGTTTCCACGCCACCTAACACAAGCATGGTCAAGTCACGCGATCATTCCTTCAACCTTCTGCAACTCCGGCGATCATTCCTTCTCCGATGGTCGCAGAAGATCCGGCTCCTCCAATGGAGCCCGCGATCCTTGGGTCACAGACTGACGTCACCGTGGGTGCGTCAGCTAAAGATAAGGGTGAACCCTCTTCGGGCAATGATCCCTCGGCTGAAGTCTTCGCCGAAAACCTCCTCAGCAATCCGGGACTTGCCAAGTTTGGCCTATCCCGGAAATCTGCAGAGGAAATCCAGCGGCTGGCCAGGCAAGTCCTGGACAAAAGCCATCTATGCCCCGAGGAGGAAGCGCAAGAAGCAGAGGACGTCAATTTCTCTGACCTTCTCTCTCAAGTCCGCCTTTCCGACGAGAGGATCAGGACTGGCGACCTACCAACAGCCCCAGTAATCCCTCTTACCCTCGCCGAGAAGGTGGCAGCTGAAGTGAACGCGAGTTTAGACAAACTCACCCGCGAGCAATATGTAAGTCAGAATTCCAACTCTTGCTTTTACATTATGTTATATCATGTCCTCTAGCCCCCAAGCATGAAGTAGGATATAGAATCCGAGTTTGTGCTTCATTAGGATGCCAAAGAATGAACTAGTGTAGCCCCCGAGGCTCGTGCTGATATTTAGCAAAAAATATTAGCCCGAGTCTTAAGTAGCTTTCTGACTTTGGGTATTCTGACTTACAGAAAGTATGTTCCTATAACCAGGAATTATTATCCAATGTTTGTGATAAGCGGAGAGAGATCAAAGCTCTCGGGCTTAAAAATGCTGAGCTCAAGGTAGCTAAGGATGAAGCCGAAGGTAAATCATTTCGAGATTCAAACCTTGTCTTTTGCTTTTTTAATGTCAAATTTTTTTGAACTATTGTTCTTTTTGACTTACAGCGTTGGTGAAACAATCTATCGCTATGATTGAAGAGGCCGAGAATCTCAAGACCCTGGTGGTGGAGAACAAGGGACTCCGCCAAGAGCTGGATAAGCTCAAGGCGGATCATGAAAGGAGCATAGCTCAAGTCCTGGAATCATCCTCCATGGCCACCGAAGAGCATGATCGCAAGATCGCTGCTCAAGATAAAATTATCTCGGACCTCAAGAATGAGCTTGGCAGAGAGAAGGATATCTCTGAGGCGCTCCGGGATGAACTCCAGAGTCTTCGGGAGGAGAAGACCAAGATTGACGACATCATTCTTGGTACGTTCCATTTGTCTGACTTATCATTTCTTTGACTTTCATCAATGTCGGATTTTTCTTGACTTGTTTTGTGTATAGGTCCTCTGAACTTGACGGACTCTTCCTCCTCCAAGCCCCGCACCCACCGGCTTACCCAAGTCGGTGATCTTCTGCATGACTTCCGCTAGTCTATTGAAGACATTGGCGAGTCTCTCGGGATTCCGGACATGCCAAGCATGTCGGATTTTCAGGTGCGGCACAAGGCCAAGGAGATGCCACAGCTTGTTCGGGACTGGAACATGTCCTACGCGCGGACTGCTGCGCAGAACGCTCTTACCATGGTCATGAGCCACCATGGAAACATGGAGATATGGGAAGTGACCAAAGGGTACTGCAAGGTAGACGAAGACGGCCAGAAGCAAGACCTTCAAGCCATCATGCATTCCTGCGCCGGATATGGGTGCCACATAGCTGATATGACCAGCTACGAGATCCCCTTCTTCACCCGCGTAGATACTCCGCCGCCTCCTCTAGAAGAAACCGAAGAAGTTTCCGACGATGAACGGACCACCTCGGATCCGGACATCTCGGAACGATATCAAGGCGGAGTAACCAGCGAGTCGACAGCTACTTCATCTCCTCCTTCATCATAGATCAGAAAACTATGTATTATTATGGAAAGACATGATGCGTTTTGTAAATATTAAGTACTATTGACTTTTGCTAGTGCTAAGCTTTTTATCTATTCAGCACTTTTGGCTTTTGAAATTTTTGTGTGCCTGAAATATTCACATAAGCACTTGAAATTTTCCGTCTCTACTTATCGTTTATCTGTCTTTCCGCCCCATCCCTTTTGTGAGCCGGCTAAACCTTCAGCCGGAAACTTTGCCGAGCAACGAAGCTCAATTGCTAAACCAGTTTAAACTCGGAAACAAAGTCAGCTTCCAGTACCAACAATTCACTACTCGGAAGATACCCGCATCCAGCAATCAGACAAATATCCCAAGTAAAGACTACAATTTTTTAGAGTTATACCCGAAGGTAGCAGTTTTAGAATCGGAAATATAAACCAGAACGAACATGAGCATAAAGTACTTTCAAGCATTCTGGGATTTTCGACTATGACATGATCATTTAGGAAATAAGATGGTAAAAACTTCTCAGAAAAACTTTGAGGTAACCAAAACTTTTATTTCTCACAGAACATGTATATATTTCCGATTACAAAGAAGGATAAACTAAGAATAAAAGGGACGTAGCTGAGCAATATTCCACGGTCTGTCTAACTCATCCGGATTTGTACTGCCTCCAACTCTCTTTCTCTTCTTAGTAGCAGGTCTTTCTTTGACTGGCCTCATGTTAGTTAAGTAGTACGATCCATTGTGTAATACTCGACTAACTAAAAAGGGCCCTTCCCATACTGGGGAAAGTTTGTGCTTTCTTTGTTGCACAAGCCAGAGAAGCAAATCACCTTTATTGAAAGATCTAGTTTGGACTCTCTAGCTATGATACTTGCGTAACTTTTGCTGATAGGCTGTAGATCTCATTTTAGCAACGATGCGAACTTTTCGACTAAGTCGAGATCATTTTTTCGAGAAATCTCGGCATCCTCTTTGATATACGCGGCCACTCTAGGAGAAGTATGAATTAAATCGCTAGGAAGAACTGCTACTGCACCATAGACCAAGAAGAAAGGTGTGTAACCTATTGACCTGTTCGGAGTTGTTCGTAAACTCCAAATTACAGAGGGTAATTCCTTTGCCCAAGCCCCCGCAGCACGTCATAGTCGTGCTTCGAGTCTTGGTTTCAAGCCTTGTAGAATTAAACCATTTGCTCTTTCGACTTGTCCGTTAGCCTGTGGATGTGCGACTGACGCAATGTCAAGCCGAATATTTTGCTCATCGCAGAATTCGGCCAATTCTCCCATGGAAAAGTTACTCCCATTGTCCGTGATAATACTATGCGGATAACCATACCGGATTATAACATCCTCGACAAATCTTTTGGTTGTTGCCCCATCAAACTAGTGACATGTTTAGCCTCGATCCACTTTCTGAATTTGTCCACCATCACTAAGAGGTTAGTGAATCCACTTGGGGCTCGTTTAAAAGGTCCTACCATATCAAGCCCCCACACCGCAAAGGGCCATGTTATAGGTATTGTTCGCAGCTGATCAGCCGGAACATGAGCTTGTTTGGCGTACTTGTGGCAGCCTTTGCATGTCTTGACTAATCGTTCGGCATCTACCTGAGCTGTAAGCCAGAAAAATCCATGTCGAAAAGCTTTTGCCACTAAAGATTTGGCTGCAGCATGGTGACCACACTCTCCTTCGTGGATTTCCCTTAAGATTTTCACTCCTTCTTCCGGAGATACACTGCGCTGAAAAACCCCAGAAACACTCTGTTTATGGAGCTCACCTTTAACAATAGTATAGGCTTTTGCTCGTTGGATAATCTGTCGGCTCAGTACCTCGTCTTCGGGTAATTTGCCATCTACCAAATAATCAAGGTAGTGTTGAGTCCAGCTGGGGATTACAGCCAGAACTGCTATCAAAGGTGAGTCGGATTTGGTCGGATATTCCTCATCTACTCCCTTTATCGAGGGAACTTTGAGGTGCTCTAAAAATGTGCCATCCGGGACCTCTTTCCGCGCAGAGCCTATTCGAGATAGTGCATCTGCTTCCTCATTTTCTTCTCGAGGGATGTGTTGAACTTCAAACCCCTTGAACGATTTAGATAGATCATCTACGACAGCTTTATATGCTGCCATGTGCTTATTTGCATTACAAATATCTGAGACATGCTGAGCAACAAGATCCGAATCTCCGTAACACATCAAACGTCGGATGCCAATATCCTTAGCAATCCGGATTCCATGCAGCAGTGCTTCATACTCGACAATGTTGTTTGTCACTGTGAAGTGGATCTGCAACACGTATAAAAGTTTATCTCCTTGGGGTGATTTGAGCACCACGCCAGCGCCCGAGCCCCCTCGAGTCTTAGACCCATCGAAAAAGAGGGTCCAATATTCCGACTCAGGAAGGACCACGTTCTCCTTGGTCTCTATCCAATCAGCGACAAAGTCAGCAAGGATCTGGGATTTGATTACTATCCAGGGTTTGTACTCAATATCGAAAGCTGCAAGCTCTATGCCCCATTTGGCGACGCGTCCTGTGGCATCGCTATTGTTGATTATTTATCTCATGGGAGCTTTGCTCACCACGGTAATTGGATGCTCCTGAAAATAGTGTCGTAACTTACGAGATGCTAGAAAAATACCGTAAGCCAACTTTTGATAGTGCGGATACCGCTGTTTTGATTTTGTCAGGACCTCGCTGACAAAGTACGTCGGACGCTGCACCAGGTGTTCCTGATTTTCTTCTGGTCTCTCCACTCCCATAACGATACTGACAACCTTATTTGTCGCAGCAATGTAGAGCAACATCGGTTCCTGAGGTTCCGGCGCTGCAAGGATAGGAGGAGATGAGAGTACTTTCTTTAGGCTTTGTAGGGCAGCTTCAGCTTCGTCAGTCCAGACAAAATCCTTGGTCTTCTTCAGGAGGTTGTATAATGGTGCGGATCTTTCACCAAGCCGGCTTACAAATCGACTGACCACAGCAATGCAACCAGTTAATCTTTGTATGTCCTTCAGGTGAGTTGGCCTGGAAATATTGAGAATAGCCTTGATCTTGCCGCGGTTCACCTCTATGCCTCTTTGAGACACGATGAAACCTAACAATTTTCCGGCTGGTATTCCAAAGAAGCATTTCTTCGGGTTAAGCATGATGTTGTATTTTTGTAGATTGGCGAACGTTTCCTCCAAGTCGGAAATCAACGTTTCCTTCTTTTTGGACATGACCGCGATATCATCCACGTATGCATGTACATTGTGTCCGAGTTGATCATGGAGGCAACGCTGCATCGTGCGCTGGTACGTAGCTCCTGCGTTCTTCAGCCCAAAGGGCATCGTAACAAAACAGAAGGTTCTGAAGGGGGTTATGAATGAAGTTTTGACTTTGTCAGATTCCTTCATCTGGATTTGGTGATAACCGGAATATGCGTCGAGAAAACAGAGGAGTTCCGAGCCTGCCGTAGAATCGATAACTTGATCAATTCTAGGCAGAGCGAACGGATCTTTTGGACAAGCCTTGTTCAAGGCAGTATAATCAACACACATCCTTAAATCAGTGGTGTCCATTTTAGGGACCATTACAGGGTTGGCCGACCAATCAATATGGATGACCTCTTCTATGAATCCGGCTAACTCGAGTCGTGCTAGTTCCTTAGCTATTGCCTTACGCTTTTCATCGCCAGACCGTCGTAAGGACTGTTTGACGGGTTTAGCATTCGGGTTTACATTTAGAGAGTGCTCGACAAGTTCCCTAGGTACTCCGGTCATGTCAGATGGCTGCCATGCGAAGATATCTTGATTTGCTTGGAGGAACTTGATGAGCGCGCTTTCCTATGCGCTACTTAGGGCTACGCCTATCTGGGTCACCTTGGAGGGGTCATCATCCTTCAACGGCGTCGTCTTCGTCTCTTCTGATGCCTTGAACTCCGGATTTGGCTTTGTGACTTCCTTCTTCGTTGCGGGCATCTCGGACGGATCTATGCTCTTCTTGATCTCCTGGTACTCCTGGGCGTGCAGCACGGCTTCGACAAAGGCAGCATTTCCATCTTCGCACTCTCGCGCCTTCTTCGGGTCTCCCCTGATGGTGATCACGCCGTTGGGACCTGGAATTTTCATCATATTGTAAATGTAACATGGACGAGCCATAAAAGCCCAGTAAGCCGGACATCCGAATATAGCGTGGTATGCTCTCTTGAACGGGACCACTTCGAAGGAAAGTTCCTCCGTCCGATAATTCTTTGGAGTTCCAAAAGTAACATCCAAAGTGATTTCTCCCAGGGAATTAGCTTGTCTTCCTGGGACAACTCCGTGAAAGATCACAGAGCTATGGTTCAGCTATGTTTTCGAGATCTTCATCCGGCGTACCGTTTCGACATAGAGAATATTGATGCTGCTACCACCGTCCATGAGGGTCTTGGAGAAACCATAACCGTCAATAAGTGGGTTGACGATTAAGGCGTATTTTCCTCGCCTGTGTAGTTTAGGCGGATGATCAGCACGATCAAACGTGATTGCCATTTCCGACCAGTCCAGATACTGAGGGACAGCCGAAACTGTTGCATTGAGGTCGTGGAGAACTGCTTTCTTGACCTTTGCTGGTTGAGATTCGAGGAAGGTGACGTAAGTGTCCTTCTTGGTGGGAAAAGTCTTCTTCCCTTCCGACTTGGGATTTGAAGCATCAGTTTCCTCCATATCGGAATCTTCCTTGGTCTCCTTGTCTTTTCCAGGATTTCTCTTTCCCTTCTTCCGCTTAACTTTGGAGCCCGCAATATCATCTCTCTTGATGTCGTCATTAAAACGAGATTCAGCGTTGGTGTGGGACGAGCCCCCATTGGCGTCTAAATGATGCACACAGGGTTATTGGCAATGTCGACCCAAGTGTAGGTTTTGCCTGGTTGTTGCTCTCCTCTGCCTTGGAACCTTGACATCCCACGGCCACGCCCGCGGCCTCCGCCACATCCTCCTCGTCCTCCAAACCCGGAAATAGTAGTGACCACTGCTGTATCCGCGTTGGGTTTTTCTTTCGAGGTATTTTTGCGCCTCTGAACTTGTTCCTTTGGTTGTTTTGCCCACTGAGGCACAACCAAGGCATTGAGTAATCCCTCTACATCGTCATCAGCATCTGCATACGTGCTCGCTGTTTCTATCATCTCTCCCAGATCAGTAACCTTGTCACACTTCAAGCGATGGCGCAGTAAACCAATTGAGAGACCTGCGATGAAAGCTTCAATCGTAGTTTGATTGTTTACTCCTTTGCAGGAGTTTTTTGTGTCGATCCATGATCTGAGATAATCCTGGCAAGTTTCTCTGGCTTTCTGGGTGCAACGCTGTAGGTCTCCAACCGTACAGGGCCTCCGATATGTGCCTTCGAAATTCCGAAAGAACGCACTTTGCAAGTCATACCAGTTGTGGATGGTGTTTGCCAGAAGTTCATTAAGCCATGATCGTGTCGTCTTCCGCAACATAAGTGGGAGATATCAGGTTGCGACCAGGCTGTTTCTACCTTTAGCGATGCAGCAAGCTTGGAAGAAATCCTGTAACCAGGTGTCTGGCCGAGCAATGCCGTCGTAGGCTTGGATATGTCTTGAGATAGCAAATACTTCCGAGAATTTTGTAGCTCTGTTGCGTGGTCCGAAGCACTTTGGTCCCACGTACACGTCATCGTTTTCAAAGCGCCGAGCCTCTATGTTGGAGTTGATCATGTGCCTTGCGTCGTTCGGGGATAGAGATCGTCCCGAATGTCGGCTGTGCCTGCGGTGCCTTGGAGCCAGACTTCGGCTTCTGCCACCACCTCCTCCGCCATGTCGTCCTCCTTGACCTCCTTGGGGGCCGTTGTGATAACTGTGTGGTGGAGAGGGTGGTGCAGCTGGATAGTTTCCGGCTGATCGCCGGCCTCCGTCCGGAGCGTCATTATTCCGGTTCCGGGGAGGTTCTTGACTATGACGAGCCCCCTGCCGGCTTGTTCCAACGTGGTTTCTGTCGTTCCATCATCCGTTGTTCCCACCATGGTGAGGCTCAGCCGGACGCCTCTCATGTCTAGGAGGTGGCATTGTCTGACGATCCTCCTCCCGACGTTTCTCCTTATCTTCTCCCTTTCGATCGTTGAATTCTCGTCAGGGAGGATTCCTCGGATTCAGTGCAGCGATCGCGTCTTTCTCGTCTGCTGGAGCGACATTGCTCCAGTTATGTGTAGCTCTGCGATGCTGTCCCGACGATCCGGTTCTTGAATTATTGTCTTCCCTGCGTTCGGGGTGATGGTACTGCGCCCGAACATAATGGGATCTTACGTCAGCCCATGCCGGATCTGTGCGACATTGGTCAGAATCCGAGACCAGTTTTTGACTTCCGGACATGGCGACCTTCTGCTGCTCCAGTCCCTTGTTGAGTAGCTTGATACCCAAGCATATCTCCTCTGGCCCTGGATTAGCTGACAGAATTTCACGAGCTTCCACGGTATTTTGCACTAGTGTTGGGTATACCCAATCTCCGTTGCTATCCTTCCATGGCTTCCCCATCTCATCTCCGAAAAGGACGGCACGGACACGTGGGAATTGGTTGTCATCTATGTGGGATGCTAATCTCCATCTCATGCCATAGAATGACATCTAAGTCTAACTAGATAGGCCATGTTTTATACTCTTTATGCTATCTATAAACAAAGTAATGAACTTTGGTAAAGTAAAAGAAAGTAAAGCTTGTAAGTAAGACTTGGGGTAAGTATAAGTCAAAATATATAACCAAGCATGCCTATTGCATCTTGCTTAGGTTAAGGGGGCAAGGATTAACTTGCTTAGTTCTAGCTTGCCTTGGTTGGTTTAGTGGTTGAAATTCTCTTCTTCTTCCTCGGGGTAGAATTCCTCCTCTTCGTAGACTTGGTCGGTACTATCGTCTATAAATACATACGGAATACACCATCACCAAACAATACTTAACTAGTCTATTTAGTACACTAATGCACACATTTGATGATCTAGTATCATCACAAACATCACAAGATTTAGGTAGTTTCATTTATTTTATTTGAGAAAAGTAATTTCTACTCATTGAAATTAATTAAGATTTAATATTCTCCAACTAAAATATGGGATCATGTGGACACATGTCATCACCACATATTCTAATACATGGGAATATGATTTAAATGTTAGATCACCTTTTATAAAGTTTAAGACTAATATTTAAATGATTTATAGTGACTAGAAATGCCTAAATAGCATTTTTTGGTACTAGTCCAAAGTCACTACATGCAAACCTAAATATTATTACACATTCAGATAGGTAGGGTCAAATGTGATTTTTGAGAGTTGAAATCAACTCAAAATCTATAATGGTTGATTTTTGAAAAATGTTTGAATGTATAAAAGTCTCTGTCTTGTTATTATTGCTATATGTGATCTATAAATCTAATTGTTTCAAATCCAATGGGCTTGGATAGATATTTAAATTATCTATCCAACAAAATTGGAATCATTCAATTTGGTTAAGTAAAATTCTCTGAATTGATTTTCAAACTAGTGGACAGAAACTAGATTAGGGTTAAATAGAAAAAATCTATATTTGAATGCTAGGGCCTGCGCGGGAAACTAATTGGGCCGGCCCAGTTATCTGCGGCGCAGAGGACAGCTGACAGGGGGTCCACATCTCAACGGCTCTTCTAACGCGAAGCGGTACGGGGCGACGTGGACCGCACGATTAGAACCTAGATCTACGGCTCTGGTTCATCGTCGACGACGGACTGGTCACCGGCGAGACGGAACCCTAGCGGCTCCGTGGGGGTGCAATGGGGGCATACCAGGGGTCCAGATAATGTGGCGGTGTGGGCGATCGAACGAGGAGACGACAGCGGGCTCAGGCGAGGTCGCGGCGGCTCCTGGGGTGGACGAAATCGACAGGGCTCTTCCTCCTCTATTCTGGCGAACTCCGGCACAATTCCGGTGAACGGCTGCTCGAGCGGCTCCGGCGATGGGGTGAGGTGGTTCTGAGGGAGAGGGGAGTTGAGTGGTGTGAGGAGTTTGTGCTGGTGAGGGCTCCTTATATAGGCTCGACGAGGGGACCGAGAGGGCGACGGTGAGCTCGTCGGTGACGACGATACAGGGTGCTAGAGGTATGGGCGGGGTAGGCGGACGATGGCTTGCCTCCTGGTGGTCATCTACAGCGTAAAGGCGACGCTAGGGGCAGTGGCATGCGGTCGAAAATGGCTGGCGCTCTACGCGGCAGAGGCGGTGCTCTACGCGGTTCACGGTGGCTGCTGGTCGCGCGGCGGGGAAAGGGCGTGTCTGGCGGTGAGCTAGGGTTATGGCGGAGCGGCGCACATGAGCTGAAAGCAAGGCATGGCTTGTGCGGGCCTGTCCGGGACAGTGCTCTGGCGTGAGCTGGGCACGGCGCAGAGGCGGTGGGCACGAGCTTTCCTCGGTGGTCCAGGGGCTGGCTACATCCGTGGGGTGGACAGTGGAGTGCGGTAGGGTTCGGCGGAGCTAGGGACGATGCTGGATTGGCGTGGCATTGTCTCTGGAGCGTTTCCCACGCTTGGCCGGCGGCGACCAAAAACGGGCGGCGTCCCACTGCTGATCCAGGCTTAGGGGTAGCTCCTTGATGACTTGGTTGGAACGAGGGGAGATAGGGAAGAGCAGAGAGGGTCGAATGGGGGACAAGAAATCAACTGGCAATAGTATTAGTTAGGCCAATATTTTTCTGCCTGCCAACTGTTCGACAAAATGGCCGCATGAAACTTTTATTTGAATTTTGAAATGATTTTTGGTGGAGTTGTTGATCATATGCTTGATCATCTGTGGTTGCTTGGGATTGTCAAGTTGAACTCATTTGAATGGTTTTTGAAAAAGTGGGATCTAGGTACATACACTTGATTCCATTTTCAAATGCCATTTAAATTTAGTGTTCAAATGTTTTTGTAAGATCACAAAGTGGGACTTGGTAGATGTTTACTTGTACTAGCAAGGGGTGCAAAGAGTTAGAATTGTTTCTGTTTGAGTTTGAGTTCTAGGAACACCGAAGGTGACCTAGTGGATTAAAATGGCACAAATGACCATTTTCATTTATTAATTCTATTTGATTTCTTTTTCTTTCGAGTTTGCTTGGGAATGATCTAGATGATGTGGAATTCACCTTAGAATCATTCTACAACCATTAGATTAAACAAAGATGGAAATTCAAAACAATTCCCTATTAATGCAACACAGATATGCATTCTTAATTATTTAAAGATAAAAAGTTTTTGTTAACCCTAAATTGGGTGATTTAGATCTTAATATATTGGATTAAAGTTCTGGGATGTTACAAACCTTCCCCCCTTAAACAAAATCTCGTCCCGAGATTTAAGAAAGAAAACTAGGAACTAACGAGATCTGGAAACTCAGTCCTAACGTAATCTTCTCGCTCCAAAGTGGCTTCTTCTTCGGTATGGTTGCTCCATTGAATCTTGAGAAACTTTATACTACGGGTCCTGGTGGTTCTGATGGCTTCTTCCAAGATACGAATGGGCACTTCACGATACGTCAGATCCTTTTTGATATCAACGGCTCGGTGATCGATGTTCTTGAAAACTTCGGTCTTCTTTGGCACTTCCAAGCATTTGCAAAGTAACGAGATATGGAACACATTATGGATGGCGGACATCTCCTCTGGCAGTTCCAGTTCATATGATACTTCTCATCGACGATTCAGAATCTTGAAGGGTCCAATATATTTGGGGGCTAACTTTCCTTTCAGACTAAAACGTTATGTTCCCTTCAATGGAGAAACTTTGAGATACACAAAATCTCCGACATTGAAAGTCAGGTCTCTCCTTCTCTTGTCAGCATAACTCTTCTGTCTGGATTGGGTTGTCTTGAGGTGCTCACGGACTTTGTGAACCTTCTCTTCGGCTTCTCGTAGGATGTCGGGTCTGAAAATCTGACTCTCTCCTACTTGCGACCAATTCAAAGGGGTACGACACTTCCTTCCATATAAGAACTCAAATGGGGCCATTTGCAAACTGGATTGATAACTGTTGTTGTATGAGAATTCTGCGAAAGGCAGACAATCTTCCCATTCTGATCCGTACTCTAACACACAAGCTCTCATCATATCCTCTAAGATTTGGTTGACTCTTTCAGTCTGTCCATCGGTCTGCGATGATAAGTTGTGCTGAAATTCAACATGGTTCCTAATCCTTCTTGGACTTTCTACCAAAATCTCGAGGTAAATTGGGTTCCTCGATCTGATACTATGGTCTTGGGGGTTCCATGCAGACTAACAATTCTAGCAATGTACACCTCTGCTAGCTTCAAACTCTGGTAGGTTGTCTTGACAGGTATAAAATGGGCTACCTTAGACAGTCTATCAACAATGACCCAGATAGAGTCATTTCCCCTACTAGAAGTAGGCAAACTGGTGATAAAGTCCATTCTGATGGAATCCCATTTACATTCCGGAATTTGTAATGGTTGCAACAGTCCCGCGGGCCTCTGATGTTCTGCTTTGACTCTCTAGCATATATCACACTTGGCGATGTCGCTTCCGATTTCTCTCTTCATCTTGTGCCACCAAAATTGCTCCTTCAAATCGTGATACATCTTTGTTCCTCCTGGGTGGATAGAATAAAGAGTATCATGAGCTTCTTGCATGCTAACTTGCTTCAGCTCCGAATCTGCGGGCACACAGATACGTCCTTTGTACCACATAATTCCTTCTTCATCTTTGGTGAATCCAGGTACCCTTTCTGTACCAATACGATGCTTGATTCCATCGATACTTGCATTTCCCTTCTGGGCTTCCTTGATTTGGCTAATCAAAGTGCGTTGAAGTTCAATGATAGCTAAAAATCCTTTGCTAACAAGCTCAGTTCTAAACTGCTCCAACTCCTCATACAAACTTGGTTGCTTCTCCTTGATCATGGTTTTTACCCTACACGGCAATCTGCTAAGAGCATCCACTACCACATTGGCTTTGTCAGGGTGATAGTGAATTTCAAGATCATATTCCTTGATTAACTCTATCCATCTCCTTTGCCTCATATTCAGCTCCTTCTGAGTGAAAATATACTTCAAGATCTTGTGATCTGAGTAAATCTCACAGCGGTTACAAGTGAGGTAATGACGCCATGTCTTCAAGGCTAAAACTACAGCTGCTAGTTCAAGATCATGAGTAGGGTAGTTCTCCTCATGCTGCTTCAGTTGTCGAGATAGATATGCTATGACTTTGCCTTCTTGCATTAATACACATCCGAGACCAATCTTGGATGCATCACAATACACATCGTAAGGCTTCTTGATATCCAGCATAATCAATATTGGGGCTGAAATCAATCTCTTTTTAGCTCTTGGAAAGTTGCTTCACATTTGTCAGTCCATTCAAACTTCTTATCTTTCTTCAACAGTTGGGTCATTGGTCTTGCGATGCTCGAAAATCCTTCAACGAACTTGCGGTAATATCCCGCTAATCCGAGAAATGAACAGACTTGAGTTTGAGTGGTTGGGGTTTCCCATTCTTCAACATCTTTGATCTTGGCGGGATCAACATCGACTCATCCGGCACACACAATATGTCCGAGGAATCCTACTTCTTTTAGCCAGAACACACATTTGCTGAACTTGGCATACAACTGATGCTCTCTAAGGGTTTCAAGGATGATTCTTAGATGTTGCTCATGGTCTTCTTATGACTTGGAGTAGATAAGAATATCGTCGATAAACACCACGACAAACTTATCCAGAAAATTCATAAAGATCTTATTCATGAGATTCATGAAATAAGAAAGGGAATTGGTTAATCCAAAGGACTTTGGAATATCCGTATCGAGTGGTAAAGGCGGTCTTTGGAATATCCGTTGCACGAATCTTAAGTTGGTGATAACCAGTCCTAAGATCAATCTTAGAGAACACACTAACACCAGTCAACTGATCAAATAGATCCTCTATCTTGGGAAAAGGGTACTTGTTCTTGATGGTGACGTCATTTAGCTTCCTGTAATCTGTGCACAAACGGTTGCCTCCATCTTTCTTGTCGACGAACAACACGGGCGATCTCCATAGAGATGCGCTTGGTGGAATCAAGCCTTTTTCCAGCATAGCATCAAGTTGCTTCTTCAGCTCCACTATCTCTGATGGGTTCATGCTATAGGGTCTCTGAGCTATGGGTCCGGTTCCAGGGATTAGTTCATTTATGAACTCAATAACCCGATCTGGGGGCATACCGGGCAACTCATCTGGGAAAACGTCGGGATATTCACAGACTACTGTGACTTGGTCTATGGTGGGTAGATCTAGACTCTTGTTGCACTTGAACTGACAAGGCAAGGTTTCATATATATGCTCTACTGATACTCTGGAGCTACTGGTCATGGTGATGGCTCTCTTGGCACAGTCTATCAATCCTTTATGCTTCGACATCCAATCCATTCCTAGTACTACTTCCAAACCTTTGGTTCCAAGTACTATTAGATTGGCATAAAAATCTATACCATGTATTCTGATAGGCACAACTTTGCAAATTTTTCTAGCTTTGGTGGTTGAACCAGGTATTTGAACTATCATAACATGCTTCAAGTTGGTTGGGTGAATCTTACTAGTGCATGCAAATTCTTCGGTAACAAACGAGTGCGATGCTCCAGAATCAAACAACACTCTTGCTAATACTTAGTTAACAAAAACATACCCAACACGATATCTGGCGCTTCTTGGGCTTCTTCGGCCTTCATGTGGAAGAGACGGCCGTTGCGGTTGTGAGGGTTCCCTGGGGTGAATATTCTTCCGGGCTGAACACGGTGTTGCTGCTGAGCTAGGGTATTCACATTGGCAGTGGCGGCAAGCTTCTTGGGACACTTATTGGAGAAGTGACCTTTCACTCCACAATCAAAACAAGTAATCTGAGACTTGTCTTGGGCTGCAACAGGCACAACATTGCTTCCAGTCCTAGGGGCAGTGTTGTTGTTGTTGGACTTGGGCGGTGCACGGTTGAAGTTGTTGGAGTAGCCGGGGTTGTTGTTGTGGTTCCCTCCGGTCTTCCCATTTCCCCCGCTATGGTTGGGGTAGCTTGGGCGAGACATTGGGGGTCGATTGTTCTGCGGTGCATATCCGACAGACGGGTTGGGATGGTACTTCTGGTGACTGTTGGATCCACTCTGGTGCATCATCCTGTGCTTGCGGTTGTCATTCACTTGGTTGATCTTCCCTTCCATCTGAATGGCAGAGTCGACTAGCTCTTCGAGATCCTCGAAACGGATGTTGACTTGTACTGTTTGCATCTCATCATGCAGTCCGTTCAGGAATCTCTCCTTCTTCTTAGCTTTAGTGTTGATCTCATCAGGTGCATACCTGGCGAGGGACAAGAATCTGTCATGGTACTCCACTATAGTCATTCTTCCTTGCTTTAGCTCTCTGAATTCATCTCTCATTCGGGTGAATAAACCCTGCGGCACATGGGTGCGGTTAAACTTGACTTTGAAGGCTTCCCACATCATCACTTGACCGTGGTTCATGTTACGGGTGCTATTTCACCATGCTCTTGCATCTCCTGCCAGATAGTGGGTGGCAAACAGAACTTTCTCGTTTGCATCCACTCCGGCGACTTCTAAGTTGTTCTCCATGGTCTGTAACCAATCATCGGCATCCAGCGGGTCTTTAGATTTGCTAAAGATAGGGGGATTGGTATTTTGGAAGTTTTTGAGTTTGGACCCATGATGATCCTGATTTCCATGGCCTTGATTATTGTGGGCCATCTAGGCGATCTGCTCCAAGGTGGCTAGATTTGCTTGGCGCTCTGCCCTACTAGCTTCACGGTCTGCAATGAGCATCTGCAGAATTTGCAGCATTGGGTCCTGTGATGAGCTACTCCCTCCTTGGTTTCCACGAGTCATCTGAAGATTGAGATAGATAATGGGGTAAGAGGGAAAGTTCTAAGGTTCATGGTTTTGGTTTCAAAGCTAATACTTTGAGTTTGACTCAGGTTTTGCAAACTAACTTCTTTTCATTCATTCAAGAAAAGCACACGATACAAACACACACACACCACAACAAAAGTAAAACATATGGTTTTAAGAACCATTCTATAAGCTAAGATACAAAGGGACCTGTACTTATCACTCCTACGATAGTGCTCTAGTGCATCTACTGATTGTCGATGAAGTCGGAGTCATCATCATCGGTGTAGAAGTCCATGGCATCCTCCTCCAGGTAGTCATCATCATTGCTGAGGTATGAGTGAATATCCTCCTAGATGTCTTCACCTTCTTCCTCTTCTTCTTATTTTGCTGCAAGCTGCGCTTCTTGCTCCTTTGTGGTCTTCTCGATGTCGGCCACCTTCTTGCGAAGACGGTCGATGGTGCGATCCTTCTTTGCGCATTGACGACGAAATGACTGATGATCCTTGACTAGCAGTGAGAAAGTCCGGGCCTTCTAGGCGGCAATGGAAAGGTTGTGGTTGGCGTACTCTCGAGCATTGTCCAATTCCTTCTGTCTGTCGTATAGGAGGAAATCGAGGTTCTCCACTTGACGCTTCAAATCCGTGTGACTTGGCATCTCCAGAGGCATTCCCATAGAATCACGCCTTGCATAGTGAGCAAAGCGGGTTCCCTAGATCAAGTTGACATCCTGTGCGCAAAGACGAGCGAGAGCTTCATGCATTGCCTTGGCTAATCCATCTTGCTAGTTGTTCTCTCTGACTTGTGAATTCAATCTTCTCAGAAAGAGGTGCTTCCACCTTGCCTCGAAGATCAGCATCTACTCGCCATTGTAAATCTCCTCCTGGGGGACAATTGAGTTGAGCTCCAAAGAATTCCGGATGTGGGTGATCCAAGTACTCAGACAGTGCATCAAGATCCCTCTTGAAGATCAGTTTGCCTCCGTTGCCCAACTGGTAGAACTTGAAGTACTGAACTTACATCTATAAGAATTTAGGATGAGTAAGTTAGTTAAGTGATCAAGTGTGTCAAATTTTATGTAGTAATGTAATAAATTTTGAGGAACATGTATGTTTTTGAGAGGAAGAGTCCCAAGGGTAAGCGAGGAAATAGGTTTTCACAAATACTCACTTCTTTGTTTTTGAAACTAAGTTTTTGTTCGGACGTCCATTCTAACTAGGGTCTCCTATGGTCAGGATGGCTCTGATACCAACTTGTCAACACCCGTATTTTTAATCCTAGATGCCCGTTATGCCATACATCGGAATCCTAGGATTACCATTTTTTGCGAGACATAACATATTGGATATCACTGTACATCATCCATTACAAACCATAATAAGGTCTTACACAAATAAAGGATCTCATGATCCAGTCTTAATACAAACAAGTAGCGGGATAAATAGCGTAGCGGTGGGGTCCAGCTTCAGTGTAACAGGCAATGCTGACGATGGGAGATGATCCTAGTTGTCGTAACCGTCCTGCTGTTCTTCCTCTTGGTAGTCCTCCTCATAGTCTGGCCACGGGAATAGCTAGGGATAAAGCCATGATTACTTTTTAAGTACTCGCAAACTATCACTAACAAGTAAGGTAGTTCTAGTAGGGAATGCTAACTCTAAGTTTATTTGTAAAGTTAAGTTTGAACCTAAGCTGAGTTCAGAAACAAAGAAAGATAAAATAAAGTTCTAAAATCACCTAAGTGGGAACTTATTTGTCATAGTCACAACTCCGTTGTGGTCAAGTCATGTCACCATTCATTTCATAAGTCATTTTGAAAACATTTGACAACGGAACAGTATAGCCACTCCAACTGTCCATAACCGCGGACGCAGCTATTCGAATAGTTTGACACTCTGCAGAGGTGGTACACTTTCACCACAAAATTCGATACATCTGTCAGGGATAACCCTGAATCATCATACTTAGTATGCAGATAATCAAACATAAACTTTCCTTTACACACTCTAGTATAAGAACCTCTCCTATGAGCTTGGCCTCCCAGCCACGGCCATCTGCCATCCTAGGCAATACATTGGTGGACAACATTGAGATGTAGCCTTAGCTCAAACCTCTCCCGCAGGGGAACTCATACTAATGCATATAAAATTCTGGCTAAGGCTTACCCAATTCAGGTATTGTGGTTGTACGGTAAAATAGGAATGGTATCGCATCCGAACCCAACCATCAGTTTTTGTAGAAGGGCCAAGGCTCATGCGTCAACATTTTGATCATCATAAACCATTTGTGTTTTCTCAACACATGTCAAAACTTCTCAATAGAATGACTCATCATTCCAAGGTTTTCATTAGTCATTTTCACCAAGTATTCCCATCTAAAGTGATCAATTTTTTGGTTTGGCTCTAATCATAGTTAAGAGTGTTCACTAATGTGGGATGCTAATCTACATCTCATGCCATAGAATGACATCTAAGTCTAACTAGATAGGCCAAGTTTTGTAATCTTTATGCTATCTATAAACAAAGTAATGAACTTTGGTAAAGTAAAATAAAGTAAAGCTTGTAAGTAAAACTTGGGGTAAGTACAAGTCAAAATATATAACCAAGCATTCCTATTGCATCTTGCTTAGGTTAAGGGGCAAGGATTAACTTGCTTAGTTCTAGCTTCCCTTGTTTGGTGAAGTGGTTGAAATTCTCTTCTTCTTCCTCGGGGTAGAATTCCTCCTCTTCGTAGACTTGGTCGATACTATCGTCTATAAATACATACGAAATACACAATCACCAAACAATACTTAACTAGTCTATTTAGTACACTAATGCACACATTTGATGATCTAGTATCATCACAAACATCTGAAGATTTAATGAGCTAGTTTCATTTATTTTATTTGAGAAAAGTAATTTCTACTCATTGAAATTAATTAAGATTTAATATTCTCCAATTAAAATATGGGATCATGTGGACACATGTCATCACCCCATATTCGAATACATGGGAATGTGATTTAAATGTTGGTTCACCTTTTATAAAGTTTAAGACTAATATTTAAATGATTTTGGTACTAGTCCAAAGTCACTGCATGCAAACCTGAATATTATTACATATTCAGATAGGTATGGTCAAATGTGATTTTTGAGAGTTGGAATCAACTCAAAAGCTATTATGGTTGATTTTTGAAAAATGTTTGATTGTATAAAGTATCTGTCTTGTTATTTTTGCTATATGTGATATATAACTCTAATTGATTTCAATCCAACGGTCTTGGATAGAGATTTAAATTATCTTTCTAACAGAATTGGAATCATTCAATTTTGTTAAGTAAAACTCTCTGAATTGATTTTCAAACTAGTGGACAGAAACTAGATTAAGTTTAAATAGAAAAAATCTATATTTGAATGCTAGGGCCAGCGCGGGAAACTAATTGGGCCGGCCTAGTTACACTCCGCGGTGCAGAGGAAAGCTGATAGGGGGTCCACATGTTAGCGGCTCTTCTAATGTGAAGCGGTACGGGGTGACGTGGACCGCATGATTAGAACCTAGATCTACGGCTCTGGTTCATCGTCGACGACGGACTGGTAGCCGGCGAGACGGAACCCTAGCAGCTCGGTGGGGGTGCAATGGGGCATACGAGGGCTCCAACTAGTGTGGCGGTGGGGGCGATCGAACGAGGAGACGACGACGGGCTCAGGCTAGGTCGCGGCGGCTCCTAGGGTGGACGAAATCGACGGGGCTCTTCCTCCTCTGTTGCAGTGAACTCTGACGCAATCCCGGCAAACGGCTGCTCGAGCGGCTCCGGCGATGGGGTGAGGTGGTTCCGAGGGAGAGGGGAGTTGAGTGGTGTGAGGAGTTTGTGCTGGGGAGGGATCCTTATATAGGCTCGACAAGGGGACCGAGAGGGCGACAGTGAGCTCGTCGGTGACGATGATACAGGGCGCTAGAGGTATGGGCGGGGTAGGCGGACGGTAGCTTGCCTCCTGGTGGTCAGCTATGGCATAAAGGCGACGCTAGGGGCGGTGGCATGCAGTCAGAAAATGCTGGCGCTCTGCGTGGCAAAGGCGGTCCTCGACGCGGTTCACGGTGGCTACTGGTCGCACGGCAGGGAAAAGGCGTGTCTGGCGGTGAGCTAGGGTTATGGTGGAGCAGCACACGCGAGCTGAAAGCAAGGCACGGCTTGTACGGGCCTGTCGGGGACGATGCTCTGGCGTGAGCTAGGCACGGCGCAGAGGAGGTGGGCGCGAGCTTTCCTCGGTGGTCCAGGGGCTGGCTACATCCGTGAGGTGGACAGGGGAGTGCTGTAGGGTTCGGTGGAGCAAGGGACGGTGCTGGATTGGCGTGGCGTTGTCTCTGGAGCGTTGCCCACGCTCGGCGGGCGGCGACCAAAAACGGGCGGCGTGCCACTGCTGATCCAGGCTTAGGGGTAGCTCCTTGATGACTTGGTTGGAACAAGGGAAGACAGGGAAGAGCGGAGAGGGTCGAATGGGGGACAAGAAATCAATTGACAACAGTATTAGTTAGGCCAATATTTTTCTTCCTGCCAACTATTCGACAAAATGGCCGCATGAAACTTTTATTTGAATTTTGAAATGATTTTTGGTGAAGTTGTTGATCATATGCTTGAGCATCTGTGGTTGCTTGGCATTGTCAAGTTGAACTCATTTGAATTGTTTTTTAAAAAGTGGGATCTAGGTACATACACTTGATTCCATTTTCAAATGCCATTTAAATTTAGTGTTTAAATGTTTTTGTAAGATCACGAAGTGGGCCTTGGTAGATCTTTACTTGTACTAGCAAGGGGTGCAAATAGTTAGAATTGTTTCTGTTTGAATTTGAGTTATAGGAACACCTAAAGTGACCTAGTAGATTAAAATGGCACAAATGACCATTTGCATTTATTAATTCTATTTGATTTCTTTTTCTTTGGAGTTTGCTTGGGAAATGATCTAGATGATGTGGCATTCACCTTAGAATCATTTTACAACCATTAGATCAAACAAACATGGCAATTCAAAACAATTCCCAATTAATGCAACACACATATGCATTCTTCATTATTTAAAGATAAAAAGTTTTTGTTAACCCTAAATTGGGTGATTTGGATCTTAATATATTGGATTAAAGTTTTGGGATGTTACACCTTGTTACTTCAATACCTATCTATCGATATCATTTTTGTACATCCATATCATACAAGTCCAACCCTTAGTTCCAACCCCCTTTATTAAGTAGTTTTGGCAATTAAATCCTAAAGAAAATTCCACAAGTGTTTTTCCATTATTTCCAAATGCAACAAACTCAATCTATCTAAACTTACTGAATTGAATGATGTGTTTTATGTTTGTTTGCTATATTGTAAATATGCTTGTATGCCTTGTGTTGATTGTGGCCCTGTTTTCTTGCATGAATCCTCCTTGACGACGATAGTTACGATTATGTCGGAGATAGAAGAAGATGGTTATTTATATTGCTTATTATGGTTTTCTAAGAAGAAGTCCAGGGACATATATTGCTAGTTTGCTGATCTCAGGCAAGCCACCTTCTTTCTCATAAGCCTTATCCTACTGTTTTACTTATGCATGTTTGATCTACTGATTATGAAAACTACACTTTTTATATTATTATGTATATCTAGTAGTGGCTTGGCTCCTCCAACTCATTAAACCTTTGTACTACTAAGTAAGACCCCCTCGATGACACCTACTTGTCCCTAGTATGGTAGATGGTGTATTACTCCATACCCCTTTTGGAGACCCCGGTTTAGCTGAAGCAAAGCTATAGGATGGGAAGACCCTGGAAAATTTTACAAAAATGCTTTATGTGAAAACCTTGGTAAGTGGGACTTGCCAAGAGAGTCTTGAAAAAGGAAAATGTTTTGAGTTTTAAAAATGGATGCCTCTAGAAGGAAAAGATGTTTATGAAAACGCACCCGGTTCTTTGCAGTTTTGCTAGAACAATTAACCCGTGCAACCACATTACTCCTATATGGAAAGGGGCTAGATTCGAAGTATGTTTGCTCTGTTGTCTCACAACTACTATAGGGGATGGCAATCCCTGGAGGCTAGGTCTTATCCTGTAATGGTGCACGAAGCGTCGACCAGGTGAAGAAACAAACGGTTGTAGGCCGCCGGGCGTTACTATGAGCCTCTCATTGAAAGCGCATACTTTGTGTAGTGCAAAAGGCGCTCCGGTTAGTCCACAGTACCCGACGTCCTGGTGTTGAGGGGAAACAACTCATAGGGTAGGCGCTTATACTAGAGTGGGCATTCTGAAGGTATGACCGGTTACTCGACCTACAATTAGTGTAGATCAGGGAAGGGTACCCAGATGGTGTGGGTAAAGTGTAAAACCTCTGCATAGTGTAAATCTATTCGAATAGCCGTGTCCATGGTCATGAACGGTTGGGAAGGTTACTGTAGAGCGGTGCTGGTTTTGATTTCAAAAAGGATTTCGAAAAAGCAAATACTTTGGAAATGTTTTGACCATGGGATAGTCAGAAAGGAAGGAAATGAGTTTGGTCATGGGATGACCGGAAGGAAGAAACGAATGGGTGACCCAATCCTAGTGTTTTCCAAAACTTTTGAAAAAGTTTTACAAAAGTCTTCACCACATATATGTAGAAGCTATATTTGCAAGAGAAACTATTTGTGAAAACAGCCTCTCTTGGAACCTCCTACTACCACAGCCATACTGCAAGGGAAACTATTTGTGAAAAGTACTCACTGCCATTGTCCCTGGCTATTAACTTGGTCAGATATCAAGAGGATGGTGGTGTTGACGACTATGCGAGCTAGGATGTTCTCCCAGTCAGCTACCCAAAGTACTCACTGGGATTGTCCTTGGCTATTAACTTGGTCAGATATCAAGAGGACGGTGGCGTCGACGACTATGCGAGCTAGGACGTTCTCTTAGTCAGGTGCCTTTAGGTTAAGGCATGGCTCTGGCTCGACGCTTTATAAGTTCCGTTGATGATGATCTATGTGGCCAGTAATGGATGTTTACTTTTATACTTGTCTATTATGTGCCATGATAGACTGATCATGGGATCGTCGTGTATGCATAACAGGGATTCTTGGAGGATTAATCCAGGGGCCCCACAAGTACTAAGGTTCTTACTTAGCGAGGCTAGCATGTACATACATGGTCTCGGAACACGAACCGACATGTAAATCATGAGTCATATGATTGATATGATGACCATATAGATGCTCGCCTTTGAAGCTACACCAACTCACGTGATGATCAGTCTTGGTGTAGCGGATCTGGTTTATGTAATCACCAAAAAGACACGAGGGATGTCGTTTTTGTGTGGGAGTTCATGTAGTAATATGATTAAAGTAGAACTCAATTTATCATAAATTAAATTGAATTGAATTTGTATATTTTGTTGTAGTCGTTGGCATCCATGTACTACCTTATGCTTAGTTATAATTGAGATAATAGAACTATATAATTACGGGTATTTACTTTACGAACTGGTATCGTATTGTTTTGAGTGTCGATCTAAAGTTTAGAAGTCCTATTGCATACTTTTAGAAAACTCTATTTACTCCATGAAGTTTAATAAGTTGTATTAAATCAAGAGTAAAAATTCCAGTGTTAGTATCTAAAGTATCATGTTTGCCTCCATGATCCTTGATATTCAAAAGATGTTTTAGTATCAAGGTTATCTAGGAGCTTAAAGAATTGTTTCAGAAACCGTCGTGTGTGGAAGATATTGTGATATCTAAAGCAATGTTTATGGTTTCAATATGATAGAGTATAATTTAGCAAAATACATGTTCTCATATTGTATGAGAATTTGTGAAAGTTGGAGATGCTAGGTGTCATAAATCTCCCAAAAGGTTTTGGGAACTGACATTATACTCGCGATTTGCCCTTATAGGCTATAGTAGCTTGATCATGAAAGTTTTCATGATAAGGATGAATAAAAGATGTAGGTAAAATGTTTACTACACTAAAAGATTACTAAAGAATGGATTTTGAAAGAACACCAAACATTTGATGATGGTGATCCATTTCAAAGTGCAAGTCCAAAGGTATTAGTATTTGACTATACACGCTTTGGACTATGTGTCATGTGTATGGTGCGACTATTGCTGTTGATAGATTCTTTTAAAAGGAAAGAAGATGTGGAAAGAGAATCTATAAAATATTTGATAGAAAAGAAAAGGCTAGAAATGTCTAGCTTAGGTATATAGATGATATACATGTTGTGGCTATATTCTTTGCTTGTTGAACAATGTGTTTCTTAGGTATTGGATACCAAATTGGTTGGTGTGAAATGGCATATAGAACAATGCAATTCATGAACTACAGATGGCCTAAGTAACTAGCAAGAGAATATGTGATGATGTTTATTGGAAACAAATAAAGTGTCGTTGTGTTATTCATTGAAATCAAAGCTTTCCTTCGAGATTTGTTTTAATAATTTCTACTTTGTTCAGGTATTATGAGAACAAAGGTTGTTCAAATGATTACCGTATTCCATAGAAAATGGAAGAACTTTTACAAGTCTAGTTGGACAAATCATGTCTATAAAAACTAATGCTAAAATGTCGCAAGACAAATGATTAAAAGATCACTTATGAAGTGACATCATCGTTTAAATTATATTGGAAAGAAAACATGTAGAAACTCCATGTTGATGGAATTTTGGAGTCTTTGATTTTCATCAATTAATGCTTGTGAGACTTTCCTGAAGATAGTTGAAACTCCATTCATAGGCCAAAGAGAGCGGATGAGTAACTTATTGGAAATTGTGCATGTTGATGTATATAGTCCATTATGTGTAGCCATGTGCGGTGGATCGTTCATCTTCATATGATTTCTCTAGAAATTTGAGTGAATATATGTGTATATTTACTTAATAAGGAAGAAGTATGAAACATTTGAAAATTGTTCAAGGACTTTCAAGATGAAGTGGAAAATCATTGTAACAAGAAAATAAAGTATTTATGATTCAATCATAAAGGAAGATATTTGAGTTACATGTTCAATCATAAAGGAAGATATTTACATGTTTAGCTGTCCCATAATCAAAATAACAAGGCAAGCAGACAATGAGCATCTCAGCGATCTTTTTATTTACTATGTGCATAGATTTTTATTGAGGATGGTTCATAGAATGCTCATTATGGTTATGCTGCAAGTTTCCACCATGATTAGGCATGGCTTAGGCTAGCAGCCCAGGAGTTTCTCTAACATACATACAAACTCTATGATCTTACAAGTTCCACTTTTATTTCACACCGTCGGGATCCATAAGCAAAAGAACATGATATCAACTAGGTACAAAGTACCAATGAAGTGTTGAAAGCGATCCCCATGATACATGGTTCTGCTAACTTCAACTCATAAAGCGCAAGCATATATGCAACAAAGAAGGACGCAATGGTTCAGGTTTATTAAGTGCAAGATAATAAAGTGTGCCATCAAGTTCGTGAGAGCTTTACTAACTAACTTTCTCATAACAAGCAAACATTTTATCCGGAAGAAAACAAGGTATAATGATTATGCACGGAAGTAGCAAATGATGCTAATAGGTAGGTATGGTGGATACTTTGGAAATATTTGGTTTAGGGAGTTGGAAACATGAGTAAAACACTTAGTGGAAGTGAAGGCTAGCAATAGTAAGGGAGCGACCAATGAGAGAGCAATAGCTGTCATAATCATACTTGCAACAAAACATGACTAATCATGGCATGAAAGTGATTCAAGATCCTCAAGGCAAAATAATTCATCAAGGCTTAACTGATTATCATAGTCATGTGCATGCGTGAGCATGTGCCAAGTCAATTCAAACAAAACATTGAGAGGAGGATACCACGGTGTCATACCAATTTATGAATAGAGCAATGCCAGTAAACATTCATAAGACAAGCTACAAACTATTAACGAGCTGGAGCTAATCATAAGAAAGCAAGAACTACTAAGCATCCAAAGAAAACATACACTCTACATGTACGGACTAAGCATGCCCACAGTGATGAGTATATGTACAAAAATGAAAACAAATAGAGTTTGTTATAGCCTCTTACCACGCCTCAAGTTGTCATTAATCCTCATTATTGCTCTTCACTTGTGTGGCTTGAATAATAATATGAGACCAATAATCCACTAAGGGCTGCCGAACCCTATAGCAAACTCACAAAAACCAAAGAAGAACGACACATATTTTTGTTGTTTTTGATTTTTAAAACAAGAACCAAAAGAGGAACAACAAGCAAAGAAAAATCTTTTTGGGTTTTTCAAATAGTTCAAGCAAAGCAAAAAAGGAAAAGCAAACCAAGGCAAAAAGAAGAAGCAAACCAAAGAGAAACAACAGAAATATTTTTGGTCTTTTTGTGTTTTAGGAAGCAAAAGCAAAGAAGAACGAAAATTAAAAAGAGAATGAAAACATGAATATACAAAGTACCGACACAACATGATATGGAGATGAGTGCGGTGTCGGCGTACCTCCCACCAAGCTTAGGCTTTTGGCCTAAGTGGGTATCAATCCATGTACGAATAGGGGTTCCAAGCAGGCGGATCTTGATAAGAATGGTCGTAATTGGGCCCGTGGGAAGAAGAAGAAGCTCCCCAATCATAAGCAGGCTGCTGATATGAAGGCTCTCCCTCATTCGAGGGCTGGACCGAATCATCCGTGACCTCCCTTCTAGTGGCATGCTCCTGTTGGGAGAGCTCTCCCAAGTACGTGTCAGACTCCCCCTCAGTGAGGGACCATCCTTCCCTGTTATCAAGGTTAAACAAAATAGGTGCAGGCAAAAGAACAACACGCTCGGACTTGCTCTTTCTCCAACCGGCTTTAAGAAAGGTTATTTCATAAGATAACTCACTCATACTAGCCCACGAGGAAACAAATTTATGTTGTATCATGGAATTAAGATCAAGCCTTTCTATGGGAAACTGTAGGTCTAGATGATGAGGCACTAAACCATGCAATGCTAGTAAACGAGAAGCAATGAGGCCTCCACAAATTCCACCTTTCTCACGGTTAGCAGCAAGATGAAAGCTATCAAAGCACCCAAGTTGTAAGACCTATCTCGTTTAAGAGCAGCATAGATAAATGCTAGATCAAACGAAGATAACTTATTGGCAGTTTTCCTAGCAAGAACACACTTGGCAATAAAGTAGGCAAAGTAGCGAATGGAGGGAAGATGAATGTTACGGATTTTTCCACTCTCCTCCGAGAAGCTGCTCCCTTGGAAAATTTCTACATATAAATCCATGCGTGGTTCAGGTCTCTCCTTAATCTTTCTACATGATCCCCATTGAGGTACCTTAATAGCTGCACAAAAATCATCAAGAGAAAGGTCGACAGCAATATTGTAAATTTTGTAATGGAGCATGGGGTTAGGCAAAGAGTGACTAAATTAGAAGTCCTGCACCACAGACATGGTTAGCTTCACAAATTGACAAGGTTCATCTTCCAAAAAGTGCTATAACCTTGCATTAGAAACCAAAGTATGGAAATCTTGAAGAATTCTTGCAGCTCTCATGAACTCAGAGCATGGATAAATGGAGGGAAAAACTTCCTCCTCCCGGTGGACCTTCATGATCTCTGGCACACATAATTCATGTTGGTTTAGGTGGTGCTCACTCATCTTCTATTCAGGGAACAAATGCTCCAAATTTCAGCAAGCAAGATGGGCTGAGCAAGGAGATCGAAAAAATCGAGAGCAAGCACAGCAAGAACGCGATTTTGAGCAATCAACTGGAGTTTCTGGTGCTGTTTCGTGGAATCTGGTGGTGGCGGCGGAGCGGAACTCCTTCTGGAAAAACGTCGAACCACCCCGAGTTTTTAGGTCAGAAGGCAACTTATAGGCGAAGAGGGAGACCGAGGGGGTCCCTAGGGGGCCCACACCACCCCCTGGCATGGCTTGGCCTGGCCCGCGCCACCAGGTGGTGTGGCCACCCCTGGCTCTTCTCCGTCTCGTATTCTAGCTCCTAGAGTCTTCGAGTGAAATAGGATTTTCTGCATATTTTCCTGGAATTTTCCTGATAGTTGATTACTTGATTTTCTGCACAAAAAGTAGACACCAAGGCAATTCTGCTGAAAACAGCGTGAGTCCGCGTTAGTTGTATCCAAATCACACAAGTTTATAGGAGAAACAATAGCAAAAGTGTTCGGGAAAGTAGATACGTTTTGGACGTATCAGTTCAACACTCAAATACTTATTGAATTGTACTACGGTGATCCTGTACACTTGGGGGTTATCAAGATACTTTTCTGCCACCGTTACCGGGGAGCGTAGCGCTAGGCTTCTATTCTTGCTTGCATTGCTAGTTTATTTTTAGTACCTTTTTATTTTATATAATACTAAAACCCAAAAAAATAGATAGATCGTTTTCCCAAGATTAACCATGAGATATATGATTTTTATGTGAAATATATTCTTTTGGGCACTAACCTTTTGGATGCAAGATATAATGTTGAAAGTGCCAAGGAAGGAGATGACAAAATCCTAAGCTTGGGGATTTCCATGCCACCCCAAGAAGAAGAGGAAAAGGAAGAACAAGTGGAGGAAGAATGGAGTAGCTACCCATCTCCTACACCCAACAATGGTAATGAACACATTCTTATTTATGATGATGATCTTTCATTGTCTAGTAGTCCTCTGTGTGGAACAATATGACTAATATATAGGAGGATGAAAGTGATATAATTGATTTAGATGATCCAATATGCTCATTAGATGACTTGTCTTTATATGGTGAATCTATTCAAAACTATGAGATTATGTTTAACTTTAATGCTTGCAACTATTGTGAGAGAGGAAATAAGAATCCTCTTTATATTTCTATGTTATTTAAATTGCAAGCTAATGATAATTATATGCATTGGATCCCACAACCTTGCTGCTATTTATTCACATATAAAATGCCAATGCATAGAAAGAGAGTTAGACTTAAAATAAAATGGTTTAATGTTTTCTGGTGTGTTCCTGATGCTTTAATTTCCTATTCAATTTGAGAACACCTTTATATATTGTAAATATGTAAAATAACTTTACCTACTGATTTTTCTAACAATTAGTTTACGATTTTCACTTTTTTAAAATTTTGGGAAAGTAAATGAGAAGGATGAGCAACGGAGAAGTTGGGGTCGACCTTGAACATGTGTTGTTCATGCCAATGGAACCATTGCAAAATCTCTATCATTAAAACTTCTCCCATTATAAAACAAAATAAAAAAAAGTGTTTATTACTACTGAAACATCACCTTTGTATCTTACTTTCTCATCTTTGTGCCAAGAATAACCTCTATTGAGAGGTAGGATCAAACAATTGTAACTTGTTGTCCAGAAAACAGATTCCTGAGCTTCACTGCAAAAATGTTTAAAATCACAGAAGAGCTCTTTACCCACATTTCATTAGCTCAAAGTTTTTTTAGCAACATAAGTGCCTCTGAAAATTCGATCTTTACAGACTGTCCAGTTTTGACATATTTTATTTCTATTATGCATTAGTCTTGTTACCTTTGTTTTGTGCGGTTCCTTTTTGTCAAAGAGCAATATGAAACCATAGTAACAGTAGCTAATGTTTATTTCATAATATGTCTTTGTTGTACCTATTGGGATTTTATTTATGGAGCCTAACCACTCTAATCAAGTTTTATGATGAGTTTTGTGTGGAAAGAGTTTTCAAGTGAAAGAGTTGAGGGTGATGAATGAAGATTAAGCAGGACAAATGCTCAAAGTTGGGGATGTTACCCCTAGGAGAACCCCACGTATATCAAAGGAATATAAGTATTCAAGATTGGGGATTTCCAAGCTACCTCATAATCTCAAACCATCTTGATATCAAGTAAGTAAGCCTAACTATATAGCTATAAAGAAAGTGATTTGCGGGAGGCAACCCAATTATTATTTTTTTTGATTTTATTTGTGTCCTCTTGCTATAACAAGAGACATTAGTTTTTTTGTTCCAGAATTTTTCATAAATTACCAAGTTTTACCCATTTTAGATTGAAAGAGTTGAACATAAATATAGAGTTGCAGATTCCTGTACGAGTCTCTGTACCGTATGATTTTTTATATTTTTTCTATAACTCTGTTGAGCTCATATTTGAACTGTAGTTACAACTTTTCATCCTCTGTATTCTCAAGAAAGTTCGTGATTTTAGGACATGACTAAGTAGGGTATTTAATTATGTTTTGCTGCTGCTAAAATTATGGACATATTCTGTCCCATTTTGTTTTAGGGGTTTCTATTTTCATGCCCTCGGTTCGTTAGTTGTACTCAGTTTTTCCAAGCCGCTTAGCTTTTCCTCAGTTTTTCCCTCCCTCTATTCTGAAACCCTCACATACTTTCGGACGAGGGGATGCCATTAGGTCAAAGGCTTGATTGTTACATGCTGACCGGTGGGACCGTGTTGGGGTGGGTCATCCGTTGAGCATTACGTTATGTCGCCTTGACAGTTACATGCTGTCTGGTGGGGCCGTGTTGGGATGGGTCTTGCATCTTTGGTGAAGGGTGGGCCGCGTTGGGCTGGGTCTTGCATACGTGGTGAAGGGTGGGCTACATGGAGACACGTCGGACCGGCCATTCTCGCTCACCCAAAGCATTCGCTTCCCCCAAGCCTGGAACAACTCCCACACCGTCCCTCCGCTCCCCTGCCGTCGTGCCCTCCTACCTTATGTTGTCCTCGGCCACCGAGCCGCCCCCTCTCCCTACCCAAGGAGCCCACTCCACCTCTGGCTCCACTCCCGCCCCGGCTAGATCTACCTTTTTTGCAGAACAGTATGCAACGCCAGCTGGTGTACCGGTCCTCCACGTCGAGCATGGAGAAGATTGGGTGGAATCGAAGGGATCTAACGCATGGATTACATCTGGGAAAAATAGTTTCCCTTTGTGGATTGATTATAGGTAGTAATTGAGCACGAATCACTGGTGCGGAACTAACTGCCTTGCTTTTCGAATAGGATTGATCCAGCGCTGGCATTTCGGCTAGCGGTTAGACTAGATACTAGCGTAATTCGTGGTTGTGAACAGTATCTCTCTATATTTTACTTCCCAGTGGTGGTTGCAACCTCCATAACTCTCATATATTTGAAAGATAAAATCTATTCTAAATTCTCCTGGAGCAATGGCAATTCAGTTGATTTGCAATATTTCAACATTAGCAAGCAAAAATTGCACCCACTAACAGCAAAGGTGATCTGGTAATGCTTTTCTCTTTGAATGTTGCCGAATGTTTTGGTCGAATTCGTTTACATGTGCAACCTAAAGTTAAACATACAGGAAAAAGGGTTAAAGCATCATCTGGTGGTCAGGCATCATCAGGTGGTCGGGCATCATGTGTCTCTGCTCTCTCTTCTAATAGTGTGCACCCCCGTGCTCCTTGTAGGTCCAAAGCAGTACGATCTGTTCGCACTACGAGTGTAAGCCAAATTTCTCATGCGGCCGATGTGGAGGACGAAGCAGAGCCTGACGAGGGATCGCCTCCACTAGATGATGAGGATGAGTTGATGTTTCCTAAATTGGTAGATAGATTAAGTAAACAGACACTAGAGGATCAATACACGGAGGAAATGGCCTTGGTGCCAAATTTGATGACACTGATGATGAAGAGAACGAGGAGAACAATGGCAGTCTCGTTTTAGCCGAGTACGATGGTGAGGACTTGCTAGTAATTGAGTGGGACAGGAACGATCCTAAGATTTCAGAAGGCGCCATATTTGAAACGATGAGGGACTATCGTAATACCCTTACTACATATTGCATACACACCAATAATGATTATGATGTTATTAAGAGTGAGCCAGCAAGGTTCACAGTGAAGTGCCCATATAAGAGGTGTAGGTGGAGGATGCATGCATCCACTATGCTCAGGAGCAGTTTGGTTCAGGTATTACAACCACTTGTGTATTTTAGATCATTGTGTAGAGTTTGCTAACTATACCTGACATTTTCATTATGTTTCAGATAAAAAGTAACCGGTTCGAACATTGTTGTCCAACTCAAGGGGGACAGCCAAAGCACAAAACAAAACTAGCAAACACTAGGTGGTTGGCAGATGCAGTCATGGATTGGATGAGAGCGAACCCATCACTTGCTGCAATAGTACTAATAAAAGAAGTTTCTGAATAGTTTAATATTACAGTACCTTATATGAGGATGTTGTATGCAAAGGAAATGTCTCTTGATAGGATCAATGTTCCATGGAATGAAAGTTTTCAGTTGCTTTATACCTTAAAAGCTGAAGTGGAGATAGCTAGTCCAGGTAGTGTTGTACAAATAGGTAGGCATAAAGTTCAGTACATAATAAGAGGAAAGACAAAGGAGAAGGAGTGCTTTAGAAGGGCTTTTGTTTGTTTCAAAGCTTGTTGGCAAGGGTTTCTGGATGGTTGCATGCCTTATTTGGCCGTGGATGCAACAACTCTTCATGGCAGATTTAAAGGACAACAAGTAGTTGCTACTGCAGGTGATGGCCACAATTGGATGTTCCCTGTTGCTTTTGGAGTTTTGGAGACTGAGTCAGAGGAAAGTTGGACTTGGTTTCTGGAGAATTTGTGCAACCTTATAGGTCATCCACCAGGACATACTATCCACACGGACGCTTGCAAAGGTTTGGAGAAAGCTGTAGAAGCAGTATTCCCCAGAGTGGAGCATAGGGAATGTACAAGGCATTTAGTGCATAATTTTACAAAGAAATTCAAAGGTAAAGTTTATACTGACAACCTATGGATAGCTTCATACACATGCAGTTTGAGGAAGCATCTGTATCATTTGGAAGTGTCGTATAAACAAAAACCTGCGGTGAAGAAGTATTTGGATACACATCATGGAATGGTGTGGTCAAGAAGCTGATTCAATGAAATTTGCAAGGTAGACTATGTAACAAGTAACCTTACAGAGAGTTTCAATGCGAATGTCAAGTCATTGAAAGGGCTTATGATGTGGCAAATATTTGATAAGATTAGGCAGATGATCATGATAAAGATCGATTTGCGTCAAAAAATGCATCAACAGTATATGTTGGCCATCTCATCCTCCCATCTTTCATTAAGGCTTTGCATGCCAGGGCAAAACAATTGAAGATGAAATGCATTAAGAGAGGAATGGAGGCTGAGGTAACGTACACTGATAGTAAAGATAGGCAATGGAGGTATCTAGTGAGTTTGGTTGATAGGACATGCCATTGCAGGCAATGGAAGCTCTGTGGGAAACCCTGCATACATGCATTATTTTTCATGGGTGTTCTAGGAGGTGAAGAGGGTGAAGTTGATAAGTACGTGTCGGAGTATTTCTCCGTTGCCAAATTTAGGGCGGCATATGCTCGGAATGTTCCAGCCTTGTTGGGAAAAGACCAATGGATGGAAGTGGATCCAGGCTTCAAGTTATACGCTCTAGTTTTTACTAGACCAGCAGGTAGGCCAAGGAATAATAGGATGAGAGCTAGTGCAGAGGGTGGTGCACCACCTCGACGATGTAAGTGCAAATGTTGTGGGATCCTAGGGAACATTGCTAGGCTTTGTAAAAATGCAGTGGACCCAGCTTATGGAATGGATGATCAGGTGGGAGCAGAAAATGCAGATGGGAATCAAGTATTTGAACGAGAGGAGATTGAAGCAATGTATACATTGCAAATTGAACCAACAGATCGAGAGGCGATTGAACCAAATGCAGATGAGATTGAACCAAATGCAAATGAGATTGAACCAAATGCATGGGAGATTGAACCAATGGATCTAGAGGATATTGAACCAAATGCAGGGAAGTTTGAACCAATGAATCAAGAGGAGATTGAACCAAATGCAGGGGAGATTGAGCCAATGGTACGAGAGGAGAATAAAGCAATTTATTCATTGGAATCAGAGTTCAAAAGTAAAGGAATTACACAAGAGGATATTGAAGAAATGATGCCAATGAATTTTGAACCGTATGAACCAATGGATCGAAACATGATTGAACCAATTGTACGGTAGACGGAAGCACTTGATTCATTGGATGTAGAGAAAAAGAACAAACAGAAGAAGCTGATGGTGGACTCCGTGAATATTCTAGCTAGGATAACCCGGAGCAAGGTGGTGAACCTAGTGAAAAACACTAGGAGCCAGAAATAAATGAATTTGAATTATTAATTTGAATGTGTATGATGAATTTGAAGTACTGTCAATGTTTATATTGAATTCGAACTAGTGTGACGTTCCCAAGTTTGTATGTTGGATAATCCCATAATGTATGTCTTATTGCAAGTTTCTATGGTCGTCCACCTAGTTGCTTAACACTACTTAGTTTTGCCCTCAACATGTGGTCAACACATGGGGTTTAGCTAGTTCATGGTTTAAACTGTAGCAAACGTTGACCAATTGATCCAAAATTTGGCACACTTGTGTATCTTGGATTGATTTACCATATGAAATTGGAATTTTTGGATTTACTTGTAATCAGCCACATTTTTCTTTTTCTAAGTGATTAAATTCAAAAAAAATAGTTTTAGGGTTAGTTTAATACAAAAAAGTCAAAACATAGTGCAAGCTTCGCATGGAGTCTTGTTATGTTACCTACAACCTAGCATGAATAATAAGTGAAAGGAAATAAAGAGAAATGGACGTATTCCCTAAACCACTTCTTAAACCCTTCATGGAATGAGCTACTAGCTATGAAGATGCATCGCTTTCTACTGAATGAACCTCCAAACTAACCCATCTGAAAACATACTTTGTCTAAATGAGGCCAAATTTGGAACACTTGTGTATCTTTGAGTTGCAAACAATATAATGTTGGCCAAGATGGATAATTTTGTTCAAATAACTTATTTTCAATTTGTGATGCCAAAAGCTTGAATTTCCCTTAGTCATTTTTATATCTGAGTGCCCTTGTTTTCCTTAGCTCTACTCAGTTTTCCCCTCCCGCTAAAGTTTTCCTCACTTTTCCCCTCCCGCTAAAGTTTTCCTTACTTTTCCCCTCCTGCTAAAGTTTCCTCACTTTTCCCCTCTCTCATGTCTCAGTTTGGCAGCGCTCTGATTGATCAAGATGTATGTCACACGGATCATGGCCAACCACCGTTGGATATATCATGATCCGTCGGGCTGGAGGTCTCTCTCCCGATGGGCGGACCTAACCTTGTATGGCGAGGAGAACCCGATAGGCTAGATGTCTCTCCCTCCCTTTTCCTATCACACGTATACCAGCCGCATCAACTAGCGCTTAGTTTGGCTATGCTCTGATTGGTCGAGATGTATGACACATGGATCTTGGCCAACCACCATTGGATACATCATGATCCGACGGGATAGAGGTCTCTCTCTCCCATTGGGCTACGGTGATGAGAGCCCGACATGCTGGATGTCTCTCCCTCCCTTTCCTTGTTGCATGTATACCAGCCGCATCTTCCTCCCCTACTATCGATGCATGGTGGCACGTTAGTCCGAACGGCGTGCGGCTACACGTACTAAGTGTGGTGGTCCGAATCCCGTGCGGTGGCACATATCTATGTGTGGCGGTCTGAACAGCGTGTGGTGGCATGGACCTAAGCGTGGCGGTCGGAATGGCGTGCGGCTGTATGGACCTACGTGTGGGGGTCGGAACGGCTTGCGGCGGTGCTGTGCTAGAATGGCGTGTAGTGGTGAGGATCTAACCGTCTCAAATTTCTGTCTCTATTTGTCTCACTTCCGTTCAGATCCTCGGATCAGTTGCTGATGAAAGACACTGATGGAAGCCATCATCCACAGTATCAGCGCAACAGCGGTGGTGCTGATAATGGTCATCGATTCAAAGACGATTGAAGCCATCATCCGCAACATCAGAGTGACAACGCAGCTCAAGCCATCGTGTAACGAAGCTTTGGGAGGCGGCTGGCACGTCGAGGTGCACTTTGATGGTCAAGGTCGGATGTACCTCATGGACGGATAGGAGCACTTTTCTCGTACTTCTTGGAGTACACATATGTCGGGGAGGGCGGCTAGCTCACCGTCCACTTAAAATTCAGACAAATTTTAGTTAACTAACTTAAATTTGAATAAATGCGATATTTATTTAAGCCGTGAGAGTATTGGATATGCTCTAAATCTGATCCATAAGTAGTAGTACTTGCTTTGACAATCTCCAGTCAGCTTGTATAAATTTGATTGAAATATGTATGATTCGAATCAAAATTGATATGTATTTGGGTTGTGAGGACGGTGGATATGCTCCAAAGCTGATTTATAAGTAGTACTCCCTCTGACCCAAATTAGTTGATTTAGATTTTCTAAATTCGATTGTCTCTAGACTTGAATTAGTATTATATTCATATGTATCTTAACGAATTTGGGTCAACTAACTTGGATCAGAGTACTTTCTTTGACAATCTCAGCCACTAATTTGGAACAGGGAATGGATGTTGCCGCCAATGTTGCAAGTCTACATGGCAGCCACGATGGCAGCGATGGAACGGTCAAAACTGATAGGGCCCCAAATTGACCCTCTAGGCATTTGGCACGCCAACTATGGGCAACTAGATCCAATGGAAAGCAATGTGGGCCCTGCAATGCATTCTCTCGACAACTTTGGGGCTGCTAGAGCCAATGGCAAGCAAGTCGGGCCCCGCAAAGCATTCTCTTGACCACTTTGGGACCGCTAGATCCAATGGCAAGCAACTCGGACCCTGCAATGCATTCTCTCGACAACTTTGGGACCGCAAAGTGACAAAATTAGCAGGAACTCACAACCATCCATTGAATAACAATTCTACTCTCTAAATTAGCTATCTAAAGAGAAGGAGCTACATGCACTTCCGACATGGTAGGAGAAGGACAATCTGGCCACGACATGATCGATTCCCTACCCTCGCCGGTGTACCCCCTACGACCAAACATTAAGGACTAATTTGCACCTACAATATCGAGGAAATTACAGGAACCGAACCGATTAGGGTGGGTGGAACAGGAGAGAAGGTCTTACCAAGCACTACTAGCAATTTCTGTGACTATTCATCGAGCTATGGCAATAAAACCAAATCTTGGTCGTCGTGGGCGGCAGACCTGCCTGCGGTCGGTACTGCCTCAACGTACAATGCGTGTGGATGAAACAGGTGTTAGAGCCGTGGTTGAGGTGCAACGCAGCAGTCCATCGCATACCGCCGTAGGACAGATCCGGTGACGCGCCAACGTGCCAACGATGGCTGCTCTGTCCGTCGGTGGGATAGGAGCTGCTCGGGGCTAGGGGCTGGGAGCGAGAGGATGAGAGAGAGATGACGTGTCATACACGACCCCACCTGTCAACTGTTGCATATTTGCCAATTTTGCATATCTGCCAAACATTTTCTTTGAAATTTACATATTTTCTACGTGACAACCACATGTTAGTGACACACAAAGTGGAAAATATGCAAGTTGCAAAGTAAAACGTGCCAAAAATGCAAATCCCCCCTCCAGCCCCAAATGACGGCCCCACCGGTCATTGTCTATGACGGCCCCACGGAACGGCCCTACATAGCAGCCCCATCGTTCATTGGCTTCGACAACCCCACAGAACAGCCCCGTTTCTCATTGGCTCCACCGTCCACACAATCAGGAAATACGGGGCCCACAAGTCAGCGAGAGATGGATGGCTGGTCCGCCGTGTATCCTGGCTGTAACACCCATAGTTTTAATAATATTAATGTTTGGGTTTGTGCATCATGAGCATTGCATGCATGCATTTGAACCAAGGAAATTTCAAATTGTAACTAAGAGAAGAAAACCCTAAAAACCCTAGTTTCCTCTCTTTCTCGCATATCAATTCAAAAAGGTTTTGAATTTTGAAAATTACCAAAATAAACGGAGCCCAAATAGACTATAAGGGCCCCTTATCATTTTCAAGTATTTTTGAAACCTTCTAGTATTTTTGAAATACACAAAACAGAAAACAATTTGGAAATAGAAATGGAAAACAGAAAAAAATAAAAATAAAATGGTTTTCGAAATAAAAACCTGCCCTAACCCCAACCTGGGCCGAAGCCCAGTTCCCTCTCTCCTCTCCGTCGCCCACCAGTAGCAGCCAGCGGCCCTTCCTAGAAGCTTTGTCGCGGCCTAGAAGTGGCCCAACAATCCCATGGCCAGCCCATACTGGTTCGGCCTCTCCTTTCTCTTTCGTCTCCATCGACGATAATGGAGAGCACCTCCGTGTCGCGGCCGATGCCGTCCGCCGCCCACCCCGCCCCAAGATGACTATCGCTGCCCTCTAGTGCCTACAAGACCCCTTGGCCGCCGCAATGGAGAACCCTAGCCTTCCACTCTACCCTCTCCCTCTCTCGTTCCTCTCTAGCCAAAACCCTAGCTCGTCGGCTGCCGTCGTCCCCGCCGTTCTCGACCACCCCTCGCTGTTCTGAGACCTGCACGAGCTCCGCCTCGATGTCCTTGACCTCTCCATTGAAGCACGCAAGCCGGGAAGGCTCCACCTCGATGGAATTGACCTTGTTCTTGTCATCGTCTGCCACAGTCATCGCTTTGATTCGCCTCTATCCAGCCACCCTGCTCCTCACCGACCCCTCCATCGCAATCCTAGTGAGCTCCTGAGCACGCCGGTGCCCTCCTCCTTCTCCCTCCCCCTCTTGTTCCCCTTCCTGTCGACCACCAACACCACCGCTCGCCGTCGTCGTGTCGTTGTCTCTGCTGACCTAGTTCGAGCGGTGCTACTGCTAAGTTGCTCAACACGCAAGCATGCATCCAGCCCCCTGCCCTCGCTGCCCAGCACACAAAGGATCAAAAGATCCTCGATCGACAGAGGAGGTCCTCCATTGCTGACGTTAGGGTGACATCAACATGAGGTCATTTTTGTTTTAAATGTTTTCTAAAAATCTTTTCTGGATATATTGAATACCCTTGTGGGCCCAACCTATCAGAGTTTTAATATTTTGTAAAATCATTTTCTGAAATTAATTAAAAAAACTGACATGTGGGGCTAGTTGGAGAATAATTTATATAGTATCCAAAAATGTTTAATTGTTTTAAAATGATTTAAAATGGATTTTAAATTGGGAAAATCATAACTAATTCATTTTAAATCAGAAAAATATGTATAATATATCAAAATGTTTAGAAAAATGAGATATACACAATAGACTCATAATCATGCATTGTTAAACAACTTACATGACAAGTTTAATTAGAAGAACAAAATAAATCCTCTCCTATGCATCCGGGGTTTCTCCGCATTAGGGTTTGTACCCGTCGGACCCCGGTTAAATTGCTAAGCATGATTTAGGGTTTCCTTTCAATACACTTTAACTTGTAATATCATCATCCTTGCTTGGACATTGCATCAATTCCATGTGTTGATTGTTGCTTTCCTTTCCAGTGTTTTTGCTTCTTCTCGGTAGACCTCGGAGTTGATGTGAGCAACGAGACCGAGTCCAAGATTGAAGATTGAGATCAACAATATCAAAGGTTATCGACGAACAAGTCCATCTGATGAATCCTGAAGATCTATATCCGAGTATCAACAGGCAAAGGCAATCATAGCCCCACACATGATATAATCCTATGTTTTCAAAGTTTTTCATTCTTGCCATGTGCATATGATTCCAAAGTCTTTTATCGATAGATATATCAATCCTATCTGATGCATATTTCCTTTGTAGCCTATATTCCCTGATCCACTGCTCCTAGCATAACTAGGGTTTGGCTTGATGAGCTTTGCTAGAGCTGATATATCTGTTGCGCTTAGCCATGCTTAGCTATTACCGTTGGTCCATCTAGTTGATGAATCAGAGCTACGAATGAACCTAATTGGATAGGATGTCGTGGTATGATCAGAGATGTAAGTTTAAACATGCTAAGGCTTGTATGGGAGACAACGTCGGGTTGTGGTTTTTGTAGTCCCACACTTGCCACCACTAGGACCTGATTTTTGCCTCTTGAACCAAGATGAGCATACAGCCACACGGGGGCATGGAAACCCCCTTGACCAACTAACTTTCCTAGTAGATTCCATGAGTCACATAGTTCGGGTGTTCCATTCGACATATACAATATGGTTGTTCTCGAAGGCGGTGAAGGAGGTGCATTCATACAAGTAGGTAAGTGTGCCCAGGAACAAGAGAGGCACGGCCTCCGTAACCTTGAACCCTGCACACATCTCTAGGTACCGACTTTGGGACATGACCCGATACGACATCATCTCCTTAGGGCGTGACTCATGGTCTCGACGGAAGCAAGGTAAAGGTCATGTCCAATCACCCTATGTCGGTCTTCCAAGGAAGAGGGCTACTACTAGAGGCATTAAGAGTCAGTTGGTACGTGTGTGTAAAGTTGTGCACCCCTGCAAGGTAATAACATTTTCCAAAAGCCGCGTCCACGATTATGGACGACTTGGGAACGGATTCAAAGATCATAGAGAAGAATAACCTAATCGTAAAACTTGATAAGAGAAGTGAGGTGTGCTTAAGGATGCTTCCTCAGGGATCTGGGGGGTGATCCTAGTTAGTAGGTTCAGTTGATAAAGTTTCGGTGGATATCAAAAGAAGATCAAATCTAGAGATATGTTTTTCTCTTACCCCTTTTAAAAAGGTTCTATTAATCGAGCTTCTTCTCTCTCTTTTACAAAGAAAGTTAGCTTTATGCAAAAGTAACCCCCACCAGCCATAAGTATTGCGGAGTACACCCTGTACTCATCCTTGCTTTGTTGATACTTTTGCAGCAGGTAAGTGTTACCATAGAAGATGAGTTCGTTACAACATCGACATTGACGAGTAGCTTGGGGTTCCTGGTCGGCAGCCTGGAATCTATGGAATGGGACGTCATCATTATGATGCAGGCCTCTTAGGCCATTTGTTAAGTTCGCTATACTTAATAGCATAATTTTCCTTCCGTTGTTTAATGTTTGTGGTCAGTGACCCCTGCTTATAATATTTTGGTTCTTCGCTCAATTATTAGCTTGCTGTAATAATTTATGTGCCGCAGGGTTACTGTTGTGTTACCGATTTCTCACTGGATATCCTCGAGCTCTAGGTTAAGCTTATGTCAGGCGAAGGTCTGGGATTTGTTTAACCCTGATCCCGGGGGTGTCACACTGGCCCCACCAGTCAGCATGTAACGATCGAGGCGACGTAACGTAACACTCAACGCACGACCTGCCGCAATGCTGTCCCATCGGTTAGCATATAACGGTCAAGCCTTTGACCTGACGACATCCCCCTATCCGACCGCCTGTGAGAGTTTAGAATATAGGGAGGGGAAAGTGAGGAAAAACTAAGTGGTTGGGGAAAACTGAGTACAACTAACGAACCAGGGGCACGAAAATAGAAATCCCTTTGTTTTATGTGTTCTTCGAGCTTTTAAGTTGAATCTTTTTGATTAATTTGAGTTCATGAGAGATCATACAACATTATATACCTACTGGAATCTTCATATATATATATATATATTTTAACGATTTCTTGCAGCAAATATTATCTATTTTATGCCCACTAATGTCACCCACATAAAAAGATGGGAATTTTTTGTGTTGAAGTTTTTTCAGAGAAATGAGAGGAGTTGTACCAATAGCTATCTAAGGATGGTGAAAATCATAGGCTTGGGGATTCCCAAGGCATCCCACTAGACCAACCACACTCTTGGTTTGCACACGGCTACTTTCCGTTTTTCGAGCAACACATTACTATCGCATAAACTTGGAGCATTTGTATCTTACTTCCTTTATTTTTAGTTTTCATTTTGTTCATGTTGCCAAGACCATTATCAATATATACTTTCTATAGAAATAAGTTAAGTTGTATGCTATAAAAGAGTTGGAATAGGGATGTTGAAGTTGATTCAAAAAGGATATATATAGTTGCATGATTCATATGCTTTGAATGAATATTAATTTGCAAGTGAGTTATGTAGAGCTATATTTTATTCATGTTTTGATGCTTGCTATTAGTTTACATTGTTTGACATGGATATTTTAGAACTATGAACTCTTATGCATGCATGTAGACGGTCAATTTTCTCCCTCTTGCTAACCCAAAAAATAAATCCAACAAGTTAAAACTTGTTTATCCAACTCCCTGTGAACCATGTTTTCCAGAGTGTCCACCATACCTACCTATTAGCATAATTGCTATTCCAAGTATATTTCTCATGATTTATTATTTTATCTAGCTTCGAAATTAAAATTCTTATGATTGTGTTTGCTATTAGAAAGTTAGTTAGTAATGCTCTCATGAACTTGATGACACATTTTATTTTCCTGCACATAATAAACTTGAACCGTTGTGACTATCTTATGAGGCTATGTTCTCATCAAATTATGGATTGGGAGTTAGAACAACCATGTTTTCATGGGGCAAGTTTTCAACATTGCACTTATTTATATTTAGTTGATATCATGTTCTTTTGTTATGGATGCCTATCGGTGTGGAATAAGTTGGAAACTTGTAAGCTCATGGAATTTGTATATGTATTAGAGAAATGCCTAGGCTGCTAAGCCAAGCCATGCATCATTCATGGTGGAAATTTACAGCAACCCATAGCAAGCATTCTATGAAGCACCTTCAATAAAAAGATATGCCATAGTAAATAAAAAGAATTGCTAAGATGCTCATTGTCTGTTTGTCTTGTTATTTTGATATGGGAAACATCCTATATCATGGGACAAGAGGTACCATGTTGGCGTTCTCAATGATACATGTATGCTTACAATGACAAGAACTTATTTGGGACCTAAGTTGAGTAGCATGTGGGTTAGATACTCGTATTCAAGGGGCATGAGGCATTCAACTCATATTTTGTCAAGCATATATCTCATACTTCCATCACATTAACATTAACCATTCAAGATACTAATGATAGGGGCAATGAGGGCTCAAAGCTAATGAATACCATAGTCCAAACATAATCGTAAGAGGAAGCATTTGGAAGCTATATGAAACTTACTCATGATTAATCTCTGCTTATTATCTATCTTTTCAAAGTGTCCACTTTTATATTCAGAATTTAGAAGAAAACTCTATGACCACTATAGGATATTTTTACTTTACTTTTTCTTTTACATTTTATATTCATTTGGTCCATAGCGCTTTCTTCTATGTTACACTTTGTGAATTACTAGTGATAATCCTTTCATTGTATATGAGATATCACTTTATTATCTATCTTGCATATTGCTATTCCTTTGAAGAATGAATCATTTGACTTCGTGTAGAAATAGTAATCAGTTCTGATATCCAAAATAGTACTCCCTCCGTTCCTAAATATAAGGTGTATAGTTTTCTTGCACGGATATTAGCGCATAGGCTGGGAGGGCAAATTTCATCGCTTTAGGACGTGAATACCCCAGGTGATTGACGTGATATAGAGGGAACATATGAAATTTGGGGACCCTCTCTCTCCTGGTCGGATTAATTTCCTCCTAAATAAGAGGAACAAATCCCAAAATTCTCTATACACCTTATATTATGGATTTTTTCACAAAAACTATACACCTTATATTAAGAAATGGAGGGAGTATTAAAGTACACAGTCCATGTTAGTTGTATCACCTTCATACTCGAGGACGAGTATCGGTTAAGCTTGGGGATGTTGATGCATGTAAAATGCATACATGAACTTTGCACTTTATTACATGATATTTCAACATATTTGCATCATATATGGGTTATATTCATGTTTTATAATGATTATTGGAAATAATTTACACTTCCCATATTGCATTGGAATTAACCCTACCGAGGCAGAAAATCCCTAATGTTTTTGACTTTTAGGTACCCAAATGACGTCCAGTTGACATGAAACTTCATGGGACCCAGCATTTATCAAAATGAAGAACAATGGGTGAAAGATCCATGCGAAAAGAAGACTGAGGAGGGAACATGCATAGCAGCCGCGACCCACCCCCTAGCCGTGACTGGTATGCTCTTTCCTCCCTCGAGCCTACGATGTCGTCGATTCTTTTGCCAAACAACTTGTCTTGACCGAAAACATACTATATATACCCCCTTTCAGCGATCCTTGACACAGACAGAGGTGGAGATCAAAAACATAGAAAAAGGGAGTCATCGCAGAAGATCGGAGGGGGGAAACGCCTCTGGAGGGCTCCACCCCCTCCAGCGTGTTCGACATCAACACCTATAGCAAGATCCTCTCCATCTCCCTACTATAATCTCTTGGAAAACACAATATGTGAAGCAATATATTATTTTCCCTTGGTATATTGTGTCTCCATGTCTTTGTTTGAGTAGTGAATTATTATGGAAAAGGTGAAATGGTTTGTTTATTGGTTGCATACAGTATTGTTATCTTTTATGATTGTCTTCTTGTACAATATATGAGTGCACACATATGTTGGGGAATGCATGTAAGGTGATCACCATAGTGTAATGGCGTGGGGTGGACCGTGGAGGACAGAAAACCGTGGTCCAATCCATAAAGTTACATTAGGGGGACATATATCAGGGACCCTATAGTTTATAGCTATGGTAGGACAATTATGTCTTAATAATTCCCATGTTTGCTCAGTAACATGGCCTTAGGATCCATCATAAGAGTTGTGTATGCACATTTATTTGGCTGCACCTAATTAACGCACCACCCTAGAAGAAACAATAAACAACCAAACAAATGAATGAAATAACAGTTGCCTAAACATTTACTCCCTTAGAGAAACTTGCTACTTGAGAAAACTTGCCACCACTCCACTCCACTTCATTAGATCAATTTAACTTGCACTAGTTTACTTGTAGTTTCCACTAACACATACTTTATTTATCTTCTACCTACTACCCAAAAAAACACACTTAGATCCTAGCTTTGCATAGAAGGCCATATAAGAGGGTTATAGGGCTTTAGAGAATATATAGTTTACTTTCAGCTCCTCGTGGGTGCGGCACTCAAATACTTATCAAATTATACTACGGTGATCCCCTGCACTTGGGGGTTATCAGCAGCCTTCATGTGTCAACATAATATCAGTTGACGAAATGAAATCTCAGGTTGAAAATGAGGATACTACAAAAATCAGGTGAAAGAGCATACTGGAAAAACTCGCAGAAGAAGTAGAAGAATAAGTTGTAAAATCCACTACATTCATGGTAATTGAAGCATACCCATCATTTTCAAATACAAAGAAATGATACATGTGTAGACAATAATATACCATGCTTAAAGTTCAACGATTGATATATCACAACCATGAACCATGCAACTAATAAAATATAATACATGTTTGATTTGAAAATTTGAAATGTACTTCATCAGAAGGAATAAATGTACTTTAGGATGCTTCATTTGCGTACTCACACCTGGATACTTATCCATGCTTTCTTTCTATACTTATTCCCCAAAATTATAGTAAAACAAATATTTTGATTTAAAGATATATATAGTCCAAAGGAGAGCAAACAATTAAATTAAACCTTCCACGCTTCCTAAAGGTTCACGTTTAATAGATTCAAGTATTTCAGGAATCTGTAAAATTGCAAGGAAAATTCCCGCAACAAGTTGTAGTGAAAAACAAGGACACAACATAGATAGATGTCGTTGAGGAAATCCTTGATGAAGTTGAAAAAGCAAAGGATGGCCTACTTCAAGCAAGTGATAGTAGTAGAAATGGAAATGATGAGTTGACTGGTATCAATGTCATTTCTAAATTATACAATATAAAAATAATATGTATTATGTTGTAAAACATTTAAAAAACTACTATACAGGTGTCTAGAAACGACGACATCTGTCTTAGCATTGGGGAGCCACAGGATTATAAAGACGCGGGCAAAGAAATCGAGCAACTGACTGCAACTGTGGTAATCCGAGAATACTTACGATATTTCACAATAAGAGATAAACTTATACATATATGTCCTTTCCGAATTACAATTATTGTACTTATACATATTATATACATGTACTTTTATGAACGCCTCATTTCTTTAAAACTTTTGAATAATAAAAATATTACCAATCTCCCTAAAAACGTTTTTTTAGAAATCCAAATTACAAACCAGTGTGATACATATATTGAGCTACTTGTACTTACTAAGGGTAATTCTTAATTCTTTTGAATGTGTCATTTCTTTACTGCTTCCTCGCAGTTATAGTGTACTTGATAGTGATAAGGATCACGCTGATGATCCTATGATTGTTGCCCGATCTTTCACAGCGAGTAACCCAGATATGAATCCTTCCAATAATGCTAATAAACGTCACATGAAGAAGATGAACGAATCTAGCAAGAAACATGATGAAGATCACCACACCTCAAACCAAAGCACGATAATCCTTAATGCATAGAAAAACCTCAACAGCAATCTCAATATGATAGATAAAATGGCATCACCGTCCTCGGAGGTATGCTTCACCAAGAAACACAACACCATAGTTTTTAGACTAAAATTCTGAACTCCCTAAACCCTAGGTCGAACAGCTCTTATATGGAGAGTTGGATGGATCCGTAGTGGGCTGGATTATCCGTCCGACAACTCGACCCTAGTTTGGTTGGACAGACCCAAACCAAACACACTCAAACTGACTCTACTTGGACTCAATAATATAGCAGCAATATTTTGACATGACCTTACACTTATCATTACATATCGTAGGATGTTCTGGTGTGCCATCATCCATGCCTAGCTTGGTGGAGTCCTAAAGTTGAGCTTCACCTCCTCCATCATGCCCATATCAGCCCATATCAGATAGTCAAGCACCTTTGTACTTTGCTAAGATTTATTCATGTACAGTAAAACAAATGTTTCCAATTAAAGTGATTTACTAGTACGGAAGTTACATGAAGAAGTAAACTTTTAAGTTTAATATATTTGCATATCTCAGGGGCCAGTAAACCATAAAGGTGACTGCTTGCAACTAGTTGAGATGAAAATCGACAAGGATCGTGAAAGACAAGGGGACATTGGAATCAACTACTGGAGAGGACCTGTCTATTAAAGTTACTAAATCAAAAGATGGCCCATTTCAATCAAGTGCCAAGAGTAAGAAAGATAACGACGTTTCAGATCATAATGAGGTAGGTTCTAAACTATAAAATATTAAGAAAAATAAGCGAGTCCTTTTCTGTCAGTTTGAAAAATAAAACTTCATCCTAGGTGTCCAAGAAAAATGACGATGCAGAGAAAGCATATGATGTTCTTCAAGATGATAGAAGTATTCTTAGCATGGAACAAAAGATTCGGACAGAAGAAGAGAACCATGAAGAAAACATAGGCAAGTGAAAAAATAGTAACTCGAGCAAGTTCTTGGAAACTAACTTACTGGATTATTTTCCTTTCATTTTTTAAAGGAAATGATGAGGTACACACTAAAAATGAAGAAATGAAGCCGTCACCAACTGAAAAGCATTCAGATAAAGAAGATGTGATAAATAAATAAATATATATATATTGTCGTCATACTTGAAAGTTTGTTAAAAAGTATATACAAACAAATTAATAAAATTTCAATTTGTATGTCTTTCAATAGGAAAATAAAGACCAAACAAAGAAAAGGACTGCTGAAATACATGTGGAAAGCAACATTCAAAATGAAGGTCATGCCAACTTTACATAAAGACTTCACCAATAATGTTATCCCTTGCTAGTCTCTTTTGGCCATGTTATTCTGCTCTTAGTTTTTACAAGCTGCAATTCTACAATATTGATAAAAATTTAAATAAATTATCTATAGGCACAGATGAGTACACCGAAGTAATGGATTCGGTATACAAAAGAATATGCATGTTCCAATCAGAAAGCATTGATACTGTGAAAACAAATAGTGCAAGGTAATAAGAAATATTGAAAATAATTAAAAACAATACTAGGTTTGATATCATCGGCATTGCCTTTGTGAAACTTGAAAAATATTGCAGGAAACATTCATCAAATATACCGAGGATGATATGGAGATTGAGCTTGGTCCAATTGTTGACTCATTCAAAGATGAAGAACCTCTTAAAAGCAATTTGGCATCAATTTTGGTAGACATATAACGAGAAGTGTTGAATAATGAAAGACATCTGATAGTACCATTTATGGAATTGGTAAGATTGTCAAGTACAAGACGAGATGTAAGAGAATAAGTTACTCTATTGACCACTATATAACTGTATCTGTTTTTACAGGTGATAGCAATTAGAAAGAAAAGTTAGGGTAAGAAAAAAGCAACGAACTTACTAAAAGCTATCGATCCAGATAACTACGATAGACGGTTGGACAGATACAGTTTGGTAAGTACATTCAAGTGTGCAAACTATACTTGAATGAAAAATATATTTAAAAAAATTGGACAAAACATTATCTGCACACAGAAATATACCCTATTTCAATCAAGGAAAAGGAAAAGAAAACATTGGACACTACTTTATGATAATAGTTAACATAAAGGAAAACAGATTCGAACTTCTAGACTCTCTAGAACAGGGAGGAACTAGTCAGTATTTTGTTGACATGATCAGAATAATGAAGGAAATCTAGAAGGAAGCTTTCCTGCAGAGCAAAGGCCACCTAATACCAAAAGACCTTGATGACTTCACATATGAAAATCCAGTACATCTTCCATATCAGGGACCAACGTAGGAAATTTTATTATGATACATACAAATTGTCCAATATAGGAAGAAACTGAAAATTGTAAGATATGATATCTGACGATGCATGTAAGTTAAATTTTGGTTTTTACATACTGACGTTCCTCGATAGCTGGGATGGAGAGAGTTTGTTGTACTTTGAATAAAGGTACATCATAAACATAAGTAAAAGGTTACTATATTTGATAATAATGTGGGACAAACTGGAGAAAAACTTTGAGTTGGCAGATCTTCATAGTGGTAAAGATTTATTTTTTCTTCCTGGTTATAAACTTGTATTTTTCTTATGGGTTTTTATGTATTAAATATTTATGTATAATTTCTTTTGTATTTTCTTTACGTGAGATTGATGAAGATTTCAATCTTTTCGGGAGAAAGTAATTCAAGAGCTTAAAGATGATATGTCGTGTCTCGCCTACGCTGACATTTGGAATGTTGGACACCCCTTATTTATTCGGTAGTGGGCACGAAGGCGTTCCGGCCTCAGCGTCAGCGAAGGAACCTGCTAATACGAGCATACAAGACACACAGGACACACACAGTCATTTTTTACCTAGGTTCGGGCCACCCTTCGGCTAACAACCCTACGTTCTGCTCTGGTGGATTATCTAGGATGGATCAAGGTACAAGAAGATTATATCTATCGTGCTGGGGAGACGCTTTCTCTCTAGCTTCTACACTCCCCGGGCTTCCTCTTTCTTTCCTCACTTCCCTAATGTCTCCATCCAGCTTAGGACTCCAACAATAAGGCCCTAGATCCCTTCCAAGGCCTCTCCCAAAGACCTCTCCACTTGGCTACTAAAAAGTGATAATATCTCTCCTTCCCAAAACCCTCCTTATGACCCTCTATGCCTCCAAAACAATCTCCAACTCTCGACCAAGTGCCTCCTTCTAGACACCAAGGGGTCACCACAGGGCCGGTGTGGAGCACCATACGGTGCATTCCTGGGCTCAATCGCGGGGTGTCACGCGGTATTCAGGCAGATAGGCAGCGCTTGTGGCCAATGGATGGGTAGGGGCGATGCTCAGATGCACCTGATGGCTGCTGTCACTCCTATCAGTGGCATGGTGTAGTGGACTGCAATGCCATGATGATGTCCAACAATGCTGATGCTTCGCCGGTTCCAAGGCTGGGCCTGACATGCCTTGTCAGGCACAGTTGATTCTGGTTCCTGGGCTACACCTGGCCCAGGAGGGGTGCACCCATGATCCTTCCGTGGTTCGGTCGAAGCTGCTCCTCGACCTTGCTGCCTCCAACAGTGCCGTCACCCTCCTTCTAGGGCACCCCCCCCTCGGAAGGAGGGGCAAGACCGCCTTCCGCTCGTCATTGTTCTTTCCTCCTTGTCCGCACACGACTGGCAACTGTATTCGCACCTAGTTCATTACTCTTGATAGATAGGGAGGATCCGTGCTTAGAGTATAAATGAAAGGAGTGAAACAAAGTGTCGCTTCGGAGATTCCAAATGAAGAAATAGAATCTCGAAAAGGATCCTTCTGAATCTCAAAGAATAAGGGGCAAGGGATTTCTAAAGGCATGACTTTGGTATCTTTATGTGAGCGTAATATGATGGCTTTTTTCGTAGAGAAGCTTCCTCGACCAATAGGGTAAATTAAGAAATTGGAAATTGGAATTGGAAGGTTTTACAGCCAAGGAGCGGCCTAAAACTGGAATGCAAATCTATTTATCTGGAATTCATAAAGATTTAATTTAATTTCTTCGATTTGTTCTCCTCTTCTACGGCATGAAGCAGGAATCACTAGTAATTGCAAGTCAGCCATATGGCGGTGAATCCGTGCCCGAGCTAAGACGATTCCAAATAGAAAAACTTCAATCATTTTGATTTGTTCGATGCAAAGAAGACCAAAAGGCCTTGGACGGCACTATTTCCGCATGTCTAGATCAAAGGCATTGAACAAAATGTCATCAAGCGCCAATTTAAGGATACATAAAGCGAAAAAAATTACTTTACTAGACTTTTGAACTTAGAACACTTAGAGGTCAAATTTTATATTTTTATTTAAAATTTGAAAAATTTGATATACTAGGTACAATAACGCCTAAGGGCCCAAAAATTTGTTGAATAGGAATTCTAGGATTCAATTCTTTTATCGTATTGGGGTGTTTTAAATTCTTGGTGTAGGGATGAAAGCCAAGAATGAAGTCGTCTCTTTTTACTTATTTTAAAATTTTCAATAAAAATATAAAATTTGACCTCTTATCAATTTTATTTCTCATGAAAATAGGAAGTTAACACAAAGAATTTTGGATATTCATAGACAAAGAATACCTAATCTTGTCTTCGCATTCTGTCTAAGGTAAACTGATTGAATTGTCACTTTGAGATTTTTTTGACTGGAACGAGACGTGTCTTGTAGCATTTGTCTGACCCATAAGAACCTACAGCTCTGACACTTATTAGTATCCATAGGCTCATCATGACAAAACCATACCTGCTTGGAGCACACGGCGCTCGCATCCTCGCGACGCCCTTGCCGGCCAGGCCAAACATCTGCTGGGTCGCTGACCGGTGGGTCCTAGCCTATGCGCTAAGGGGTAACGCGAGGGACCCCCGATCCCATTACGCCAATAGAAGCCTCCGGGCGACGACTAGCAACTTGCGACGCAGATCGTGGTTTGATGAAGAGGCTGGTGCCAGGCTTCGCCCTTCAGTAGCGCGTGGTCCTAGTCCACATCGCGGGAAGTGCGACAAGACTAGACGGCACACTTTCCCATCCCACAGAGCTGACGTGCGCGTGCCAGTGCACTCAAGTGGCTGCGGGACTATCGAGCCTCACCTTGGCTTCCGCGGCAGCCCGCATTGACTGCTTCCGCTTCCATTCCTGCAAAATAAGTTTGGTGGGGCGTGATCGTTTCCCTCCCATGAGCCGGTGAGGTGGACAACAACCGTTCCCCCTACTTTTTGTTATAAAAGGGAGGGAGACGAGGGGTTGTGGCTCACTCTCCACTTCCTCCATGGCCTTTCCTTCTAACTCCCTGCTCGTTAGTGAAGATGATGGCGTCGGGCAGCTCTGGTGATGACGATCCTCATTCATGGGTGGGGGAACTCCGGCCTCATCGTAGGGGCAGCAGCGTTGGCGCAGGCGCCGACGCTACCGCGTCTCCTCTGGCGCTGGCACGGATCTCCCGCAACTACGAACTGAGGCCTGCCCCGCCACGGCCTCCGGGAAGGCAGTAACGAATGGGGAGGCCCTCCCGGTCGCCGTTCTCCTTCTCCAAGGTGCGGACGCAGCCCACCTCACCAGGGTCTCTATGGATGCGGGAGCCTGATGGGTATTCCCCTCCCCCGCCGCTCCGTCGAGGGGACAGTGACGACAAAATGGCGGGCCTCTTTGGCTTCGAGTTTCTCGTCTTCCTCACGGTGAACTTCAAGTGGTGGCTGCGCCTGCTAGACCTATTTGTCGAGGAGCTCAGAGAGCACATTTCATGCGAGCTCTGGGTGCGCATGGCTGGCAGCGACCAGCCTATCTAGGACTTTCAGAGGTGGGTAGATGACGTCAGTAGCATGTACCTGAGTGATGGGTTGCCGAACTTCATGGACCATTATGAGATGAAGGTTGGCAACGTCCTACAGTTTCGCTACCGCGGCAGGGGTCGCTTGTTGGTGAAAATCTTCGATGACACCCTCTGTCGCCGAAGATACTAGCTGCCGCTTATCTTCGACTCGGACCTCAGCGCCGCCTGAAGCGGGGTGTTGCGCTGAGCGAGTGACGCAGTCGAGCGCGAGGTTGAGGAGGGCATGAAGGCTCCTCCCTTGCACCATCGACTTTTGACTCTCTCCTTGACGCTTGGGGTCCTCCTCAAGCCAGTTTCTGCATTGTACATTTTGCAAATGTAATGCCAATTGGCTACCATTAGTATATTTACCTTCGCCTTGTGTTATTTGCGCCCTTCTTTGTCATGTCGTGCTCATGGCTGCCCTTGATTCGCCTGTCTGTTGCCGCCTCAGCGCCTCCGCAGGGCTCGTGGGGGCGTCATTCATTATCTTAGAAACCTTGTTCCCATTCCCTTAGCTCCAGACCGCACCTGGTTGTTGTTATCCGGCGGTGAGCCTTTCACATTTTCCAACACCTTGCCGTGGCCTCATCTTGCTTATCCATCCGCTACTCATCCTGAAACACGATGAACGCACCTTACAGCATCTTACCCATGCCTCAGGTTTAAAACAAGGTGTTGTGTGCTTGATCAGGGCGCACGGCGTTGCCAACTCAGAGGGCCTGATGTGGGAGGTGTGTCTTCGCGATTTAGTGCTCATCGGCAATGCCTAGAGCACAACACTCATACCTTAGAGCGGATCATGAGAATACAATGTTTCCTGGCCTACCAGTCTCGTTACCCACGTCCGACCCCGAGAAAATCCAAAGGAATGCAAAATCCCGAAAAGGCTTGGCAAATGAAAATGGGCTGAAGAACGAGAGCAACAAGATTTCCATTCTGAAACGATGGTAGCCCCCGGTTTACAAGCAGTTTACACATAGGGGGGCTAGGACTAATACGCTAGTATTCATCGCATTTTCCGGGAGTACTACACTCACTCCTGCTCTTTAAGGTTTGTCGGGACAACGACGCATGCGCCCGGGCTTTCATTTGCTAGGGGAACCTCCACTCACACCCGAGCTTTATGGTTTTGCTGGGAGTACCACGCCCACTCCTGGGCTTTTATGGTTTGCCGAGAGCACCATGCACGCTCCCAGGCTTTCGTTTGCCGGGGGAACCTCCACTCACATCCGGGCTTTTATTATAAATATATATATTTATATATTTTGTTTTTTAAAAAGGTTACCGGGAGCACCACACATGCTGATGGGCTTTCATTTGCCAAGGGAACCTCCACTCACACCCAGGCTTTTAGCTGGTAGGGTGGATGCATGAAGTTGTTAGCCTACTCGAAGATCCACCAGCATTAGAAAGGTCATCAGAACTAAGTTACGAAAAGGGTCGCAGCCTTTTCCCGGGCGACCCGGGAATCAAGGAGAAAGGTTGGTCTGCATCAAACAAAGAGTCGGTGTGAGTCATAGGGGAAGCGGTGGCTGCCATTTTGAACAGTTGTTCAGAGCAAAACACAACGTCCCTTATATCACCTTCACGGTCAAGAGCGAGTTGTAGGAATGGTGGGAGACCACCATGAACTTTGCCAAGGCAGGGCACCCTATTATGCCGTTATACGGCATGGCAATGTTCGCAACATCAAAGATGATGTTCGTAGTGCGGTAGTTGTGTTGAGTGTCGAATGTGACTGGTAGCTCAATCTTCCCCCACGACTTGATAGCTCCCGGGATTACGCCCAGAAAAGACCCCATAGGGGCCAATTGATCCTCTGTGTTCTGGACCTTATCTAGCAGCTTTGCTAAGAGGATGTTGAGGCTAGCCCTTCTATCCACCAGCACCTTGGTAACTTGGATGTTCTTTATGATGGGGGTGACCACCAGGGGTAGCGTGCCGACCCCGTCGTTGTGGTCTGGATGATCTCCCGTATCAAAAGTAATCGGCACGTGAGACCACCAAAGTGGTCGTTGCGCCCCCAGGCTGGGCTGCACGACGCACAGTTGATGGGAGGAACACTTAAACTCCCCTTGGGAAGTCATCGCGTAGGCTCCTCCGTGTGCGCATGCGCGGTCCTGTACTTGTGGGTACTATCCGCACCCCTCGTCCTCACCACCTTGGTTAACGGCAGGACCGTTGCCTCGCGGTTGAGGGGCTGCGTTGCCACGCCCCCCTTCATGCCCCGCTCTTGCTCCGCCTCTACCGCCTCCATCTCCTCCTTGTGTAGCGCCAACGTTGCCCCCGCGACCTTCGGTGGGGGCGCTTGGGCCTGGTTGTAGCGGGTAGTCTTTTACATGATGGCTTCCCTTATTGCGACGCTAATAGTTCCCAAGGGTACCCTTAGCCCCCTACTCAGCGATGCGCCTCTTTTGTTCCTCGACGTAACCGATGATGGAGCGGCAGTTTTGAGCGTCATGCTCGTCGCACTCGTGCACAGGGCACCACTTCCCCATGGCGGGCTTGGCAGCCGCCAGTTCTTCCTCTGGTTTGGTCTTCTTTTCATCCCTGGTGGGAGCACTAGGCTCCACAGCCAAAGCCTATCTGATGCCCTGGTTACGCGAGACTCTTCTTCGCAGCATTGCTTCTAGGGTCCGCCGCTCTAGCGGCTTCCCGGACAGCGTCCTTGGGCGCGAGGCGTCCTTCCTCTGCTAAGGAGCAGAGGTCAGCCAACGCCCACAACTCATGGATGATCTTGATGGGATGCATGTTAAGCTCTTTGTGCATCTTGCTATTACGCACATTCATGGTGAATGCCCCAATAATGGCGGCGGCCTCCACCTCCGGGATAGTGTGTGCGATCTGGAAAATCGTAGCAAGAATTCTCGTAGCCGCTCTCCACTCCTCTGGACCACTATGTGGAGCTGAATGAGTGTTCCCGAGCACTTGAAGGCTCCCTAGAACACGCTCACAAAGTGAGTACACAACTCGGCCCAGGAATGAATGGACTCTGTGGGTTGATTGTCAACACCTGGATTTTTAAGTCCAGATGCCTATTAGGCCATACATCACACTCCCAGGATTACCATTTTTGCGAGACATAACAGAAGTGGTACCACCGTACATCATCCATTACAAACCATAATAAAGTTCTTACAAATAAAGGATCTCATGATCCAGTCTTAATACAATCAAAGCAGCGGAAAGTAAACGTAGTAGGCTCCATCTTCATGATCACAGGCAATGTTGACGATGGGAGATGATCCTAGTTGTCATAGACCTCCTGCTATCCATCTTCCGGATAATCCTCCTCATAGTATGGCCATGGGAATAGCCAGGGACAAAGCCATGAGTACACTTTAAGTACTCGCAAACTACCACTAGCATAAGTAAGGTAAAGCTAGTAGGAATCATAAGCTCTAGGTTTGTTTGCAAAAAAGCTAGGTTTATTTCAAGCCTTAAGAGTAAAGACCTAAGTTTAGTTCTCTATATTACCTAAGTGGGAACTTAGATCTCATGTCCACAACTTTGTTGTGGTCAAGTCACAATCATCTTTCAAGTCACAAATCATTTTGGAAAACATCTGACAACGGAACAGTATGGCCACTCCAACTGTCCATAACCGCGGACGCGGCTATTCGAATAGTTTGACACTCTATAGAGGTGGTACAATTTCACCATAAAATTCGATACATCCGTCAGGGTTAACCCTGAATCATCAGACTTGGTATGCGGATAATCAATCCTAACCTTTCACTTACACACCCTAGTATAGGCACCTCCCCTATGAGCTTGGCCTTCCAACCATGATCAACTGTCATACCGGGAACTACATAGGTGGACATTCATTCACGAGGTAGCCTCAGCTCACCCTCTTCCGCAAGGGAACCCATGCTAAGACATATAAACTTCCAGTCAAGCCATACCCAACTCAGGTATTGTGGTTGTAGGGTAAAATTGGAATGGTATCGCATCCGAACCCAACCATCAGTTTTGTAAAAGTCAAGGCTCATGCCTTAATCATTTTCATCATCAAACCATTGTGTTTCACAACACATGTTAAAACATTTCAATAGAATGAATAATCATTCCAAGGTTTTCATAATCATTTTCACCAAGTATTCCCATCTAAAGTAATCCAGTTTAGTTTATAAGTATCCAAGGCTAATTCTATGATCTTGATGGTATCCATCATATTTTCCACTAATTAAAATTCATTAACTAAATAAGAAACTGTAGTAAATGGGAAAAGCAAAGCTTGGAGTAAAACTAGGAACTGGTAAAGTTGCATCTCAAAGGTTTGCATAGGGTATATGTACAAGTTAGCTGGCGAAGCTAAACTTGCATGGATAGCTTGCATAGTGTGCTTGCCTTGAGCAGTGCAGTCGTCGAAGTTCTCTTCCTCTTCCCAGAAGTACTCCTCCTTATTGTACCCCGGGTCGGTATTAGCGTCTATAAATGCACACAAGGTACACAATCACCTAACAACATTTAACTAATTATATTTAGCACACAAGGCTCATACTATATGATCTAGCATCATCCTAATCATTACATGCAATATTAACACATTTTGATTTATCTTATTTGAGAAAAGTAATTTCTACTCATTGAGAAATACTTAGGATTTGATATTCACCAATTAAAATAGTGGATCATGTTGACACATGTCATCACCACATATTCCAATACTTGGTAATGTGATTTAAAATGGTGGTCATGTATTACAAGATTTAATATTACTCTTTAATAATATTTAAATGACTAGAAATGCCTATATATCCTTCCTTTAATACTAAACCATGTTTCGTATTTGCGAAACCAAATGTTTTTACATATTCATGTAGAGCATGGCAAATGTGATTTTTGAGAGTTGGAATCAACTCAAAAGAATTTATAGTTTATTTTATAAAAATGTTTGAAGTGGTAAAAGCCTCTGTGTTGTTATTTTTGGTATAGGTGATCTAAAGTTTCAATTGGTTTGACTCCAACGGGAGTGACTAGATATTTTCAATACCTTTCTACCAAATTCAGAATCATTTATTTTGGATTAGTACATCTCCTTGAATTGAATTTTGAATATACTAACAGAATATGGTTTTTACTAAATGGACAAATTATTATTTGAATCACTGGGCTCTGCGTGGGAAAGTAAATGGGCCGGCCCAACTGCACAGTGCTAGCGCAGCAGGCTGTTGACAGAATGGTCCCACGCGTCAGCCACTAATCTAAACCAAAACAGTGTCTTTCAATCTCAGCCTTACGATTAGAACGAAATCTACGGCGGTGGTTCGTCGTCTCCGTCGACCTGCTCCGGCAAGAAACGAACCCTAAAACAGCGTTGGGGTCGCTGGGGACATACCGGGGGTTTAGCTAGGGTCGGCGATGGGGGCGATCGGGCTTGTCGATGACGGCGAGTCGATTGGTGGTCACGACAGCTCCTGGGGTGGCTCCCATCGATGGCTTCCTTCCTCGACTGCAGTGGCGGACTTCGGTCAAAGTCCGACGTCGTGGTGCTCGCCTTGCTCCGCGGAAGAGTCCGTGAGGTTCCTTGGTGAGTGGGGAGTGGAATGGTATGGAGAATGAGGTCTGGGGTGGCCTCTATTTATACACCAAGGGTGGAGGCAGGGCGGCATGGCCTGGCATCTCCAGCGACATTGCTATAGGTCACGTTCAGCATGGCAGAGGGCATAGGTCGGTGCAGAGGACTATGGTGATCATCACGCGAGTGACGGCACGGCAAGGGGCGGTCTCTGTCGGTTGGGCGACGCCGGCGCTCTGTTCAGGTACGCGGGTGTTCGTCACTCAATACGGTGGTCACGGGGCGCGCAGCGGTGAACGATCATATCTAGGAGGTCACTGGTGCCACGACGACTGCGGGTACGAGCAGAGAGAGCGAGGTGCGACGTGTGCATGCGAGGCAGCTGCGGTGCTCCGTTGTGCTCTTGGCATGGCAGAGGCTTAAATGGGCGCAGCGATTCCAGCGTTTCCACTTATCGCCGAGGGTTAAGGGGTGGACAAGGGGTGGCGGTGAGGTGACGGCTATCCTCTAGGGGTCGTGGGAGAGGGCGACACGGCATGTAGCGACTGGTTTGTGGTCGATCTGCATGGCAGGCTCGGTACGGGCATAGCACTGGTGCAACGATGGAGATGAGGCTCTCCACTGCACGACCAAGGACTGGGAATGATCATGGGCAAGATATGGAGTAGAATTGAGTACATTTTATGATCAATTGATAAATCAAAATAGTGTATAGTGTTTGAGCTTGTACTGTGTCTGCTAGGTGTTCGACTTAATGGCCGCATGAAATTTACTTTCATATTTTTGAATGATTTTTAGTGAGTGATCTTGTTACTTGCTTAGTAGTCTATTGTTGCTGGGAATTGTCAAGTGGAATTGGTTTGAGTGGTTTTTGAAAAGAGATGATCTAGGCATATGAACTTGATTCAATTTTGAAATGCCTCTTAAATAGGTTTGAAAAAGTTTCTGTCCGTTTGTAAAGTTTGCTTGGGTTAACTTTTACTTGGTCTAGCAAGGGGTGAAAAGAATTGGAATTGTTTTTGTTAGAAATCTTTTACTAGGAACACCCAAAGTGGTCTAGTGGTTAATAATGGCACCATTTGATCATATGTCCTATATTTGATTTTATTTTCATTTGTTTTTGCTTGGAAATGATCTAGATGATGTTGTAATCCCTTTTAAACTAATCCTTACCATTGGTATCAATCAAACATGGCAATTGCAATCATTCATACATTTATACAAATCACCCATGCATTCATAACAAATTTAATTATAAAAGTTTTTGTTAACCCTAAACTTGGGTGATTTGATCTTGATAAGCTTTATTAATATTTTTGGGATGTTACAAACCTTCCCTCCTTAAACAGAATCTCGTCACGAGATTCAGGAAAAACTAGGAACTAAAGAGATTGGGAAACTCAGTCCTAATATAATCTTCTCGTTCCCAGGTGGCTTCTTCTTCGGTATGGTTACTCCATTGGATCTTGAGAAACTTGATACTTCTCGTCTGGGTGGTTCTGAATGCTTCTTCCAAAATATGGATGGGCACTTCATGATAGGTTAGATCCTTGTCGATATCTATTGCTCGGTGATCGATGTTCTTGAAAACTTTGGTCTTCTCCGGAACTTCTAGGCATTTGGGAAGTAATGAGATATGTAACACATTATGCACGGCTGACATCTCTTCAGGCAGTTCTAGCTGATAGGATACTTCTCCTCTGTGATTCAAAATCTTGAAGGGTCCAATATATTTGGGAGCAAGCTTCCCTTTTAATGAAAAACGTTGTTTTCCTTTCATGGGTGACACTTTGAGATACACAAAATCTCCGACATTGAAGGTCATGTCTCGACGTCTTTTACCTACATAACTCTTCTGTATGGATTGAGCGGTCTTGAGTTGCTCACGGATTTTGTGAACCTTCTCTTTAGCTTCTCGTAGAATGTCTGGTCCGAAGATCTGACTCCCTCCTACTTGCGACCAATTCAACGGGGTACGACACTTCCTTCCATACAGAAATTCAAATGGGGCCATTTGCAAACTGGCTTGATGACTATTGTTGTATGAGAATTATGCGAAAGGGAGACAATCTTCCCATTTAGATCCATACTCCAACACACAAGCTCTCAACATTTCTTCTAAGATCTGGTTGACTCTTTCTGTTTGTCCGTCGGTTTGCGGATGATAAGTTGTTCTGAAATTCAGTTTGGTTCCTAATCCTTCTTGGACTTTCTGCCAAAATCTTGAGGTAAACTGGGTTCTCGATCCGACACTATGGTCTTGGGGGTTCCATGCAGACTGACTATTCTAGCAATGTACAACTCTGCTAGCTTTGAACTTTGGTAGGTAGTCTTGACAGGTATGAAATGGGCTACCTTGGACAGTCTATCTACTCTGACCCAAAAAGAGTCATTTCCCCTACTAGATGTAGGCAACCGATGATGAAATCCATTCTGATAGAATCCCATTTCTATTTCCCTTGACTTTCTGACAGATATCACACTTGGCTATGTATCTTCCGACTTATCTCTTCATTTTGTGCCACCAAAATTGCTCCTTCAGATCCTGATACATCTTGGTTCCTCCCGGGTGGATAGAATAAAGAGTATCATGGGCTTCCTGCATAATGACTTGTTTCAACTCCAAATCTGCGGGAACACGGATACGTCCTTTGTACCACAGAACTCCTTCTTCATCTTTGGTGAATCCATGTACTTTCCTAGTTCTGATACGATGCTTGATTCCATCGATACTTGTGTTTCGTTTTTGGGCTTCCTTGATCTGACTTATCAAAGTGGGTTGGAGTTCTATGCTAGCTAAAAATCCTTCACTAACTAGCTCCACTCTGAAATTCTCCATCTCCTCATGCAGACTTGGTTGGGCTTCCTTAATCAGGGTGTTTAATCTACATGGCAATCTACTAAGAGCATCCGCTACCACATTGGCTGCCAAGGTCATAATCCTTGATTAACTCTATCCGTCTCCTTTGCCTCATATTCAGCTCCTTCTGGGTAAAAATATACTTCAGGCTCTTGTGATCCGAATAAATCTCACAGCTGTTACCCATAAGGTAATGACGCAGACGAGGGTTTAACTCATCAATGTCCATTGTTATGGACTTGGGTTTTGGAGAAGGAGGGAGCGCTGGAGGCATCAATCGGCTAGCAAACAAGCACACAGGGATGCAAGGTTTACACAGGTTCAAGCCTCGTAGAGGTCCCTACTCCTACTTGTCTGCTCTTGGAATTATCGAAGGAATCAAAGATTACAGGGGTGCGCAGATGCAATCTAGCGATGGTTGTGGAAACTAGGGTTGTGATTGTCCTCCTTGCTGCCCCCTCCTAGCTGTATATAGATAGGCTAGGTCTCGGGTAGCAGGTCGAGTCAGTTACATATTAGGGTACGCCCCTTTCCAGGATTGGAGTCTCCATGGGTCACTCGAATTCTGTATTGGGCCTTGGCAACGCCGTGGGATTCTGCTGTATCTAGACCGTATATGCCAAGCTCGAGTACCTGTAAGGTATACCCATGTCAGTAGCCCCCGAGTGTCTAGTGGAATCGTAGATTCTACTAGAGACTTTACGAAGTCTTTCGAGTGCATGACTGAGCGTTTTTTTCGAGTGTTCTATTTGTGTCATAGGGATTGTTCATATCTGTGCCCGATTTAACCAATGCATCGGCATCATTTAACTACCTTAGGGCAAAACAACGCAATCTAGTCAAACTCGAGTCCTCGCACTCGAAATCGAAAAAGTGCTGGTGTAATTCGACACAGGCCACGGAGGTCTTACATGAGTCAAATTCCAGTGCATAAATGTGAGCGCTCGACGCGTCCGTCAAGGCATGTTCATCGTACCTTCAAGCACGTATACATTTCTGGTAGTGCGTAGTAGATGTGTTGCAAGGCCTTATTCAGGTTTTATCTTCACACTGTAAGCGCGACATCCGAAGTTTTGTCATCGCGGAGATGATTCGGGTGGCCCAAGAGACATAATCTCTTTGTAGGGAAATCATGAGGCGGAGTCGCCATAGCATTCCAGTGTGGATGTTATCGACACACAGTATGATGTACAAAGAAAAATAATCATTGGGTGCGCGACTAGCGCTCCCTATGGGAGTAGCCCCCGAGTGCCTATTCGAGTCGTAGACTCGAGTGTGGACTAAAAACCTTTTGTGATTGATGTCGTCTTTTGTTGCTTGTTTCAGTCAAATGTGCTTTCAGCGCTCCCTATGGGAGTAACTCAGAATCCATAGTCGAATCATTGATTCAAGAAAAGGGTTCTGATGATGCCTTGTCACCTGCATAAAAATTCTTTTCGGGTGCGCGGCCAACGCTCCTATTAGGAGTAGCCCCCGAGTGCTTGGCCGAGTCGAAGACTCAAGCAAGAACTCAAGTAGTCAAAATCTTCTTCTACGAGAATTGATGACGCCAGTGCTGACGATGTGATGACCTCAGTTGCCCGCGTGAGCGGTTTTGATGAGACGTGACGAGCAGTGGGTCCTACTTTCTGACCTTGATTTAACTGAGCGTGCGTAATCTTCTGTTTTAACTGTGTCTCCTCAATTTCCGTGCGTAATGGGAGTAGTGCGGGATGATTCGTGATTCACCTTCGCCACGTGTCGATGGCGATGTGCGCCACGCGTTTAGTAGAGTTTTTGCTGGCCGTTGGATGACACCTGCGGGGAGGTTAAGTAGCAGCGTAGCTGCGGTAATTTTCCACATCTCTCTTCTTGCTCGTGTTTCCTTCGCCATTGTTTCTTGTTTCTGCACCCTTGTGCTCATCCCCTCCGTGGCACTGGACCAGTTGCACGTATTCCCTAGCTACTTCCTGCGTTCTCACCGTCATCGAAAGATGGGTAAGAAGAAAGGAGGCGCCGCCGCTGGATCTGCGGCCACCATTGCTGCCGCCAAGAATAAGGGAGGCACCACTACCGTGGGCACCAGCGCCGCCGCCGGTGGGAAGAAGAAAGGTGCGGGCACCCGCGTCACCAACGGCTCCTGGCGTGCATCTGTCTTCAAGTCCTCCAAGCTACACACGCTTCGTCAAGATGGACCGCTTTCCTCCACAGAAGATGACTCTCGAGTGCCTGGCGACGAGGTAATCCCTCATCCGCCTGCGGGTTTCCAAGTGATGTTCCTTGCATTCTTCATTCAAGGTCTCTCTCTTCTCCTGCATCCTTTTCTTAGGGGTCTTCTTTGTTTCTATGGGCTCCAGCTACACCAGATGTCCCCCAATTCAATTCTCCACATGTCTTGCTTCATCACACTTTGCGAGTGCTGGCTCGGAATCGAGCCGCACTTCGGTCTCTTCAAGAAGGTTTTGAGCTCAAACGCTAGTCCACGTCTGGTTTAGTAGTCTACGACATAGGAGGCTGTGGAATCCACGTCGACTCCTCCGCCACGTACTTCGTCATCAAGCTCACAACGTTTGTCCAAGGGTGGAGAGATAAGTGGTTCTACATCCGCGACCAGAAGGCCGACAGAGAACTCTACGGACTCGTGCCCTTCGACTCCATGGCTGCTTGCAAGAGGAGGCATTCCTGGAAAGAACGTCGTGGTGCCTGGCAAGTCCGAGGAGACAGAGATGATGTATCAGCGTGTCTGCGACCTCGAAGGCCCTATCGGGAGATAAGAAGGTGGCGTTGTGCTCATTCTCACTTGGTTGCGCCACCGTATCAAGCCTCCGCAGGCCAGAATCCGCCCAATGTACCGCTAGGCTGGGGCTGGTGATGTCACTCGCATATCTGCGGAGGGCATTTCTGCGGGTGAGGTAGACAGGAGGTTGAGATTGGTGACCAAATACACTGCCAAGAAGGATCTCCCAGGTGAACTAGTCGTGCCTCCTTTCGACACCACTAACCCTCCTCCTGAGGTAGAACTGTACTGTGAAGTAGTTTACTTTGTCGATTGCCTACCAAGTACTTGATATATAATGATGTATCTTCTGATTGCAGGACTGGACCGTGGCTGCCAGTTTGCCTCCTCAGTCTGAAGGGATTATCCCTCGCGAAGCGGAAGATGAGGACGAGTCAGGGTCTACAGTCCCCATGGAGGAAGAAGAGTAAGCCCCCGAGTCTGGTGATCGTGACACTGGAGAATTCTCCTACTGCTATTGTAGAGGGGCACATCCTCGTCGTTCCTGTCTGCGCCATGGCTCCTCCTACTCGGAAGAAGCTGCGGTTGCTGAAGGAGTCGTCGGAAGAATCCTTCGACCTCGATAAATTTAACTGGTGAGTTTTGCCTTCACGAATTCATCTTATTCTTCTTTGAGACTTCATCTTTCTGAAGCGGCATATTGGCCTGTTTTGTTATAGCCAAACAGCATCGTCTTTCTCCGACGATGTCCAATTTGTGAAAGAATCCGAAGTCGCAGACTCCAAGTCCAATGAGGCGGCCGCACGGTCGCCTTCTCCTCCGGTGGTGGCCCACTCTCGCGCCAACTCTTCGAGTTCTCCACATGCTGGGGAGCATTAGATGGTTACACGGATGTCTGCCTGACAAGCATCTTCGGAATCGCTGGAGGAACACGTGAGTGCCTTTTTGTTGCAGGCAGTCGTATTGTGGAGTTTGTGCCTTTCTTTCAATCTTCGTTTCTCTTGATGTAGCTCATCGTGAAGGAATCGTCTCACTTGGGGGAGAAAATCCTTACCTTGGGTCGTCAACATGCCCTGCTAGAAAATCGCCACCGTGCAGTCGAAGGTAGGTACTACTTGTTTTCCTTTGTGCTGCTTATGTAGGAGTTTGTTAACTCAATTGCCGTTATGTCCCGTCCCTTGTAGGTGAGCACAATGAACTTCTTCGGCATGTTACGTCCCTAGAGAAGGGACTTGCCGCGGCGGAGAAAAGGCACGATGAAGCAGTCACGACTCTGGAGGAGTCGCACAAGTGTGAGGAAGACTTGCGCACTTCCAATGCCGCAAGGGAGGAGTTGTTCGAAGAATAACTTTTCTCGATTTCCAAGGCTCTCTCAGGTAATTTTCAATGGGACTCGCATTGCTCCATGTTTGATGTGGTGTCGCCGTGCTAACACTCTACGTACGCAGATGCCGATGGCGTGAGCTTTGACGCCCAGGCCTTGCGCCGCGCGGATTCCTTGGCTAGCGTCGTGGCTGCAGTCGAGGACCGCAGTGCCTCTCTCCAAGAGATATTGGGCAAAGCCAAGGGTGTTCTGAGCCGCCTCCAAGAGGATCTAGCCCCTAAGGCCAGCCTAATTGACAATCTTGGCGAGTTGGTGGAGTCCTTCGCCGGGGGTATTCCCATGGATTTCAAGAACTCCCAGCGATCTCTTGGTGCCACCATGCCACTCGCGATGGCGCTGTCCCATGGCGTGGAGTTGGATCCCAGCGCGATCTCCAAGGCGATGCCCATCGAGCAGATGGCCAACAGGTAGTGTTTGCTGCCTTCGCTACTGGCTATCGTAAGTACGGGCCGCAGATTATCGATACAGTCGCAAAATATTCCGCGGAGCTGCAACGATCACAGAAGGCGGCGAAGACTGCAACATCAGAGGCTACTACCGGAAAGTCTGTGGCGCCAGAGGCTGCCACGGATTCGATGAAGCCCCCGAAGTCGAAGTCCAAGTCGAAGAAGCAGATTCCTCCTTAGTTGCTAATTTGTAATAGGTGTAGCTGCCTTTTGTCTAAACTATGCTTTTTGTGGGAGTGTCCCTATCGAGACTTTTCTGTGATTTAATGCATTCATGCTTTTATCAATGTATTTTTGGTCCCTTATTTGTAGGGTACGTCAAGTGGTCATTCGAGTGATCCTTGTGACTATCCTCCGACCGATGAAACTTCTGCGCAGCCGCGTTCAAAGGTGGAGGAGCTGTCATTACTCTCGCGACTGGGCGACCGTATTAAGTAGTTGGAGCGTGAGTTGCCCATCATTCGCAGTAACTTGGATGTGTGGAAGTTGAAGGCTGAGAAGGCCACAGCCCGCGAGAAGTATCTCTTGGATGAAGTGACGCAGTTGAACGAGAAGTTTAAATGTTAGCGCTATGTCTTCTCATCTTGTCTTTTAGCCAGTCCACAGGATGAGAAGGACCGGGTGGCCATTCAGATGAATAACCTGACCTAGGAGCAACTGCAGGCTAGTGGGTATTTTTGGGTGGATCATGACTGTGCAGTCGCGTTGGCGACCCTGCAGGATCGTGCTTCTCGAGTGCTTCAATGCTTGAAGAAGGCACAGTCGTGCCTTAGGAACATTTATCAAGCAATGTTTCCTCTCAACATGGTGCCCTCAAGCCTATTGGCCCTTCTGGCGAAGTTTCAGGATATGAGTGCGGTCCGCGAGTGCATGTGACAACAGTTAGTAGCTGGTGCCAGAGCTGCGTTGTCACTGGTGCGACTACACAGGCTAGATGTGGATATCGCTTCTGTTGCTGCCGGGCCGCCGCCTTCGCCTGAAGCGATGGCTTGTGACATGGTTCCGCATTATCGAGCAGTTGATCAGCCAGCGGAGGACATCGTTGATTTCTTCAAGGTGCAGACGAATGTTCTTCTTTTGTAGCAGTAGCGTAATTTGTATCCTGCACATAGATGTACGTGTGTTGTAAAGTTCATATGATTGTGTTGGGTATTTTTAATACCCATTGATATGTGGAGAGCTTGCTAGCTTGCATAATTTTTGAGTGTATTGTACTTTGTAGTTCCTTTTTGTTAGCCTGACGTGTAATTATCTCAGCACCTTGCCAACCTGTCAGAGGTGTTGCAACTGGGTTGGTGTTTATCAAGGGTTCGATTGGTAGTGTGTCACCTCGAAGGCCGTATCGGGAGATAAGAAGGTGGCGTTGCGCTCATTCTCACTTGGTTGCGCCGCCGTATCCAGCCTCCGCAGGCCAGAATCCACCCAATGTACCGCTGGGCGAGGGCGGGTGATGTCACTCGCATATCTGCGGAGGGCATTTCTGCAGGGGAGGTAGACATGAGGTTGAGATTGGTGACCAAATACACTGCCAAGGAGGATCTCCCAGGTGAACTAGTCGTGCCTCCTTTCGACGCCACTAACCCTCCTCCTGAGGTAGAACTGTACTGTGAAGTAGTTTACTTTGTCGATTGCCTACCAAGTACTTGATATATAATGATGTATCTTCTGATTGCAAGACTGGACCATGGCTGCCAGTTTGCCTCCTCAGTCTGAAGGGATTATCCCTCGCGAAGCGGAAGATGAGGATGAGTCAGGGTCTACAGTCCCCATGGAGGAAGAAGAGGAAGCCCCCGAGTCTGGTGATCGTGGGACTCACAAGCTCTCTCGTAGTGAGGATTCGGATGCGTCCTCGCCGTTGACACTAGAGAATTCTCCTGCTGCTATTGTAGAGGGGACCATCCCCGTCGTTCATGTCTGTGCCATGGCTCCTCCTGCTCGGAAGAAGCTGCGGTTGCTGAAGGAGTCGTCGGAAGAATCCTTCGACCTCGATAAAGTTAACTAGTGAGTTTTGCCTTCGCGAATTCATCTTGTTCTTCTTTGAGACTTCATCTTTCTGAAGCGGCATATTGGCATGTTTTGTTATAGCCAAACAGCATCGTCGTCCTCCGACGATGTTCAATTTGTGAAAGAATCCGAAGTCGCAAACTCCAAGTCCAATGAGGCGGCCGCACGGTCGCCTTCTCCTCCGGTGGTGGCCCACTCTGGCGCCAACTCTTCGAGTTCGCCACATGCTGGGGAGCATTAGATGGTTACACGGACGTCTGCCTGACAAGCATCTTCGGAGTCCCTGGAGGAACACGTGAGTTCCCTTTTGTTGCAGGCAGTCGTATTGTGGAGTTTTGTGCCTTTCTTTGAATCTTCATTTCTCTTGATGTAGCTCATCGTGAATGAATCGTCTCACTTGGCGGAGCAAATCCTTACCTTGGGTCGTCAACATGCCTTGCTAGACAATCGCCACCGTGCAGTCAAAGGTAGGTACTAGTCGTTTTTCTTTGCGCTGCTTATGTAGGAGTTTGTTAACTCAATTGCCGTTATGTCCCGTCCCTTGTAGGTGAGCACAATGAACTTCTTCGGCATGTTACGTCCCTGGAGAAGGGACTTGCCGCGGCGGAGAAAAGGCAGGATGAAGCAGTCACGACTCTGGAGGAGTCGCAAAAGTGTGAGGAAGACTTGCGCTCTTCCAATGCCACAAGGGAGGAGTTGTTCGAAAAACAACTTTTCTCGATTTCCAAGGCTCTCTCAGGTAATTTTCAATGGGACTCGCATTGCTCCTTGTTTGATGTGGTGTCGCCGTGCTGACACTCTACGTACGCAGATGTCGATGGCGTGAGCTTTGACGCCTAGGCCTTGCGCCGCGCGGATTCCTTGGCTAGCGTCATGGCTGCAATCGAGGACCACAGTGCCTCTCTCCAAGAGATATTGGGCAAAGCCAAGGGTGTTCTGAGCCGCCTCCAAGAGGATCTAGCCCCAAAGGCCAGCCTAATTGACAATCTTGGCGAGTTGGTGGAGTCCTTCGCCAGGGGTATTCCCATGGATTTCAAGAACTCCCAGCGATCTGTTGGTGCCACCATGCCACTCACGATGGCGCAGTCCCATGGCGTGGAGTTGGATCCCCGCGCGATCTCCAAGGCGATACCCGTCGACGCAGATGGCGAACAGGTAGTGTTTGCTCCCTTCGCTACTGGCTATCGTAAGTACGGGCCGCAGCTCATCGATACAGTCGCAAAATATTCTGCGGAGCTGCAACGATCAAAGAAGGTGACGAAGACTGCAACATCAGAGGCTACCACCGGAAAGTCTGTGGCGCCAAAGGCTGCCACAGATTCGATGAAGCCCCCGAAGTCGAAGTCCAAGTCGAAGAAGCAGATTCTTCTTTAGTTGCCAATTTGTAATAGGTGTAGCTGCCTTTTGTCTAAACTATGCTTTTTGTGGGAGTGTCCCTATCGAGACTTTTCTGTGCTTTAATGCATTCATGCTTTTATCTATGTATTTTTGGTCCCTTATTTGTAGGGTACGTCAAGTGGTCCTTCGAGTGATCCTTGTGACTCTCCTCCCACCGATGAAACTTCAGCGCAGCCACGTTCAAAGGTGGAGGAGCTGTCATTGCTCTCGCGACTGGGCGACCGTATTAAGTAGTTGGAGCGTGAGTTGCCCATCATTCGCGGTAACGTGGATGTGTGGAAGTTGAAGGCTGAGAAGGCCACCGCCCGCGAGAAGTATCTCTTGGATGAAGTGACGCAGTTGAACGAGCAGTTTAAATGTTAGCGCTATGTCTTCTCATCTTGTCTTTTAGTCAGTCCACAGGATGAGAAGGATCGGGTGGCCATTCCGATGAATAACCTGACCCAGGAGCAACTGCAGGCTAGTGGGTATTTTTGGGTGGATCATGACTGTGCAGTCGCGTTGGCGACCCTGCAGGATCGTGCTTCTCAAGTGCTTCAATGCTTGAAGAAGGCATAGTTGTGCCTTAGGCACATTTATCAAGCAATGTTTCCTCTCGACATGGTGCCCTCAAGCCTATTGGCTCTTCTAGCGAAGTTTCAGGATATGAGTGCGGTCCGTGAGTGCATGCGACAACAGTTAGTAGCTGGTGCTGAAGGGTTACGGGTAGGCTACACTAGCGTAAAATCAAAATTTTCTACCGCGTCAACCAGGAATACTATTGTCATAGATCACGGGATTACCGCTAGACGCGCAGGTGCGGAACTCGATGAAGCACGTTGCGGCAGTGTAGATGTTCTACGTCTCCTCCTCGTCCTCGTCCCATGAGCAGCTCCCCTTTGCGCGGCTCGTCCAAGTCCTACAGATGCAGCACCTCCGAGGTATCCACACGTCCGGAGTGGAAGCCGTCACACGCCAGACTGCTAGGTCTGCGCGTGCAACATAGGCGGAAGAGGAGTGGCGGCTGGGTGGAATGCTCTCACCTTTTCAGCTCGCCTCACTCCCTCTTATATAGGCATCCCTGGTGGGCTTCTACATTAGCAGCCCATTAGCAGCCTAAGCCTGGTCTAATTCGGATCCAATCCTCATTAGGCTTCCAGCCCCTAAAGTGTGTGACCCTATAGGTTCATACACGTATAGACATGACGCGAGTACACTTACTCCGTCAATAGTTGGTAGCGGCCTCTAGCAAGACGTGCCAACTCCTAAACGCATATAAAGATCATTCGGACGAACCATCACAAGGTTGAGTACATGTCTTTCCCTTTGCCTCACGATATTTGGTCTAGCTCTAAGCTGACCTCTCTTTCTCGATACTGTGATTCAGAATCCCTTTACTAGGTTAACTCTTAACCATATGTAGCACGGCCATGCATTTCTGGATCCGATCACTCGAGCGGCCCAGAGATATCTCTCTCAAGTAGAGAGGGGCAAATCCCATCTTGATTGACCGATGCCTTGCAGCATGTATCAGGAAAAACCCGAAAGCTACCTTTATAACTACCCAGTTACGGAGTAGTGTTTGATAGCCCCAAAGTACGTCGATCCACATCTCAAGTACATGCGACAATCTCAGGTCTAAGGACAAAACGTACACGATGTGTAGAGAGAGCTGCAAGTATTATTGCTAGTCTCATGTTGGGTCAGTCCAACCCCATGTTCATCACATGTGTCCACATCATTGGATTGACATCTCTATGTCAATGACTTGCGAAACATAGTCATTAACCAATCGATGTGCTAGTCTAATATTCACGTGTGTCCTCGCATGAACTCCGACTAGGGACAATTATTAGATAACCATACAAGTAAAGAGTTTCACAAACAATTCACATAATTGCCAATCAATACAAGTTGCCTGGTATATGGATATTCAAGGAACATTATAATAACTCATGGATACACATGAAATACAATCATCTCTATGATTGCCTCTAGGGCATATTTCCTTCAGGTGCCAAAGCTGCATTGTCACTGGTGCGACTGCATAGGCTAGATGTGGATGTCGCTTCTGTTGCTGTCGGGCTGCCGCCTTCGCCTGAAGCGATGGCTTGGGACATGGTTCTGCATTATCGAGCAGTTGATCAGCCAGCGGAGGACATCATTGCTTTCTTCAAGGTGCAGACGAATGTTCTTCTTTTGTAGCAGTAGCGTAATTTGTATCCTGCACATAGATGTACGTGTGTTGTAAAGTTCATATGATTGTGTTGGGTATTTTTAATACCCGTTGATATGTGGAGAGCTTGCTAGCTTGCATAATTTTCGAGTGTATTGTACTCTACAGTTCCTTTTCGTTAGCCTGACATGTAATTATCTCAGCACCTTGCCAACCTGTCAGAGGTGTTGCAACTGGGTTGGTGTTTATCAAGGGTTCGATTGGTAGTGTGTCACCTACTCGGGATACTGCGATTTGTTCATAGAATGTAGATGTAAAGGGTGGCACATCCCTTGAGTGATTAAATTGCAAGAAAAATAGAAAAAGACACAGAGTTTTGGGGCACTTAGCTTTATTTATTCCCAGAATAGTACGAGGTACAATGTGTGGCTAAGTAGCCTGGCTGAACAGCCTTATTCGTAATGTAAAAATTTACTAGGGGTAGAAACGACGCAGTTTTGCGATGTTCCAGGGGTTGGAGTATGTGACTCCGCTCTTTAAGTCTTTAATGCGATAGGCGCCACCCGGGATTACTTCTGTAATCACATAAGGTCCCTCCCAAGGGGACTCGAGCTTGATATGCCCTTGGTGCTTCAGTCGTAGGACCAGGTCTCCTTCGACGAAGGATCTGGGGCGTAGCATTCTACTGTGGTAGTTGCGGAGGCTCTGCTAGTATATCATTGATCTTTCCACTGCGATCTCGTGTGCCTCGTCAAGGAGGTCGATGGAGTCTTCGAGTGCGAGAGTTGAATCATCTTGAACTTCTTCAAGTCGCACCGACCTTCCACTCGTTCCCTTTGTGAGAAACTCTTTCTCTAGGAAAACACCGCTACGAGCGACAAACACTTTGCCCTCTTCTCGGTTGTAGAAGTAATACCCTAAGGTTTCCCTTGGGTATCCCACAAAAATGAACTTATCCGATTTGGGTGTTAGCTTGTCCGACTGAAGTCGCTTGACAAATGCATCACAACCCCAAATCTTTAGAAAAGACAAACTGGGATTCTTTCCAGTCCACATCTCATATGGTGTCTTAACTATGGATTTAGATGGTACCCTATTTAGTGTGAAAGCTGCTGTTTCTAGCGCGTAACCCCAAAATGATAATGGTAAATCCGACTGGCTCATCATCGATCGAACCATGTCCAACAAAGTTCGATTACGCCGTTCAGAGACCCCGTTTCTTTGAGGCGTTCCGGGCGGCGTGAGCTGTGGAACAATTCCGCAACTCTTAAGATGATTGCTAAACTCGTGACTCAAATATTCACCTCCGCGATCAGATCGCAAGGCCTTTATTTTCTTGCCACGTTGATTCTCTACCTCATTTTGAAACTCTTTGAACTTTTCAAAAGTTTCAGACTTATGCTTCATCAAGTAGACATAGCCATATCTACTGAAATCATCAGTCAAAGTAATGAAGTAGTGATATCCTCCTCTGGCTGTCGTGCTCATTGGTCCACATACATCAGTATGTATGAGTTCCAACAAGTCTGTCGCTCTCTCGGGAAACCCCGTCAAAGGCGTCTTGGTCATCTTTCCAAGTAAACAAGCTTGACATGTCTCGTATGATTCAAAATCAAACGAAGTTAGAAGACCATCACCATGGAGCTTCTTCATGCGCTTTTCACTTATATGCCCCAAACGACAATGCCATAGATAGGTAGGACTCAAATCATTTGGCCGAAGCCTTTTAGCACTAACATTGTAAACACATGCATTATCAAGATTTAAAATAAATAACCCATTCACAATGGGAGCATCAGCCACAAACATAGCATTCTTAGAGATTACACAACCATTGTTTGTACTCGCGAATGAATAACCATCCCTCATCAAACATGAAGGTGATAAAATGTTTCGACCCATACTAGGAATGTAATAACAATTATTCAACTCCATGATAAATCCTGACGGAAGGTGAAGTTGCATGACGCCGACGAACAATGCAGCAACCCTTGCTTTATTTCCGACGCGAAAATCCACTTCGCCTTTTTGCACTTCTCTAGTCCTTATTAGCCCCTGCATCGAATTGCAAATATGAGCAACCGATCCGGTATCAAATACCCAAGAGTTAACATAAGAATCTGCGAGAAAAATGTCCACAACATTTACAACAAGTGTACCTGAGTGGGAAGTACTCTTACTTCCACTTTTCTTCAAAGAAGCCTGGTACTTGCTGCAGTTTCTCTTCCAGTGGCCATATTCGTGACAAAAGAAACACTCAGTGTCTCCTGCAGGACCAGCCTTTTGCTTGGGTGTAGGGTTTGGCTTAGGGATCGTATCCTTAGCCTTGCCCTTCTTCTTCTGCCAAGAAGTGCCCTTTTTCTTGAAGCTAGGCTTGTTCTGCACAGCCATCACATGGCTATGCCCTGTACACTTCTTAATGTCACATTCTGCTGTTTTCAGCATCCCACATAATTCATTAAGGCCCCTCTCCACCCCATGCATATGGTAGTTCGAAATGAAATGCCCATAGCTAGATGGAAGAGATGCCAAAATGAAGTCAGTGGCCAACTCTTGGCCTAATGGAAAACCAAGCTTTTCCAAAGTCTGACTGTAACCAACCATTTTGATCACATGGGGGCCTACAGCTACTCCCTCTGCCAGCTTGCATTCCACAAAGGACTTAGCGACATTGTACCTCTCAGTCCTAGCCTGAGTCTGGAACATGTCCTTAAGCGCAACGATCATATCGTACGCTTCCTGATCCTCAAACTGTTTTTGAAGATCAGGTTCCATGCATGCAAGCATAAGACAACTGACCTCAAGATATTCATCACATGCTTTCTTGTAGGCATTCTTAAGGGTAGTAGTTGCAATATCAGCAGGTTCATCCGGGATTGGGGTATCCAGAACAGTTTCCTTTTTCTCAGCCCTGAGAACAATTCTCAGGTTACGGACCCAGTCCGAATAGTTTGTTCCATTTAGTTTATCCTTTTCAAGAATCGAACGCAAAGCAAAAGGTGATGAATTGTTCGGTGCCATTGATCTACAACAAAAAAAAATATGCAAAATACTAAGCCATGTAACCATGAAAGAGTAAAACATATTAAACAATTTAATAGCATATACTCCCACTTAAATCAACATCCCTCTATTGATACTAAGTGATTCAAGATCCCCAATTAACAAGTCGACTAGTGAGCTTTAGCATCACTGCTAGAAGACAAGGTAAATCGGTAAGCAACCTTTGCTAATCATATCACATATGACTCTTGTTGTTGGGTGACATCTCTATGTCAAAACTAGGCGCCCAACCTTTATGCCCCAAGGTCCTTAACTGTTAAGATGACCTTGTTAAGCTCACCAACCCTTATGCGTGTAGGTATCCGATACAAACCCATCCAGCCAAGGAAAACCGTGGCACCCTAATTTCATAGACCCACCAACGATTGTACAGGGCATAGGATGGTGCAAGGTTTGGTTGGGAGGGCATGTTTTAACTTAAACTTTGTGAGGGATCATTCTACTTCTATCATCTAAGCACGCATAGTAGTAAAACGTATAAGAATAGCATTCTCATAGATGTGATACAGTATGGCCCATTTTCTCATGGTGATCTCCATCGCCATAGAACCTGTCCACCATGATGATCTCCATCTTCATGCTCTATGCGAGCCATCCTCCAAGTGATGAGTTCTCCAAGAACTAATACAAGCTATTACTCCTAACATCTAGTAATCAAAATTACATGGTATTGGGATCATCACAAGTTGGCACGCAGGCCATTACAATAATTGACAACACATATGAACATGGGGTTGGACTGACCCAACATGAGACTAGCAATAATACTTGCAGCTCTCTCTACACATCGTGTACGTTTTGTCCTTAGACCTGAGATTGTCGCATGTACTTGAGATGTGGATCGACCTACTTTGGGGCTATCAAACACTACTCCGTAACTGGGTAGTTATAAAGGTAGCTTTCGGGTTTGTTCTGATACCACTGAAGGGTTACGGGTAGGCTACACTAGCGTAAAATCAAAATTTTCTACCGCGTCAACCAGGAATACTATTGTCATAGATCACGGGATTACCGCTAGACGCGCAGGTGCGGAACTCGATGAAGCACGTTGCGGCAGTGTAGATGTTCTACGTCTCCTCCTCGTCCTCGTCCCATGAGCAGCTCCCCTTTGCGCGGCTCGTCCAAGTCCTACAGATGCAGCACCTCCGAGGTATCCACACGTCCGGAGTGGAAGCCGTCACACGCCAGACTGCTAGGTCTGCGCGTGCAACACAGGCGGAAGAGGAGTGGCGGCTGGGTGGAATGCTCTCACCTTTTCAGCTCGCCTCACTCCCTCTTATATAGGCATCCCTGGTGGGCTTCTACATTAGCAGCCCATTAGCAGCCTAAGCCTGGTCTAATTCGGATCCAATCCTCATTAGGCTTCCAGCCCCTAAAGTGTGTGACCCTATAGGTTCATACACGTATAGACATGACGCGAGTACACTTACTCCGTCAATAGTTGGTAGCGGCCTCTAGCAAGACGTGCCAACTCCTAAACGCATATAAAGATCATTCGGACGAACCATCACAAGGTTGAGTACATGTCTTTCCCTTTGCCTCACGATATTTGGTCTAGCTCTAAGCTGACCTCTCTTTCTCGATACTGTGATTCAGAATCCCTTTACTAGGTTAACTCTTAACCATATGTAGCACGGCCATGCATTTCTGGATCCGATCACTCGAGCGGCCCAGAGATATCTCTCTCAAGTAGAGAGGGGCAAATCCCATCTTGATTGACCGATGCCTTGCAACATGTATCAGGAAAAACCCGAAAGCTACCTTTATAACTACCCAGTTACGGAGTAGTGTTTGATAGCCCCAAAGTAGGTCGATCCACATCTCAAGTACATGCGACAATCTCAGGTCTAAGGAAAAAACGTACACGATGTGTAGAGAGAGCTGCAAGTATTATTGCTAGTCTCATGTTGGGTCAGTCCAACCCCATGTTCATAACATGTGTCCACATCATTGGTTTGACATCTCTATGTCAATGACTTGCGAAACATAGTCATTAACCAATCGATGTGCTAGTCTAATATTCACGTGTGTCCTCGCATGAACTCCGACTAGGGACAATTATTAGATAACCATACAAGTAAAGAGTTTCACAAACAATTCACATAATTGCCAATCAATACAAGTTGCCTGGTATATGGATATTCAAGGAACATTATAATAACTCATGGATACACATGAAATACAATCATCTCTATGATTGCCTCTAGGGCATATTTCCTTCAGGTGCCAAAGCTGCATTGTCACTGGTGCGACTGCATAGGCTAGATGTGGATGTCGCTTCTGTTGCTGTCGGGCTGCCGCCTTCGCCTGAAGCGATGGCTTGGGACATGGTTCTGCATTATCGAGCAGTTGATCAGCCAGCGGAGGACATCATTGCTTTCTTCAAGGTGCAGACGAATGTTCTTCTTTTGTAGCAGTAGTGTAATTTGTATCCTGCACATAGATGTACGTGTGTTGTAAAGTTCATATGATTGTGTTGGGTATTTTTAATACCCGTTGATATGTGGAGAGCTTGCTAGCTTGCATAATTTTCGAGTGTATTGTACTCTACAGTTCCTTTTCGTTAGCCTGACATGTAATTATCTCAGCACCTTGCCAACCTGTCAGAGGTGTTGCAACTGGGTTGGTGTTTATCAAGGGTTCGATTGGTAGTGTGTCACCTACTCGGGATACTGCGATTTGTTCGTAGAATGTAGATGTAAAGGGTGGCACATCCCCTGAGTGATTAAATTACAAGAAAAATAGAAAAAGACACAGAGTTTTGGGGCACTTAGCTTTATTTATTCCCAGAATAGTACGAGGTACAATGTGTGGCTAAGTAGCCTGGCTGAACAGCCTTATTCGTAATTTAAAAATTTACTAGGGGTAGAAACGACGCAGTTTTGCGATGTTCCAGGGGTTGGAGTATGCGACTCCGCTCTTTAAGTCTTTAATGCGATAGGCGCCACCCGGGATTACTTCTGTAATCACATAAGGTCCCTCCCAAGGGGACTCGAGCTTGATATGCCCTTGGTGCTTCAGTCGTAGGACCAGGTCTCCTTCGACGAAGGATCTGGGGCGTAGCATTCTACTGTGGTAGTTGCGGAGGCTCTGCTAGTATATCATTGATCTTTCCACTGCGATCTCGTGTGCCTCGTCAAGGAGGTCGATGGAGTCTTCGAGTGCGAGAGTTGACTCCTTTTCGCTTTAAGCGACCACCCGTGGGGCTTTGTAGTGCACTTCTCCGGGTACCACCGCCTCAGCACCATGCACCATGAAGAGTCGAGTGTATCCCATGCCGCTGTATGGAGTTGTGCGTAGGCTCCAAAGTATAGATTGCAGCTCGTTTGGCCAGCATCTGGCGGCTTGTTCGAGTGGCCGAATGAGTCATTTCTTGATTCCACCACAAACGAGGCTGTTGGCCTTTTCGACTTGACCATTGGTCTGAGGGTGAGCTACCGAGGCGTAGCTAATGTTGATTCCCAGGTTTTCGCAGAATTCCTGGAACTCCTTGGAGGTGAAGTTCGTCCCATTGTCCCTGATGATGCTATGTGGCACTCCAAAGCGGTAGACGATGGACTCGAAGAATTTGATGGCGCTGGTGCCTGATTGATTCGTCACCGGCATGGCCTCGATCCACTTGGTGAATTTGTCGACCGCGACTAAGAGGTAGACATAACCTCCTCACGAGGACCTTGGGAGCTTGCCGACCATGTTGAGTCCCGATTGTGCGAAGGGCCAAGCCAATGGTATTGGCATGAGTTCTGTGCCAGGTGCATGTGGTTTGTTCGCAAATCGCTGGCAAGCGTTGCAGCAATGGACAATGTCTTTGGCGTCGCGCATGGTTGTAGGCCAATAGAATCCAGCTCGCAGAGCTTTGGCGACGAGGGCACGACTGCTAGCATGGTGTCTGCAAGTGCCTTCATGTATGTCGAGGAGGATGGCCCTTCCGTCTCTGTTGGAGACGCACCGTTGAAGTACCCCTATGACGCTACGCTTGTAAAGTTCGTTGTTGCTAAGGGGGAATGCCTTGGATTATCGCGTGATGTGTCGCGCATCAATCGGGTCATCTGGCAGCCTCTTGCTAAGCAGATATGTGATGTACGGCTGTGTCCAAGATGGCTCGATCAGCATGACCTCCATTGGGCCTTCGAGTCCCGTGATAAGCTCCATGTCATCGAGTGTCATTGGCTCGTTGGGTGGCGTAGCCCCCGAGTCCATTGCCGTACTTGCTTTCTTCTCTAGAGCCTTGGGTTTGACGAAGCGCTTGCAGATGCGCTCGAGGAATACCCCAGGTGGTATGGGGGTGCAGGTGGAGGCGATGTTGGTGAGTATATCTGCCTCTTCGTTTCTTTCATGACCGACGTGCCGCAGCTCGCAACCGTCGAAGTCTCCCTTGAGTGTGTCGTAGAGGTCGGGATAGGTGATCATGTTGTCGATCAGTGCGGTGCACTCATGCATCGTTTGGTTGACCACCAGTCTGGAGTCACCGTAGATGATTAGCCTCTTGGCGCCGCAGGCTTTCGCCATCCGCATCCCGAGGGCCTCGTACTCGGCTTCATTATGGAGGCATTGAACTACATTCGTAGAATATATTTCATCTTGTCTCCTTGGGATGATGTCAGTATGACACCTGCGCCGGTTCTATCCTTTCGCTTGGACCCGTCAAAGTGCATTGTCCAGAGATAGGACATATCTGGTTTGTCGGGGAGCTGGTTCTCCATCCAATGAACCAGGAAGTTCGGGAGAACTTGTGACTCTATCGTGTCACGCTTCTAGTATGTGATGTCGCGTGGCGACAGCTCTATGCCCTAGAGCACGACTCGTCCAGTGGTGTCAGGATTATTGAGTATATTCCCGAGTGGGGTGTCATTTACCACCACGATTGAGTGCTCCTGGAAGTAGTGGCGCAGTCGCCTGGCTATCATGAAGACGCCATACGCTAGCTTCAGGTAGTGCGAGTACCGCTGCTTTGTTGGCATGAGCACCTCGCTGAGGTAGTATACTCGGCGTTGTACCCCGTGGACTTTATTATCTTCGGCTCGTTCCACCACGAGCACCCTGCTGACCACCTGGGTGGTGGCGGAGATGTAGAGCAGGAGTGGTTCCTTTTCACGAGGCATCACTAGTACTGGCGAGGTGGATAGTAGACGCTTGAGGTCTTCGAATGTTTCTTGCGCCTCGTTTGTCCACTCAAACTTGTCAGCTTTGCGGAGGAGTTGGTAGAAGGGCATCGCCTTTTCGCCCATTCGACTAATGAATCGACTGAGCGCCGCGATTCGCCCAGCCAGCTGCTGGACGCCTTTACATTCTTCGGCTTCTCCATGGCCAGTATGGCTTTTATTTTCCTTGGGTTTGCATCGATCCCCTGCGCAGAGATGAGATACCCGAGTAGTTGCCTAGATGGTACGTCGAAGGCGTATTTGTCCGGATTGAGCTTGATCTGGTAGCGGTCGAGGTTACCAAAGGTCTCGCGGATGTCGTTGATTAACATGGCCTCCTCCTTGGTTTTGATGACGATGTCTTCAACGTAGACTTGGATATTGCGACCAAGTTGGTTCTTGAGGCAAGCCTGAATGCACCGCTGATAGGTGGCTCCTGCGTTTTTTAGCCCGAAAGGCATCGTGTTATAGCAGAACACACCAAAGGGTGTTGTAAACGCTGTTTTCTCCTGGTCTTCCTCCTTCATTTGAATCTGATTGTAGCCTGAGTAGGCGTCGAGGAAGCAGAGGAGCTCGCACCCCGTAGTGGAGTCGATTATTTGATCGATCCGTGGCCACGGGAAGTGGTCCTTTGGGCAGTGCTTATTTAAGGAGGTGAAGTCCACGCACATCCGCAGGATATCCGTGTCTTTTTTAGGCACAAGCACTGTGTTAGCGAGCCAGGTGCTTTCCTTGATCTCATGTATGAAATTTGCATCGAGGAGTCTATTGATCTCTATACCGACCGCTTTTGCTCTTGGTTCAGACAGTCGCAGTGTTGTCTGCTTAACTGGCCTTGCGTCTAGGTTCACGTTGAGTGAGAGCTCGGCGAATTCCCTGGGAACCCCTAGCATGTCCGCTGGACACCAAGCAAAGATTTCCCAGTGCTCACAGAGGAATTCGACGAGCGCGAGTTCCTATGCGGAACTCAAGTTGTTAGTGATGAGGGCCATCTTGGTTGGGTCCGTTGGGTGGACCTGGACTTTCTTTGTGTGCACCGATGAATCGAAGGACAGGTTGGGTGAACTTGGCCTGCTCGGGGGAGGCAGACGGTTGTCTGTCGACTCTTTTAGTTTTGCGAGTTCCTCTTGCATGCCAAAGGAATGGGATATTCTGTTGAATTCAATGTTGTAGCTGTCGGGGCTCTCGAAGCTTCCGTTGATTGTGATGATGTTGTTTGGTCCTGACATATTCATCTGCAGATAGGCGTAGTGTGGCACTGCCATGAACCTTGCGAACTCGACACGTCCGAGGATGCAGTGGTACTGTGAGGGCCAGTCGAGGACTTCAAAGTCGATGCGCTCTCCCCAAAAGTTTTGTGGCGTGCCGAAGATGACGTTGAGGTTAATCTTGCCTAGGGGGTATACGCCCTTTCCTGGGACGATGTCGTGGAACGTCGTGTCTGAGACTTCCAAGCTTGTCAGAGGGATCCTCATCGCGCACAAGGTACTTGCAAACATGAGGTTCATGTCGCTCCCGCCGTCCATGAAGATGCGACTCATGTCGAAGCCCCCGATCTACGCCTCGAGAACGAAGGGAGAGTGGCCTGGGCGAGGAACTTGGTGTGAGTGGTCGCGCTTGTCAAAGGTGATGCAGGATTCACTTCCACCGAGGTACTCAGTGGTGGAAGGTGGAGATTTTATCGCCGAATTGACTTGGCAAGTGATTGCCTTCTACATTCGATTGGAGGGCACCCTTTTTGGATCATCCCCATGTTGCCCACGACTCGCGGGTACGACTCGCCTCCATGATGCTGGGCTGGCGCAGTCGTGGGTGGTGGTGGTCCATGCGGTGGTGGAGGAGCTCCATGTTCCACAGCGCCTGGGGCAGCTCCGTAGCCCTGGTTGATCACATCGCAATTCATCTGAGCCAGGTCTTCGTGGATCTTGAGGAACTCGCGGCAGTCTTTTAGGATGTGGCTGGACTTTTTGTTTCCATCGTTCTTGTCGATGTAGAAGTGCATGTTGCATGGTCCAGACAGTTTGTCCTGGATAGATGTTACGGGTGCCTCTTCCCGAGTGCGGCGTTGCCACACCTACGTGGTTTTCCCGCTGTCGCGGTAGCCATCGCTGCGATATCCGTTGTTGCGGTTGTCGTCGTGTTTGTCGGCGTAGCCGACTGCGACCATATTGACTTCGTCACGGTCCTCGTAGACACGCATTCTACTTTTTCCTTGGTGGTCGCGTATGCGCCCAAGGTCGTCGTCATCGTTGGAGTAGGTGCGTTTTTTACCGAATCTTCTCCGTCCGCCCACCGATTTGCGATTTCCATCAGGTGGTCAATCATTTTGGGTTTCAAGCGGCCCAGCTCCTCCCTAAGCTCTATACGATGAACGCCTCCGTTGAACGCGTCGATTGAGCGGTCCTCTGAGATGTTTTCTGTGGAGTTCTTGATGATGGACCATCTCTGGATGTACAAGCGCAGCGACTCGCCAGACCTTTGTTGGCAGCCTCTCAGTTTTTGATTGATGCGGGCTTTTTGTAAGTACCCTTGAAGTTGTGCACGCAGCTATAGACCAGCTCTTCCCAACTGCCACTAATAGGAAACATCTTATAGGTTGACAAGATACTCTGTGGCGCATATGTAAATTCATGCATCACAGATGTTTATCAGTGGCGCATTAGAAAATATGCGCCATAGACACTAAAAACTTCTGTGGCGCATTTCATAAAACATGCGCCACAGAAGTTTGGTGGGACCCGCCAGCCGGGGTGGGGCGATCCAAGTTCTGTGGCGCATAATGGGATATGCGCCACAGAAGAGGCCGCATATGTGGCGCATATTTCATTACGTGCCACTGAACATGGAGGCGGGCCCCACCACGGAATCTATTTCACGCACGATCTGTGGCGCATGTGTGGATATGCGCCACAGATATGTTTTACTTCTGTGGCGCATATCCACACATGTGCCAAATAAACCTAACCCTGGGTCCCACCACTTTAACCTGCACCATATGTTTTGTGGCGCATATTGCGTTTTGTGGCGCATATCGCAATATGCGCCACAGAAGTTTGAGCATTTGTGGCGCCTTTCTACCATAGATGAGGGCGTCCAGATCCATGTGAAAAAGGTGGCCAGCTCCCACCCTATCTATCCACCAACACCCATTTCACATCTATTCTTCCTTTCTACCTCCTCCCAGCTCGTCTTCCTCCCCCTCCCACCCCATTTTTCCCATAGTTTCTCAATTTTCTTGTAACTAAACCTACTTTAGTCCATAGATTGGTAAGTGGAAGCTTCCCTCCAACTTGTAGATATAAAAGTTCCTTACTTTTCTCCCTCACATCTCTATTTGTTTACTAATTTCCTCTCCACCAACTTGTAGAATTATTTGTCCACACTCTCTCATCTCGCGGTCTCGTCTCGCTATTATTGAGTCTACTAGGTGAGTACTTGGCCATGAACATGTAGGTGAAGCTTATCGCACGGGCGGTGTGTGTTCGATGCATGGCGAGATGATGCTTGTGTGGTGCATGAATGTTTGCATTGGGAGGAAGTTTTTTGTTGCTTGCTTGTTGTTGTCCTGGCCGGTGAGGTGCATGGATGTTTCCAAAATGTTGATTCATTTCCATTTCGGTAAATTTTTGCACTACCCATATGTCCTAATTTTAGGAAAGGTCATGCCGAATTTTTCCGGCTAGCATTAATGCATGTGTGTGTGCATATGGTGTGGTTCTAACCTATACTCTTTGTTTTGACCGCTCATGCAACCATGGTCCTCACGATGAGTGAAGGTCGAATTGCTAGGTACAAGAAAGATGCGAAGGAGGACATGATTCTGAACAATAAGACCATGATAAGATGTCCATGCCGAACATGCAAAATCTAGCGCTAGATCGACCCTGATTCTGGACAATTGGAGGGTCACCTGCTCAGGCGTGGTTTCATGCGCGACCTCAATGGGGCGCCGGCAGGACATGCTGGTCACGAAGACGTGGGCGGGCGAGAAGATGAAGAGTCTACCGGGCATGATCATCATGACGAAGGAGATGGCGGCGGGCATGATCGTCATGACGAAGGAGATGTCGGCGGGCATGATTAGCATCAAGAAGGAGATGGCGACAGGCATGATAATCATGAAGAAGGAGAAGACGCGAACACACAGACGCTGCTAACTTCATCCTTGTAGGACCCCCATGTTCAAGAACTGCTCCTCAACGAGACAAGCAACGACAAAGCTGTAGCCAGAGAGAAAGCCAAGCTGGTCCAAATGGAGGTAGACGGGATGACTCCATTGTATCCTGGGTGTCGCCCTGAGGATACACCTTTGAGTGTAACGCTCAAGGCTCTGAAGATGAAGGCCAAACACAAATGGATCGATGTGACCTTCAACGTGAACATGGAATACTGGCACGACCGACTTCCTAAGGTGAACACATTGCCAACAAGTATCGAGGAGGCCAAGAAAATCATGTGCCCTCTCGACCTATCACACATTAAATACCACGCATGCATCAATGATTGCGCATTTTATCAGAACAAGTACGCGGATAGAACCACATGTCTGGTGTGCGGCCAAGGACGGTATAAGAGAGGGAACAATAAAGTTCCTCGAAAAGTGGTATGGTACTTTCCTATTACCCCCCATCTGCAGCGATATTTCGTATATCCTAAGGAAGCAAAGCTCATGCAATGGCACGTGGAAAGAGAGAAACCCGAAGATGATCCAGAGAAGGGCAAGATCCTAACACACCCTGCAAACGCTAGCCAGTGGAATGCATTAGACATCGAGTTCGAAGAGTTCGGGGGCGATGCAAGGAGCGTCAGGCTAGGTATGAGCACCGATGGACTCAATCCTTTTGGAAACCAGAGTAGCATGTATAGTACCTGGCCCGTGTTTGTATCGCCGTACAACCTCCCCCCATGGTTGTGCATGAAGCAAAGTACACATGAGCATTCTTATTCAGAGGCCGAAATAACCAGGTATTGATATGCATCTGTATCTCGGGTTGTTGAGAGAGGAGTTAGCCAGCTTGTGGGAGACGCTGGCCCGTATGTGGGACGCCTACACTAAAGAATATTTCCATCTGAGAGTCACGTTGCTGATGACGGTGCATGACTATCCTGGTTACGCATATGTATCAGCCCAGGTGAACCACAGATATAATGCATGCGTCAAGTGCATGGATGAGACACCGCATCTCCAGCTACCAAGGGATCCAGGGTCTTCGAAAACCGTGTTCCAAGGTACTCGAAAGTGGCTCTGCATGGATCACTCGTGGAGAAAACATGGTGACCTGTTCAATGGTAAGGACGAGCTCGAAAGAGCCTCGTATCCGAGGAGCGGCGAAGAAATTGAGGAGCTTTTGAATAATTGGGTAGATTGCCCTGCACCGGGAAAAAACGACCGAGGACAAAGCCGCTGTTGGGTGTATGGAAAGCAAGGTTTGTTTTCTTGGACCTGCCGTACTGGAAGGTCATCCACACTCCCCATAGCCTCTACTAAAGAAAGTAGAGTCTGCTTAGCACTCTACTAAACATGCCAGAGAGGACCAAGGATGGGCCGAAAGCAAGAAAGGACCTTAAATTGCTTGGCATCAAGAAAGATCTTCAATACCCTGATACTGATGATGATGATGATCAAAGGGACTCAAGGTCGCCGAAAAAGATTTAAGAAGAATGAGGTGGTACTTCGTGCTGCCTGCTTCACTCTGAGTCTGGAGGAGCTCGAGCAGTTTTTCAGGTGCCTCCTAGGACTGAAAGTTCCTCACGGTTACTCAGGGAAGATAAGCAGATATCTGGACGTGGTGAAGAAGAGGTTCAGCGGTATGAAGTCTCACGACTGTCACGTGCTGATGATGCACATACTACCCGTCATGATCCACAAGATAATGGACGAGCATGTCCGTGAGACGCTGTTTGGCCTCTGTAACTTTTTCGACGTCATATCTAGGAAGTCGATCGGTGTGAAGCAGCTCGACAAGATATAGGAAGAGATCATGATGATACTATGCGAGCTTGAGATTTACTTCCCGCCCGCATTCTTCGACATCATGGTGCATCTGCTTGTACATGTTGTGGATGACATCATCCAGCTCGGGCCGACATTCCTGCACAACATGATGCCGTTTGAAAGGCTAAACGGTGTCATCAAAGGATTGGTCGCAATAGGTTCCATCCAGATGGAAGCATAGCCAAGGGCTTTCTGATCTACGAGTGCATCTCCTTCTGCCAGAATTATCTAACCACCAAGAACGAGGATGTTGGAATACCCACCAAGAAGCACCTCCACAGGCTCGGTGGATATGGTCACCGCGAGGGCTACCGCTCACTGCATGTTGGCATTGATGATCGATGCACCGACTTTGACAGGGCACACCGAGTCTCGCTACAACACATTGAAGTGGTAGGCCCTTGGGTGGAAGAGCACAGAAGCTTAATCGAGCAGGAGTACGTCGACCACGGCCGGCCGAGGAAGAAGGGAGACGTAAAGAGAGAGCACAACTCTAGCTTCAAGGGTTGGTTCAAGAAAAGACAACTGGACAATCCCCCACAGACGCCTTCTATGGAAAATCAAAAACTCATATTCTCCTTGTCGCAGGGCCTAGAGCACAACCTAAGGACCTATCAGTCATACGACATAAACGGTTACAGATTCTACACCGAGGAAAAGGACATGAATAGCGAATATCAAAACTCAGGAGTAACTATGTTATAGTTTGCCGATAACGAGACTACTATCATGGAGAGATTCTATGAAAGGATCTAGAAGATATTGGAGCTCGACTACTGTGGAGAGATCGTACCGATGTTCCATGTTAGATAGGCCAAGAACATTGAAAAAGAAGGCCGGTATTTCACCACAATGGTTATACTAGATGCCAAATCAACGAAGAACGCCTCCGCAAAAAATGAGCCTTGGGTACTCGCTAGCCAAGTTGATTAATGCTTTTTTATTACCGACCCATCAAAGCCCAACCGTGTTGTAGTTAGGAGGGCCAAGAGGAGCATCATCAGAATGGAAGGAGCAGCCAACGAGCAAAACTTCGACAAAAACGGCGACCCGAAGATGAAAGAGGAATTCGACAAGTACTTCGACATGCCTACTACTACTAAAGTAAGAAGGAAGACCACACTACCTACTAAAGGTTGTCCATTCACAAGAAGAAATCTCAAAGTGCACGGGATAAAGTATTCAACTGCGACGAAAAAGGGCAAGAAGAATGTGAAGAGACGCTAGCAATTGTGTGACTTTTTGGTGTATTAATTCATGTGAGTTTTTCGAGGGGCTTACTGCTTGGAATGCGGGAGGTTGACAGGGGCCGATACATCTGCCTAGCTTAAGCGGCAGCAACTCGGGCATCAATGTTAATGTGTTGCTGGACCTGGTGACCTTGCCAGTCGTCAACGCCGGGATGCAGCCGCTCGTTTTGGTCACACCGATGCCCCCTCCCGCCAAAGATACCAATAAGGCACTACCAACGGTGGTGGTGCTTTGTGAGGCACTCGAGCGAGAGAATGCAGATGAAGATAGGCCGGCCACCGGCATCGGCCATGTCTCTACATTAGCCGAGCTCCATGCCATCACCAAGGTAACTAATTACTTAGTGCATGTCATCTCCTTTATTCCTTTGATGCATGACTGCTTCCATGTCATGATGCCCAACAACATGTTTTGCCTCAGGACACTTCTTGCGTACTCCTTCTTAAAGATGTCGGCGGTGACTTGAAGGATGTTGCCAAGGGCACTCTCATACAACCGACGAGCCGCACGATGCACCACAATCCAATGGATGATGGCATGATGAGGGTCAGGTTGGCTTAGGTGTTGCCAGGGTGCGACGACATGGACTCCCTTTCAACCTCAGGTAGCCGACGAACACAAGACCCTTGGAGAATGCTACAACTGGCCCTTGACATGGACGAAGACCTAGATTTGTCTTGCGGGGGGGAGCACTGATGCCATCTCTCGATCGATTGCCCGGCCACCACCTCGGAAGCCAGCAGTCGACGTCGTCGCCACCACCAGCTGTCACCAGTAACTCTTGGCAGCGTGTGTACTGCCCCATGGAAAATACGTTGTGCCGCAACTGCCGTCGCCCCTACTACCACCACCACATGATGGCACCCATGAAGATGATGATGAATTGTTCAACGTTGATGACTTCATCAACACCGGCGCCGACAAAGGATTGTATATGCCTTCTGTGGATGAAGAACCCTTCACAGCTCGCGACCATCAAGCTGGTCGGCCCAATACATGCATGCAGCGCCTAGTCTTCCATGGTCTTTCTCAAGAGACGCCTCCGGCCGCTGATCTACCACAGTAGAAACTGGGATTGGTTTTCAGCCCCAACACACTCCGAAAGGTGGCCGATGAGCAAATGGTAGTGGAGGACAATGTTGTGAAGAAGAAGCACATGAAGAGAGGTAATAATAATAAGAAGAAGGGTGTGAGCCACCTTCTCCGAAGAGGATCCGGGCTCAAGACGCAGTCGTCATACCATCCACACAATATGGCTTAACCCGAGTGCATGTAGCTGGTGATCCGATATTGACTCCGGATATGCTCCACATCGCTGTTGGACCCATGTTAACTTTGCACGAGGGTGTCAAGACACTAGAGGGCATCCTTCTTAAAGACAAAGATCCAAATTACCCAGTTCTCATGGCCAAGGTGCCATTATACGTGGGCTTCATCGATGAACCCCCCGCGGATATATTCTTCATAGTGTACGAGGACATATTCAAGTTGTTTCTCACGAAACGGCTGGACTATAACTTGGTCTGCCTATACGCACTCAATCTAGCGATCAAGATCAAGAGAGAGTACCCCGGAAATCGCGATAGTGGATCCCTACTACATGCGGGACAGCCAGTTGGTCAAAGGATCAGAGACACAGACCAAGGCGACGGTGTACCTCGAGAAGTTCATGGTGGACAACAAGAGGAAGGACACACTTCTTTTGCCTTAAGTAAACATTCGCTCATTGCCGCCGTAACTTATGCATTTCTTATAGATTTCTTCCTTTGCTCTTTTTCCAACATTCCGTTCCAATTGTGTTGTGTAGAGACAAATACTGCACACTCATCGTCCTTGCCCCGAGGTATTCACTAGCCACGTATTTCGACTCGGGGAGTTTGACGAAGAAGAAAGACTACACCAGAATAAGGGGTGTTCTCAATGAGGCTCTCGAGAGCTATGCCAAGAAGGGATGCACCTTCGTAGATAAGGGGGGATGTATCAAGGATGGCAAACACGTGTTCAAGCATGTGCTCGAGTTCCCCTGCTTCAAGCAGTCGGCTACTGGTGGTGCTAAGGAGGCCTTATACGTCCTCCATCACCTTAAAGGCTATGTTCGGGATTGCCAGAACATAACGCTGCCATCTAGTTTCCGAGGATGGGCCGAAACTTTGGCGCGAAGCGACGATGATGATCTTAGAGAAGACTTCCATCGCATTTCAGCAGAAGTTGTCGCAAATCATCATTGAAGATGTCAACACAAGGGGGGGCTACAACAAGCCAGAGGGTTGAGTAAGAGGGAGATCGAAGAAAGCCTCCATAAGAAGGGTGACACAAGGACGTGGATGACGGAAGAGGCCTATCTACCATTCCCGAAGCCGAGAAGGAAGAAGAAGTCTTCATGATCGATGTGTGCCTCTAGCATGATCCAGTGTGTGTATATTCTCGATGGACGCCTGCTGTAGTGTGTGTGTCATAAACTTTACTATCTTGTGGTTGAAATGATCGTTGTTGTTAGACTTAAACTATCTTGTGGTCGTGCTATCGTTGAACTTATTACTTCTATGATGATCACGAGATGCTATCTTTTAGGTTTATGGATCCTTTTTTATATTTTGTGAATATATATATGTATGGATGTGAACCCTTTATTAATTCTATTCGTTGTATTTTTACTAATATGCCTTGTCGTCTATAGAGATGGAGACGAGGTGGTATGTGGTGTACATGGGTAGGGTTCCAGGAGTCTACGAGGAGTGAGAGGATTTTCACAAACAAGTGAACAAGTTCAGCGGCAACATCTACAAAGGATACATGACTAGAGAGGAGGCAGTAGCCAAGTGGAGGAACCACCTGTGGAAGAAGAACCGGATGAAGATATTAGTCGGGCTCATGCTCTTGCTCACCATTATCACAGTTGTATTCTATTTGATCCTAGTATAGGCGGCGGTGACCACTTCATATTTGTAATGTGAGATGATATGAACTTTGTATTCGGCACTAGTGTAAAAATTTGGCACTTGACACTATATATGTATCTCGATCGGGCTCTAAGTGTTTGTATTATATATATGTCGGTTTTCATGCATTTACTACTTGTGCAATATAGTGTTTATACTCATCTGGATAAATACTGTATAAATACCTGATTATACACCAGGAACGTATTTTACTTTGAATACGTGTTATATAATCAGTGGCGCATGTACAAGTACAGTCAGTGGCGCATAGGCTTTCTGTGGCGCATATAAGGAAATGCGCCACTAAACTTCTTCATGTGGCGCATATGAGGAAATGCGCCACAGAAGTCTGAGACTTTTGTGGTGCATATCTATATGCGCCACATGAAGCAGTTATCAGTGGCGAGGTAATAGTGGCGACTAGCATATGCGCCAAAGAAGGTGCATTTCCATGAGCCACGGATAAGTTGTTTCCTAGTAGTGTGTGAATGGATCCGCGCGGGAGGTTGTTGAGCCATGTACGAGCGGTGCCCTGCAACTGCAGCTGCAGGCATTGCATGGCCATGCTTCAACTCCCGCCATGCAGCCTGACGGAGGAGATGTGGTCCTCCAGCTAGATCTTCAGTTCTTGTAGGCCGTCGAATTTCGGGTTCTCTGATGGGAGTTTGAACCCTTTAGGCATTTGCTTCTGCCCGATGGCTCTGCTGAAGCATCTGGCGCTGTAGAGTTCCACTTCGTCGTCCTCCGAACCAGTCGAACGAGCGTGTCTTGCACGCATTTTGTTGACTTTGCGCTACGTGATGTTATCACACGTGTCGTAGTCGTGATCGTGTCGCCGTGAGCGGTGACACCGAGACAGGTCGTGGATATCATCGCTAGACGAGGGCGAGGAGTAGCGTTTGGCCAGAGCCTTGCTTTTCTTCGGCTCTAGTGTTGGTTCTTTGTCGAGGGCAGCCTCGATTAGCCCCAAGCCCGCGATCGTAGATCGGTGCATGGAAGCTCGTGGATCTCCAGCCGGTGGCTGGTTCTTGAGGAGGTACATGGTGGCCGTTGTCACCGCAGCTTGCGGCATCTTTGGGAGCACGTTGCCCTGCGTATACTCCGTCATAGAACAGAAGTCAAGGATTTCCGCAGCTTCTACGTGCTCTTTCTCAATGAGGTGGGCCAGTCGAGATCGTCTTTTGTTGGCCAGGTACTCGTTACCCTTGGAGGAGGATCCTCCATGGGAGGAGAGCCCAGCTCGCCGAAGGCTCGACTCGTCTGCTGCCTTTCTACGCGCCTCGACTTGCACGATTACTTGCTATTGTCGCTTGAATTCTTCCTTCAGCAGCCAATGGTAGCCCATCAGCATGTCCTGCGAGGTGTGGGGGGGTAGAGGATTGCCCCGTAGAGCTTCTCGACAGCGAGCCCACTCGTTGTCGTTGAGGTTGATCAGCATGCGCTCTCCGGTGTTCTCATTCGCTGTGAGCGATGGTTCTCCTCCCATCCCGTTATTGGTGGGCGCGCCGTTGGTGGGGCCACCGTTGGTAGGGCCACCGTTGGGCGGTCCTGTGCTAGTGCCAGCATTTTCGCGATTGACATCGGTGTCACCCATGTTGATGACATGAAGTGGTTGGGGAAGGTTCTGCTCCCACAACTTTCAGATCCGGAGCCGTAGGCTCCATCTTCTATGGCCAGGCCACCCAGATTGGATCCATGACTGCTGTCGCTCTCCATGCTCCCAGCTGTTGTCGGCGCGTTGAGCTCGCTGAGGGTGCCGATTGGTGGTGGGAACCATGATGTTGGAGCAATCACGGGTGTTGTCGGTTGGTTGGGCATGCAAAGCGTGCCTAGTTTACCAACCTGGAAGTGGAAGCTCCCGATCACCAGGCTGATCCCATCGCCCACGGACTGGAAATCCGGGCGATTGGCCGGCGTGTGGACGGTGAAGTCGAAAGCGCCGAAGAGCTGGCGAATCTCTGCTGTTGCAGAGTTGTAGATCACGGTTGAAGGGGCCGAAGAAGCCGCGACATCAGCACTCCCAGTTCCCACAGACGACGCAAATTGACGAGGGTTTAACTCGTCAATGCCCGTTGTTATGGACTTGGGTTTTGGATAAGGAGGGAGCGCTGGAGGCGTCAATCGGCTAGCAAAGAAGCACACAGGGACGCAAGGTTTACCCAGTTTCAGGCCTAGTAGAGGTCCCTACTCCTGCTTGTCTGCTCTTGGAATTATCGAAGGAATCAAAGATTACAAGGGTTGCGTAGATACAATCTAGCGATGGTAGTGAAAACTAGGGTTGCGATTGTCCTCCTCGCCGCCCCCTCCTAGCCTTTATATAGATAGGCTAGGTCTCGGGTAGCAGGTCGAGTCGGTTACAGATTAGGGTTCGCCCCTTTGAACTTTTTATCTTAAACTTCTTCTTGCGTTGCAAGCAATCGGAGTCTTCGTGGGTCACCCGAATTCTGTATTGGGACTTAGCAACACCGTGGGCTTCTGCTGTATCTGGACCATATATGCCAAGCTTGAGTACCTATAAGGTATACCCATGTCAGACACCATGTCTTCAATGCTAACACTACGGCTGCCTGTTCTAGGTCATGGGTAGGATAGTTCTGCTCATGTTGCTTCAGTTGTCTGGACATATAGGATATGACTTTGCCTTCTTACATCAACACACATCCGAGACCAATCTTGGATGCGCCACAATACACATCAAAAGGCTTCTTGATATCCGGCATGATCAAAAATTGGGGCTGAAATCAACCTCTTCTTAAGATCTTGAAAACTTGCTTCACATTTGTCAGTCCATTCAAACTTCTTATCTTTCTTCAACAACTGAGTCATTGGTCTTGCGATGCTCGAAAATCCTTCTACAAACTTGCGGTAATATCTGGGTAATCCAAGAAATGTGCGGACTTCGGTTTGGGTTTTTGGGGCTCTCCATTATTCGACATCTTTAATCTTGGCGAGATCGATAGCAACTCCTCCTGCCGACAAGATATGGCCAAGGAATTCTACTTCCTTTAACCAGAATTCACACTTGCTCAACTTGGCATATAACTGATGCTTTCTAAGGGTTTCAAGGATGGTTCTCAGATGTTGCTCATGGTCCTCTTCTGATTTGGAGTAGATCAGAATGTCATGGATAAAAACAACGACAAACTTATCCAAGAAGTTCATAAAAATCTTATTCATGAGATTCATGAAATAAGCGGGGACATTGGTTAATCCAAAAGACATGACATTGTACTCATACAATCCATATCTGGTGGTGAAGGCAGTCTTTGGAATATCCGTTGCGCGGATTTTTAATTGATGATAACTAGTTCTAAGGTCAATCTTAGAAAACACTCTGGCACCAGTCAGTTGATCAAACAAATCTTCTATCTTCGGCAAAGGGTACTTATTCTTGATGGTGATGTCATTCAGCTTCCAATAATCCATACAAAGACGGTTGGCACCATCCTTCTTATCAACAAACAGAACAGGTGACCTCCATGGCGATGCACTTGGTTGTATCAGTCCTTTTCCCAGCATATCATCAAGTTGCTTCTTCAGCTCCACTAGTTTAGATGGGGTCATACCATACGGTCTCTGAGCTATGGGTCTGGTTCCAGGGATTAGTTCAATGATAAACTCGATATCCTGATCTAGGGGCATGCCGGGCAATTCATTTGGGAACACATCGGGGTATTCACAGACTACTCTGACTTGGTCAATGGTGGTTTTGGTTAAACTCTTGTTGCACTTGAATTGACAGGGCAAGGTCTCAGATACATATTCTACTGATACTCCGGTGCTACTGGTCATGGTTATGGCTTTCTTAGCACAGTCGATTAATCCTTGGTGTTTCGACATCCAATCCATCCCTAGAACTACTTCCAAACCTTTGGTTCCAAGTACTATTGGATTGGCATAAAAATCTATCCCATGTATTCTGATAGGTATGGCCTTGCAAACTTTTCTAGCTTTGGTGGTTGAACCAGGTATTTGAACTATCATAACATGCTTCAAATTGGTGGGTTGAATATTACTAGTGCATGCAAATTCTTCTATAACAAACGAGTGCGATGCTCCAGAATCAAACAAGACTCTTGCTAATACTGGGTTAACAGAAAACATACCCAGCACAACATCTGGCGCTTCCTGAGCTTCCTCAGCATTCATGTGGAACAGGCGGCCATTATGGTTGTGCGGGTTTCCTGGGGAAAATCTCTTTCCAGGTTGGACACGATGTTGCTGCTGGGCAGGTGCATTCACATTGGTAGTTGCATCAAGATTCTTGGAGCACTCGTTGGAGTAGTGACTCGTGACTCCACATTCAAAACAGGTGACCATTGACTTGTCTTTCCCTGCGACAGGCACAACATTGCTTCTAGTCCTCGGGGTAGTATTTTTGTTGTTGTTGTTGTTGTTGTTAGACTTTGGCGGTGCGCGGTTGAAATTATTGGAGTTTTCAGGGTGGTTGTTGTGATTTCCTCCGGGCCTTGGGTTTCCTCCGCCACGGTTGGGGAAGTTCGGGCGGTTCATTGGTGGCCTGCTATTTCTGGGTGCATATCCTATAGATGGGTTGGGGCGATACTTCGGGGTCTGGTGGGTTCCTGGTTGGAGCATCATCCGACGCTTGCGGTTCTCACTGGCTTAGTTTATCTTTCCTTCCATCAGGATTGTAGAATCCACTAAGGCTTCAAGGTCATCGAAGGGAATGTTGACTAGCACTGTCTACATCTCCTCAAGCAGACCATTCAAGAATCTCTCCCTCTTCTTGGCTTCATTGTCAATATCATCAGGTGCATACCTATCTAGTGACAAAAATTGGTCACGGTACTCAACCATTGTCATCCTTCCTTGCTTCAGTTCTCTGAACTCGTCCCTCATCCTCTTGATCAGACCCGGGGGACATGGGTCCTACTGAACTTGAGTTTGAACTCCTCCCAAGTCATCATTTGACCTCCGTTCATTGTACGAGTACTATTCCACCATGATCTGGCATAGCCGGACAGATAGTGGGTGGCAAACATCACCTTCTCATTAGCACCAACTCCCGCCACTTCTAGATTGTTTTCCATAGTCTGCAGCCAATCATCTGCATCTAAGGGTTCCTCAGACTTGCTAAACATGGGTGGGTTGGTATTCTATAAGTTCTTGAGCTTGGATCCATGGTGATCTTGGTTTCCATGGCCTTGATTATTGTGGGCCATCTGGGCTATCTGTTGAAGAGTGGCTAAGTTTGCTTGACGTTTAGCTCTACCAGCTTCACGGTCAGAAACTAACATTTGCAGAATCTGCAGCATTGGGTCCTGAGATGAATTGCTTCCTTCGGGGTTTCCGCGAGTCATCTAAAGATTGAGATAGATAGTGAGATAAGAGGGAAATTTCTATGGTTCAAGGGTTTGTTTCAAAAGCTTTAAACTTTGAGTATAACTCAGGTTTTTATAACTAACAACTTTTGCTCATTCATTCATTCCAAACACACAATACAAACACACACCACAACTAGAAAACAAATGGTTTTAAGAACCATTCTGTGAAGCTACGATACAGTGCGACCGGGTACAACTCACACATACGATAGTACTCAGGTGCGACTAAACATCATCGAGGATATCGGGCTCCTCATCATCAATGAAGTCAGCATCATCCTCATCATTGTTGTCCTCCATGGCTTCGTCCTCCCGGTAGTCATTGTCATCGCTGAGGTAAGAGTGAATATCCCCACGGATGTCTTCACCTTCCTCCTCCAGCTGCTCCTCCAGCTGGATCTCCTGGTCGTGGATAGTCTCCTCCAACGTGGCTATCTTCTGACGAAGACGGGCGATGATGTGATCCTTATTGTCGCGTTGGCGATGAAGTGACTTGCACTCTTTGGCGAGGATGGCGAGGGTTTGCTTCCTCTCAATAGCTTCAGCATGGTTCTGATTGGCGTAAGCATGGGCATTGTCTAACTCCTTCTGTGTCTCATGCAGCATGAAGGCCATGTGGTCCACGTGATGCTTCAACTCCGGGTGGGCTGGCACGGATAGAGGCTATCCCGTAGAGTCACGTATTGCATAGTGAGCAAAATGGGTGTTGATGATCTGGTTGATGTTCTGAGCACATAAGCGAGCCAGTGCCTCCTGCATTGCCCTGGCTAGACCATCTAACCAGTTGATCTCCCGAACTATGAACTGAATCTTGTCAGAAAGAGGTGGCTCCATTTTGCCTCTCAGGTCGGCAACAATCAGCCATTGTAGCTCCCCTCCATATTGGTCGTTGAGCTGTGCTCCGAAGAACTCTAGGTGCAGGAGTCCAAGATACTCTGAGAGCGAATCCAGATCCCTCTCAAAGATAAGCTGTCCTCCGTTGCCCAACTGGGAAAACTTGCTATATTTGAGCTCCATCTATAAGAAATTAAGATGAGTAAGTTAGTGGGGTGATCAAGTGTGTCAAATTTTATATAGAATTGTAAGAGTTTTGAGTAACAAGTGATCTATTTTTGAAAGAACCACAAGGATAAGAATGAGAATAGGTTTTTTTAAATACTCACTTTCTTTGTGTTGAAACTAGGTTTTTCAGGCGTCCATTCTAACTAGGGTCTCCTATGGTCAGGATGGCTGTGATACCAACTTGTCAACACCCGGATTTTTAAGTCCAGATGCTTGTTATTCCGTACATCGCAATCCCATGATTACCATTTTTGCGAGACATAATTGAAGTGGTACCAAAGTACATCATCCATTACAAACCACAATAAAGGTCTTACAAATAAAGGACCTCATGATCCAGTCTTAATACAATCAAAGCAGTGGAAAGTAAACGTAGTAGGCTCCATCTTCATGATCACAGGCAATGCTGATGATGGGAGATAATCCTAGTTGTCATAGACCTCCTCATGTCCATCTTCTAGGTAATCCTCCTCATAGTCTGGCCATGGGAATAGCCAGGGACAAAGCCATGAGTACTCTTTAAGTACTCGCAAACTACCACTAGCATAAGTAAGGTAAAGATAGTAGGAATCATAAGCTCCAGGTTTGTTTGCAAAAAAGCCAGGCTTATTTCATAAAGCCTTAAGAGTAAAGACCTAAGTTTAGTTCTCTATATTACATAAGTGGGAACTTAGATCTCATGTCCACATCTCTGTTCTGGTCAAGTCACAGCCATCTTTCAAGTCACAAATCATTTTGGAAAACATCTGACAACAGAACAGTATGGCAACTCCAACTATCCATAACCGCGGACGCGGCTATTCGAATAGTTTGACACTCTGCAGAGATGGTACACTTTCACCACAAAATTCGATACATCCGTCAGGGATAACCCTGAATCATCATACTTGGTGTGCAGATAATCAATCCTAACCTTTAACCTAGACACCCTAGTGTAGGCACCTCCCCTATGAGCTTGGCCTCCCAACCATGACCAATTGTCATCCCGGGAACTGCATAGGTGGACATTCATTCATGAGGTAGCCTCAGCTCAACCTCTTCCGCAAGGGAACACATACTAAGACATATAAATTTCCAGTCAAACCCTACCCAACTCAGGTATTGTGGTTGTACGATAAAATTGGAATGGTATCGCATCCGAACCCAACCATCAGTTTTGTAAAAGTCAAGGCTCATGCCTTAATCATTTTCATCATCAAAACATTGTGTTTCACAACACATGTCAAAACATTTCAATAAAATGAATAATCATTCCAAGGTTTTCATAATCGTTTTCACCAAGTATTCCCATCTAAAGTAATCCGGTTTAGTTTAGCACTAGCCACTAGTATGGAGGGGACTATTGGGGATGCTAGTCAATTATAAGTATCCAAGGCTAATCTATGATCTTGATGGTATCCATCATATTTTGCACTAATTACAATTAATTAACTAAATAAGATACTGTAGTAGATGGGAAAAGCAAAGCTTGGAGTAAAACTAGGTAAAGTTGCATCTCAAAGGTTTGCATAGGGTATCTGTACAAGTTAGCTGGCGTAGCTAAACTTGCATGGATAGCTTGCATACTGGGCTTGCCTTGAGCAGTGCAGTCGTTGAAGTTCTCTTCCTCGAAGTACTCCTCCTCGTTGTAGCCTGGGTCGATTCTAGCGTCTATAAATGCACACAAGGTACACAATCACCAAACAACACTTAACTACTTCTATTTAGCACACAAGGCTCATACTAGACGATCTAGCATCATCCTAATCATTACATGCAATATTAACACATTTTGATTTATCTTATTTGAGAAAAGTAATTTCTACTCATTGAGAAATACTTAAGATTTAATATTCACTAATTAAAATAGTGGATCATATTTGCACATGTCATCACCACATATTCCAATACTTGGGAATGTGATTTAAAATGGTGGTCATGTATTACAAGATTTAATATTACTCTTTAATAATATTTGAATGACTAGGAATGCCTATATACCCTTCCTTTAATACTAAACCATGTTTCATATTTGCGAAACCAAATGTTTTTACGTATTCATGTAGAGCATGTAAAATGTGATTTTCGAGAGTTGTAATCAACTCAAAAGCATTTATAGTTTATTTTCTAAAAATGTTTGAAATGGCAAAAGCCTTTGTCTTATTATTTTTGGTATATGTGATCTATAGTTTCAATTGGTTTTAATCCAACGGGAGTGACTAGATATTTTTAATACCTTTCATGCAAAATTGGAATCATGCATTTTGTATCCGTACATCTTCTTGAATTAAATTTTGAATCTACTAACAGAATATCGTTTTAACTAAATGGACAAATTCCTATTTGAATCATTGGGCTTTACGCTGGAAAGTAACTGGGCCGGCCCAACTGCACAGCGCTGGCGCAGTGGGCTGCTAACAGAATGGTCCCACGCGTCAGCCACTAATCTAAACCGAAACGGTATTTTTCAATCTCAGCCTTACGATTAGAACAAAATCTACGTCGATGGTTCGTCATCTCCATCGAATAGCTCCGGCGAGAAATGAACCCTAAAACGGCGGTGGGGGTTTACCGGGCTCTAGCTAGGGTCGGCGATGGGCGCGATCGGGGTTGTCGACGTTGGCTGGTCGATTGGCGCTCACGGAAGCTCCTGGGTGGCTCCAATCGATGGCTTCCTTCCTCGACTACAGCGGTGGACTCTGGTCAAATTCCGGCGTCCTGGTGCTCGCCTTGCTCCGGGGAAGGGTCGGTGAGGTTCCTGTGTGAGTGGGGAGTGGAATGGTGTGGAGAATGAGGTCCGGGGTGGCCTCTATTTATACACCAAGGGTGGAGGCAGGGCGGCATGGTCTGGCTTCTCCAGCGACGTTGCTACAGGTCGTGATCAGCATGGCGGAGGGCATGGGTCAGTGCGAGGGACTATGGCGATCGTCACGCGAGTAACAGCATGGCAAGGGGCGGTCTCTATCGGTTATCCAATGTCGGCACTCTGTTCAGGTACGCGGGTGTTCGTCACTCAGTACGATGGTCACGGGGCGCGTGGCGGTGAACGATCATTTCTGGGAGGTCACTGGTGCCACGACGATTGTGGGTACAAGCGGAGAGAGCGAGGCGCGGCGTGTGCGTGCGAGGCAGCTGTGGCTCTCCCTCGTGCTCTCGGCATGACAGAGGCTTAAATGGGCGTGGTGATTCCAACGTCTCCACTTCTCGCCTTGGGTCAAGGGGTGGACAAGGGGTGGCGGTGAGGTCACGGCTATCCTCTAGGGGTCGTGGGAGAGGGCGACACGGCATGTAGCGACTGGTTTGTGGTCGATCTGCATGGCGGGCTCGGTACGGGCATAGCACTGGTGCAACGATGGAGATGAGGCTCTCCACTGCACGACCAAGGACTGGGAATGATCATGGGCAAGATATGCAGTAGAATTGAGTACATTTTATGATCAATTGATAGATCAAAACAGTGTATAGTGTTTAAGCTTGTACTGTGTATGCTAGGTGTTCGACTTAATGGCCGCATGAAATTTACTTTCATATTTTTGTATGATTTTTAGGGAGTGATCTTGTTACTTGCTTAGTAGTCTATGATTTTTAGTGAGTGGTTTTTGAAAAGAGATGATCTAGGCATATGAACTTGATTCATTTTGAAATGCCTCTTAAATAGGTTTGAAAATAGTTTATGTCTTTTTGTAAAGTTTGCTTGGGTTCACTTTTACCTGGTGTAGCAAGGGGTGAAAAGAATTGGAATTGTTTCTATTAGAAATCTTTTACTAGGAACACCCAAAGTGGTCTAGTGGTTAATAATGGCAAAAGTGACCATTTGATCATATGTCCTATATTTGATTTTAGTTTCATTTGTTTTTGCTTGGAAATGATCTAGATGATGTTGCAATCCTCTTTAAACTAATCCTTACCATTGGTATCAATCAAACATGGCAATTTAAATCATTCATATATTAATACAAATCACACATGCATTCATATCAAATTTAATAATAAAAGCTTTTGTTAACCCTAAACTTGGGTGATTAGATATTGATAAGCTTGATTAATATTTTTGGGATGTTACATAGATGCATGAAGCCAGGACAAGGTCGTGCCCTTCAGGGCCATTGGGAACCAATTGGCCATGACCTTCTCATCAGCACCCACAACCACCATTGCAGTAGAATAGATGGGCAGAAACTGCTTCGGGTTGGTGTTGCCCTCAAACTTGACGGGGACAATGGGACGGAACTTTGGCGGCCACACCGCTTGCCGTAAAGTAGGAGAGAAGGCAAGGCAACCGCTTCCGTATCCCAAAGCCATGCTTCCTGCCTTAGCTGCGCCCCACGGGTTGGGGACGTCCGCACCCGCAACCTGTTGACGCAACTGGAACAGGTAATATCGAACTGGCGCCTAATTCGCTGAGGCAGAATAGCCTCGGCGCCCTTCGGCGTGTTGGTGCACAGGGTTAGAAGATGAACCCACACAGAGGTGATCTTGTTCGACAGGCCTCGGGGCTCTAGCCCCCATGTGGCTTGTGGCATGGTTATCAGTCCTCCTTCCACCGTTGTAGGGTCCAACAGCCCCCGGCCCAGGGGTCGCGTTCCAGGAACACGGCCTCGGGGCAGGGTTTTGCATGGGTCCTGCGCTGGTAGTAGAAGCATGCTCCGCCCCACGCCTCGGCCTCAGGTTGGACTGGGAACAAGCATGGGCGGACTCCTGACGCAGCCTAATGAACTCTAGCTGTGCGTCGAGGTCATCCCTCCATGCCGCATACTCTGCCATCCCAGGAGATGGTGGGTGCCGAGCTATGGCACGGGCAGCAGCGATTGCTTCCCCCAAAGTTTGGTTCCCAGAGAGGTGGGATTGAGGTTGGCGGTTAGTACTTGGCGTGGCGAGACGAGTCCCGGAGCGAGCTGGTATGTGCTGGGCCAGTGCATGATCCTCCGGTTCAGGGTTGGCTCCTCCGACACCGACCGGAGCGACTCCTCTGGGGAGAGGCGCTCCACCGACAGCGCCTCCTGTGTCGTCCGCAAAGGGTTATTCAAGAGCGATGCCTCCTGTGTTTCCTGGCGGTGGAACCTCCTGTGCAATGGCGCCCCCGCTAGTATGCTCGCCCTCCTCAGCCGCGGGGTACGGTTGTGACGGCGGTGGTGGTGGCGCAGTTGCGCTTGGCCCTGGACGCGGGTCGGCACCTACGATGGTAGTCACGCGCCATGCATGAGGCTTGGCATCCAAGCCCCCAGCTGTGAAAAGGGCGTGGGAGCGAGTTCGTGTAGTGGGCGAGTCTACCGCAGTAGGACCGGTCCCAACACCAGCACCTCTCCTTGGCGCCATGGCTGGTGATTGCATGGTCAATGCCGATGTTGAACATGAAGATGAAGGAGACGTTGGTGACGGTGATGGTGATGACAACGAAGCTCACGAAGCTTGTTGATGATGAGGATGATTGCCAAAGCCGAAAATGCATGCGCCCCATACCACGTGCGCCAGATGTCATGTCTCGCCTATGCTGAGATCAGGAATGTTGGACACCTCCTATTTGTTCGGTAGTGGGAACGAAGGCATTCCACCCTCAGCGTCGGAGAAGTAACCTGCGGATACAAGTATACAACACACACAGGGCACCCACATACACTTTTTATCCAGGTTCGAGCCATCCTTCGGCTAACAACCCTATGTCCTGCTTTGGTGGATTATGTAGATTGGATCAAGGTACAAGAAGATGATCTCCATGGTGCCGGGGAGACGCTATCTATCTAGCTTCTACTCTCCTCGGGCTTCCTCTTTCTTTCTTTCCTCACTTCCCTACTTTCTCCCCCTAGCTCAGGACTCCAACAATCCTGCCCTAGATCCCTTCCAAGGCCTCTCCCAAAGACCTCTCCACTTGGCTACTAAAAAGCCCTCTGAACTCCTCTCCTTCCCAAAACCCTCCTTCTGAACCTCTATGCCTCCAAAAAAACATCCAACTCTCGGCCAAATGCCTCATTTTATACACCAAGGGGTCACTACATGGGCCGGCGTGGAGCACCATCCGGGGCATTCCCGGGCTCAATCGCGGGGTGCCACGTGGTATTCAGGAAGATAGGCAGCGCCTGTGGCCAATGGCTGGCCAGCGGGTAGTGCTCAGATGCACCCGATAGCCAAGTGACAGCTCAGGATCCGAGTTATCACTCATGTCGGTGGTGCGCTGCAGTGGACTGTGGCACCATGATGATGTCTAGCAATGCTGACGCATCGCCGGCTCCCAAGGCTGGGCCTAACACACCTTGTTAGACACAGTTGACTCTGGTTGCCGGGTCGCGCTTGGCCTAGGAGGGGCCCAAGAGGCACCCCTCAAGGAGGGGAAGGACTGCCTTGCGCTCGTCGTTGTCCTTTTCTCCTTCTCCGCACCCAGTTGGCGGATCGAGGCATGTCTTGTAGCGTTTTTCTCACCAATAGGAACCTACAATATAGATGGCACTTAGTTTCCATAGGCTCATCATGATAAAACCATACCTTCTTGGAGCACACGGTGCTCGCATCCTCGTGACACCCTTGCCGGCCAGGCCACACATCTGTTGGGTCGCTGACCGGTGGGTCCTGGCCCACACGCTAAGGCGCAATGCGAGAGACCCCTGATCTCATTACGCCGGCATGAAAACAATCAGAAACCTACCACCTGAAATAGTAGAAAAAGGCAAAGAAGAACACAAATATGAAATTAAGAAAGATACGTACATTCAAGAGATAAGTGATAGTGATGAAGATGAGAAAAGGAACATAGAAAATGAAAATAATGACAAGCAAACAGAAATTGTCATGATCAGTAGCCAGGAACATGAAAGAAAAAGGCAAGAACAAGAACATGATTATAGAAGTTTTGAGTACCAGAGAGAAAGGAAAAGAACACAAGAGAAAGGAAAGGAAAAGGACAACAAGATAAAACTGGAGATGATCTGACAAAAGCAATATTCAAAATGCTAAGTAAACTAACAATTGCAGCCCCTAGTATCAGGATCACACCGGGTAGTTTCTAGACCAGCACAAAGAAGAGGCTGAAGAAATAAGATGAAGAAGAGTAAGAGAAAATCCCTCAAAAGGAAAGATATTTAGTTAGCTGACTTGTTATCTGATAGAAGACCAAAAGCAACATCAAAAAAGTTTTGCCGTCCTGTAGTCTGCTATACTATAATAGTTCAGACTGATAAAAACAATAAATTATTAGTTCTGATATAAACAATCCATGTGCATGCATGATAAAAATATTTGAAGGTAGAGGTGCCTATTCTCTCGATGATGAAGAAAAGTGGTAATTACAGGCACAACATACAAGCATCAATTTTTTGATTGATCGTATTTAAATAGTAGCACGATGAATTACGTAATTGATGATTGGGTCCAGCATGCTTCTCACTTGTACAAAAACGAGTCTTGTTGAGCCAAGAATTCATAATGGTATAATCTAATTAAAAATATATATTACATAGTGGGATTGTTGTCCTCTATGTATTTTGATAAAAATACTTATTATGCTAATAGTGTTTGTATTTTTGTTCTTTTGTTACATCGAGTGATCGATGTCCTAATTTGGAAACAGACATGAGAGGAATTAAAAGAATCTATAGAAAAACAAGAGTAAGCCAAAAAAACATGCACGGGGATTTGACCTAAAAGAAGCATTGAAAATGTGCAATTGTTATGTGAACAAGGATATAAACCTCCTAAATGCAAAACTGGTATGAAAATTAAGAGTCCTACATGTTTTACTTATAGAATTATAATTACTGATAAGTAGACATTTAATCTAGTTGTCTTATAAATATTATATTTCTTCAACAAGGTACTATTGCTGTACTACAAGTGTAAGCACACGTCTTTGTATATGCTGAACAAATACAAAGAGAACATTGAAATCATCAATTCCTACGACTAAAACACTACAAAAAGAAAATACAACCTACACTAAGACTACATTTCATATGGAATGCGAGAAGATAATATGTAAAAAAAGTAATTTTACTTCTATCCTATAGCATAATACATAAGTTGTGCACTGTACTGATTTTACACTTTCTAGATGATAAGATTTGAGTTGGTATTGAAGGCAAAGTATGGTGAAAACGCATATAAAGACAGCAAACGGTCAAACTAGACAAGACTGACAAAAAGGCCAACTTACCACAAATTCCGTACACAAAGAAAAAATCAATGTGCATTGTACTTTCTAATGTATGGATACCAGTACGATGCAGAAAACCTGATAGGCAACAAATCAGGATATGATAATGAATATGAAGTCATGGTAAAGAATGATGTAAGATTATTAAATTTATGTTTATCTACTTACAACATATATTGTATGTTTTATTAGCGTAATTTTCACAAGTCTATTTAAAAAAATCATAATAAAGTATGTATATTAATTTTTTTGCAGGATAATCTGAACGATAAAAGAGCAAAGTATATGTATACAATAACATTCAGTATATACAATAAAATTATAGAATTTTTTACAGAATAATTGAAGGCGTTGGCTCCACCAAAAAACGTGCCTACTTAAGTAATCAATTGTTCAATACTTTATTTTTTGCATACAACTATATTAACAAACTATTGACTTTCAACTTTTTTATAGGTAAAAATATAAAACTATGACCTTCAAAAATATTGAAAGAAGAAACAATCAATCATCAGCAGATATATGTCTGAATGTTTGAAAAGTCCAGAACAAGTCTAGAAGACAGGATTACATTTGTAGAATCTTGTAGTCGTAATTAGACAGCCTATGTATGTCATGATAATAGAAATTGTATTTGTAAATATTCATGATATGTACTATCATATAGGATATACTTAATTTCGAATCCAGTCATATGTGTTCATCGGTGTAGATTGTGGCATATAACCTACTTTGGTATATAAAAAGTACTTTAAAAAATATTACACTGTTCACGTTTTAGGTTGATGTACCTATACTTTCTTAACTACCAAATCCGTACTATTGGAGTTTATTGTTGAAAAAATAAGTATTTTATGTTCCATGTACTTCGATACTAAAATTCTGAACTTTTGTTATCAGTAAATTTTGTAAATTTATCGTCTTCACTGTTGGAGCAAACTAAACGAAAACCATGGTTTGTACTATTCTGTTAGATATATTTGTACATCCTGAATTGTAGAATTTATACAATTAATGAATGCTCTTTTAGAGCGAATAATTGACAAATATGGATTAGTACTTAATTATTTGCTAGAAAAATTCTTTACTTTACGTCTAATATTATTGTATGTTTCATAAAACAATTATGTACTTTACATCTAATAGTGTTGTATATTTCATAAAATAATTTTGAACGTTTATATTGTTTTTGTACTTGATCATCTCCAGTGTTACTGCGTAGAAATGAAATATTCTTATACTTTACTTTTAATGTTTATGTAAATGACAGAAGACGATTCATTACATTCATATAGATTTTGTACCTAAATCGTCTATAGTGTTACTGCATACAAAAGTAAAAAAAAAACTATACTTTATGTCTATTGTGTGTTACATTGATATAGATTTCGTATCTATATCGAATGCACTGTTTTTGTGTTGAAAAAAAATAAAATTATTGTACTTTATCTTTATTGTATATGTATATTCCAGAAAACGATACTGTACATCTAAGAAAATCGATTATGTATATTTATATCATTTTTGTACCTATATCGTCTGCAGTGTTAGTGTGTAGAAAAGAAATATTATTATACTTTAACTTTATTGTTTCTATACATTTTAGAAAACGATTCCGTATATTGATATAGATTTTGTATCTGTACCGTCTACATTGTTCCCGCGTTGGAAAGAAAAATAAAAAATATTGTACTTTACCTTTATTGCATACGTACATTCCTGAATATGATACTATATATCTAAGAAATCGATTACGTACAATCATATCATTTTTGTACATGTATCGTCTGAAGTGTTACTACGTAGAAAAGAAATATTTTTATTCTTTACCATTAATGTTTCAGTACCATTAATATTATATGCATGTATTGTCTACACTGTTTCTGCGTTGAAAATAAAAATAAAATTATTATACTTTACCTTGATTGTATATGTACATTTTAGAAGAAGATAATGTAAATTTAAAAATAAATTATGTATATTCATATCGTTTTTGTACTTGTATCATCTGTAGTGTTACTGCATAGAAAAAAATATTTTTATACATTACCTTTAATATTTATTTATATTTCAGAAGACCATTATGTACATTCATATAGATTCTGTACTTGGATCGTCTACATAGTTTCTGCGTTGAAACAAAAAAAAATTATTGTACTTTACCTTTATTGTGTATGTACATTTCAGAAGGCTATACTATACATACAAAAATCGATTCTGTATATTCACATCGGTTTCTGTTCCTATATCGTATACAGTGTTACTGTATAAAATAATAATATTTTTATATTTTACCTTTAATGTTTTTGTATATTGCAGAAGACGATTATGCACATTCATATAGATTTTGTACTTGTATCCTGCATAATTTATACATTAAAATAAAAAATTAGTCTACTTTACTTTTTTGTGTATGTACATTCCAGAAGGGTATACTGTAATCTAAAAAACCGATTTTGTATATTCATAACATTTTTGTACCTGTATCATCTGCAGTGTTACTACATAAAAATTATTATTATACTTTACCTTTAATGTTTTCTATACGTTCTAGAATATAATTATGCACATTCATATAGATTTTGTACATGTATCATCTGCATAGTTTCTTTATTGAAAACAAAAATAAAAATTATTGTACTTTATCTTTATTGTGTATGTACATTCCAGAAGGCTATTCTAAAAAACAGATTTTGTACATACATATCGTTTTTGTATCTGTATCATCTATAGTGTTACTGTGTAGAAAAAATATTCTTATACCTTACCTTTAATGTTTCTGTATATTCTAGAAGACGATTCTATATATTCATAGAGACTTTGTGTACTTGTATCACCTGCACTCTTTCTGCATAGAAAAATAAATAAAAATTATTGTATTTTACCTTTACTATGTATGTACATTCTAGAAAATGATATTTTATATAGCAGAAAATGATTCTGTACATTCATATCGTTTTTGTACATGTATCACCTGCAGTGTTACTAAGTAGAAAAGAAATATTTTTGTACTTTATTTTTATTGTTCATGTACGTTCTATAGGACGATTTTGTACGTTCACATAGATTATGTACATTCATTTCGTTTTTGTACCTACCAAATGATTGTGTACCTAGTTTGCAGTATTGCGGCGAAAAAATGATAAAACATATTTATTTACTTCACAGTCAACTTATTTGTACATTAAGTAATAAGAATCTGTACACTATGTTTTTTTACCTACGTCATCTGCATTGTTTGCAGTGAACAAGTGCAAAAGAATATTCTTGTACTTTATGTTATACTGCAGATGTACGTTTCCTATGTCAAAACTGTACATTCGCGTAATTTTCACCGTGGCATGTATATTATTTGAAAAAACATGTATAGTCTGTAATTTGAACTTGTATGTTCTGCAATACGAAGCCAAATTTTTAGTTTCATAATATAAATTGCAGAAGAAAAAAATAATTTTATTAATGAAAACGTAAAACCACAGCACACTAAACACCACACCATTCCACTACACTAACAGTAGTTTCGTTTTCACGTACATGGTTAAAGAATAACCGTATTGTCGTATTAGATAAATCTATATTTCATATAAAACCCTTACAGCAAACAAGAGAAAAAATATCTCTATACATTTGAGTAGTAGATTTTGTACACTTAGAGTCTGCAATGGTGCAGCGAAAACAAATCTTATCGATAAACAACAAAACTGAAGAAAAAACTTATTCGGGGGTGTACATATCATCTATGACAACCATATTTTTGCAGGTACTGTAGCAAAAAAGCTACACTTAATGTTTTAATGTAACCGTACATTGTAGATGATGGTCTCTATTCTTCACCGCCTCGAAGACCGAGTTTCGAAAGGGCGTCGATGACGGGTGCCGCTCTGTTTTCCACTCTCTTTACTCTGTTTTCCTCTACTTCATCGAATAAACCGTCCTTCAAGAAACCACTATCAATTCCATCGCTCTCCTCCGCCTTTCATTTCCTCCTCTTATTCCCGGAAAACCGCTTTCTTTTTGTTACATCCCAAGATTTTAGGAAATTGGTACTAGAATTTTTTTTGCATTTGCATATCATTCATAAGCATTGCATTGTATCCATGCAAAAAATTGCAAAGATATCGAAGTTGAGTATTAAACAAAATCCTAAAGGCCAATGTTTTACTTTGTTCCTATGAAGGATTAAATAGGAATTTATAAATCCCATATTCTAAACTAGGCAAATTATTGCTAAAAATAATCCTAGAATGACCCCTTGGTTTTTAGGGAAATTTATAAACAAAAATGAACCCATTTGGCGTCATTATGAAAAAGTTAGAAAAGAAATACTAAAAGCAGAAAACAAAAAGTATACAAGAAAAAACTAATCTAACCTAGCCAGCTAAGCCACCCGCGGCCCAGCCCAGCTAGCCCGCTACCTACCTACCACGCGCCCACCCTGCACGCACGCATCGCGCAGCAGCAGCCGCCATGGGTCGGCCCAACCCTTCCATGTAGCCGCCAGCCCGCTCCCTTCCCACGGCGGCTGACGTGTGGGCCCTGCACCGGTCGTCTCCCAGCTCGGGACGAACTCCCGCATGAGCACGCCTCCGCCTCCGAACCGAACTACCGCGGTTCTCCCCGATTCGGTTCTGATCCGTCGCCCCTCGCCCAAGAAATTGACCCTGTAAATACTCCCCATGCGCCACGCCGCCAACGTCCTCCATCCGATGTCGCCCCGCCAAGTGATCTCGCAAGGTTTTGTTCCTAGCCGTCTGATCGGGAATAAAGGCGTTAGATTAGATTAAAGTCGAACCGGTACCGTCCACTCAGATCGGGCCATGTGGCCAGCCACTTAACCCAGTGAGCGCGAACTAGGCGCTAACACAATAAAGATAATAGATCTAATATTAAATTTGCAGAAAATGGATCTATCTTCTAAAATTCATTGGAAATTCATACTAGATCCAAAATTAGTGTATAATATATCAAACCAAAGCTAATTTAATGTAGTTTATTGTTATCAGACTATATCTAACTTTCGCATTTTAATTAGCTGGTAATAATTTAATTAGTATTAATGGCCTTTTAGAGTATTAAATCCATAGTAAATTATTTATAGCTCCGAAAAATACGAATAACATGTCTCTAGATTCACAATCTCGTGTAGATTACAGATCCGGTTTTAGATATAATTTTAGACAAACTAAAATATTTAAATCAATTAAACCCTATTAAATACTATTTTAATCATAGAAAAAGGTCTACAACTCCGATTAAGGTGAATCCAATTCCTACTAGTTCGTATTAATGTCCCCTATCCATTAAAACCTAGAACCAATTTTGATTCTTTGGTTAGCCCAGTAGTTGCAATAAATCTACTAAAACATCTTTATTGGCAATCGAGAATTAATAATAAATACCCCCATTGCATTGAAACCTCTTTTGCATACATCATGTGACCTAATACTGTCCAAAAGACTAAACAGAAACTATTGCTCCATTTTTTTGACCGAAAAACTGTAGGGGGTTCCCCTATGGTATAATTTACTATTGCTCCATATTAAGTTGTCATGCATGTATTTTTGCATTTATTTATATTGTGTATATTTGTTTATGTGTATGCAATTGTTTAAATGATAGATTGCGAGGAGTGCAACATATGTGATTGCAACAAGTATTTGAATAACTCCAACAACTATGAAGTCAAGTAGATGCTATTTTTTTATGATATTGTCCTACTATTTTCTATCTATGTGTATTGTATCTTGTAGATGCATGTGTAGGAAAGTGCTATCGCTATGATATGTCATATATACATTGGTAGGAATCTCTTGTAGTTGAAACATCATGTGATTATATGTGCTTAGCTATAATATGTTAGATGAGGGCTGGGCTACATCATCGGGAGCGAAGCCAGGAAAAAAGTCCATCGGGGTCAAAAAGAATAAGTAGAAAGAATGTGTGGACATAATAGATACCACTAATGTGGGTATAGCTTGTACGCCTAGATGCGCAGCTGGTATTAATTATAACATCTATAATTGTATATTCTAGCAAAATCACGTAAATAAGACACAATAATTGTCAATTTATCATATAAAAAATAAAGTTGGATTACAAAAATAATTACTTCTTTATTTTTGTTGGTCTCTGGATCTTTCATTTGAGAAAGCGGGGGCTGCAGAACGTTCTGTGGAGTTGAATATGGAAATCTTTGCTAGTATTGTTTTCACTATTTTCATTGTTGAAAAGCACCTCTCAACATATGCCTTGGCGATTTCCTTTCTAAATTCAAGAAGCACTCCATTAATATTTTTACTGCTTGTTAGATTACCAAGAGACCATTAGTCTCCAAAATAAATAAAAATTAATACACCTCAACGTTAATGTATAATGACATTATTAGATTACCTTATATTATGCTTGGGGCGATTATACTTTTGAGCCTAATCTGGATTGTCTAATCTATGTGATTACTATCTCACTGATTACCAAATCTAATCCAAACCTTCAAGAAATAAAATAAATCAACACATGGCAAACCCTAGATGACTAGAATAGATTTAGTGACACTTAAAGATCATATAGAAGGAACCGTCAATCCTCTCTAAAAAGAAGAGTGGCGACCAAGGACGTCTAGCAATCCACATGTGGAGAGGCATGCTGATCACAGAGGGCGAGCGACTTCGGAAAAAAAAGGAATACGAGACAGTGGCAACGAGCGAACCTAAAGTCCGAGCGATATACTCCTTTTTGTTTTAACGGTCTCTCTTTTTTACATACCGGTCGATGGTTTTCTTGGGGTATTGAGGCATCGAGCGATTCAATTCAACCAACTGTGGGTTGGTGGCGATGTGTATGTTGGGCCTTACGTGAATTTGCTGGGGTCAAAACCTATTTCCACCGTGGTTAGTTTTCTAGAGGTTGGGGAAAGTCATCAGGGTCAATTGACCCCAGTCATACACTGTAGCTCCGCCTTTGTACATCATGGTAGTTTTTCACATAGGTGTTGTTTTGTGAAAACTAAAACAATTTAATTAATGAATCTTCTGATTATGATGGGATTGCCATTTTTTGGTGCTATAAATACGGAAAGGCACCCATGTATCTAAAGAAAATGATTGGTTTATTTATTTGGTAGTTTACATGTACAACCATGTTCCAATAACAAAATGGGTGGCTGGCTAGATTTAGTAGGTTGTGGGGACTCGAACCCACGTGGTAGATTGGTACGGTGCGTGTCGGGCCTAGGAAACTACATCCCGAATTATCTTGCTATGGACTTCTCCTAACCATGGTGCAAAAATGAGCATAATGGTAAAAAGAGTCGACCATGTCCCATGGGTAAAGTGTACAAATCTCTGCTGGGTGTCTAATCTAAGTGCTTAGCCGTATCCCTGGTTATGGACAAATCGAGTTTCTAGATATTAAGGTTAGGACAAGTTTCTCGTTCATTCCAATTTCCTAATTACCTTAATATTAATGGATTAACTTAATTGGGATCTTTTCAAAGAAAATCTAGAACTGTTTATGGAAACTAAGACAAAAGAGTTTATGTGTTGCCTGCAAAATAGCCGAGCTTCCACCTAGCTAAATAAGAATGTAGTTGCTGGGTGTATTGTTTCCCTACTTAGCTCTACTTGCCATACATTCAAAGTATTACCCTTCGTTATGTTGCAGGATATTCTGATTCTAAGTGATCGACTAGGTTGCGGTACTTCACTCAACATTTGTTCTCCCGTGGCACAATTTGGAGATCGGAGGATTTATTTACTTATGCTATTGATACTTGAATAAGTTTGATCTAGCCTTTGTGCTAAGCATTATTGTAATAATTGAATACTGTAGATCATTTCGTTACTTTATGATGCACGGTTATTTACTTTGTTATTCATCTATGTTCTATGTATCCAAGAATTGACATGTTGCATAGAAGTTACAGTCTTCTCAGGCTGCAGTGTTACACTTCTTCCTCTCATTCATTGCCTCCACACCCCACTTCTAGAAAACCGCAATCATGCTAAAGTTCCATAATCGCGCTTTGCTATTCCACCCTCCGCCGATGAAATCATACTCTCACAGCCACCATTATGGTAATGATTTTTGATGACGGGGTGAAAATCTTGTTAGAGACCACCATCACCACACATGGAACCACCAATCTAACGGTGGTGTACACTAATGAGTATTGGAAGGCCAAAGAGATGCTGAACAAGTTCGAGGGGTGGCTTGATAAGGAAGGGCCAAACATGTTCATGGGGCTGGACTTGTAGTACACACCTTCAAGCAATGATGAAAGGCTCGTCATCGTTCAACTCGCCATGCGAGAGTATGTTCTGGTATATTATTTCCGCAGTGTCTGCAGCAATTCAAGCAAAAGTTTTCTTTCAGATTTCTTGACTAGGAAAAATATCACTTTTGCAAGTGTGGAGGTAACCCAAGATAATAAAAAGCTGTTAAAGGAAGTGATATCAATCCCTCCTGAGTACCACGTCAACATCCAAGTCGTGTACAAGATACCAGGAATGAGTGACAAGGATAGAATGGGTGCTCTTGCAGCAAGGATCAGCGAGGATCATTGACTCCTACAAGGAGATGACGAATAAATGCAACAATGACATGCACAACCAGTGGCATGTGAAGCCGCTTAGCCAGAAGCACCTGGAGTATGCTGCAATAGATGGTTATGTCAGCTACGAGCTATGTAGAAGGATCCTATACATGAAGGAAGGATTAGGTCTAGGAAAACCAGTTTTGAATGATCAATTCTGCGTCATATGCAAGAGTGGCGAGAGTTGGAAGGAGTACCAACGACACCTGAAGATAGGATTTCACAAGGGGGAGAACAAATGGGAGCAGAGATCGTCTGCAGAAAACAAGGATACTTGGGACCTGCAACATGAAGACAATAAGAAACGCCTGAAGGAAAGGAGACTTAAGAAAAAGATTGGGCAGACTGATGATCAATTGGTACAAGCTGGCAAAAATGTGTGAATGCACAGGATTCGCACTTTGGCTATGTAATTAACTACCTAGAACATGTTGATTAACATTTTGTCTATGTAGTTATCTAACTACTATGTCGATGCACATTTTGCAACTATTTGCTTAACATCGTACACCTACAGAACAATATTAGATATATTTCTCAATATAAAGTGTGTTTTCAATCATGGTGGCTTTGAATTCTGTATATTCATATAGATTCTGTCATTTTGCGACTGTTAGCTTAACATCCTAGATTTTATACATTCATATAGATTCTGTACCTGTATCATCTTCAGTGTTAGTGCGTAAAAAAGAAAACGGAAACTTTTTGTACTTACCTTTGACGTGTATGTACATTCTAGAAAAAATGACTGTACAATCGTATAGATTTAGTACATGTATTCACATTAATGTGTATGTACATTAAAGAAAACAACTATGTACTTTACCACTATCGTGTATGTACTTTACCTTTGACATGTATGTACAATCCGGAAAGCGACTCTATACATTCATATAGATTCTGTACTTGTATCGTCTGCAGCGTTAGTGCATAGAAAAGAAAATGAAAACTCCATATACTTTACCTCTAACGTGTATGTATATTTTAGAAAACGACCCTGAACATTCATATAGTTTTTTTACACTAGTACACCATCAAGTTTATTCTTTTCCAAAGCCACTTCAGATGGTCTCAAACAGAAAACTTACACGGGAAAACAAAAAATACTTGTACCAAGATCACTCCCTCCCTCTGAACCATAGACAGAAACAATGATATGCAAAATCATGCATACTAATGGTCTAGTATATCCCAAATTATTTGATTGTAGCTGGAACCTAGTCGGATAACCTAGTACACAGATCTTCAGTCTAGTGTTGAATCAACTAAAAGAAGAAAATGGCTAATGAATGACCTTATTTTTTTAGCTTGTAGACTTCTTGTATAATAAATCGCTGGCATGGTGGTGATGGCAAAATATGGCGGATTGTGCATCAGTAGCTCCACTTAGATGATCCACTCAAATTTTCCTCTTACTCCAAGATATATAAAACCAAGACATGGATAGCCAATATTTCAATGGGCTGAAGCAACTATACACGAAACAACGCATGTTAAACGAACCGCGACAAGCAGCAAGTACAATCAGCGATCCAGCGAAATCGCTCCTAAAATCCTAAAAAAATAAGACTACTAAATATCAGGAAACAACCGGCATGATTTTTTTTGTAGATCTCGGATGTTTAGGAAATCTACCGAGAATGACACGGAATTGTCCAAGATGGCACCATGGCCTTCCACATCCCTACGAATGGTCCTGCAAATAACAAAAAAGTAAATAGTAACAAACAGAAGAACATGACTTGTTAATATGTCGAAAAAATATCTGTGATACAAATTAAGATCTAACAAGCAACATACACAATCATACAACCCCTCTAATCGCAAAAACATTGAATATTCGATGCCAAAAAGCCCAAAGAAATTAGTGTTGGATACAAATCGAGGGCAAACATTGGCAATAATTGATCTGGTATATCCATGTCCAGTGTACGAACACAATAGACACATGATGAGCACCAGACCCCGAGAAAAGGAACTTGATCTAGATTGGTCACGTTTAAAGAAAAAATACATATTAACTCACATGTTACAACTACGATTGTAGGTGTATGCAATCTCATTTTTTTACAGTAAATGAAGATAACCTACATTTTGAGAAGCACGAACAGTCGAAGCTATCTACAGAACATGTGACCAAAAAAATAGAAAACACACGAATTATATGTCCAAGGAGATGAGCAATGCCTGCCAAAAAGGATTAATTTTCAGTAAAAATAAAATGGCCTACATCAGAAAATGCTTCCAATGAAACTGACGAATCAAGAAACTTAGTTCTACATTATTTTTCTCAAATAAGATTTACTAGATTTGTTCTGATAGAAACATTGCAATTTGTTCATGGCCATGCCATCTGATAAGGTGGTCAGATAACTTCATCACTTCTGGTAGGTTTCAAAGATGAGTTACCTCATGGTCACCATATGATTTCTAAGCTAGAAAAAACTAAGGAGTAATAAAGGTAAAACACACTTCATATAAGAATGAGCTAGATTAAATAATGGCTACTGGAAATAATATACAATGGCTTAGTGATGCACTATAGAAAAAGAAGAAATAACAGAGCAACCTCAAACAAACTTCATCCCATAAGAACAATTTAGTGCCATGAGACCCATGAGCACTGCGACCCTACAATCCTTATGAATAAATGTAAATTACTTAGGCGTAGTAGAGGACAGATTATAAGGAGCCGAAGAAGTTGGAAATTTAGTTCTGTAATAATTTTCTAAAATAAAGATTTGTTGGAGGGAATATTTCATAAGCATCGCTCCTTTCTTTCTATTTCACTATGGAAGTCTAAATGGACAACGCGATTTAACTGCTAATTCACAAGTAAATACATGTGTCATGCTATTATGTAGTATCGCTGAGTTGCTCCAACTACGTCTTATCAGACTAACTAATCAAATACATGTAGGCCTATATATGCATTGACGTAGAAAAATGAGTAGAATATATTCTAATTCAGTGCGCTCATACATTGAAGGGAAAGAACATTTGTTTTTTATTGCATTCCGCTAACCACATAGCTCCTTCAGTCTCGACTCCCCAAACCTGAATCCTAGTATTACAAAAATTGCGTAATACACCTTTTAGAATGAAAGTGGAACTATTGATTCATTACAAGAATACACAGCAAAAAAGAAACTAATGAACTTATCATTTATCCTTTTGTTGGTTATGTAGTCGAGAGCACAATCCTGATTGAGATGCAACAGACACATTCTCTAATTTGGTTAGGTTGCGTTGTCTCATGATGGGGATATTTTTTACCTCAGTCTATCGTTCCATAAGGCTGCATGGTGGAGATGCATGTCGCTGAGGGCACGTGGAGAGGAGGTTTAGGGAGGCCGTAGGCGCGGTGGAGCTGCTTCGTGTGGTCACCGCGGGCGGTGGGTTGTGGGAAGGCATCGGGGGCGTGGAGTTTGGCGGCGTGATGTGCGTGGGCATGGAGGAACCACACTAGCAGTCAGGCGGAGGGCAGGCCATGCGGTGCACCGACGCTGCCGGCAGTGTGGTGTCGGCCAAATCGCGGGGGGGGGGGGGGGTGGCAGCGCAGGAGTGTGCGTGGCGGTGTGGCCGAAGCATCGGCGACGTGCAGAGAGGCGTCGATGTGGGGGGCGGCGGCGACATGGGGGGCTGCGGAGGCGGCGGGTAGAGTCGTGTGCGGCGGTTTAGCTATCGACTATCGACTTGGTTGTTAGACGTCTAACACATTGTTAGCAGTAATCTGAGGCGTTGGATTAGATTGGATGGCTTAAATTGTTTGGATATGCCACTCTGTGTTCTTATATTAGTGAAGATGTATCGTCTACGGCGTTAGTACATAGGAAAAAAATGAAAACTTCTTGTACTTTGCCCCTAACTCAATCATATAGATTATGTATATTTATCGTCTGCAACGTTAGTGCGTAGAAAAGAAAATGAAGATTCTTGTACTTTACCTCTGGTGTGTATGTACATTTTAGAAATTGACTTCATACATTCATATAAATTCTATACCTATATCGTCTGCAACATTAGTGTATAGAAAAGAAAACGAAAACTTCTTATGCTCTACCTCTAACGTGTATGTACATTCCAGAAAATGACTTTGAACATTTATATAGATTTTGTAGTTGTGTCGTCTATACGTTAGTGTGTAGAAAAGAAAACGAAAACTTCTTATACTTTATCTCTAGCGTGTATGTATATTCCGGAAATCGGCTATGTACATTCATTTGATTTTGTATTTGTATTCACACTAATGTGTATGTACATTCCAGAATACGATATTGCACTTTACATCTATCGTGTATGTACTTTATCTCTAGCGTGTATGTACATTTCATAAAACGATTTTGTATATTCATATAGATTATGTACTTGCATCTTCTGCAGCATTAGTGCTTAGAAAAGAAAAATGAAAACTTCTTGTACTCCAGCTCTAAGGTGTATCTACATTCTAGAAAACGAATCTGTATATTTATATAGATTATGTACATGTATCGTCTGTAGAGTTAATGTGTAGATAATAAAAATGAAAACTTCTTATACTTACCTCTAACATGTATAAACATTTCAGAAAACGACTCAAAACATTCATATAGATTTTGTACATATATCGTCTGTAACGTTAGTGCGTAGAAAACAAAAGAAAAATTTCTTATACTTTCCCCTAACGTGTATGTATATTCAAAAAACGACTATGTATAGTTATGTAGATTTTGTACCACTATCGCGTGCATCGTTAGTTCGTAGAAAAGAAAATAAAAATTTCTTGTACTTTACCTGTGACGTACATTCCAGAAAACGACTATGTAGATTCATATAGATTACGTACGTGTATCCACACTAACGTGTATGTACATTATAGAAAACAACACTGTACTTTATGTCTATAGTGTACGTACTTTACCTCTATCGTGTATGTACATTCCATAAAACGACTATGTACATTCCTATAGATTATGTACTTTTATCGTCTGCGGCATTAGTGTGTAGAAAAGAAAACGAAAACTTCTTGTACTTTACCTTTTACCTGTATGTATGATCCAGAAAACGACTCTGTACATTCATATAGATTTTGTACCTGTATCCACACTAAAGTTCATGTACATTCCAGAAAATGACTATGTACTTTACCTCTAACGTGTATGTACTTTACATCTAGCAAGTATGTACATTTCAGAACGGCTTTGTACATTTATATATATTTTACACATATATCATCTGTAGTGTTAATGCGCACAAAAATAAAATAAAAAACTTTTGTACTTTACCTCTCACCAGTATGTACATTCCGGAAAACGACTCTGTACAATCATATAGATTGTGTACCCTTATCGTCTGCAGCGTTAGTGCGTGAAAAATGAAACGAAAACTTCTTGTACTTTTTCTCTAGCGTGTATGTACATTCTAGAAATTAACTCTATACATTCATATAAATTGTGTACCTGTATCATCTGCAGCGTAAGTGCATAGAAAAGATAAGTGCATAGAAAAGAAAACGAAAACTTCTTATACTCTACCTCTAACGTGTATGTACATTTCAGAAAACGATTTCGTACATTCGTATAGATTCTGTACGTGTATCGTCTGTAATGTTAATGCGTATAAAAGAAAAATAAAAACTTCTTATACTTTACCTATAACGTGTATTTACATTCTAGAAAACAACTCGAATCATTCATACAAATTTTGTACCTGCATCAGGAAAGGTTGATCTATTCCAGCATTGGCAAAGCCAGAAACAAAGTTATTGTCTTGCTCCTCCTGGATTTCGACCTCGATGGGCAGATCGATCTGGGATTCGGCCTCGATAGGGAGATCAACTCCAGATTCGACTTGTACCGCGAGATCTGCTTCAGGTTCAGCTTTATCCACTATCTCCGCAATAGGTGCGGGCTGGGTGGGATTAGGGTTTTCCAAGATCTGAAATTCTACCGCCTCCACGGACAAAGTGGACCCAGAAGCTTTCTCTGCCTCTATCATCACCGCTAGGGAGGGTGGGGTAGGTTCAGCGAAACTGTGTAAACATTGATCTCACCAAAGGACAAGATGGTTTAGACAGTCACGACCTCCCTAGACGGAATCCAGGTCTCGTCGAGAACGATGAGAGGGAAGAAGCTGGCGTAGAGGACGCGGCCGACGGTGATGGTCTCGCTGATTCTGATTCTTGCATATTTCACTTGGAACGCAGATCTGAAGCTCACTTGCCCCACGGTGGGCGCCAACAAGCCGGTGGATTCGAACCTGGGTAAACTTGTGTGCTCACCATCCCGGAATTTCGAACACCTAGTATGGTATCTCCCGGATGGTGAGGACGCTCCTGTGCTCCAGCTGGGGGATGTCAGGGGGCTGTCTAGGTGGGGTACCCAAAACGGCAGCCCCCGAGCCGCTTGACGATTCGGCAGCCCCCGAGTCTTCGAGCCGGAGGGTGTGAGCGCGCCGGAGTTGGTGCAGGCCTTCTTCTTCGCTTGCTCTGAAGGTTCTGGGTCAGCTGAGCTGGCAGCCCTAGGCTTCCAGCCAAGATGATGGAGTCCGACTCGAGAGACGGGGTGATGGAGGGCTTGCGCAGATGCTCCAAGGAGACCCCTGGCGGGATCGCCTGCTTGGTGGACCTGATTCAGGCGAACGAGTCGGCTGCCTCATTGTTTAGTTGAGCGACATGATGGAACTCACATCCTTCAAAGAAGGCCCTGAGCTTCTGCACGTGGAAGCGGTAGAGGGACATGTTTGCATCACGAGCATCCCATTCTCCGGATACTTGCTGCACCACGAGATCTGAATAGCCGAAGCAAAGGATCTGGTTGATGCCAATATCCCTAGCTAGTCGGAGGCCGTGCACCATGCCTTGTACACGACGACGTTGTTGGAGACCTTGTAGTGGATTTGGAGGACGTACTCTAGCCGGTCTACCTTGGGTGAGGTGAGGGCGATGCCGGCTCCCAAGCCCCCGAGCATCTTCAAGCCATCGAAGTGCATCTTCCAGTGATCCGAGTAGGGAACCGGCGGCAGGTACTGGGTTTTGGCCCAGTCAACCAGGAAATCCGCTAGGGCCTGCGACTTGATTGTGAGCCTCGGCTCGTACTGGACGGAGTAGGTGAAAAGCTGGATTTCCACTTGGCGGCTCGGCCGGTGGCGTCCTTGTTGCCAATGATTTTCGAAAGGGGTGCGGTGCACACCACCTTAATCGGATGCTCCTGGAAGTAGTGCTTGAGCTTCTTGCATGCTAGGTACACTCCATAGCACATCTTCTGGTAGTGGGGGTAGTTCTGCCTGGAGAGGGAGAGAACCTCGCTGAGGTAGTAAATGGGCCTCTGAACTGGCTGAGCCTTGCCTTCCTCGGGACGCTCCACCACCAGGATGATGCTGACGACCCGGCTCATGGCAGCTATATAGAGCAACATCGGCTCCTTGCTAGCCGGCGTGGCTAGCACTTGTGCTATGGATAGCATGTGCTTGAGGTCATGAAATGCCGTGAAGGCTTGCGAGGTCTAGGAGAACTTATCTATCTTCTTCATCAGCTAGTACATCAGGAGTGCCTTCTCACCCAGTCGGCTGACGAAACGGCTAAGGGAGGCGAGGCATCCGGTGAACTTCTAGACACTGAGCAAGCTCTTGGGCAGCTGCATCCTCTCGATGGCTGGTATCTTCTCCATATTTTCCTCGATTCGTCGTTGCACAACAAGTAAACCGAGGAGCTGGCCGGATTATACGCCGAAAATGCACTTCTCTGGATTCAGCTTCATCTGGTACCAGCGAAGGTTCCCAAAAGTCTCCCCAAGTCCTCGAGGAGGGTGCGCTTCTCTTTCATCTTGATAACAACGTCGTCCACATAGGCATGCATGTTCCGGCCGATCTGTGAGTGCAAGCATTTCTGCATGCAGCGCTGATAGGTAGCAGCTGCATTTTTCAGACTGAAAGGCATGATTATGTAATAGAAAGCCCCGTACGGGGTGATAAATGATGTCTTCAGCTGGTCAGATGGATTTAACCGGATCTGATTGTAGCCGGAATAACAATCCAAGAAGGACAATAGGTTGCAGTTAGTCGTGGAATCGATAACTTGATCGATACGGGGAAAATCGAAGGGTTCTTTTGAGCACGCCTTGTCCAGGCTAGTGTAGTCGATATACATGCGCAAGATCTTGTTTTTCTTCAACACTAGGACTAGGTTGGCCAGCCAGTCTGGGTGGTACACTTCCATGATGAATCCGGCTACGAGGAGCTGGGTGATCTCATCACCAATGATTTTCCTCTTCTCCTCCGTGAACCGGTGGGGGGGCTACTTGACAGGCTTAGCATCCGGCCGCATGTGAAGTGAGTGCAGGGAGAACTCCCTCGGAACACCCGACATGTCCTTGGGTGACCATGCAAAGATGTCCCGATTCTCACGGAGGAAGTCGATGAGCGCGCCTTCCTATTTGCTATCCAAGCCAGCACCAATGGTGATGAACTTGGTTGGATCAGTGGGGTCGAGCAGGATCTTCTTTGTCTCCTTGGCTGGCTGGAAGGCCGCATCTCTAGTCGGCTTCCTACTAGCTGGTAGTTCTTTCTTAGCCAATGTAACGTTGTGCATGATCTCGCGCTTCTCCTCGGCGGTGATGAGGGACTATGCTATCTTTGAGCCTGCCGACGCGCACTCCATCGACAACCTGAGGCAGCCAGCCATGGTGATCACGCTGTTAGGCCCCGACATCTTCGTCTTGAGGTGGGGATGGCCTTGAACTTGGTGAGGGAAGAAATCCCGAGGAGAGCATGGTAGGATCTTGTCAGGTTCACCACTTTGAACCACACCGGCTGTGGTGGAAGTTCTCCTCGGTTCCGAAGATGAGGTCCAACCGGATTTTCCCCAGCGGGGCACACGTTGGTCCCGGGAATATGCCATGGAATGCCGTGGTAGTCAGGCGCAGGTTGCGCTCACGGATGCCTAGCTTCTCTATGGAAGATCGGTAAAGCAGGTTGAGGCTACTGCCCCTATCGATAAGGACACGAGAGAAGCGTCATATGCGCTCGTTGGAGATGATGAGGGGGTCGAACACCATTGTCTAGCCCTCGGGATTCGGCAGGCGATCCGGTTGGTCCTCTCAGCTCTAGGTAATGGAGTCTCCGACCAGTTCAGGTACTAGGGGACCGGGGAAGCGATGGCGTTCACCTCCATAGAGCACTGCCTGAGGCTGTGCTTGTCGTCCGGCTCGGTCTCGAAGATGCGGTAGGCGGCATGCGGTGGAGGGTAGCTGTTATCGTTGTTGTTGTTGTTGTTGCCAGGTCCCCTAGCCGGTGGTGGTGGTCCACCGGGAGGTGGCTGCGGTGGATGAGGTAGGCCTCCTTGATCCTTCATCTCGCGGGCCAACTGCAATTCCTGATGGTGTGTGTAGCTGGTTTAAAGGGTCCGCTATGACACTTGCACGAGCCGTCAAACATTTGTTTGAAGGTGAACCACAGCTTATGCCTCCTTGTGTCGCCAGCCAGCGCATCGGGTGCACCCTCCACGACATTGACTTGCCTCGCATGATAGTGGGGCTTCTTCTATCCGGCTTGGCGGTTGCATTGGAAGCGGTTGTCGTTGCCCTGCAGCCTGGATGATCCGGCTTCTCCGCCCAGGTTACTCAGCCAGTCGCAACCTAGATCTGTGGGGATCGGTCGATCACCGGCATTCACCCGGAGGGGCTTCTTCATTGCAGCTTCAGCCATGGCGTACTGGTCTACAACCGTCATGAGCTCTGCCATGGTTTTCGGCTCATCACATAGTAGTCGGTGGCAAAGCCAGGTGCCTTCTCGTCATCCCTCCGCAAAGAAACCGATTGCCTGGCTCTCCAAGATGCCCTCGCAAGTGTTGCACAACTCGGTCCACCTGGCGAGGTACTCGTGGTCTGACTCGTGGTCGCTCTGGATTCACAGGGCCACGGCCACAGGCTTGTTCCCATGGGCGATACTGACTGTTGTGGCATAGTCGGTCAACCAGTCTTCCGGCTTCATGCTACTGTCGTACTTGGGGGTGTCCCTCAGCAGGGTGAACTTATCTAGAAATGGCTTGTTCTGGATGCGGGGTCCGAAAAAAAGCGTCCCGGTAGAATCTTCCTCCTTCGTGATGTGCGCTTGAGCTAGGAGCTCGATGCGGTCATGGGCGTCTGGGGTATCCGGACTGGGCACTCCTACCTAGCCCGAAAGACGGGAACCAGCAAGTCGTGGTGCTCCGGTTGAGGGAGGGGTGGTGGTGGGTTGCAGTTCATTGGTTGCCCTTGTTGTGGCTGGCCTTTGTGGCTCGAGTGGCGGTGCTTTCTATGGGATCTCCCTGCCGGAAGAGAGGATGCCTGCTGGGTCTCGTGGGGTGCACCCTGGCTATTGCCGGGCGGCTTGCTTCCCCTAGAGCCACTGGGGTTCTCGTGCATCTGCCGATGGCATCAGCCTGATCATCTTTGATCCGTAGAAGCTCCTGCACCTGGGCGTGTTGCCGGTCTCGCTCCTCGCCCTCCAGGTTGGGCAGCTCGTCTGCCACCGCCCGTGTCAGACGCAGGTTCTTTATGAGCGGGCTGTAGGTAGGCCGGACAAGGAGGGGTGGTGGATCTGACTCGTCGTCCCGCTCCAATCTTCCGCTTAGATCGCTGCCCCTGCGCCGCACCTACCCACGCCGACTCGGCTCTTTGGTAGCCGGAGTGTGGCCGTGAGCGCAGTCGTACTCGCACATGGTGATGTCGACCTACTTCTTGGTGGAGGCTAGGCCGATGGCCTCCCATAGGAGGAGCTCCCTCTCAATGGCGAAGTTTACGGCGTCCTCCTCCGGATTATCCCCGAGGTAAACCGTAGTGAGGAGTCGGTCGATGGCCTCTTCCACCGAATCATTCGGATATGGAGGGGCAGAAGTTCCGACTTCATCACCACCCTTCTCCTGAGGACGATGATGCTGAGTGCTAGAGCCGGCCATCATGACCTTGACGCCGCGTGAAGCAATGGGAACACCACAGTTGAGGAACATTGGCTCCACGACAGAGATTATCTCCCTAGGGAAACGCTCCGACACGATGGCAAACAGCAGGATGGAGCCGTCCATCAGGAAGGTGGATCCGGCAAAGTATGACGCATTGTTAATGACGCAGTCAAACTAGCCTAGCGTAAGCACGAGGCTAGAGGCCACGCGCTCACCAGCTGAAGTACGTGGTCCCATGCGGAACGTGACTCCGGTCGAAGTCATGTTTGCCCCCATGGTGGGCGCCAACTGTCGTTGTTTTGGAAACTGCGGTGCCTGAGAAGGCTAGATAGAGGTTTGGGAAAACGGCAGGAAGCTATCGACAGTGTCCGAAGGCGGGATCGGATACTAGCATTGTGTAATGTGACACACGAAGTACCCAGGTTCAGGGCACTCGTGTGGAGGTAACAACCCTACTCCTACAATCTGGCAATGAGAGATATCTAGAATACAAGCTGCTCCTCGAGCTGTATGGACTATCTAGCTACTGAGTGATCAACCCTTGCCACGAGAGCCTTGCCCTCCTTATATAGGTTGCAGGGAGCAATCTTACTGGCCAGTCCGGCTGGCGGGTCCCATAGGCAGGCCCCAGCTGGCTAGTCATCTACAATACCGAGTAGTGGTGGGTCTCGTTGAGAGTACGTGTCGTGCGGGTCGACGTGGGCACAGTGAACGCCGTGTGACCCCGGTGTCAGCAACTGGCCACTATGCCCTAGTCAGTGATGGCTCTAAAATATAGCCATCCACGTCCACATTTAAACTCGATATTATTCATATTTTTTATGAAATGTCTCTCTAAACCCTGCCACTAATGCCTAATGATCAAAGTGGTATGCAATCCTTTCTTTCTATTTTTCCCTACACAGATAATGTCGTTTGATGATGGGAATCACTGCATTAAAGTCAAAGATACGAGATTTCCAACAACCCAAAGAAACCAGGAGACATGAAGAGGAGGAAGACGCTTTAACGAGCAACTATACGACTGGAATAAAATTCCGGCCGTATAGTTTCGGTCATATAGTTGCCATCGACACCGCTAGGTCAAACGGATCAACTTTCGTGAAGGGACCCCTATATAAACAGACCTCGAGCGACAAGAAAAGAGCCTCTCCAGAGACCATCAGCCACCTCCAGATCTCCATCCACAACACCGAAGAGCCGCCGGAGGAATAGACTTAGATCTAATCTCTACACCACCATAGCCATATTCCACCACTTGTAATAGTAGATCTGGTCTTCGATTCGCGACATTGTAAGACTATTGCTATCAATCTCATGATTTCCACTAGAATGTTTATGATCTTTGATCTCATCTCTATGGGTGAGTAATTCTCCTTGGGCTAAGGGCTTCGGCGTAGCCATATAGCTTTTGTGCATGTTATTTATCATAGATGGGATCATGTATTAGTTTGTATGACATGATGATTATTGTATCCTCTCTTGCATCAATCTAAGAACTTGTCAGGTACCCAAGACCCCGAGGATTGAGCCAGGTATAGGGAGTATGAGTAATGACTAATCTACAGGTTGGGAACCCCAGTGATAGAAGGGGTAGTACGGATGTATGTGTGAGATTTACTTGGGATTAATGGTGACATCACTATGAATATCATTACTTCTCTTTCTTCTATGGATGAGACTAGTAGGTTATTGCTATAAGTGGTTCTGGAGGCAATAGAAATTATGGATGCACTTCCCACATATAATCTATCTTGCTCTAACAATTACATGCATACTGTATTTTTATCTTTTATTCCCATAAGATGTTTTGCACAGTTACTAGTGAAACCGAACGCCCTAGGCCCTATCTTTCCATCATCGACAACAACAAAAAGACACAAACTCTTGGTCCGGTAAAAACACAAAAGGAATTCTAAAATTCCCGAAGGTTCGTTAAAGTAACTTCACTACGCTTCTGCTTCCCGAGGATTCGATAAACCTAGGTCTACTAGGGAAAAAGAGCTATATTACTTCCGTAATCCGGATCGAAGGTATCAACCCTTTTTCTAGCATTGTTGTCGGGGAAGCAATAACATGCACAAAAGGTTAGTAGGAACCTTGCTAGTTTTAATTCTTGTTTTTAATTTTGTTAGTTTGCTTTCAATCTTTATTTGAAAAACCAAAAAATTAGTTAGTCTTTAAATTCTTGTTTTTATTATTATCATAAGTCTCTGTTTAAGGAAAAACCAAAAACATAGGAAATATGGCTGAAAAGAAGCTTGGGGTGTTTGCAACTCCCAATAATGATTATTTGCGTACTCCTATTACTCAGCCAACAATTGCTGCTGATGACTATGAAATTAGGCCCCATTATTTAAGTTTGGTTCAACCAAATCAATTTGGAGGCTCTACTGTTGAGGACGCAGGTATGCACTTGAATACTTCCGCTGAAATATGTGATATGATGCGCATAAAAGATGTTGACCCCGATGCGGTCAAATTGTGTTTATTTGCTTTCTCTCTTAGAGGAAGAGCAAAAGAATGGTTGCTAGCTTTGGCTAGAAATACTATTACATCATGGGTGGGATACTTCTTTATTTATGACTAAATTTTTCCCACCTACAAAGACTATGCACTAAGATCTAATATAACTGGTTTTAGATAGGAAGAGCGTGAGCCACTAGCGATTGCATGGGAGAGGACGAAAGAATGCTTAAGAAACTGTCCCAGCCATGGGATGGAAGATTGGTTAATCCTCCATTTATTTTATAATGCTCTTAAGCATGTATATAAGTCTATGCTTGATACTGCAACTGGAGGAACATTTATGGGTAAACATATTACCGAAGCGAAGCATCTTCTAGAAAATATGCAAGAAAACCATTCCCAATGGCATGTGTAAAGATCAAACACAAAGTAGGTGAACTCCGTCTCACCACAAGAAAATGAAGAACTCAATGCTAAACTGTATGAGCTCATATTAGCCCTAAAAGCTAAGGAAACCCAGTAAGAGCTATCTTAGAAACTAATATTCAAGAAGTAGACTTCATAGCTCATAATGATTATAACCTGGTTTGGAAGAATAATTATAATCCTAATTTTCAAAAACACTATTCTAGTCCTGCGGGTAACTCTAATAATAATATGGGATCTAGTAATGGTAGTCTCCAAGAAACACTTAAATCTTTCATAGACTCCCAAAATGAGCAAAACAATATCCTTGTTAAAATAATGGAGAACCATGATACTATGCTTGGTAAATTATCTAACCAAGTTGTAAGTTTGAGGAATGATTTGCAGGCCCTCCAAGAAAGAATGAGGATTGTTGAGGCACAACTAGGTAAGATAACCGGGAGTCAAACTCTCATTCTAGCTAAATTTGTAGGTAAATCTGAGCCCAATCATGTTGAAGACCTAAATATGATGAGAGTCCAAAGGGAGGAGCCTGAAGGACTTGATTATAGTAACACTCCCTCTCCAAGTTACACCGTTGAAGATCTTGTAAAAGGATCAAGATCAAGATTCCGGTAAGTGAAGGAAATGATGAAGCCATGTATCAACACTTTGATAATTAGGTAGCAATAAAGGTACATGAGCTTGAAGTAGAATATAAGAAAATTGCTGAAAAATTACCTGTTAAGCTTGATAATATATTTGAGACTACTATTAATATTAAAATTGGGACCAATGAGATAGCTACACTTTGTGATCTAGGTGCAAGAATTTGAACAATTCCAAAGAGTCTTTTTAATGAGTTAAATCTTGGCTCTTTTGAAATCACCGAGCTAAAATTACATCTTGCAGATTCTACCTACAAAGAAGCTGTAGGAATTAAGGAGAATACTTTAGTATACATTAAAGATTGTCCTGCTCTTATTGATTTTGTTATTGTTGACATGCCTGAAGATGCTAGTGCTCCTATTATATTAGGTCGTCCTTTCTTAAGAACTATTAAGGCTTTGATTAATCTCCATGAAGGGAATGTGAAGCTTCAATTGCCTTCGCGGGATCCTTTTGTTATTCATTTCCCTAGGAATAAGAAAGCCAAGCATGACGAAAAGGAGGTCATCACTTTTAAGGCCAACTATTTTGGAGTGGATGTTCCACTCATCTGGCCTAAGTGAGTAATATCAAGGTCAATCTATTGACCATAAAAGAGCGCCCCATGGGAGGAAACCCATGTGAAATAAAGCTTTGAGTAAAGTTTTGAAGTTTTAGTTTAAGTTATGTTTAAATAAAGAGTGCTAGAAAACTCCAGTTGAGGAGAAGAAGTTCGGTAGTACTAAAAATCATGTTATATACATGTTGTTGTTGGTCGATAATTTTAACTGTCAACTTTCTATCAAAAACAAGGTATTTTGCTAAGTTTTAGAATAAGAAGTAATTCTCGAAGAAAAGTAAAAAATTTGATGGCTACAGAGAGTTTAACGACCAACTATACGACGGGAATAAAAATTCCGGCCATACAATTCCGGCCATATAGATACTTTTTCCATCGACAATTTTTCTTTCAAAAGTACTAATGGTTTAACGACCAACTATACGGAGGGAATAAAAATTCCGGCCGTATTGCTCCGATCATATAGATATTGATGCATTCGTAAAAATTCTTTTCCAGGTATAAACGGTTTGACGACCAAATATATGGTGGCAACATATTGTTCCGGCCGTATAGCTGCGCCGCCAGCTGGAAACCCTAAAATTATTACAGCAGGCCAACTATACGGTGGGAACACATTGTTCCGGCCATATAGTTCCGCCCGTATAGTTGCGTCCGACCACAAAAATGCCACGGGAGGTACATCTAACCCCAAAACTTCAATCCTTTTTCTTTCTTCTACCTCCAAACTCTCTCAAAACCTCAAGAAATTTTCATCTCTACTCAATTTCGTTCGATTTCCTCGCACACAAGTGATCTATGGTATGTTTCTCCTCCGATCCTCTAGTTACTTTTTGCAAATTCATCTTCGATCCATTGTCATTATCAATCTAGGGTGATACCTACTATGAACTAATTGCCACAATTGTCTTACCTAGATTATTATTTTGAGGGGATTCTTTAGTGTGCTATGATGAGGAATATGTTTTGCTTATTATTGTTGGATCAAAAGGTTATATTTTTACCTTTCCTAGTTATTTTTAGATGATGAACACAAGGAGCCAAACTCGTGCTCATGCCGCCGCCAGTGATTCTCGGGCTAGCACTCAAGAATGCATGGGGATACGGTTCAGGAATGAGCTCCAACGTGATCACTTCGACAAGATCAAGAACTGAGAAGTGAAGGCAACCAAGTGGGCTTGCCCCATTATATTGAACCAACTCGGTATTTCTAATGACTTTAATTTACTTTGCAATAGGGTTGGCCTGCAAAAATTTGTATTCAATGATGTGCCTACTTATTGCCGGTTAACCATTGAATTTTTAAGTTCTTTGCAAAGCACCATTAAACTATGGCATAGAGAAGACCGGATTTCTTTTCGGCTCATGAACAACAATTATACTTTCTCAATAGATGAATGGTGTGAATGATTTAATTTTCTAAACAATAATGATAATGACTTGCGCGCATCCTTTACTAGATTAGACCCTTCCCTAGTACAATATTATAATAGAATGAGCTTCACTTCTAGAGTGAGCAAGAGGAAGCATATTCAACATCCTGCAGTTCGCTATTTGTTCTATGTTATTGCTAACATCTTGTAGGCACGTAATGAGTCCATGAGACTCAATGAGGAGGACATCTTAGTCCTTGCAAAGGCTGCTTTCAACATTTGCAACTTTTCACTGAACTTGGGCACAATCCTTGTGCGCTACCTGGAGCACCAATCCTCCCAAATTCAAGAACCAATCACATGTGGAGGCGTCAGCACCGTGCTTGCCATTGCCCTAGGCATCAACCTAGGTGAGTTGTAACCTGTGCTAGGTGAGCGACGTGTTAGTTTCTCTACTTTAAAAGCTTGTGGAATGCTCACTAGGAGAGGTGCGTTTATTACTTGCATATTGCTGGAGCTGGGCGTATCTACGCCGCTCCTATGCCTAGTGGTCTTTTCTCTATCGAGGAAGGATGTTTTATATATGACTTGTAGGTTGAGCAACACCAACCCGAGGAGGAGATTTCAGACAAGGATGATGACGAAGAAGAGGAGAAATAAGTTCCTTATCAAGGGGAGCAGCCATCAACAGGGTTTGTTACATACAAAGACTTCCAAGAACTTGGAGGGATTGTTGAGAGGATGCATAGCCTCACTTTGAACCTCCGAGAATCAGCTAGTAATTTATCAACTCAATTTGTGAACTGGAGTTCTGACTTTTTCCCGCAACCACACTAATTTGAAGGGCTTGCAAAAGCCTAAGCTTGGGGAAGTTTCCTCATTTATCTTTATTTGGCGTTCATTTGCTTTTATTTATTTCGAGGTTATGTTTTTATTTCGAGTTACGTGTTGGTTTCCCCAGCACTTTATCTATAGTTATTTCTATTTTCTTTTGAGATTTTCTAGCCGAGCTTTGCCGCCAATTTTCTATTCTTTAATTCCCTCTCTTAAAAATAGCAAAAAGATTTCTCCATTTATCTTTATTTTCCCTCTTCTTTCTTCTCTTTTTGCCTCGAGGTTCTCATGTATTTGCAGTAAGAGTGATAGATGAGTTTCCAAGAAACTAATCAAAAAGGAAGAGAGAAGTGGAACCTAACATGAGACGTATGTCTTATCACTCCCCACTTTTGAAGTTTGAGAAACCCATGGTAGTTAGTAGTAAATGTGGAGATATTATAGTGGTCGAGTGGGTCTTTGTATTGTAGTAAAATTTTGTTTGCACGGGTATTTATTTGGGTACGTTTTGTTACAGCTCTTGTAGTTAACCAAGTCTTGCCTAAAAATTTGCAAGAAAAAGTCTCACAATTGAAGGCTTGGGTGTTGTGGTGTTTAGTCTTGAAGGCTTATTTCTAGAGACACTCAACACCACGGAATATAATGATTGACTTGATAGATCTCTTTAAAAGGATTTGTTCGATTGAAATAATGTTTAGTGGTTTTTGTGAGCATGCCAACGTTTGACTTGTGAATCATAAGAATGATATAGCTTTATGCGTGTCAAACTTCATGGGATGCCAACAACTCCGCTATCCTACGAACAATCTTTATGGAGGAAACTCCTAGATTTTGGCTATGAGTTGATTAAACATATGTAGCAGCAATGCTATAATGGGTAAGATTCTTGGCACTCCCGGGTAGCTGTGATCATGATGGAATCACTCCTCTGGCTATTATGAGTAATCATTGTACAAAAGGAACAAAAACCTTGGTAATGCCACGAGTGTCCATCACAGCCCGATAAACTAAATAAAATCTTTAGCATGCTCTCAATTACTTAAGAACTGAAATTCTTGAAGGACAATGAATATAAAAGTAGTGCTTGAAGAGTCTTGATTTATTGGTGTGGGAGAATTGAGATACTCTAGTATATATGCTTTTCATGACAACTCTCACACTCTCAATTTTACATGATTATACTTTATTGTTCAAAGGCAAACCTATGAGTTGATTACATTACACGGAATAAAGTTTACTCATTTGAATCATCCATGTTAACAATAGTTTTGCTGCTCTATAAGGATGCATAAAAACCCGTATGATATGCTTGCCATTACTCTATCTATGCTGAAATTTTTCAGATTTATAAAGTGGAGGAAACATGAGACTATCAATCATGAGTAAGATCATCATCTCGTTATTTCAGTTTAAATGCTGAGTTCCTTTATAGTTTTGTTTTTTTTGCTCGAGGATGATCAAGGTTAAGCTTGGGGAGGTTGATGGATCTGAAATATAGCCATCCACATCCACATTTAAACTACATATTATTCATATTTTTGATGAAATATCTCTCTAAACCCTTCCACTAATGCCTAATGATCAAAGGGGTCTGCAATCCTTTCTTTCTATTTTTTCCTGCGCAGATAATGACGTTTGATGATGGGAATCACTACATTAAAGTCAAAGATACGAGATTTCCAACAATCCGAAGAAACAAGGAGTGGTGAAGAGGAGGCAGACACTTTAACGACCAACTATACAACCAGAATAAAATTCTAAACATATAGTTCCGGATTATAATTGCCATCGACACCGCTAGGTCAAAACGAACAACGTCCATGAAGGGACCCCTATATAAAGAGGCCTCGAGCGACGAGCAAAGAGCCACCCCAGAGACCATTAGCCACCTACAGATCTCCATCCACAACACCGAACAGCCGCTCCAGAGACCATTAGCCATATTCCACCACTTGTAATAGTAGATATGTTCTTCGATTGCCGACATTGTAAGACTATTGCTATCAATCTCATGATTTCCACTACAATGTTTATGATCTTTGATCTCATCTCTATGTGTGAGTAATTCTCCTTGGGCTAAGGGCTTCGGCCTAGCCATGTAGCTTTTGTGCATGTTATTTATCATAGATGGGATCATGTATTAGTTTGTATGACATGATGATTATTGTATCCTCTCTTGCCTCAATCTAAGGCCTGTCAGGTACCCAAGACCCTGATGATTGAGCTAGGTATAGGGAGTATGAGTAATGACTAATCTGCAGGTTGGGAACCCCAGTGACAGAAGGGGTAGTACGGCTGTATGTGCGGGATTTACTTGGGATTAACGGTGACGTCACTACCCGCATATAATTTATCTTTCTATAATAATTGCATGCATACTTTATTTTTATCTTTTATTCTCATCAGATGTTTTGCACACCTACTAGTAAAACCGAACACGCTAGGCCCTTTCTCTCCATCATCGACAAAAACAAAAAGACGCAAACTCTTGGTCCGGTAAAAACACAAAAAGAATTCTAAAACTCCCGAAGGTACGTTAAAGTAACTTCACTATGCTTCTGCTTCCCGAGGATTCAATAAACCTAGGTCTACTAGGGAAAAAGAGCTATACTACATCTGTAATCCGGATCGAAGGTAGCAGTCAACCACAAAGTCTTTTGCATGGTCTTGTAGTGGTGTGTCTTGTCACTATACCAGGGCATACCACGCACTGTGCAGCACGTCACCTTGCCTTGATTACATCCGGCTACAGTTGTATAGCCGGATCGGCGTGTTGCCGCCTTCCTTGTTCCGGCTACCAGACGTAGCTGGATCCATGCGTCTGTGTTTGGCAAGGATCTGCTAGCCGGCCGTGAGCTGTGTGCCTTTATTCTTGTCCGGCCAGGCTACCCGAGGGTCATCCCCCTGAAAGGTTGCATCACCACACCCAATTGAGTGTGTGTGGCAATGTGGATCAGTGTGGTTTGGAAAAGAACACATGCAATGGAACTCCCTGTGTTAAACCATAGTCATAAAGCCCTAGAACATACTGGAATGCAAAATTGGAATGCAATGGAGCACCAGTGTAACAGAGGTTGCATCACCACACCCACTTGAGTGTGTGTAGCCATGTGGATCAGTGTGGTTTGGAAAAGAACATATGCAATGACACAGCATGTGTCAAACCATGGTCCGAAATCCCTAGAACAGGCTAGAATGCAACATTGGAATGCAATGCAGCATTCGTATGAGAGAGGTGGCATCACTATACCCACTTGAGTGTGTGTGTCCATGTGGATCATTATAGTTTGGAGAAAACACGCAATGACACTCCATGTGTCAAACCATGATAGAAATCCCTAGAACATGCTAGAAGGCAACATTGGAATGCAATGGAGCACTAGTGTGAAAGAGGTTGCATCACCACATCCACTTGAGTGTGTGTGGCCATGTGGATCATTGTGGTTTTGAAAAAACACATCCAATGATACTTCATGTGTCAAACCATTGTCAAAAATCCCTAGAACATGCTGCAATGCAACATTGGAATGCATTGGAGCACCAATTGTAAAGATGTTGCATAACCACACCCACTTGAGTGTGTGCGTCCATGTGGATCAGTGTGGTTTGGAAAACATCACATGCAATGCCACTCCATGTGTCAAACCATGGTCAGAAATCCCTAGAACATGCTGGAATGCCACATTGGAATGAAACGGAGCACCAGTGTGACATAGGTTGCATCACCACACCCACTTGAGTGTATGTTGTTGAGCCACGTAGAGATAAACAAAACATGTTCCCTACGTAGGACTCCCAAGATCTAGCTCAGGTGATAGACCACAAGATTTACCACTAGACGCGCATGTGCGGATTATTGATGAAGCACGTCAGTTGATGCCATGCTGAACGATCCCCATACAGGATGTCCAGATCCCCACAGACCTCCTTGTCCCTAGTGCCGCACGTGCAACACCTCTACAGGTATCCACATGTACAGGAAGGAGCTCCGTGCAGAGCACTGCTAGATCCTGTCTAGCCCAAAATGGGAGTGGAGAAAATGACGGCTAGGTCAGGGACAGTCCCTTGTCACTCCACTTATATACACTCTCTAGCAAGTTGTGCCAACTCCCAAGTGCCGTAAAGTCAAAATACAAACCTTTCTCAATGTGACTTTCGTCCAAGTCCCTTTGCCTCATGATATATCTTGTAAAGCTACAGGCGAGTTGTTGCCATCCCTTTAATAGCTCAACTCTCTCTTCTCGTTCCGTGATATATGATTCATTGGAATAACACTTAGTCCAACTCCTTGGTTAATGCTTAACCAAGTCGCGCATGGCCATACTTCTGAATCATATCACACGAGAGATCCCAGAGAATATCTCTCCATTACAGAGGGGCAAATCCCATCTTGGTGATCCATGTTACGCAGCTTGCTTCACAAACAACCCGAACCCTACCTTTATAACTGCCCATTTACGGAACAGCGTTTGATAGGACCTAAGCTGGCAATCCACAACTCGGATCATGCGATCAACTCAGGTCGAAGGATTCCATTGCTTGAGAATACAAATGAAAACATGCTCGTTGCATCTCAACTATGGGTCATTCCGATTTGCTAAACTCTTTAGCCGAATCAGTGTAAGTCGGAATAGCATCACCATGCCCATGACAAGTGGAACCGAGTCATCAGCTGACTTACACATTAGTCTAAGTTGTGTGTCCAGCATAACCTCAATGACCAAGGACAACTAGTATGAATAACATGAATATATAGTTCCACAATCGAATCACATATTCAATGATACATATCAGTAGTTCATACATGGACAATAACTTTATGAATACATTGGGAATAACATCATACATGATTGCCTCTATGGCATATTCCCGATAGTCTCCCACTTGCACTAGAGCCAATCATCCGACATCACATGTCAAGGTATCTAATGCCCATAGCTCTCAGGTGCGCCTCATGCTTCGGCTGTGGAAGTGGCTTTGTCAACGGATCCGCAATATTTGCATCCATGTGTACCTTGCATAACTTGATATCACCTTGATGCACGAACTAGCGAATAAGGTGGTACCACATGAGTATATGTTTGTTCTTCTGGTGTTGTCTAGGTTCCTTGGCTTGTGCAATAGCACCATTATTGTCACAATATATGTCTAATGGATTGGATGAGCCCTGAACCACACCAAGATCCATGAGGAAATTCCTCATCCAAATGGCTTCCTTTGCCTCCTCCGAGGCAACAATATACTCAGCCTCTGTTGTAGACGCAGACACCGTCTCTTGATTGGAACTCTTCCAGCTCACAGCCCCTCCGTTTATCACAAACACATATCCGGATTGCGAATGAGAATCATCCGAGTCAGTGAGATAAATCGCATCCGTGTAACCCCTTACACTGTTCATCCTCAACTCCATAAACTAGGAACATATCCTTAGTCCTTCTCAAGTATTTAAGGATATTTTCAGCTGCTGCCCAGTGGATCTCTTCAGGGTCAGCCTGGTATATGCTCACAACACTTAGAGCATAGGAAACATCCGGCCTAGTACAAATCATAGCGTACATGATGGATCTGACTGCAGAAGCATACGGAATCCCACTCATCCAACTTCGCTCATCAGTTGTCGAAGGACACTGAGTCTTGCTAAGTTTTACACCATGGGACATTAGTAAGAACCCCTTCTTAGACGATTCCATGTTAAACTTCTTCAACACTTTGTACAATTATGTACTCTGACTCAATACAATGAGCCGCCTTGATCTATCTCTATAGATCTGGATTCTTAGTATATAAGTTGCCTCACCCAAGTCTTTCATTGAAAAACTCTTTTCCAACGATTCCTCGGTTTCTTGTAACATGTTGACATCATTTCCAATCAGTAATATCTCATCCACATATAAGATCATAAAGTTTACTTTGGTCCCACTAAACTTCTTGTATAAAAAAGAATCTTGATCACTCTTGATGAAGCCAAACGATTTGACTACTTCATCAAAGCAAATATTCCAACTCCGAGATGCTTGCTTCAACCCATAAATGGATTTCCGAAGCTTGCATACCTTGTCAGCATTAGCCAGATCAACAAAACCCTCGGGCTATATCATATACACATCCTCGGTTAAATTTCCATTAAGGAAAGCCGTCTTGACATCCATCAATCATATCTCATAGTCGAAATAGGCTGCTATAGCTAACATGATCCGAACTGACTTAACCATCACCACGGGAGAGAAAGTCTCATCGTAGTCAACTTCGTGAACTTCTCAGAACCCTTTCGCGACAATTCGTGCTTTATAGATAGAAATGTTTCCATCCATATCAGTTTTCTTCTTAAAGACCCATTTGCACTCGACAGGTCTTGCACCGTCTGGCAGATCAATCAAGTTCCAAACTTGATTTTCATCCATGGACTTAACTCGGATCTCATGGCTCCAAGACATGACTCAGAATCCGAACCCATCATCGCTTCCGAAAAAGTTACCGGCTCATCATTGTCCAACAGTAACACATCACGAACACTTCGCAATGTAGCTGATCTTCGCAGTGTCGGTGCAGTTGCCGGCTCAGGTACCACGACCGGCTCAACCTCAAAGGTTTTTGCCGACTCGCTCCTGGCCGGTACCTCTCAAATTTCTCCGAGCTGCACCGTGCTCCCACTGACTCCCCGACTGAGAAACTCTTTCTCAGGGAAGACACCGTTCTGAGCGACAAAAACTTTGCCGTCTTCTCGGTTGTAGTTGTAGTAGCCCAAGGTTTCCCTCGCATACCCCACGAAAATACACTTATCCGACTTGGTTGTAAGCTTGTCTGACTGAAGTCGCTTGACAAAAGCTTCACAACCCCAAATCTTAAGAAAAGACAAACTTGGCTTCTTGCCAGTCCACATCTCATGCGGTGTATTCTCTACCAACTTTGATGGTACTCTGTTTAGTGTGAACGCCGCAATTTCTAGATAATAACCCCAAAATGATAAAGACAGATATGTCCGACTCATCATTGATCGTACTATGTCTAACAAGGTCTGATTCCGCCTTTCTGATACACCGTTTCTCTGTGGCGTTCCCGGTGGAGTGAGCTGCGCAACTATTACACAACTCTTCTGATGGTCATCAAACTCATGGCTCATGTACTCGCCTCCTCGGTCTGACCGAAGAAACTTTATTTTCTTGCCGAGTTGATTCTGTACCTCATTCTAGAATTCCTTGAATTTTTCAAAGGCTTCCGACTTATGTTTCATCAAGGTAATGAAGTACTCATAACCACCTTTAGCTATCGTGCTCATCGGGCCACATACATCACTATGTATTAGTCCTAATAAGTCAGACGCCCTTTCAAAACTCTTTGCAAAAGTTTTCTTGGTCATCTTGCCGAGTAGGCAGGATTCACATGTCTCGAATGACTCCAAGTCGAACAAAGTTAGGAGTCCATCATCATGGAGATTCTTCATGCGTTTCCAACTTATATGACCAAGACGACAGTGCCAAAAGTAAGTCATATTCAGATCATTTGGTTTCAACCTTTTAACATTTATATTATAGACAGATGTACCATCAAGATTCAAAATAAACAACCCATCCTGGACGGGTGAAAAGCCGTGAAACATATCATTCAAATATAAAGAACAACCATTATTCTTAATATTCGACTCATAGCCTTGTCTCATCAAACATGAGGCAGAAATAATGTTTTGACTAAGCACTGGAACACAATAACAATTATTCAGCTCCATTAAGAATGTAGAAGGTAAATGAAGTTGCATCGTGCCGACTTTCAACGCGGCGACTCTCGCTTTGTTATCGACTCGAATGTTAACCTCGCCTCTCGCCACACTCCTAGTTCTTACAAGTCCCTGCAACGAGTTGTAGATGTGAAGAACTGATCCGATATCATATACCAAAGAACTCTCAGGTGCATCAGCAAGATAAATGTCTATAACATTGCAAACAAGCGTACCTGAGCCGGAAGTCACATCTCCACTCTTGGCTTTATCAGCCAGATACTTCCTGCAATTCCTCTTCAAGTGGCCATCCGCAAGCAATCGAAGCAAGTGGATCCGGCTGCAGGAGATGGCTTAGTCCCTGAGGAAGCGCTTTTGGCGCGGTCCTCAGCCTTACCACCTGACTTAGCCTTCTTCTTCTTAGTCAAAGGACTCTTATTGAACTTAGCCTTATTCTGCACCATCAACACTTGATTGGCGCCTTTCTTGAGATCCACCTCTGCCTGCTTGAGCATCCCATGTAATTCAGTGAGCTTCTTATCCATACCATGCATGTGGTATTTCGATATGAACTGACCATACAGACTATGAAGAGAGTTCAGAATTATGTCCGTAGCGAACTCTTCGCTAATGGGGTAGCCTGACCTTTCCAGAGACCGCACATAATGAACCATCTTGATCACATGCGGACTCAGTGGATACCATCCTTAAGCTTGCAACTCAACAAAGCCTGAGAGACTTGATACCTCTCAGTCTTTGCCTAAGCCGAGAACATACTTTTGAGGCTTTCGATCATATTGTAGGCCTCTACATTCTCGAACTGCTGCTGCAAGTCCGGTTCCATGTGAGCAAGCATAAGACAGCTAATCTCCGTGGATTCATCACAAATCCTACGGTAGTGTTGGGGGGATGACCCCCGGGTAGGCCAAGACGGGACCAGCCGGCCAGCTCCAAGGAGCACATGCCATCTGGACCCCGGTCAAGGAACCACAGCCGGGTGGAATCTCCACCCGACCCGCATTCAAGTTTCCCCGGTTGGCCCTTCTAGCTGGGTAGCCAGAAGAACTGGCCAGGAGGCCGCTCCTAGCTTGCCGCCTCGGATCCGTTAGTCATGGTACGGTGGGGATGACGCTCCTTGCTGAGTGCACCCTTGACTGGACAGACTGGCTGGCCTAGCCGGCGCTACTAGACAACTGCGCCAAAGCTGGCGGCTGACGAGCAAAGCAAGGGCTGACAAGGAAAGCCCCAGCTTACGCATAAAGAACCAGCTGACGGATAAAGATCCGGATGACGAGTAAAGCAGGGGTGCTGGACACTGAAGCGTGGACCTCCCTGTACTGGAGGCCTGACTGGACCCGGGACTACCGTTTGGCCCTGTCCAGCCAGCCCAATTTGCAAGGCACAAATCCAAACAGTAAACCCTAGAACCCACCTTGTAAGCTACCTGCTCAACCTGTATATAAGGGGGGTAGTGCTAGGGTTCTAGGTAACCAGAAAATAGACAGAAGAAGAAGGACTTAGATGATTCCAAGCAAGAAGTAGTTAAGGAAACAGCTCAAGGAGCATCTGTATTGGGCATTCGCCCCCTTTGATAGTAGATCGTTGAAGGAGTAGGAGTTTTACCTCGCTAAGAGGGCTCCGAACCAGGGTACATCGCTGTGTTTCCAGTATCTATGCCCAACCCATTGCGAGTAGCCACCGATAGCATCCTGATTGTCCCCTTCATGCCATCCCCGATGGTACTGCCGTGTTCCACACCCCGATAGTTGGCGCCCACCATGGGGCACAGCGCTTTGGCTAGAATCATCTTTTGCATGGGATTTCCACTCGTCGCCGGTGAGCCTTGTCCTCACTCGGGCCTCGTCCTCACTCTTGGATCCTACGACTGCGTCCTCGACAACGCGTCCTACTTCGCTGAGGGGGTTTTCCCAAGCGAGGGCTCCATCATGCACATCAGTGAGCACTGCGTCTACGTCATCACCGTCCCTGAGGCCTTCCCTCATGAGGTCATCACCATCTTCGGTACACCCCCTGGCTTCTCCACCTCACGCATCACCAGCGGCAGCGTCGAGGTAATGATGGCGGGCTCGGTAGAAAACCGTCGCCCACCTCTAGAGTGCAACATGGACATCTGCGCCACCAACTCACGCCTCTCAAACCCAGACTTGATCCACGCATCCATCGAGCATCTCTACAACCCCATCACCCCCATCGAGGCGGATCCAGCTGCAGCTGCGGCGACCCTGGAGACTACCCGCCAGAACCTTCTAGAGGAAGCTGGCAAGGTGGTGGCCACCCATCAACGGATGAACGCCACCATGCGGGAGTACAACGTCGTGCACAGCTTCGCGCGCCTGCCTGGCACCAGCCGCCTGGCCCGGCCACAAGTCTAGAACCTTGGTTCAGGTATGGATCGCGCCGCTGATCCGAGCACGCCCACGGTGCAGCAGGTCTACAACATCCCCGCCAAGAACATGAGGGACACGGAGGTGGCAGTTGCAGAGCTAAGCCACCTGGAGGACAAAGAACTGCTCCGTCAACAAGCGCGTGTCCAGCTCCTCGTGGTCACAGCGAACAAGCAGCAGGCCGAGGCAGAACTCAGCATGGCTGGCAACAGCAGAACCCAGCCGGCTCGCCGGATGGCGGATCCAGCTGCAGATGGCAGCAAGGTATCTTCCCCAAACGGCGCGAGGCAGAGCAACGCCCCACGCGGTGGATCTGCAGGCCGTGGACACAATGCACACGATGTGACGGCGGTTACCAGCAAAAACTACAAGCCGGCCGACGAAGCCGGAAAAGGCCAAGCGCTACCCAAGTCCGGCCTATCTTGCCGGCTAGGACCGCTCAAGCCGGATGGACAGCAAGAGCGCGCGCACGAATCGACATGCTAGTCTAGTCACGCGTGCTGGAGAAAGAAAGTCCAGCTGGTCCAAGATGCTTGGGACCGCGCATCCGAAACGAGCCATTTCCAAAGGGATTTTTGCTCCCAAGGGATACGCCAAAGTACAACGGCTCGGTCAAGCCAGAGGACTGGCTGGTGGACTACACCACCGCCGTAGGCATCACCAATGGAAACCATCGGGTAGCAGTACGCTACGCCCCTCTCATGCTCCTCGACTCAGCCAGAACGTGGCTCAACAGCCTCCCCGACAACAACATCAACGCTTGGATCGATTTCTAGCAGGCGTTCGTTCGCAACTTCACCGGCACCTACAAGCGGCCAGGCCGGCCTGGCGAGCTTGCTCTCTGCATGGACGGCCTAGATGAATCCGATCGCTCCTACATCACCCGATGGATGAGCATGCACAACTCCTGTGAGGGGGTACGCGAACATCAGGCCGTTGATTTCTTCATCAACGGCTGCAGAGGCGGCACTATGCTCAAGCATAAGCTTCGCGGGGTGGAACCCACAACCATGTCACAGACCATGGTCATCGCGGACAAGTACGCCACGGATGACGCGGCAATGAAAAGATCCGTCCTGGTGGATGACCAAGGGCAAATAATCGTCGATGTCGCCATAGATCGGTGCCAGTCGGAGGGAAATGGCCACAATTCCAGGTAGCATGATAACTGCCACGGCAAAAGAAAGGACGACCAGCCGGACAACCAATATGGCTCCAGGCAGGTGGCGGTAGTGCAGGAGGATTCGGCTGTAGGCGGAAGCCTGAGACAAAAGCCTGATGACCGGCCTCCACGGCCCAAGTACATCATTGAGTAGATGCTTGATGGGCCATGCAAGTTCCATAGCGGAGGCAACAAGCCAACCACGCATACCACACGCCAGTGCACCTAGACGAAGAAAATGGCGAAGATTGTTGGCGCACCGGCTGGACATGCGCCAACTCCTCCAGCCGGCGAGCCGCCAGGCGAACGCAATAACCAGCGTCGAAGGGAAGGTGATGATAACAACTACCCCCGCCAGGTGGGAAACTACCACATCTTTACCACGGAGCCAGAGACCAAGCACAACAAGAGGCACCACGAGGCGGAAGTGAATGCGATCGTTCCTCCTGTTCCCTAGTACCTCAACTGGTTGGAGCAAGAAGTTGCATGGAGCCAGAAGGACCAGCCAACTGAACTGCCTAACCCAGGCACCTACGCGATGGTTTTGGATCCTATCATTGTCTCCCAGAAGCATTCCTGCATATTCTCCCGCTTCCTCGTAGATGGAGGGAGCAGCATCAACCTCATGTACCGCAACTCGCTCGACCGGCTCGGTATCAGCGAGTCACAACTGGAGCCGTCAGGGACCTCCTTCCATGGAGCCGTCCCAGGCCCATCGCACTCCCCAATCGGAAAGATCCGGCTGGATGTCATCTTCGGCATGGAGGACAACTTCCGCCACGAGCCCATCTAGTTCGAGGTGGTCAACCTCTGCAGCGCGTACCAGACAATCCTGGGATGCCCAGCGCTCACCAAGTTCATGGCGGTACCACATTAAGCGTACATCAAGATGAAGATACCAGAGCCTAAGGGCGTCATCACCGTGGTTGGTTGCTACAGACGGTCTGTGGAATGTGCCATGGACGGGTCCAAGATAGCAGAGGCCATGATCATCGCGGAGGAAAAACATGTAATCATGCAGAACGTGGCGGCCCTGCAGAAGGACATGTCGGCTGGCGAGCCCAAGGCGGCCGGAGAGGCACAATTCAAGCTGTCCAAGGGCACGAGGAAGATCCTGCTGAACGAGGCCTAGTAGGACAAGTTCGTCCTGGTCAGAGACGGCCTTGACAGCAAATAGGAAAGCACGCTCGTCGACTTCCTCCGTGAGAATCGGGATATATTCTCATGGTCCCCCAAGGACATGCCAGTTGTTCTGAGGGAGCTCGTCGAGCACTCTTTACATGTTAGGCTGGATGCAAAGCCGGTCAAACAGTCACTGCGCCGCTTCGTGGAAGAAAAAAGAAGAACAATTGGGGACCAGATCACACGACTGCTCGCAGCCGGATTCGTCATGGAGGTTTTCCACCCGGAATGGCTGGCAAACCCCGTACTAGTGCTGAAGAAGAACAAGACTTGGCGCATGTGCGTTGACTACACCAGTTTGAACAAAGAATGCCCCAAAGATCCATTCGCCATGCACAGGATAGACCAAGTGATCGATTCCACGGCCGGCTGCGAGCTGTTGTCGTTTCTGGACGCGTATTGTGGCTACCACCAGATTCGGCTGAATCCTGCTGATCAAATAAAGCCAGCATTCATCACTCCTTACGGAGCCTACTGCTACACCACAATTCCGTTTGGACTGAAGAATGTTGGAGCAACATACCAACGCTACATGTAGAAGTGTTTGCAGACTCAGATCGGCAGAAACATACATGCCTACGTGGATGATGTGGTGGTCAAGACCAAGGAACGACAGACACTCCTAGAGGATCTGAAGGAAACATTCACCAACCTCTGTCGGTTCTAGATGAAGCTGAACCTAGAGAAGTGTGTGTTCGGCGTCCCAGCCGGCCAACTCCTCGGTTTTCTCGTATCTGAGCGAGGAATCGAGGCGAACCCGGAGAAGATCGGCACAATCGAGCGCATGCAGCCGCCCAAGAACTTGAGAGATGTCCAGAAGTTCACTGGATATCTGGCCTCCCTCAGCCGGTTCATCAGCTGGCTGGGCAAGAAAGCACTCCCACTATACCAACTCATGAAGAAGATGGACAAATTCGTCTGGACATCACAGGCAGATGAAGCCTTTCGCGGCCTCAAGCGTATGCTCACCTCACCACCTATTCTGGCAGCACCGGCAGCAAAGGAACCCATGTTGATGTACATCACAGCGACGAACATGGTTGTTAGTGTGGTACTGGTAGTGGAAAGGCCAGAAGAAGGAAAGGCGCAGCCGGTGCAACGACCGGTGTATTACTTGAGTGAGGTACTCTCGCTCTCGGAGCAGAATTACCCTCATTACCAGAAGCTAGTGTACGGCGTGTACATGGCCGCCAATAAACAGAAGCACTACTTCCAATATCATTCCATCCGGTTGGTGGCACTAGCGCCACTCTCGGAGATTATCGGCAACATAGATGCCATAGGCCGGGTGGCAAAATGGGCCATAGATATCGCCGCCCACAACATACAGTACGAGCCAAGAATGGCGATCAAGTCTCAGGACTCGGAGCGTTTCCTCGTCGATTGGGCAGAAACACAGAACCTGCCACCTTGCGCTGACTCCACACATTGGAAGCTTCATTTCGATGGCTCTAAGTTGTATGGAGGGCTCGGAGCCGGAGTGTTCATCACCCCTCCAAAAGGAGACCGGCTGGAATACGTGTTGCAGATCCACTTCCGCGCGTCCAACAACGTCGCTGAGTATGAGGCGCTCGTCCACGGCCTCAATATTGCAAAGGAAATAGGCATCCGACACATCCTATGCTTCGGCGATTCTGATCTGGTGGTGCAGCAAGTGTCAGGTGATTGGGACGCGAGAGATGCAAACATGGCCATATATCATTTCTTCGTACAACAGCTATGCGCCTGTTTTGAAGGATGCGAGTTTCACCATGTTCCCAGGGTAAACTACGAGGCCGCGGACACGCTCGCCCGCATCGGGTCAACAAGACAACAAATTCCACCTGGAGTCTCCCTTGAGCACCTGCGCAAGCCATCAATCACGCTGTCTCCCGAATCCGACTCCATAATGATGGATACGGACCCGGGGACTGCTGGCTCCAAGACCTTCAGGATGGTTGCACAGCACCCGAGGACTGCTTCGCCGCACCCGGGGACTGCCGGCTCCAAGACCTCTGCGACGGATGCACCGAACCCGGGGACTGCTTCGCCGCACCCGGGGACTGCCGGCTCCAAGACCTCCGCGACGGCTGCACCGCACCCAGGGACTGCCAGCTCCAAGGCCTCCGCAATGGCTCCACCGCACCCGAGGACTGCCGCCTCCAGCCTAGAGGCTGCCGGCTCCGCCGCTCTACCCGGTCGGCCTCCAGACGAGCCCGACTCGGTCATCCGGGAAGAAGTGAATCTGCTGATGCAGGCGGTGTACGCCATACGGGAAATCCCAACATGGGCCAAGCCGTTCATGGATTTCCTGGCCAAAGGAGAGCTGCCCGAAGAAGGGGTACTGGCAAGATAGGTAAAGCGTAGGGCTAGCGCATATACCATCATCAACAACGAGCTCTACAAGCGCAGCGTTGGCGATATCAACGATGTGTGAACCAAGAGGAAGGTATCCGGCTGCTGGTTGACATCCACCAGGGCAAATCCGGACACCACACATCATCACGAGGCATAGTGGCAAAGGCATTCCGCCATGGGTTCTACTGGCCCACGTCACTGGAAGATGCGGAGCAGATCGTCAAATCATGCAACAGGTGTCAGCAGTTCAGGCAGCAGAAGCACACTCCGTCCGCAGCACTCAAGACGATCCCCATCACCTGGTCGTTCGCCGTCTAGGGGCTGGACATGGTTGGCCCTTTCAAGACGACCAGATCTAGCATGACCCACTTGCTGGTGGCGGTGGACAAGTTCACCAAGTGGATAGAGGCAAAGCCAATAAAGAAGCCGGATGGACCAACAGTGGTCCAGTTCTTCATAGACATAATTACACGCTTTGGCTACCCCAATAGCATCATAACCGACAACGGCACAAACTTCGACAAGGGAGCTTTCGCGCGATTCTGTGGAGATAAGGGCATCTGCCTAGACCTCGCATCTGTGGCACATGCCTAGTCCAACGTGCAGTGCGAGCAAGCAAATGGCCTGGTACTAGCCGGAATCAAGCCCCGGCTGATCGAACCACTGATGCGATCCCCCGGCTGTTGGATTGAGGAGCCGCCGGCTGTACTCTGGAGCCTTCGCACCATGCCAAACTAGTCCACTGGCTATACCCCTTTCTTCCTCGTCTACAGGGCGGAGGTGTTTCTGTCCACTGACATCGAGTTCGACGCACCTCGCAAGTTTCTCTACAAAGAACAACAAGCCAAAGAAGCACGGGAAGACATCGTCGATCTCATGGAAGAAGCGTGCGAGCTGGCCTTGTCCAGATCCACCATCTACCAACAAAACTTGTGTGAGGGTGACCTGGTGCTAAGGCTAGTTCAAGACACCAAGGGGATGCACAAGATGTCTCCTCCTTGGGAGGGCCCGTTCATCATCAGCCGGGCACTACAGAACAACTCGTACTACCTCATCGATGCCCGCAAGCTGGAAAAGAACAAGATGGATCACTCAGGCGAAGAAACTGAACGCCCATGGAACGCAATCCTTCTTCGCCCATTTTACACTTGAGCAAGAAGTGTATGTATCTTACCCTCATGTAACAAACACGCATGGGAGCCTCAACACAGTCTTGGGGACTCCACCATAAATAACAAGTCATGTTGCACAAGTTAGTTTTCCGGCTGCATTACTTTAACCTCGGAGCCGGCGATCCATCTCAGGGACTTGCCGGTTGGCCCAGACGGCTGCGCGACCCACGCGGCAAAGTACTGTATGCGGTTCCTAAGGCTTCCTCTTCGGGTCCGGCTGCAGACCACAAGCCGGCTGACAGATCCGAAAAGAGCAGAACACTCAAAGGCCCCTACACGAAAAAGCCATGAGGAAAACAAAAATGTCTGGATGACCCGGTTGCGCTCACTCGCTCAAAGGCAATGACCCAAACCCGAAGTATCGTGTAGTACGCCTACTAAGCTACCCCTTCGACTCTAACTAAAAGCCAGCAAGGGAACGACACCAAAACAAGCCAATGCTCACTGAGAAAAGGGCAAACACATTTGATTTGCACGAAACAGCGAAAATTTCAAAACTAGTAACTCTAAGATTACAGTCTGAACTTGCATATGCTTAACCAGGCAAACAACTTGTTTGTTTCTATGCTTGCATCAGCAAAAGTTTGATGACGAACACCCAAGCCGGAGGCAGGTAGCTTCTAGGCGGCAGCAGAGCAGGTCAAAGGAGCTTCGACCCGGCTGTATTCTCCAGCCGGCCCGAACCTCAGGGACTACACCCTATGGGTGCGCTCGCGTGCCCCCACACAGAAACCTGCAAACAAGGCAACACAAAGGAGCTTCGACCCGGCAGTATTATCCAGCTGGCACGAACCTCGGTGACTACACCCTGTGGGTGCGCTCGGGCGCCCCCACATAGAAACAAGCACGCAGAAAATGCAAATAAGAGAGCACAAGCGAATATACAGAGGGAGACGATGCTCCCTCAAGAGTTCAATAACCAAGAGACAATTGTTCACAAAAGCACAAAGAAAAGACAAGTTTGTCAGTCACAAATACTCCCGGCATACCGGGGAACAAGCTCACTAGGGGTAGAGGGGCCGGAGGCATCAGCTGGAGCACGACTGCTGGAGGCAACGTCCGTCGAGGCGGTCTGTGGTGCAGCCGGAGCGTTAGTGCGTGGCACATCCGAGCTGTGATAGTACCGCTCTGTGCCGGCTGGGTCGCTCAAGTCACTATCCAGCGCAACGAAGCTCCCGATCGTCACGCCATAGGAGCGGATGTCAGGAACCTCGACGCGAAGCTGGTCATAGTTGGTCCCTTGGCGAAATCCGTGGGAAAGGCTCCGCAAATCCACATCTGGGTACCAAGACTTCAGCAACGCTAGCACCATCTCCTTGCCGCCCCAAACCGCCCACTCCCGGGCCACATTCATGAGGTCCGGAGCACCCATAAGACACTTGGCCAAGACATCCATGGTGGCGGGTGGGGCAACCTCGGGCCAGACGTAGTCGAAGACCTCGACAGCGGCGGTGCAAGGCCGGTTCGCCTCCTTGCTGACGACCGCCAACAGCTCCCCCGGGTGGAGATCCTGGTCCGGATCCGTCTCGGGAATCCAGCCCAGCGCCTGATCTGTCGCCTTAGGATACTGAGTTATAGCTGGAAAAAGACACAGTAATCAGTACTGACTACAAAGGGCAAAGTTGCAAAATTGGCTCAAGCCAAGGGCACTTACTGACAACAATCTCAACGATCTGGCAAAGCTCCGATAGTGTTGCCGCCTCCTTGGCCTTGGAAGCCTTGAGGGCATCCGCCTAGGTGGCGTAATGTCCCTCTAGGTTCTTCAGCGCCTCGGCCCGGGTGTCCGCCGTCTTCTTGGCCCTACCAGCCTTGATCTCCATATGTTGTTGTTCTGCAGTCAATTTGGTGATCTGGTTCTGGCTGGTCTTGTTGGACTCCTCCAGTCGGGCGACCTCCTCCTTCAGCCGGGCCACCTCGCGGTCCCGGTCCGCCAGCAGAGCTGTAGGAGGGTAACCAATGCTCAACAAGAAGCGCGAGAAATCGCGCAATTGAGAAGATATGGCAGAGCGAGCAATCTTACGGCCCAGGTCCCGTGATCTCTTGGCGGCATCAGCGAGAGCCCTCTGTACAAGAAAAGGGAGATAAGAATTAAAAGAGCCAGCTGTGTTGCAAGACGGCGAAAAAGCACCAAGATGGGCGACAGAGCACATACCTCGACGGAGGCCACCAGCGCCCTGGCTTGGCTGAGCCCCTGCTCCAGCGCCCCTACCAGCTGGTGGGCCTGGCCAATGGCCAGGGGCGCCGCCTCCGATAACTGCGCCAGGAGAGCTTCCAGCGGCGATGCGACCCAAGCCGGCATCCAGCCAGTGACCCGGAGGTCATCGTTGCTCACCTGAGCCGTGGAGGGTTCACCTACCGGCTGGACGGGGGCCTTCGGCGATGGCTCCTCCACTTGATAGGTGCTGGAGTCAGCGCCCACCGCCGAGCCGGAGGGAGGCATGGACGAGCCCGCACGCCCGAACAGCAAACCCTCAGCAAGCTGGGAGACGGGCCCGGACCGGTGAAGCATCACGGTCACAGCCGGCTGCACCACCTCCATCATGTCTGCTCCGGTTCTAGCTGGTCGAACCACCTCCGTCACTGCTGCCTCGGGGGGACGGAGCCAGCACGGCCTTGGATGCCGAAGCCGACGTGCTACCCTCAGCAGCAGGCGGAGGGGCGGACGTGGTGGCGATGGTCGTGGAGCCGGGCAAGGACATAGCCTCGCAGCAGAAACACAAGGAGTGAGCAACACAAATACGAGTAAGTCAATACAAGCACCAAGAAGAAAAAGGCACATACCCAGCAACGCTCGGCATAGTGGATGCAGGGCGGGGGCGGCTTGCCTTGTTGGCGCCGCCTCCGGCTGGAGCGGTGCTGGTCGGGGCGGCCCGCTTCCCCTTGCCCCTAGGCGTGGTGACATTGTCTAGGTCCACATCCTTGCCATGGGCGGCTATTCCAAGTGCAAGCAAAACGTCAAGATTACGACTACAGACATAACAAGGGCAGGCAGACAAGGGCAGAGGACAAATTCTCACCGGGTGGGAACTCGTAGCCCTCGTCGGCCCGCGTGGGGAACCGCTCCGCCTTCGCTGGCGGAGCCTTCGCCGGCTTGAAGTCCGCGGTGAAGTTGGGGAGCTCGGTGTCCCCCATACCGTCCTCCGCTAGCTACGCCGTGAAAAGATACTCAATAAGGGAAGATAAGAGGCACGAAATGGGAGTCCCTCGGGAAAATCCACCAGGAGAAGAGCAAGAAAAACATACCTTCGGTGGAAGCCGGCCACAGTGGTACCGCCGGCAGGAGAACGCCCAGTCGTCCTCTAGTGCCTCCTTCGAAATGGTGGCGAGCCACTCGCAAACGGCGCCGCGCGGCACCTCCAGCCGGGACACCCCGGTGGGGTCCATATGGCTGGAGAGGTGGCACATCTTGTGCGACCAGTGCTGCAGCGGGAGCACGCGGTTCACCATCCAGGATAGCAGAATATCCCGGGCGGTGAGCCGCTCCTTATCCACGAGGACGGCCAGCCGGGTGCCCATCCGGTCGATGTCGCCCTGGGCGCCCAAGTGTTGGACGGTCTAGGCCTTCCGGCTGGAGGGGCCGTTGGCGAAGGTGGGGACCTTGATGAAGTCCACCTCCGTGTTGTTGCGCACGTAAAAATACGAGCGCTGCTAGAGCTTGATGGTGTCGGGGAGCTCCAGGAGCGGTATGGGCGCTGATGGCCACGGGTAGATGGCGCAGCAGCCCATCTCCATGAATGGGCCGCCCTTCCCCACCACCTGCACCTTGAAGTAGAAGAACTTCAAGAAATTCCCAGCGTCAGGGCAGACACCGAGGAACGCCCCGCAGCAAGCCGCCTGATGCGATAGCATCGACACGGCGTTGGCTCCGAGGTGGTGGAGCTACAGGTCAAAGGTGACCAGCAGCTACAAGAGGAAGCGGCTCAGTGGCAGCCCAAGGCCGCGAGCAAAGTGGGCGAGGAAGACGACGGCCTCGCCAGGCTGGGGGTTGGGCACCCGCTCGCCCTCTGGCGCGAGGCGGTGCTTCACCAACCGCTCCGACGGGAGGAACTTCCCCCGCCAATACTTCTTCACCAACTCTTCGGTCACATATGAGCCTCACCAGCCACCGATGACTTTGGGCAGCATGTTGCCTAGAAAAGTAGTTGTGATGGAGGCGCAGGGTCCTGTTGTCGAGGAAGACAAGCAGCGTCGACGACCAAGAAGTGGTGGCGCAGAGGGGCAGTGAGAGGCTAGAGCGCAAGGGAGAAGAACGAGGCAGGCGCATGGAGACAAAGTGAGGAACCACTTCTCCTTGGCACACGTATTTATCAGGGAAAAACATCCATGATGGTTCCCCTACGTCTGCGCCACATGGCAAGCAACGACCCCCACTCCACCATGCCGGTTCACCTCCCTCTACGCCACGTGGCAAGCAACCACCCTACCAACCCACGACGGTTCAGAGCAGATCGCGTGCGCCAGCGCCACGTGCATAGAAGATCAAGCAGAAGTTAATGCGGGAGGCAAACCCTGATCTCCAAGAGGACACAATGATGAAGGCATGCACGCCATTACCAAAAAACTGTCGTGGCAGACCCAGAAGTCAAACTGCTGTGACGCACGCCAGAAACGGTAGGCATGGCTGACGCGATGCACGCTAGAAATGGCAGGCATGGCTGACGCAAGCGCCGACGACAGCAAACTAGTGATCCCTCTCCCGGCCGGGTGAGGCAGCCGGTTAAGAGGATCACCACTCACACCCTGTGTGTGGGACCATCGGCTCCGTAGCCGGTGAACCCCAGCCGGGAAACAACACAGAATCTCAAGCTGGTACAGGACAAAGACTACAGGACAAAGATTACAAAACAAAGACTATGAGACAAATGAAAACGACAAAGCATCTACATCATCAATCATTTCAAATGAGCACGCAAGAACTTCCCCACGAGGCCAAGTCCTAACGCGCTCGGGGACTAGTGTCCGGGGATGACCTCCAGGTAGGCCAAGACGGGACCAGCCGGCCGGCTCCAAGGAGCACATGCCGGCTGGAACCCGGTCAAGGAACCACAGCCGGGTGGAATCTCCACCCGACCCGCATTCAAGTTTCCCCGGTTGGCCCGTCTAGCCAGGTAGCCAGAAGAACTGGATGGGAGGCTGCTCCTAGCCGGCCTTCTCAGATCCGCTGGTCATTGTACGGTGGGGATGACGCTCCTTGCTGAGCACAGCCTTGACCGAACTGGCTGGCTGGCCTGGCCGGCGCTACTGGACAACTGCGCCAAAGTTGGCGGCTGACGAGCAAAGCAAGGGCTGACGAGGGAAGCCCCAGCGTGCGCATAATGAACCGGGTGACGGATAAAGAGTCGGATGACGAGTAAAGCAGGGGCGCTGGACACTGAAGCGTTGACCTCCCCTGTACTGGAGGCTTGACTGGACCTAGGCCTACCGTTTGGCCTGTGCAGCCGGCCCACTTTGCAAGGCCCAAATCCAAAAATTAAACCCTAGAACCCACCTTGTAAGCTACCTCCTCAACCTGTATATAAGGGGGTAGTGCTAGGGAGTGCCACATTGGAATGCCCTAGCACAGGCTGGAATGCCACATTGGAATGCAATGGAGCACCAGTGTGACATAGGTTGCATCACCACACCCATTTGAGTGTGTGTGGCCATGAGGATCAGTGTATTTTGGAAAAGAACGCATGCAATGACACAGCATGTGTCAAACCATAGTTAGCAAGACCTAGAACAAGCTGGAATGGAACATTGGAATGCAATGGAGCACCAGTGTGATAGAGGTTGCATCACCACACCCACTTGAGTTTGGGTGGCCATGTGGATCTGCGTGGTTTGGAAAATAACACATGCAATGACACTCCATGTGTCAAACCATGCTCAGAAAGCCCTAGCACATGATGGAATGCAACATTGGAATACAATGGAGCACCAGTGTGGTTTGTAAAAGAACACAGGCAATGACACTCCATGTGTCAAACCATGGTCAGAAAGCCCTAGAACATGCTGGAATCCAACATTGGAATGTAATGGAGCACCAGTGTGATAGAGGTTGCATCACCACACCCACTTGAGTGTGTATGGCCATGTGGATCATTGTGGTTTGGAAAAGAACACATGCAATGACACTCCATGTGTCAAACCATGGTCAGAAAGCCCTAGAACATGCTGGAATGCAACATTGGAATGCACTGGAGCACTAGTGTGATAGAGGTTGCATCACCACATCCACTTAAGTGTGTGTGGCCATGAGGATCAGCGTGGTTTGGAAAAGAATACATGCAATGACACTCCATGTGTCAAACAATGGTCAGAAAGCCCTAGATCATGCTGGAATGCAACATTGGAATACAATGGAGCACTAGTGTGACAGAGGTTGCATCACCACACCCACTTGAGTGTGTGTGGCCATGTGGATCAGCGTGGTTTGGGAAAGAAAACATGCAATGACACTCCATGTGTCAAACCATGGTCAGAAAGCCCTACAACATGATGGAATGCCACATTGGAATGCAATGGAGAACCATTGTGATAGAGGTTGCATCACCACTCCCACTTGAGTGTGTGTGAAAATGGAGCACCATTGTGGCTTGGAAAAGATACCATGTAATAATAATACATGTGTCAAACCATGGTAAGAAAGCCCAAGAACATGCTGGAATGCATCATTGGATTTCAATGGAGCACCAGTTTGAAAGATGTTGCATCACTACACCCACTTGAGTGTGTGTGGCCATGTGGATCTGTGTGGTTTGGAAAAGAACACATGCAATGATACTTCATGTGTCAAACCATGGTCAGATTGCCCAAGAACATGCTGCAATTCAACATTGGAATACAATGGAGCACCAGTTTGAAAGATGTTGCATCACCACACCCACTTGAGTGTGTGTGGCCATGTGGATCAGTGTGGTTTGGAAAAGAACACATGCTATGACACTCCATGTATCAAACCATGGGCAAAAAGCCTTAGAACATGTTAGAATGCAAAATTGGAATGCAATGGAGCACCAGTATGGTAGAGGTTGCATCACCACCCCACTTGACTGTGTGTTGACATGTGAATCAGTGTGGTTTGGAGAAGAACACATGCAATGACACACCATGTGTCAGACCATTGTAAGAAAAAAAGCCATAGAACATGTAGGAATGCAATATTGGAATGCAATGGAGCACAAGTGTGAAAGAGGTTGCTTCACCACACCCACTTGAGTGTGTGTGGCCATGTGGATCAGTGTGGTTTGGAAACGAACACACGCACTGACACTCCATGTGTCAAACCATGGTCACAAAACCCTAGGACATGCTGGAATGCAACATTGAAATTCAATGAGGCACTAGTGTGAGAGAGGTTCCATCACCACACCCACTTAAGTGTGCGTTGCCATGTGGATCATTGTGGTTTGGAAAAGAACACATGCAATGACACTCCATGTGTCAAACCATGGTCAGAAAGCCCTAGCACATGCTGGAATGCCACATTGGAATGCAATGGAGTACCAATGTGACATAGGTTGCATCACCACACCCACTTGTGGGTGTGTGGCCATGAGGATCATTGTATTTGGGAAAAGAACACATGTAATGACACTCCATGTGTCAAACCATGGTCAGAAAGCCCTAGAACAAGCTGGAAGGGAACATTGGAATGCAATGGAGCACCAGTTTGAAAGATATTGCATCACTGCACCCACTTGAGTGTGTGTGTCCATGTGGATCAGTGTGGTTTGGAAAAGAACACATGCAATGATACTTCATGTGTCAAACCATGGTCAGAAAGCCCAAGAACATGCTACAATGCAACATTGGAATGCAATGGACCACTAGTTTGAAAGATGTTGCATCACCACACCCACTTGAGTGTGTGTGTCCATGTAGATTAGTGTGGTTTGGAAAAGAACACATGTTATGGCACTCCATGTGTCAAACCATGGTCAGAAAGTCCTATAACAAGCTGGAATGGAACATTGGAATGCAATGGAGCACCAGTGTGTCAGAGGTTGCATCACCACACCCACTTGAGTGTGTGTGTCCATGAGGATCATTGTATTTTGGAAAATAACACATGCAATGACACTCCATGTGTCAAACCATGGTCAGAAAGCCCTAGAACAAGCTATAGTGGAACATTGGAATGCAATGGAGCACCAGTGTGACAGAGTTTGCATCACAACACCCACTTGAATGTGTGTGGCCACGTGGATCAGTGTGGTTTAGAAAAGAACATAGGCAATGACCCTCCATGTGTCAAACCATGGTCAGAAAGTCCTATAACATGCTGGAAGGCAACATTGGAATGAAATGGAGCACCAGTGTGGTAGAGGTTGCATCACCACACCCACTTGAGTGTGTGTGGCCATGTGGATCATTATGGTTTGGAAAACAACACATGCAATGGCACTCCATGTGTCAAACCATAGTCAGAGAGCCCTAGAACATGCTAGAATGCAACATTGGAATGCAATGCAGCACCAGTGTGACATAGGTTGCATCACCACACCCACTTGAGTGTGTGTGGCCATGAGGATCAGCGTGGTTTGGAAAATAACACATGCAATGACACTGCATGTGTCAAACCATGGTCAGAAAGCCCTAGCACATACTGGAATGCCACATTAGAATGCAATGGAGCACCAGTATGACAGATATTGCATCACCACTCCCACTTGAGTGTGTGTGGCCATGTGGATCACTGTGGTTTGGAAAAGAACACATTTAATAATACTCCATGTGTCAAACCATGGTAATAAAGCCGTAGAACATGTTAGAATGCAACATTGGATTTCAATGGAGCACCAGTTTGAAAGATGTTGCATCACCGCACCCACTTGAGTGTGTGTGTCCATGTGGATCAGTGTGGTTTGGAAATGAACACGTGCAATGATATTTCACGTGTCAAACCATGGTCGGAAAGTCCAAGGACATGCTACAATGCAACATTGGAATGCAATGGAACACCAGTTTGAAAGATGTTGCATCACCACACCCACTTGAGTGTGTGTGTCCATGTGGATTAGTGTGGTTTGGAAAAGAACACATGTTATGGCACTCCATGTATCAAAACATGGTCAGAAAGCCCTAGAACATGCTGGAATGCAACATTGGAATGCAATGGAGCACCAGTGCGGCAGAGGTTGCATCACCCAAACCACTTGAGTGTGTGTGGACATGTGGATCATTGTGGTTTGGAAGAGAACACATGCAATGACACTGCATGAGTCACACCATGGTAAGAACAAAAAGCCCTAGAACATGCAGCAATGCAACATTGGAATGCAATGGAGCACTAGTGTGAAAGAGGTTGCTTCACCACACCGACTTGAGTGTGTTTGGCCACGTGGATCAGTGTGGTTTGGAAAAGAACACAGGCAATGACACTCCATGTGTCAAAACATGGTCAGAAAGCCCTAGAACATGCTGGAAGGCAACATTGGAATGAAATGGAGCACCAGTGTGACAGAGGTTGCATCACCACACCCACTTGAGTGTGTTGGCCATGTGGATCATTATGGTTTGGAAAACAACACATGCAATAACACTCCATGTGTCAAACCATGGTCAGAGAGCCCTAGAACATGCTAGAATGCAACATTGGAATGCAATGCAGCACCAGTGTGACAGAGGTTGCATCACCACACCCACTTGAGTGTGTGTGGCCATGAGGATCAGCGTGGTTTGGAAAATAACACATGCAATGACACTCCATGTGTCAAACCATGGTCAGAAAGCCCTAGCACATACTGGAATGCCACATTGGAATGCAATGGAGCACCAGTGTGACAGATATTGCGTCACAACTCCCACTTGAGTGTGTGTGGCCATGTGGATCATTGTGGTTTGGAAAAGAACACATTTAATAATACTCCATGTGTCAAACAATGGTAATAAAGCCATAGAATATGTTAGAATGCAACATTGGATTTGAATGGAGCACCAGTTTAAAAGATTTTGCATCACCGCACCCACTTGAGTGTGTGTGTCCATGTGGATTAGTGTGGTTTGGAAATGAACACATGCAATGATACTTCATGTGTCAAACCATGGTCGGAAAGCCCAAGAACATGCTACAATGCAACATTGGAATGCTATGGACCACCAGTTTGAAAGATGTTGCATCACCACACCCACGTTAGTGTGTGTGTCCCTGTGGATTAGTGTGGTTTGGAAAAGAACACATGTTATGGCACTCCATGTATCAAAACATGGTCAGAAAGCCCTAGGACATGCTGGAATGCAACATTGAGATGCAATGGAGCACTAGTGTGACAGAGGTTGCATCACCACACCCACTTGAGTGTGCGTGGGCATGTGGATCATTGTGGTTTGGAAAAGAACACATGCAATGACACTCCATGTGTCGAACCATGGTCACAAAGCCCTAGAACATGTTGGAATGCAACATTGGAATGAAATGAAGCACCAGTGTGACAAAGGTTGCACCACCACACCCACTTGAGTGTGTTTTGCCATGTGGATCAGTGTGGTTTGGAAAGGAACACATGCAATGACACTCCATGTGTCAAACCATGGTCAAAAAGCCCTAGATCATGCTGGAATGCAACATTGGAATATAATGGAGCACTAGTGTGACAGAGGTTGCATCACCACACCCACTTGAGTGTGTGTGGCCATGTGGATCAGCGTGGTTTGGAAAGAACACATGCAATGACACTCCATGTGTCAAACCATGGTTAGAAAGCCCAACCACATGTTGGAATGCCACATTGGAATGCAATGGAGTACAAATGTGACATAGGTTGCATCACCACACCCACTTGAGTGTGTGTGTCCATGAGGATCATTGTATTTTGGAAAATAACACATGCAATGACACTCCATGTGTGAAACCATGGTCAGAAAGCACTAGAACAAGCTATAGTGGAACATTGGAATGCAATGGAGCACCAGTGTGACAGAGGTTGCATCACAACACCCACTTGAATGTGTGTGGCCACGTGGATCAGTGTGGTTTAGAAAAGAACATAGGCAATGACACTCCATGTGTCAAACCATGGTCAGAAAGCCCTATAACATGCTGGAAGGCAACCTTGGAATGAAATGGAGCACCAGTGTGGTAGAGGTTGCATCACCACACCCACTTGAGTGTGTGTGGCCATGTGGATCATTATGGTTTGGAAAACAACACATGCAATGGCACTCCATGTGTCAAACCATGGTCAGAGAGCCCTAGAACATGCTAAAATGCAACATTGGAATGCAATGCAGCACCAGTGTGACAGAGGTTGCATCACCACACCCACTTGAGTGTGTGTGGCCATGAGGATCAGCGTGGTTTGGAAAATAACACATGCAATGACACTCCATGTGTCAAACCATGGTCAGAAAGCCCTAGCACATACTGGAATGCCACATTGGAATGCAATGGAGCACCAGTGTGACAGATATTGCATCACCACTCCCACTTGAGTGTGTGTGGCCATGTGGATCACTGTGGTTTAGAAAAGAACACATTTAATAATACTCCATGTGTCAAACCATGGTAATAAAGCCGTAGAACATGTTAGAATGCAACATTGGATTTCAATGGAGCACCAGTTTGAAAGATGTTGCATCACCGCACCCACTTGAGTGTGTGTGTCCATGTGGATCAGTGTGGTTTGGAAATGAACACGTGCAATGATATTTCACGTGTCAAACCATGGTCGGAAAGTCCAAGAACATGCTACAATGCAACATTGGAATGCAATGGAACACCAGTTTGAAAGATGTTGCATCACCACACCAACTTGAGTGTGTGTGTCCATGTGGATTAGTGTGGTTTGGAAAAGAACACATGTTATGGCACTCCATGTATCAAAACATGGTCAGAAAGCCCTAGAACATGCTGGAATGCAACATTGGAATGCAATGGAGCACCAGTGTGGCAGAGGTTGCATCACCAAAACCACTTGAGTGTGTGTGGACATGTGGATGATTGTGGTTTGGAAGAGAACACATGCAATGACACTCCATGATTCAAACCATGGTAAGAACAAAAAGCCCTAGAACACACGCAATGGAGCACCAGCGTGAAAGAGGTTGCTTCACCACACCCACTTGAGTGTGTATGGCCATGTGGATCAGTTTGGTTTGGAAAAGAACACACGCAATGACACTCCATGTGTCAAACCATGGTCAGAAAACCCTAGTACATGCTGGAATGCAACATTGAAATTCAATGAGGCACCAGTGTGACAGAGGTTGCATCACCACACCCATTTAAGTGTGCGTTGCCATGTGGATCATGGTGCTTTGGAAAAGAACACATGCAGTGAAACTCCATGTGTCAAACCATGGTCACAAAGCCCTAGATCATGTTCGAATGCAACATTAGAATGCAATGAAGCACCAGTGTGACAAAGGTTGCATCACCACACCCACTTGAGTGTGTGTGGCCATGTGGATCATTATGGTTTAGAAAACAACACATGCAATGACACTCCATGTGTCGAACCATGGTCAGAGAGCCCTAGAACATGCTACAATGCAACATTGGAATGCAATGGAGCACCAGTGTGACAGATATTGCGTCACCACTCCCACTTGAGTGTGTGTGGCCATGTGGATCATTGTGGTTGGGAAACGAACACATGTAATAATACTCCATGTGTCAAACCATGGTAGTAAAGCCCTAGAACATGTTAGAATGCAACCTTGGATTTCAATGGAGCAACAATTTGAAAGATGTTGCATCACCGCACCCACTTGAGTGTGTGTGTCCATGTGGATCAGTGTGGTTTGGAAATGAACACATGCAATGATACTTCATGTGTGAAACCATGGTCAGAAAGCCCAAGAAAATGCTACAATGCAACATTGGAATGCAATGGACCACCAGTTTGAAAGATGTTGCATCACCACACCCACTTGAGTGTGTGTGTCCATGTGGATTAGTGTGGTTTGGAAAAGAACACATGTTATGACTCTCCATGTGTTAAACCATGGTTAGAAAGACCTAGAACATGCTGGAAGGCAACATTGGAATGCAATGGAGCACCAGTGTGACAGAGGTTGCATCACCACAACCAGTTGAGTGTGCGTGGGCATGTGGATCATTGTGGTTTGGAAAAGAACACATGCAATGACACTCCATGTGTCGAACCATGGTCACAAAGCCCTAGAACATGTTGGAATGCAACATTGGAATGAAATGAAGCACCAGTGTGACAAAGGTTGCATCACCACACCCACTTGAGTGTGTGTGGCCATGTGGATCAGTGTGGTTTGGAAAGGAACACATGTAATAACACAGGCAATGACACTCCATGTGTCAAACCATGGTCAGAAAGCCCTAGAACATGCTGGAAGGCAACATTGGAATGAAATGGAGCACCAGTGTGAAAGAGGTTGCATTACCACACCCACTTGAGTGTGTGTGGCCATGTGGATCATTATGGTTTAGAAAACAACACATGCAATGACACTCCATGTGTCAAACCATGGTCAGAGAGCCCTAGAACATGCTACAATGCAACATTGGAATGCAATGGAGCACCAGTGTGACAGATATTGCATCACCACTCCCACTTGAGTGTGTGTGGCCATGTGGATCATTGTGGTTGGGAAACGAACACATGTAATAATACTCCATGTGTTAAACCATGGTAGTAAAGCCCTAGAACATGTTAGAATGCAACCTTGGATTTCAATGGAGCAACAGTTTGAAAGATGTTGCATCACCGCACCCACTTGAGTGTGTGTGTCCATGTGGATCAGTGTGGTTTGGAAATGAACACATGCAATGATACTTCATGTGTCAAACCATGGTCAGAAAGCCCAAGAAAATGCTACAATGCAACATTGGAATGCAATGGACCACCAATTTGAAAGATGGTGCATCACCACACCCACTTGAGTGTGTGTGTCCATGTGGATTAGTGTGGTTTGGAAAATAACACATGTTATGGCACTCCATGTATCAAAACAGGGTCAGAAATCCCTAAACATGCTGGAATGCAACATTGGAATGCAATGGAGCACTAGTGTGGCAGAGGTTGCATCACCACACCCACTTGAGTGTGTGTGGACATGTGGATCATTGTGGTTTGGAAGAGAACACATGCAATGACACTCCATGAGTCAAACCATGGTAAGAACAAAAAGCCCTAGAACATGCAGGAATGCAACATTGGATTTCAATGGAGCACCATTGTGAAAGAGGTTGCTTCACCACACCCACTTGAGTGTGTGTGGCCATGTGGATTAGTGTGGTTCGGAAAAGAACACATGCAATGACACTCCATGTGTCAAACCTTGGTCAGAAAACCCGAGGACATGCTGGAATGCAACATTGAAATTCAATGTAGCACCAATGTGACAGAGGTTGCATCACCACACCCATTTAAGTGTGTGTTGCCATGTGGATCATTGTGGTTTGGAAAAGAACACATGCAATGACACTCCATGTGTCAAACCATGGTCACAAAGCCCTAGAACATGTTGGAATGCAACACTGGAATGCAATGAAGCACCAGTGTGACAAAGGTTGCATCACCACACCCACTTGAGTGTGTGTGGCCATGTGGATCAGCGTGGTTTGGAAAAGAACACATGCAATGACACTCCATGTGTCAAACCATGGTAATAAAGCCGTAGAACATGTTAGAATGCAACATTGGATTTCAATGGAGCACCAGTTTGAAAGATGTTGCATCACCGCACCCACTTGAGTGTGTGTGTCCATGTGGATCAGTGTGGTTTGGAAATGAACACGTGCAATGATATTTCACGTGTCAAACCATGGTCGGAAAGTCCAAGAACATGCTACAATGCAACATTGGAATGCAATGGAACACCAGTTTGAAAGATGTTGCATCACCACACCAACTTGAGTGTGTGTGTCCATGTGGATTAGTGTGGTTTGGAAAAGAACACATGTTATGGCACTCCATGTATCAAAACATGGTCAGAAAGCCCTAGAACATGCTGGAATGCAACATTGGAATGCAATGGAGCACCAGTGTGGCAGAGGTTGCATCACCAAAACCACTTGAGTGTGTGTGGACATGTGGATGATTGTGGTTTGGAAGAGAACACATGCAATGACACTCCATGAGTCAAACCATGGTAAGAACAAAAAGCCCTAGAACACACGCAATGGAGCACCAGCGTGAAAGAGGTTGCTTCACCACACCCACTTGAGTGTGTATGGCCATGTGGATCAGTTTGGTTTGGAAAAGAACACACGCAATGACACTCCATGTGTCAAACCATGGTCAGAAAACCCTAGTACATGCTGGAATGCAACATTGAAATTCAATGAGGCACCAGTGTGACAGAGGTTGCATCACCACACCCATTTAAGTGTGCGTTGCCATGTGGATCATGGTGCTTTGGAAAAGAACACATGCAGTGAAACTCCATGTGTCAAACCATGGTCACAAAGCCCTAGATCATGTTCGAATGCAACATTAGAATGCAATGAAGCACCAGTGTGACAAAGGTTGCATCACCACACCCACTTGAGTGTGTGTGGCCATGTGGATCATTATGGTTTAGAAAACAACACATGCAATGACACTCCATGTGTCGAACCATGGTCAGAGAGCCCTAGAACATGCTACAATGCAACATTGGAATGCAATGGAGCACCAGTGTGACAGATATTGCGTCACCACTCCCACTTGAGTGTGTGTGGCCATGTGGATCATTGTGGTTGGGAAACGAACACATGTAATAATACTCCATGTGTCAAACCATGGTAGTAAAGCCCTAGAACATGTTAGAATGCAACCTTGGATTTCAATGGAGCAACAATTTGAAAGATGTTGCATCACCGCACCCACTTGAGTGTGTGTGTCCATGTGGATCAGTGTGGTTTGGAAATGAACACATGCAATGATACTTCATGTGTGAAACCATGGTCAGAAAGCCCAAGAAAATGCTACAATGCAACATTGGAATGCAATGGACCACCAGTTTGAAAGATGTTGCATCACCACACCCACTTGAGTGTGTGTGTCCATGTGGATTAGTGTGGTTTGGAAAAGAACACATGTTATGACTCTCCATGTGTTAAACCATGGTTAGAAAGACCTAGAACATGCTGGAAGGCAACATTGGAATGCAATGGAGCACCAGTGTGACAGAGGTTGCATCACCACAACCAGTTGAGTGTGCGTGGGCATGTGGATCATTGTGGTTTGGAAAAGAACACATGCAATGACACTCCATGTGTCGAACCATGGTCACAAAGCCCTAGAACATGTTGGAATGCAACATTGGAATGAAATGAAGCACCAGTGTGACAAAGGTTGCATCACCACACCCACTTGAGTGTGTGTGGCCATGTGGATCAGTGTGGTTTGGAAAGGAACACATGTAATAACACAGGCAATGACACTCCATGTGTCAAACCATGGTCAGAAAGCCCTAGAACATGCTGGAAGGCAACATTGGAATGAAATGGAGCACCAGTGTGAAAGAGGTTGCATTACCACACCCACTTGAGTGTGTGTGGCCATGTGGATCATTATGGTTTAGAAAACAACACATGCAATGACACTCCATGTGTCAAACCATGGTCAGAGAGCCCTAGAACATGCTACAATGCAACATTGGAATGCAATGGAGCACCAGTGTGACAGATATTGCATCACCACTCCCACTTGAGTGTGTGTGGCCATGTGGATCATTGTGGTTGGGAAACGAACACATGTAATAATACTCCATGTGTTAAACCATGGTAGTAAAGCCCTAGAACATGTTAGAATGCAACCTTGGATTTCAATGGAGCAACAGTTTGAAAGATGTTGCATCACCGCACCCACTTGAGTGTGTGTGTCCATGTGGATCAGTGTGGTTTGGAAATGAACACATGCAATGATACTTCATGTGTCAAACCATGGTCAGAAAGCCCAAGAAAATGCTACAATGCAACATTGGAATGCAATGGACCACCAATTTGAAAGATGGTGCATCACCACACCCACTTGAGTGTGTGTGTCCATGTGGATTAGTGTGGTTTGGAAAATAACACATGTTATGGCACTCCATGTATCAAAACAGGGTCAGAAATCCCTAAACATGCTGGAATGCAACATTGGAATGCAATGGAGCACTAGTGTGGCAGAGGTTGCATCACCACACCCACTTGAGTGTGTGTGGACATGTGGATCATTGTGGTTTGGAAGAGAACACATGCAATGACACTCCATGAGTCAAACCATGGTAAGAACAAAAAGCCCTAGAACATGCAGGAATGCAACATTGGATTTCAATGGAGCACCATTGTGAAAGAGGTTGCTTCACCACACCCACTTGAGTGTGTGTGGCCATGTGGATTAGTGTGGTTCGGAAAAGAACACATGCAATGACACTCCATGTGTCAAACCTTGGTCAGAAAACCCGAGGACATGCTGGAATGCAACATTGAAATTCAATGTAGCACCAATGTGACAGAGGTTGCATCACCACACCCATTTAAGTGTGTGTTGCCATGTGGATCATTGTGGTTTGGAAAAGAACACATGCAATGACACTCCATGTGTCAAACCATGGTCACAAAGCCCTAGAACATGTTGGAATGCAACACTGGAATGCAATGAAGCACCAGTGTGACAAAGGTTGCATCACCACACCCACTTGAGTGTGTGTGGCCATGTGGATCAGCGTGGTTTGGAAAAGAACACATGCAATGACACTCCATGTGTCAAACCATGGTCAGAAGGCCCTAGCACATGCTGGAATGCCACATTGGAATGCAATGGCGTACCAATGTGACATAGGTTGCATCACCACACCCACTTGTGGGTGTGTGTCCATGAGGATCATTGTATTTGGGAAAATAACACATGCAATGACACTCCATGTGTCAAACCATGGTCAGAAAGCCCTAGAACAAGCTGCAATGGAACATTGGAATGCAATGGAGCACCAGTTTGAAAGATGTTGCATCACCGCAACCACTTGAGTGTGTGTGTCCATGTGGATCAGTGTGGTTTGGAAAAGAACACATGCAATGATACTTCATGTGTCAAACCATGGTCAGAAAGCCGAAGAACATGCTACAATGCTACATTGGAATGCAATGGACCACCAGTTTGAAAGATGTTGCATCACCACACCCACTTGAGTGTGTGTGTCCATGTGGATTAGTGTGGTTTGGAAAAGAACACATGTTATGGAACGCCATGTATCAAAACATGGTCAGAAAGCCCTAGAACATGCTGGAATGCAACATTGGAATGCAATGGAGCACCGGTGTGGCAGAGGTTGCATCACCACACCCACTTAAGTGTGTGTGGACATGTGGATCATTGTGGTTTGGAAGAGAACACATGCAATGACACTCCATGAGTCAAACCATTGTGACTGTGTGTGGCCATGTGGATCAGTGTGGTTTGGAAAAGAGCACAGGCAATGAAACTTCATGTGTCAAACCATTGTGAGAAAGCCCTAGAACAGGTTGGAATGCAACATTGGAAAGCAATGGAGCACTAATGTGAAAGAGGTTGCATCACCACACCCACTTTAGTGTGTGTGGCCATGTGGATCATTATGGTTTGGAAAATAACACATGCAATGACACTCCATGTGTCAAACCATGGTCAGAAAGCCCTAGAACATGCTGGGATGCAACATTGGAATGCAATGGAGCACCAGTGTGAAAGAGGTTGCTTCACCACACCGACTTGAGTGTGTGTGGCCATGTGGATCAGTGTGGTTTGGAAAAGAACAAACGCAATCACACTCCATGTCTCACACCATTGTCAGAAAACCATACGACATGCTGGAATGCAACATTGAAATGCAATGGAGCACTAGTGTGATAGAGGTTGCATCACCACACCCACTTGAGTGTGCGTGGCCATGTGGATCTTTGTGGTTTGGAAAAGAACACATGCAATGACACTCCATGTGTCGAACCATGGTCACAAATCCCTAGAACATGTTGGAATGCAACATTGGAAGGCAATGAAGCACCAGTGTGACAAAGTTGCATCACCACACCCACTTGAGTGTGTTTGGCCATGTGGATCAGCGTGGTTTGGAAAAGAACACATACAATGACACTCCATGTGTCAAACCATGGTCAGAAAGCCCATCCACATGCTGGAAAGCCACATTGGAATGCAATGGATAACCAATGTGACATAGGTTGCATCACCACACCCACTTGAGTGTGTATGGCCATGAGGATCATTGTATTTGGGAAAATAACACATGCAATGACACTCCATGTGTTAAACCATGGTCAGAAAGCCCAAGAACATCCTGGAAGGCAACATTGGAATGAAATGGAGCACCAGTGTGACAGAGGTTGCATCACCACAGCCACTTGAGTGTGTGTGGCCATGTGGATCATTATGGTTTAGAAAACAACACATTCAACGACACTCCATGTGTCAAACAATGGTCAGAGAGCCCTAGAACATGCTAGAATCCAACATTGGAATGCAATGCAACACCAGTGTGACAGAGGTTGCATCACCACACCCACTTGAGTGTGTGTGGCCATGAGGACCAGCGTGGTTTGGAAAATAACACATGCAATGAAACTCCATGTGTCAAACCATGGTCAGAAAGCCCTAGCACATACTGGAATGCCACATTGGAATGCAATGGAGCACCAGTGTGACAGATATTGCATCACCACTCCCACTTGAGTGTGTGTGGCCATGTGGATCATTGTTCTTTGGAAAAGAACACAGGTAATAATACTCCATGTGTCAAAGCATGGTAATAAAGCCCTAGAACATGCTAGAATACAACATTGGATTTCAATGGAGCACCAGTTTGAAAGATGCTGCATCACCGCACCCACTTGAGTGTGTGTATCCATGTGGATCAGTGTGGTTTGGAAAAGAACACATGCAATGATACTTCATGTGTCAAACCATGGTCGGAAAGCCCAAGAACATGCTACAATGCAACATTGGAATGCAATGGACCACCAGTTTGAAAGATGTTGCATTCCCACACCCACTTGAGTGTGTGTGACCATGTGGATTAGTGTGGTTTGGAAAAGAACACATGTTATGGAACGCCATGTATCAAAACATGGTCAGAAAGCCCTAGAACATGCTGGAATGCAACATTGGAATGCAATGGAGCACCGGTGTGGCAGAGGTTGCATCACCACACCCACTTGAGTGTGTGTGGACATGTGGATCATTGTGGTTTGGAAGAGAACACATGCAGTGACACTCCATGAGTCAAACCATGGTAAGTACAAAAAGCCCTAGAACATGCAGGAATGCAACATTGGATTTCAATGGAGCACCATTGTGAAAGAGGTTGCTTCACCACACCCACTTGAGTGTGTGTGGCCATGTGGATTAGTGTGGTTCGGAAAAGAACACATGCAATGACACTCCATGTGTCAAACCTTGGTCAGAAAACCCGAGGACATGCTGGAATGCAACATTGAAATTCAATGTAGCACCAATGTGACAGAGGTTGCATCACCACACCCATTTAAGTGTGTGTTGCCATGTGGATCATTGTGGTTTGGAAAAGAACACATGCAATGGCACTCCATGTGTCAAACCATGGTCACAAAGCCCTAGAACATGTTGGAATGCAACACTGGAATACAATGAAGCGCCAGTGTGACAAAGGTTGCATCACCACACCCACTTGAGTGTGTGTGGCCATGTGGATCAGCGTGGTTTGGAGAAGAACATGTGTCAAACCATGGTCAGAAAGCCCTAGCACATGCTGGAATGCCCCATTGGAATGCAATGGAGTACCAATGTGACATAGGTTGCATCACCACACCCAATTGTGGGTGTGTGGCCATGAGGATCATTATATTTGGGAAAAGAACACATGCAATGACACTCCATGTGTCAAACCATGGTCAGAAAGCCCTAGAATAAGCTGGAATGGAACATTGGAATGCAATGGAGCACCAGTTTGAAAGATTTTGCATCACCGCACCCACTTGAGTGTGTGTGTCCATGTGGATTACTATGGTTTGGAAAAGAACACATGTTATGGCACTGAATGTGTCAAAAAAATGGTCAGAAAGCCCTAGAACATGCTGGAATGCAACATTGGAATGCAATGGAGCACCAGTGTGGTAGAGGTTGCATCACCACACCCACTTGAGTGTGTGTGGACATGTGGATCATTGTGGTCTGGAAGAGAACACATGGAATGACACTCCATGAGTCAAACCATGGTAAGAACAAAAAGCCCTAGAACATGCTACACTGCAACATTGAATGCAATGGACCACCAGTTCGAAAGATGTTGCATCACCACAGCCACTTGAGTGTGTGTGTCCATGTGGATTAGTGTGGTTTGGAAAACAACACATGTTATGGCACTCCATGTGTCAAACCATGGTCAGAAACCCGAGGACTTGCTGGAATGCAACATTGAAATGCGATGGAACACCAGTGTGATAGAGGTTGCATCACCACACCCACTTAAGTGTGCGTTGCCATGTGGATCATTGTGGTTTGGAAAATAACACATGCAATGACACTCCATGTGTTAAACCATGGTCACAAATCCCTAGAACATGTTGGAATGCAACATTGGAATGCAATGAAGCACAAGTGTGACAAAGGTTGCATCACAACACCCACTTGAGTGTGTGTGGCCATGTGGATAAGCGTGGTTTGGAAAAGAACACATGCAATGACACTCCATGTCTCAAACCTTGGTCAGAAAGACCTAGCAGATGCTGGAATGTCACATTGGAATGCAATGGAGTACCAATGTGACATAGGTTGCATCACCACACCCACTTGTGGGTGTGTGGCCATAAGGATCATTGTATTTGGGAAAAGAACACATGCAATGACACTCCATGTGTCAAACCATGGTCAGAAAGCCCTAGAACAAGCTGGAATGGAACATTGGGATGTAATGGAGCACCAGTTTGACAGAGGTAGGATCACAACACCCACTTGACTATGTGTGTCCATGTTTATCAGTGTTGTTTGGAAAAGAACACAGGCAATGACACTCCATGTGTCAAAACATGGTCAGAAAGCCCTAGAACATGCTAGAATGCAACATTGGAATGCAATGCAGCACTAGTGTGATAGAGGATGCTTCACCACACCCACTTGAGGGTGTGTGGCCATGAGGATCATTGTATTTGGGAAAACAACACATGCAATGACACTCCGTGTGTCAAACCATGGTCAAAAAGCCCTAGAACAAGCTGGAATGGAACATTGGAATGCAATGGAGCACTAGTGAGACAAAGGTTGCATCACAACACCCACTTGACTGTGTGTGGCCATGTGGATTAGTGTGGTTTGGAAAAGAACACATGCAATGACACTCCATGTGTCAAACCATGGTCAGAAAGCCCTACAACATGCTAGAATGCAACATTGGAATGCAATGCAGTGCCAGTGTGACAGAGGTTGCACCACCACACCCACTTGAGTGTGTGTGGCCATGAGGATCAGCGTGGTTTGGAAAAGAACACATGAAATGACACTACATGCGTCAAACCATGGTCAGAAAGCCCTAACACAGACTAGAATTCCACATTGGAATGCAATGGAGCACCAGTGTGACAGAGGTTGCATCACCACACCCACTTGAGTGTGTGTGGCCATGAGGATCAGTGTGGTTTGGAAAATAACACATGCAATGACACTCCATGTGTCAAACCATGGTCATGAAGCCTTAACACATACTGGAATTCCACATTGGAATGCAATGGAGCACCAGTGTGATAGATATTGCATCACCACTCCCACTTGAGTGTGTGTGGCCATGTGGATCATTGTTGTTTGGAAAAGAACACATGTAATAATATTCCATGTGTTAAACCATGGTAATAAAGCCCTATAACATGCTAGAATGCAACATTGGATTTCAATGGAGCACCAGTTTGAAAGATGTTGCATCACCGCACCCACTTGAGTGTGTGTGTCCATGTGGATCAGTGTGGTTTAGAAAAGAACACATGCAATGATACTTCATGTGTCAAACCGTGGTCAGAAAGCCCAAGAACATGCTACAATGCAACATTGGAATACAATGGACCACCAGTTTGAAAGATGTTGCATCACCACACCGACTTGAGTGTGTGTGTCCATGTGGATCAGTGTGGTTTGGAAAACAACACATGTAATAATACTCCATGTGTCAAACCATGATAATAAAGCCCTAGAACATGCTACAATGCAACATTGGATTTCATTGGAGCACCAGTTTGAAAGATGTTGCATCACCGCACCCACTTCAGTGTGTGTGGCCATGTGGATCACTGTGGTTTGGAAAAGAACACATGCAATGACACTCCATGTGTCAAACCATGGTCACAAATCCCTAGAACATGTTGGAATGCAACATTGGAATGGAATGAAGCACCAGTGTGACAAAGGTTGCATCACCACACCCACTTGAGTGTGTGTGGCCATGTGGATCAGCGTGGTTTGGAAAACAACACATGCAATGACACTCCATGTGTCAAACCATGGTCAGAAAGCCCTAGAACATGCAAGAATGCAACATTGGAATGCAATGCAGCACCAGTGTGACAGAGGATGCTTCACCACACCCACTTGAGTGTGTGTGGCCATGAGGAGCAGCGTGGTTTGGAAAAGAACACATGGTATGACACTCCATGTGTCAAACCATGGTCAGAAAGCCCTAACACATACTGGAATTCCACATTGGAATGCAATGGAGCACCAGTGTGACATAGGTTGCATCACCACACCCACTTGAGTGTGTGTGGCCATGAGGATCAACGTGGTTTGGAAAAAACACATGCAATGACACTCCATGTGTCAAACCATGGTCATAAAGCCCTAGAACATGCTAGAATGCAACATTGGAATGCAATGCAGCACCAGTGTGACAGAGGTTGCATCACCACACCCACTTGAGTGTGTGTGGCCATGTGGATCATTGTGGTTTGGAAAAGAACACATGTAATAATACTCCATGTGTCAAACCATGATAATAAAGCCCTAGAAAATGCTAGAATGCAACATTTGATTTCAATGGAGCACCAGTTTTAAAGATGCTGCACCACCGCACCCACTTGAGTGTGTGTGGCCATGTGGATTAGTGTTGTTTGGAAAAGAACACGGGAAATGACAATCCATGTGTCAAACCATGGTCCGAAAGCCTTACAACATGCTAGAATGCCACATTGGAATGCAATGGAACACCAGGGCGAAAGAGGTTGCTTCACCACACCCAGCTGCGTGTGTGTGGCCATGTGGATCAGTGTGGTTTGGAAAAGAGCACACGCAATGACACTCCATGTGTCAAACCCTGGTCAGAAAGACCTAGGACATGCTGGAATGCAACATTGAAATGCAATGGAGCACCGATGTGACACAGGTTGCATCACGACACCCACTTAAGTGTGCGTGGCCATGTGAATAATTCTGGTTTGGAAAACAACACATGCAATGACACTCCATGTGTCAAACCATGGTCACAAAGCCCTAAACATGCTGCAATGCAACATTGGAATGCAATGAAGCACCAATGTGATAGAGGTTGCATCACCACACCCACTTGAGTGTGTGTGGCCATGTGGTTTAGTGTGGTTTGGAAAACAACACATGCAATGAAACTCCATGTGTCAAACCATGGTCAGAAAGCCCTAGCACATGCTGGAATGCCACATTGGAATGCAATGGAGCAACAATGTGACATAGGTTGCATCACCACACCCACTTGAGTGTGTGTGGCCATGAGGATCAGTGTATTTTGGAAAATAACACACGCAATGACACTCCATGTGTCCAACCATGGTGAGGAAGTCCTAGTACAAGCTAGAATGGAACATTGGATTGCAATGGAGCACTAGTGTGTCAGAGGTTGCATCACCATACCCACTTGACTGTGTGTGGCCATGTGGATCAGTGTGGTTTGGAAAAGAATAGACGCAATGACACTCCATGTGTCAAACCATTGTAAGAAAGCCCTAGAACATGCTGGAATGCAACATTGGAACGCAATGGAGCACCAATGTGACAGACACCATACCCACTTGAGTGTGTGTGGCCATGTGGATCATTATGGTTTGGAAAATAACACATGCAATGACACTCCATGTGTCAACCCATGGTTAGAAAGCCCTAGAACATGCTGGAATGCAACATTGGAATGCAATGGAGCACCAGTGTGAAAGAGGTTGCTTCACCACACCCACTTGAGTGTGTGTGGCCATGTGGATCAGTGTGGTTTGGAAAAGAACACATGCAATGACACTCCATGTGTCAAACCATGGTTAGAAAACCCTAGGACATGCTGGAATGCAACATTGAAATTCAATAGAGCACCAGTGTGACAGAGGTTGCATTACCACACCCACTTAAGTGTGCGTTGCCATGTGGATCATTGTGATTTTGAAAAGAACACATGGAATGACACTCCATGTGTCAAAACATGGTGAAAATTCCCTAGAACATGTTGGAATGCAACATTGGAATGCAATGAAGCACCAGTGTGACAAAGGCTGCATCACCACACCCACTTGAGTGTGTGTGGCCTTGTGGATCAATGTGGTTTGGAAAAAACACGGGAAATGACACTCCATGTGTCAAACCATGGTTAGAAAGCCCTAGCACATGCTGGAATGCCACATTGGATGCAATGGAGTACCAATGTGACATAGGTTGCATCACCACACCCACTTGAGGGTGTGTGGCCATGAGGATCATTGTATTTGGGAAAAGAACACATGCAATGACACTCCATGTGTCAACCCATGGTCAGAAAGCCCTAGAACAAGCTGGAATGGAACATTGCAATGCAATGGAGCACCAGTTTGACTGAGGTTGCATCACAACACCCACTTGACTGTGTGTGGCCATGTGGATCAGTGTGGTTTGGAAAAGAACACAGGCAATGACACTCCATGTGTCAAACCATGGTCAGAAAGCCCTAGAACATGCAAGAATGCAACATTGGAATGCAATGCAGCACCAGTGTGACAGAGGATGCTTCACCACACCCACTTGAGTCTGTGTGCCCATGAGGATCAGCGTGGTTTGGAAAAGAACACATGGTATGACACTCCATGTGTCAAACCATGGTCGAAAGCCCTAACACATACTGGAATTCCACATTGGAATGAAATGGAGCACCAGTGTGACATAGGTTGCATCACCACACCCACTTGAGTGTGTGTGGCCATGAGGATCAACGTGGATTGGAAAAGAACACACGCATTGACACTCCATGTGTCAAACCATGGTCACAAAGCCCTAGAACATGCTGCAATGCAACATTGGAATGCAATGAAGCACCAATGTGACAGAGGTTGCATCACCACACCCACTTGACTGTGTGTGGCCATGTGGATCAGTGTGGTTTGGAAAACAACACATGCAATGACACTCCATGTGTTAAACCATGGTCAGAAAGCCCTAGCACATGCTGGAATGCTACATTGGAATGCAATGGAGCAACAATGTGACATAGGTTGCATCACCACACCCACTTGAGTGTGTGTGGCCATGAGGATCAAGGTATTTTGGAAAATAACACATGCAATGACACTCCATGTGTCCAACCATGGTCAGAAAGTCCTAGAACAAGATGGAATGGAACATTGGAATGCAATGGAGCACTAGTGTGTCAGAGGTTGCATCACGACACCCACTGGACTGTGTGTGGGCATGTGGATCAGTGTGGTTTGGAAAACAACACACGCAAGGACACTCCATGTGTCAAACCATTGTGAGAAAGCCCTAGAACATGCTGGAATGCAACATTGGAATGCAATGGAGCACCAGTGTGACAGAGGTTATATCACCACACCCACTTGAGTGTGTGTGGCCATGTGGATCATTATGGTTTGGAAAATAACACATGCAATGACACTCCATGTGTAAAACCATGGTGAGAAAGCCCTAGAACATGCTGGAATGCAACATTGGAATGCAATGGAGCACCAGTGTGAAAGAGGTTGCTTCACCACACCGACTTGAGTGTGTGTGGCCATGTGGTTCAGTGTGGTTTGGAAAAGAACACATGCAATGACACTCCATGTGTCAGACCATGGTCAGAAAGCCCTAGGACATGCTGGAATGCAATATTGAAATGGAATGGAGCACCAGTGTGACAGAGGTTGCATCCCCACACCCACTTGACTGTGCGTGGCCATGTGGATCATTGTGGTTTGGAAAAGAACACATCCAATGACACTCCATGTGTCAAACCATGGTCACAAAGCCCTAGAATATGTTAGAATGCAACATTGGAATGCAATGAAGCACCGGTGTAACAGAGGTTGCATCACCACACCCACTTGAGTGTGTGTGGCCATGTGGATCAGCGTGGTTTGGAAAAGAACACATGGAATGACACTCCATGTGTCAAACCATGGTCAGAAAGCCCAACCACATGCTGGAATGGAATGGAGTACCAATATGACATAGGTTGCATGAACACACCCACTTGAGTGTGTGTGGACATGAGGATCATTGTATTTGGGAAAAGAACACATGCAATGCACTCCATGTGTCAAACCATGGTCAGAAAGCCCTAGAACAAACAAAAATGGAACATTGGAATGCAATGGAGCACCAGTGTGACAGAGGTTGCATCACAACACCCACTTGACTGTGTGTGGCCATGTGGATCAGTGTGGTTTGGCAAAGAACACGGGCAATGACACTCCATGTGTCAAACAATGGTCAGAAAGCCCTAGAACATGCTGGAAGGCAACATTGGAATGAAATGGAGCACCAGTGTGACAGAGGTTGCATCACCACACCCACTTGAGTGTGTGTGGCCATGTGGATCATTGTAGTTTGGAAAACAACACATGCAATGACACTCCATGTGTCAAACCATGCTCAGAAAGCCCTAGAACATGCTAGAATGCAACATTGGAATGCAATGCAGCACTAGTCTGGTAGAGGTTGTATCATCACACCCACTCGAGTGTGTGTGGCCATGAGGATCAGCGTGGTTTGGAAAAGAACACATGCAACGACACTCCATGTGTCAAACCATGGTCAGAAAGCCTTAGCACACACTAGAATGCCACATTAGAATGCAATGGAGCACTAGTGTGGCAGATATTGCATCACTAGTCACACTTGAGTGTGTGTGGCCATGTGGATCATTGTGGTTTGGAAAAGAACACATGTAATAATAGTCCATGTGTCAAACAATGGTAATAAAGACCAAGAACATGCTAGAATTCAGCATTGGATTTCAATGGAGCACCAGTTTGAAAGATGTTGTGTGGGGCCCCCGGATTAATCCTCCGAGAATCCCTTTTATGCATACCAGCACGATCCCATGATAAGTTAGTCGTGGCACATAACCGACAAGTAACAAGGTAAGCATCCAAAACATAACGACTACATGACATACCTTATTTGCCATTATGGCTACATCGATCAACAACAACGGACTTCATTAAGAGTAGAGCCCGAGCCATACCTTAGTCTATAGGCAACTGACTAGGAGAACGTCCTATCTCGCATAGTCGCCCACATCATCTTCTTCTTGATATCTGACCAAGTTAATAGCCAGGGACAATGCCAGTGAGTACATTGAATGTACTCGCAAACCACCTTAAGATAGTAGTAATAACAAGAGGATATGCATTATGGTTGTGGTAGTAGGAGGGCTTTAAGAGAAGTTCTTTTCTCAATTAGTTTCTCTTGTAGATATAGCATCTACATATCTTTGTTGAAAACTTTGTAAACATTTTGGAAATCTTTTTGAAAAGTTTTAGGAAACACTAGGACTGGGTCACCCATTTGTTCCTTTCTCCCGGTCGTCCCACGACCAAGCTCCTTTCATTCCTTTCTGACCACCCCATGGTCAAAACCTTTCTCTTTTTTGACCATCCCATGGTCAAAATATTTTCAAAGCTTTTTCCTTTTCGAAATCCTTCTTTAAAACAAAACAAGCACCGCTCTACAGAAGTTTGTCCAACCCGTCCTTAACCACGGACACAGCTATTCGAATAGATTTACACTCTATAGAGGTTGTACACTTTACCCACACCATCTGGGTACACTACCCTGATCTTCACCGATCGTGGGTCGAGTAACCGATCAAGGCTCTCTGGATGCACACTCCAATATAAGTTCCTCGCCTATGAGTGTTAATCCCCTCAAAACTGGGATGTCGGGTACCGAGGACCAACCGGAGCGCTTTTTCCACTTCTCGAGTGTGCGCTTTCAATGAGGGGCTCATAGTAACGCGTGGAAGTCAGCAGACCCTTCATTCCTTCTCCAGGTCTATGTCCCACATGGACCTTTATCAGGGAAGGCCCACCCTCCAAGGATCCCCGATCCCCTGTAGTAGTTACGAGGCAGCTTATACCAGAATAAACAACCCTCAAATCCAGCCCTGTCCCATACCAGAGTAATGTGGTTGCACATGGTTAAGTTGTTATAGCTAAACTACAAAGAACTGGGTGCGTTTTCGTAAACCTTTTTCCTCCATCTTTTCTTCAGCATTTTGTAAAACCTAAACCTTTTTGTTTCTCAACAACTCTTGGGAGGTCCCACCTCACCAAGGTTTTATCATAAAACATTTGGTAAAACGTTTTCGGGGTCTTCCTATCCTCTAACTTTGCTTCGGCTAAATCGGGGTCTCCAAAGGGGTATGGTTTTACACCATCTACCATACTAGGGACAAGTAGGTATCATCGTGAGGGTTGTACTTAGTAGTACAATAGATTAGTAGTTCGGAGGAGCCAAACCACTACCATATATACATCAATATATAGTAAAACAATGTAGTTTAAATAAACAGAAGATAAAACATGCATAAGTAAAATAGTAGGACAAGGCTTATGAGCAAGAAGGTGGCTTGCCTGATGATCAGAAATATGGCAATATGTCCCTGGACTTCTTCTTTAGATGACCCAGAATACCAATACCAATAATAAATACCACTTCTTCTGCTCTCAGATTTTATCGCAACTATCGTCGTCCTGATAGGACATGCAAGCAAACCAAGCCATAATCAACACAAGGCATACAGGCACCAATACATACAGCAAACAATTGAATAATACAGAATTAAGATTCAGATGGTTTTGAGAGGATTGGGTTTTGGGAGATTGAGATGGCCTTGGAGAAGGGAGTGAACACCCTGATGGCTCTGTAATGGCGCCAGGAAAATGTTGGTGCGGTGTTGATGTAGAGCTCGTTGGGAACCCCAAGAGGAAGGTATGATGAGCACAGCAGCAAGTTTCCCTCAGTTATGAAACCAAGGTTTAATCGAACCAGTAGGAGGACGGAAACACCCCAAAGGTGTTACTAGCTGAGCCTTGGAAGGGCGCACTACCGGTGCTAGTAGCAACGTGGAGACCTGCACAGAACTTTGTCCCCAACTTGCGATAAGGTTGTCAATCTCACCGTGTTTTGCGGGAAACAGAGGATTAAACGTATCGAATGGAAGGAAGTAATAGTTTGCAAAAAGTAAACACAAAGGACCGGGATCCATAGTTCACTAGAGGTGGCTCTCCTTAAGATAGATAACCTGCTGGGTGAACAAATTACAGCGAGGCAATTGACAAACATCGAGAAAGCAATACATAAATATACTAATCACTTGACTCCTTTGAGACTTGATTGGGCATTACAACATTATACATAGACCGCCATCCAACTGCATCTATGACTAATAATCCACCTTCAAGCTATCATCCGAACCCCCTCCAGTATTAAGTTGCAAGCAACAGATTATTGCTTTACGAACTGCGTGTAAAGTAAACAATACGATTGTTCTATGAACAAAGGATTGTTGTTTTCTCCCTAGTAGCAACAGCACATCTAGTACCTTAGAGATTTCTGTCACTGCCCCAGGTTACCAGAGGAATGAACCCACTATCGAGCATAAATACTAACTCTTGGAGTTGCTAGCATCTACTTGGCCAAGATAGCTACTAACAACGGAAAGCATGCAAGATCACAAATAACAAAGACATGATAGAATCAATAATCAATCTGAAATAGCATCTCAATATCCATAGGATCCCCGCAAACACAACATGTATGCATTACAAATAGATGATCTTGATCATGAACAGAGCTCACAAGATCTAGACATGAAAGCACAAAGGAGGAGAATCAGCCATCTAGTTACTACATGGATTCGTAGTCCAAGGATGAACTACTCACGCATCACACCGGAGGCTTGCATGGTGATGAAGAAGGCCTCCAGGGTGAATTCCCCTCTCCGGCAGGGTGCCAGGAAGAGCTTCAAATCCCTCCCGGTCTAGGGATGGAGATGACGGCGGCTACAGACTCTTTCGTGGATTTTTGATCGGGTACTTAGGGTTTTCGTCCCGAGGGCATCTTGTAGGAAGAAGGGGAGGCCGAGGGGGCACCGGAGGCGGCCACACCACCCCCTGGCGCAGGGCAGGCTGGGCCGTGCGGCCTTGTGGTGTGGTGGACCCCTGGCCCCTCTCCGTCTCGTACTCTGGCATCTGATGACTTCCAGAAAAATAGGCACTTTGGCCTTTGTCTAGTCCAATTCTGAGCATTTTCATTTTCTAACTTTCCTGGAACCAAAAATAGCAGAAAACAGGCAGCTGGCACTGTGGCTCTTGTTAATAGGTTAGTCCAAGAAATCATATGAAAAGTACTCTAAAGTGTGGACAAAACGCAAGAAAGCGGATAAAAACCAAGCATGGAACATAAAAAATTATAGATACATTTGCAATGTATCACACCCCTTAGGGTTTATTGTCGAGGAACTACCTAAGAGGGGGTTGTGGATCAAGGACATATTATGGATGATACCATTGTAAAAACATGATACCAACAGATAGGTAGTGATAATATGAAACCAAAAAAAGTGGTTCCCCTAAATTATCAATTTCCATTGATTTATAATGAATTTTCTATTGATAAAGGCTCTAGTTTTAGGAAATAAATCACCAGAAAAGTTCTAGAGCTCCAAAAATTATTTCCTTGGATGGTTTCGGAAGGCTTGATGTTCTTGCTCACTGAGAGTTGGAATCACTCCAAAATAATAAACAGAATGCCCTCAGAAAATTCCCAAAGTCAGTTATGTACAGAACTTGTCATTTTCACCAAATTAAATATACAAAGGCTTTTGATAGGAAACCAATGCCATATGGTAGGTATTTTGAATACCTTTCTGTAGGAATTGGATTCAATCTTTTTGGAGTTGTCCAACTCTTGGAACGTTTTATTTAGTGATAATACCTCTTACAGAAGTATTTAACTCACTAAAGTTCAACAGGGGATCAATAAATCCTTATCTCCTAGTTTTGGATAGGTATTGATGGTCCACTTCTCTAGGAGTTGGAATTAGCCTAATATGTTCTATAGATATGGCTAGGGAGTTTTCTAAAGTCAGATTTTGGCTGCTTTTGTTATTTTTACTAGGGGCAAACTACTGTTCACCTTGGAATGAGACCTATGCTAGTTGATTGGTACGGCAAATATCTCCCATGAGAACTTTGATTCATGCTATTTGGGGTATATAGAACTCCCTGAGGGATTTATTGATGGCAAAAGACACTTTTTAGAAGATTAAATGCTAGTAAATAATAAAAAATATTTTTGGCAAAGTTCTAGTTCTGCATGTTGCAAAAAACACACATGAACCTGACAGAAATTTTATTTGGACGAAATACCCCATTTTCCATTTTTATATGGATTTAAACTGCTCAAATAATAACAGATCTGGAAAGAAATTAAAAATAAAAAGGGCAGGGGCGCCGCGGGCCGAATCTAGAGAGGAAACGCGCCGCGTGGGGGGAATTCGGCCCACCCGGGGTGAGCTGGGCACGGGAAGGAGCTTTTGGACCCGACAGGCGGGACCCAGCGGTCATTCACCAGCCATTGGATCTATGGGCGCCGAAGGGGTAAGGAGTGCTACCAGCCATTGGATCTATGGGCGATCGACGGTAGACGTGAGTCTTCAATCTCTGTTCGGCGCGAGGAAGGGGAAACCCTAGGTTCCACCTGCGGGGGTCAGGAAGCTCACATGAGGGCTCGGAGGAGGTGGAGGAGGCGCCAGGGTGATGCGGTACATCGCGCCGAGCTCAACGAGGGGCGTAGTGGGGTCTTCTTTCGCGGGAAGACGCTCGCGCATGAGTCACGGCGGCGCAAGCTTCGGTCTCGACGAGGAGGCCTCGGGGCATCGCTGCATGGGGAGAAACATGGCATAGTCAGGTTCATAGAGGCGAGGGGGTTCTAAAATAGCAGCATGCAGAGGAAGGGGAGCAGGGTTGAGAGCACCATGAGCAGATCTTGGCAATGGACGAGATGCTCTTATTCTTCTTCTCCTGGGGTAGGCAGATAAGGAGAGGAGGGTTGGCTCTCTGGGGAGGGTAAGTGGGAGGGGGAGAAGTGAGGCAGCCGGAGAGGGAGGGTGGCCTCTCGCCTATTTATCAAGGAGAAGGAGGTCCATGGTGGACCAAGTCCAAGAGAGGGGTTGGGGAGGGAGCTGGCCACTGGTTGGTCAAGATGGGAGGTGCTGAGAGGCAGTGTGGGCCTAAGCATGACCAGAGAGGGAGTGGGGAGTGGCTGCTGTTGCTTTGAAGGTTTTGCAAGATATGGCCTATCTCTCCAAGCACTAAAGACAAGGGGAGGGGGTGTGCTAGAGTGTTTTGCTACAGTGCACAACCAGCAGGGTGTGAGTTGTGCTGGGCAAGCTTGCTTGACCATGCTGGTAAGATTTTGGTGGGTTTTTGATTTGAGGATTTGTCTCCTTGGCAATTTTGATCAAATAGGTGGTTATGAAGAAAGTCCAAAAATTTGCATTGGACCAGATGAGGAAATGGTACTAGGAGATAGATGAGGTTAAGGGACCTCTCTAGGAATTATTTTTGATTTTTCTAAGGATTTGAAGTCCTCTTAAAATCATTTATTCAAAAAGTACAGAAGTAGTTTCCAAAAGATCATTTGATAAGTTTACACTGGACAGGTGGAGTTTTTGGTGTGAGATGGTCCCAAATATGAATACACACATAGGGAATTTTCCCAAGATTTGTTGAGGCTTAAAAGTATTTTAAACTATTATTATTCCATTTCTAAGATTTAGGGAAATAGGCAAAAAGAGATAATAAAACTCTTCAAAAATATTTATTTTTGAAGTCGGATGATGGGGTATGATATATGAATCTTATTTGAGCTAAAAGATGGGGAACTTCTTTGGAAGAAACCAAACCTTCCTTTATAAAAGGAGCTTTGGAGATTTTGACTATTAAAGAGATTAAATAGATTTGGAGCCATAATAATTATGGAGAATTATTGAGAAATCTTGATGATCAAGATATATGATTTAGACAAGGTTTATCAAGCATTTGCAACCTTGGGATTGGAGAATCCAGGTTGATTTTGGTGAAATACCCTAGATTAAGGATCTAGAGTGATGTTAATTTCATACCATCAAAACATGGTTGTCTCTTGGAGTTCAGATCTCCCCTTTGGGCATGGGATATATGGATGGATAGACCAAGTGATGTGGAATGAAATGGTGTATAGTTTTGAGATTGATCCTGCTTGAGCTCACCAAGACAGGCTTTCAAACTTTGAATAAAATAAGCCTGCCAAAGCAGATTATCAACTAGCCTTCAAAACCTTGTGGGTTTAAGAAGCACAAAGATCCAATTGGAACAAGTGAAGTATATATTGATAGACGTATATGAGTAGAACACAACCATGCTAAGAGTTGGTCCATAGAAGGTTGGATGGTGGGGTGAGCTTCTATCATAGTAGGCATGTTGACTAGATTTGCAGGAATAGTTATTTTCTTGCCTGCAAAACCATCAAGAACAAGTGGGTTGGAGGATGCTCTAACAAAGGCCAATAGTGGGAATTGGTAGTCCTTAGGATGGTTAACAAGATGGATCAGGTGCATTACCAACAATGCACAAGGGTTGAGAAAGGGAGACATCCAAAGAGGTGATGTTGGAAATAGTTTTCCAGACTTAGCCGAATTTGGAAGATTTAGGGTTTTTCACTAGAGCATGAGAGGGAATGTTTTTGAGGGGGTTTTAACAAAGCATCATCAAGTGGATAATGTTGAAGGGTAGATTGAGTGGAAGGGATCCATGCTTGATATTGGTCTTCATTGACTTGGAAACTTCTAGAATGGATCACTTCAGAATTGATCTAGTTAAAGGTTTTAGATGATCACCTAGTATCTAGAGATTAGATTCTGCTTTGTACTCTTGCTTAGGTATGGTGATTTTGGAAACCACTTGATCCTAGTGATGAGCTCCTAGAGTATCTCATACTATCTCCTAAGCAGACAAATCAAGCAGCAGATCAAGGCAACTCATCCTACAAACAAATCAACTACTGCTAGGGTTACCATCAATCCTAGCTTGAGGTTAGGTTGATGCATTTTGAAGAGGTTGGATTTTTGAATAGGATGAGAGTCCTTGGTATCTCTACCAAGAGTATAATTCAAAAGCTTACAAAAAGGTTTTAGAGATCCTAGAGGTAAGAGTAGTTGAAGGTTATATCTTGAAAACATAAGGAGTTTATAGCTCTCCATAGTTTTGCCAATGGAAGCTACTGAAATAGTTTTGGTTACACAAGCATCTTGGCTCATGTTTTGAAATGCCAGAACATTTGAGAATATGGAAAATTAAGCCAAGACAGTTTTGGAAAGTAGCTTTTGTCAACTGGTGTTGAGGTAATGAGTATCATATGGTATACACTCACATGCACAAGCATAAGCAAACAACAAGCAAACACTGCACCAAAGTACAAGAAAAAGTTTTTGTTCCCCTGATTTTTGCATTCTAGACAACTAAACAGGATTGCTGAAATTTGGATGTTACAGACCTTTTCCCCTTAAAAGAATCTCGTCCCGAGATTCCAGAGAAGTAAGGTTAGGGGATTTTGAGTCGGGTCGATATCAGGGATCTTACGCGGACTATATTATGGACTTCGTCTTTCGATGTGGCTACTCTGTCGATGAAGTTGAGCTTCAGTCTTCCGGGATGCATGGAGAGTTTAGCAGAGTTCAGATCCTGATTGCGAGGGATGACCTTCTTTTCCTTCCGGACTCTATATCTCGAGGGCTTAGACTAGGCAAACTATCTCGATTTTGAACTTCACAGAGTACTCGTCAGAGGGTAGAATCTACGGTTGGGAGTATCTCTCTCTAAGGGTCCACGGCTCTTCCTTAACGGTGTAGTGTATCCTAATTAATGATTTTTGGGCCGGGATTCCTGAGTTTTCTTCCGCGAAGATTTAATCTATTTTGGTGGGAAAGACGCGGTCTTTCCCCCCTTAGGATTAGACTGGGGTAGATGGGAGAGTTGACCTAGTCCTTTCTTCTTGGAGTCGTGGATAGATGAGTTGAAGATTGGCGTCACTCCTTCTTCTAGAGTTGGAATCTCCTGAAGATGTCAGCGAAGGGGGGGGGTCCTACAGGGCTTCTATACTATGATTATTCGTACTTAGCCTGTTGGAGCCGTTGAAGTCTCATGTCCTATAGGAGAGTGGAACTGAGCGGTTAGTGATCTAGCAATCCTTCAGGCTGGTCTTCAGCTGAGGTAGCGGAGGGACTTTGTAGAATCTTCAGTTAGTTTGTCATCGGATAACTCACGGGTTGTTGCTTTGCGGGAAGACTTCGGAGCCAGAGATATTTTCTGAAGTATCTTTTGGTAGACAGTCTTTTGAAGATTGAGTGGAAAGACGCAGTCCTTCCTCCTTAGAGCTTCACTAAGGTGCTTTAGGAGTGGTGCAGATCTTCTGTCTGGGAGTGCTAACCTGATGTTAGCGGAAGGCTGTATCTTCTCGGCGTCTTGAGTTGGGTTCTTCGAGTGACGTCTTATCTCTTAAGACTTATCGAGGGTGGTTTCTTAATGAAGTTTTAGGGAGTTAGCTCAGCACGAGTTAGCGGTTTGCATCTCCTCTTGCTAGTAGTTAGTCAGGGTTGAAGTAGTTAGGATCAGGTAAGTGGTCTTCATGCTTGAATCTCTTGCGTGGCTTCTGCTTGAGGGCGGAGTGGATTTGTTGTGTTCAGGCTTCCTAAACATCTGACTTTAGGGGTAGTTCTGACCTTCTAGGGAGGATCATTCCGTTAGTTTGGGTAGGGTCGACTGGATTAGTTAGTCTCCTGGGGCGGTCAGAAGCTCTAATACACTAAAGGTTAGTGTGGTTAGGTCTTCACTTCTTGTCTTGGTTGACTTATCGAGTGGTTTCCTGTGGATATTGAGGTTCCTTCGGTGATCGACGTCTGGCTTCAACGGGATTCTTTCTGTAGTAGACTGAGGAACAAGGGAGTGTGGTGCTATTGACGAGTCTTGCAAGGTGAGTTTGACGAGGTATGCCGTCCTGCTAAGGGAAGTCTTCGAGTTGTTCTATCTTGACGATGTCGAACTCCTGGTTCTTGCGATGCTTTTCCTCTCATATACTCTCGAGGTTAGTCTGGGTCTCATTATTGACAACTAACACAGGGGTTTCCTGAGTTACTAGGTGATTTATCGCTCCTCGAGTCACATTTTTTAAGGAGGTCAAGGCAAACAAGAACATACAAACACGATCAGAGCGAGGGGATCACCATGACCTTGGCAAACAACACACATCAAGCAACACAAGATGCACTTAGGCAAGCAAACACGGTCAACGCTAGGGACCAAGGAGTTAACTACTCACAATGTAGGGGAATCCTATTCTTAGGACTATTGACCCTAGATATCGTCTTTCTTCAAGTCGGGCTCACTATCTTGCAGATGAAGTCTTCGTCGTATTTGGGACGTTTCTTGATAGTGCAACACCCGATTTCTTCTGATTGTGAGGATTCCACTAGTAGAGCGATATTGTAGTCTCCTTGTGTTTGCTGGTAGTTGCTTGTCTTCATCTTGTTCTCATTGTCTTCACCGGTTCTAGATCCTAGTTATTTAAAATCCGTAGGTTTGAAGTTTGGATGAGGGATAGAGGAAACCATTTTTGAAAGCATTTACTTAGTGTAAGAGAAGAAGTAGAACTTTTTGGAAACTCATTGGGAAACTAGTTTTCGAAAGCTAGGGTTTTCAAAATAAGGTTTATGTCTAGCGACCATGCTAACTAAGGTTCTCCTATAGTCAGGATGGCTCTCATACCAAGTCTGTGGGGCCCCCAGATTAATCCTTCGAGAATCCCTTTTATGCATACCAGCACGATCCCATGATAAGTTAGTCGTGGCACATAACCGACAAGTAACAAGGTAAGCATCCAAAACATAACGACTACATGACATACCTTATTTGCCATTATGGCTACATCGATCAACAACAGCGGACTTCATTAAGCGTAGAGCCCGATCCATACCTTAGTCTATAGGCAACTGACTAGGAGAACGTCCTAGCTCGCATAGTCATCCACATCATCTTCTTCTTGATATCTGACTAAGTTAATAGCCAGGGACAATGCCAGTGAGTACATTGAATGTACTCGCAAACCAACTTAATATAGTAGTAATAACAAGAGGATATGCATTATGGCTGTGGTAGTAGGAGGGCTCCAAGAGAAGTTCTTTTCTCAATTAGTTTCTCTTGTAGATATAGCATCTACATATCTTTGTTGAAAACTTTGTAAACATTTTGGAAACCTTTTTGAAAAGTTTTAGGAAACACTAGGACTGGGTCACCCATTTGTTCCTTTCTCCCGGTCGTCCCACGAGCAAACTCCTTTCATTCCTTTCTGACCACCCCATGGTCAAAACCTTTCTCCTTTTCGACCATCCCATGGTCAAAATATTTTCAAAGATTTTTCCTTTCCGAAATCCTTCTTGAAAACAAAACCAGCACCGCTCTATAGAAGTTTGTCCAACCCATCCTTAACCACGGACACGGCTATTCGAATAGATTTACACTCTGCAGAGGTTGTACACTTTACCCACACCATCCGGGTACACTACCCTGATCTTCACCGATCGTGGGTCGAGTAACCGATCAAGGCTCTCCGGATGCCCACTCCAATATAAGTTCCTACCCTATGAGCATTAATCCCCTCAAAACCGGGACGTCGGGTACCGAGGACCAACCGGAGCGCTTTTTCCACTTCTCTAGTGTGCGCTTTCAATGAGGGGCTCATAGTAATGCGTGGAGGCCAGCAGACCCTTCATTCCTTCTCTAGGTCGATGTCCCACATGGACCTTTATCGAAGAAGGCCCACCCTCCAGGGATCCCCGATCCCCTGTAGTAGTTACGAGGCAGCTTATACTGGAATAAACAACCCTCAAATCCAGCCCTGTCCCATACCAGAGTAATGTGGTTGCAGAGGGTTAAGTTGTTATAGTTAAACTTCAAAGAACCGAGTGCCTTTTTGTAAACTTTTTTCCTCCATCTTTTCTTCAGCATTTTGTAAAACCAAAACCTTTTGCTTTCTCAACAACTCTTGGGAGGTCCCACCTCACCAAGGTTTTATCATAAAACATTTGGTAAAACGTATTCGGGGTCTTCCCATCCTCTAACTTTGCTTCGGCTAAATCGGGGTCTCCAAAGGGGTATGGTGTTACACCATCTACCATACTAGGGACAAGTAGGTATGATCGCGAGGGTTGTACTTAGTAGTACAATAGAGTAGTAGTTCGGAGGAGCCAAACCACTACCATATATACATCAATATATAGTAAAACAATTTAGTTTAAATAAATAGAAGATAAAACATGCATAAGTAAAACAGTAGGACAAGGCTTATTAGCAAGAAGGTGGCTTGCCTGATGATCAGCAATATGGCAATATGTCCTTGGACTTCTTCTTTAGATGACCCAGAATACCAATACCAATAATAAATACCTCTTCTTCTGCTCTAAGAATTTATCGCAACTATCGTCGTCCCGACAACACATGCAAGCAAACCAAGCCACAATCAACACAAGGCATACAGGCACCAATACATACAACAAACAATTGAATAATACTGAATTAAGATTCAGATGGTTTTGAGAGGATTGGGTTTTGGGAGATTGAGATGGCCTTGGAGAAGGGAGTGAACACCCCTTAGGGTTTATTGTCGTGGAACTACCTAAGAGGCGGTTTTGGATCAAGGACATATTCTGTATGATACCATTGTAAAAACATCATACCAATAGGTAGGTAGTGATAATATGAAACCAACAAAAGTGGTTCCCCTAAATTATCAATTTCCATTGATTTATAATGAATTTTCTATTGATAAAGGCTCTAGTTTTAGGAAATAAATCACCAGAAAAGTTTTGGAGCTCCAAAAATTATTTATTTGGATGGTTTGGTAAGGCTTGATGTTCTTTCTCACTGAGAGTTGGAATCACTCCAAAATAATTACCAGAATGCCCTCAGGAAATTCCCAAAGGCAATTCTGTACACAACTTGTCTTTTTCACTAGATTAAATATATAGAGGCTTTTGATCGGAAACCAATGCCATATGGTAGATATTCTTAGTAGGAATTGGATTAACTCTTTTTGGAGTTGTCAAACTCCTGGAGCGTTTTATTTAGTGATAATACCTCTTACAGAAGAAATTAACTCACTAAAGTTCAACAGAGGATCAATAAATCCTTATCTCCTGGTTTTGGATAGGTATTGATGGTTCACTTCTCTGGGAGTTGGAATTAGCCAAATATGTTCTGTATATATGCCTAGGGAATTTTCTAAAGTCAGATTGTGGTTGTTTTTGTTATTTTTACTAGGGGCAAACTACTGTTCACCTTGGAATGAGACCTATGCTGGTTGATTGGTACCGCAAATATCTTCCATGAGAACTTTCATTCATGCTATTTAGGGTATATAGAACTCCCCGAGGGATTTATTGATTGCAAAAGACAGTTTTTAGAAGATTAAATGCCAGTAAATAATAAAAATTATTTTTGGCAAAGGTCCAATTCTACATGTTGCACAAAACACACATGAACCTGGTAGAAATTTTATTTCGACGAAATACCCCATTTTCCATTTTTATATGGATTTAAACTACTCAGATAATTAATAGATCTAGAAAGAAATTAAAAAGAAAAAGGGCAGGGGCGCCGCAGGCCGGATCTGGAGAGGAAACGGGCCGCGTGGGGGGAATTCGGCCCACCCTGGGTGAGCTGGGCGCGGGAAAGAGCTTTTGGACCTGACATGCGGGACCCAGCGGTCATTCACAGGGGGCACCGAAGGGGTAATGAGTGCTACCAGCCGTTGGATCTATGGGCGATCGTCGGCAGACGTGAGACTTCAACCTCTGTCCGGCACGAGGAAGGGGAAACCCTAGGTTCCGCCGGTGGGGGTCAGGGAGCTCACCTGAGGGCTCGGGGGAGGTGGAGGAGGCGCTAGGGCGACATGGTACATCCCGCCGAGCTCAAAAAGGGGTGGCAGTGGGATCTTCTTCTGTGGGAAGACGCTCGCGCACGAGTCACGTCGGTGCAAGCTTCGGTCTCGACGGGGAGGCCTCCGGGCATCGCTGCATGGGGAGCAACATGGCATAGTCAGGTTCATAGAGGCGAGGGGGTTCTGAAATAGCAGCATGCAGAGGGAGGGGAATAGGGTTGAGAGCAGGACGAGCAGATCTTGGCAATGGATGAGATGCTCTTGTTCTTCACCTCCTAGGCTAGGCAGAGAAGGAGGGGAGGGTTGGCTCTCTGGGGAGGGTAAGTGGAGTGGGAGGGGGAGAAGTGAGGGAGCAAGAGAGGGTGGGTGGCCTCTGGCCTATTTATCAAGGAGAAGGAGGTCCATGTGGACCAAGTCCAAGAGAGGGGATGGGGAGGGAGCTGGCCACTGGTTGGTCAAGCTGGGAGGTGCTGGGAGGCAGTGTGGGCCTAAGCACGACCAGAGAGGGAGAGGGGAGTGGTTGTTGTTGCTTTGAAGATTTTGCAAGATATGGCCTATCTCTCCAAGCACTAAAGACAAGGGGAGGGGGTGTGCTAGAGTGTTTTGCTACAGTGCACGACCAGCAGGGTGTGAGTTGTGCTGGGGAAGCTTGCTTGACCATGTTGGTAAGATTTTGGTGGGTTTTTGATTTGAGGATTTGTCTCCTTGGCAATTTTGATCAAATAGGTGGTTATGAAGAAATTCCAAAAACTTGCATTGGACCAGATGAGGAAATGGTACTGGGAGATAGATGAGGTTAAGGGACCTCTCTAGGAATTATTTGTGATTTTTCTAAGGATTTTAAGTCCTCTTAAAATCATTTATTCAAAAAGTACAGAAGTAGTTTCCAGAAGATCATTTGATAATTTTACATTGGACAGGTGGATTTTTTGGTGTGAGATGGTCCCAAATGTGAATACACACTTAGGGGAATTTTCCCAAGATTTTTTGAGGCTTAAAAGTATTTAAAACTATTATTATTCCATTTCTACGATTTAGGGAAATAGGCAAAAAGAGATAATAAAACTCTTCAAAAATATTTATTTTTGAAGTTGGATGATGGGGTATGATATATGAATCTTATTTGAGCCAAAATATGGGGAAGTTCTTTGGTAGAAACCAAACCTTCCTTTATAAAAGGAGCTTTGGAGATTTTGACTATTAAAGAGATTAAATAGATTTGGAGCCATAATAATTATGGAGAATTATTGAGAAATCTTGATGATCAAGATATATGATTTAGATAAGGTTTATCAAGAATTTTCAACCTTGGGATTGGAGAATCCAGGTTGATTTTGGTGAAATACCCTAGATTAAGGATCTAGAGTGATGTTAATTTCATACCATCAAAACATGGTTGTATCTTGGAGTTCAGATCTCCCCTTGGGGCATGTGATATATGGATGGATATACCAAGTGATGTAGATTGCAATGGTGTAGAGTTTTGAGCTTGATCCTGCTTGAGCTCACCAAGACAGGCTTTCAAACTTTGAATAAAATAAGCCTGCCAAAGCATATTATCAACTAGCCTTCAAAACCTTGTGGGTTTAAGAAGCACAAAGATCCACTTGGTACAAGTGAAGTAGATATTGATAGAACTATATGATGAGAACACAACCATGCCAAGAGTTGGTCCATATAAGGTTGGATCGTGGGGTGAGCTTCTATCAAAGTAGGCATGTTGACTAGATTTGCAGGAATAGTTATTTTCTTGCCTGCAAAACCATCAAGAACAAGTGGGTTGGAGGATGTTCTTACCAAGGGCAAGAGTGGGCATTGGTATTACTTAGGATGGTTAACAAGATGTCGTAGGTGCATTACCAAGAATGCACAACGGTTGAGAAAGGGAGACATCCAAAAAGGTGATGTAGGAAATAGTTTTCCAGACTTGGCCAAATTTGGCAGATTTAGGGTTTTTGACTAGAGCATGAGATGTAGGTAACTCATCCTACAAACAAATCAACTACTTCTAAGGTTACCATCAAGCCAAGCTTGAGGTAATTTGATGCATTTTGAAGAGGTTGGATTTTTGAATAGGATGAGAGTCCTTGGTATCTCTACCAAGGGTAGAATTCAAAAGCTTACAAAAAGGTTTTGGAGATCCTAGAGGTAAGAGTAGTTGAAGGTTATATCTTGAAAACATAAGGAGTTTATAGCTCTCCATAGTTTTGCGAATGGAAGCTACTGAACTATTTTGGTTACACAAGCATCTTGGCTCATGTTTTGAAAATCCAGAACATTTGAGAATATGGAAAATTAAGGCAATACAGTTTTGGGAAGTAGATTTTGTCAAATGGTGTTGAGGTAAGGAGTATCATATGGTATACACTCATATGCACAAGCATAAGCAAACAACAAGCAAACACTGCACCAAAGTACAAGAATTTTTTTTTGTTCCCCCTGATTTTTGCATTCTGGACAACTAAATAGGGTTGCTGAAATTGGGATATTACATGTTGCATCACCGCACCCACTTGAGTGTGTGTCCATGTGGATCAGTGTAGTTTTGAAAAGAACACATGCAATGATACTTCATGTGTCAAACCATGGTCAGAAATCCCAAGAACATGCTACAATGCAACATTGGAATGCAATGGACCACCAGTTTGAAATATGTTGCATCACCACACCCACTTGAGTGTGTGTGTCCATGTGGATTAGTGTGGTTTGGAAAAGAACACATGTCATGGCACTCCATGTGTCAAACCATGGTCAGAAAGCCCTAGAACATGCTAGAATGCAACATTGGAATGCAATGGAGCACTAGTGTGGCAGAGGTTGCATCACCACACCCACTTGAGTGTGTGTGGACATGTGGATCATTGTAGTTTGGAAGAGAACAGATGCAATGACACTCCATGAGTCAAACCATGGTAAGAACAAAAAGCCCTAAAACATGTAGAAATGCAACATTGGAATGCAATGGAGCACCAGTGTGATAGAGGTTGCATCACCACACCAACTTGAGTGTGTGTGGCCATGTGGATCATTATGGTTTGCAAAAAACACATGCAATGACACTCCATGTGTCAAACCATGGTCAGGAAGCCCTAGAACATGCTGGAATGCAACATTGGAATGCAATGGAGCACCATGTCAAAGAGGTTGCTTCACCAAACACACTTAAGTGTGTGTGGCCATGTGGATCAGTGTCGTTTGGAAAAGAACGCACGCAATGACACTCCATGTGCCAAACCATGGTCAGAAAACCCTAGGACATGCTAGAATGCAACATTGAAACACCAGTGTGACAGAGGTTGCATCACCACCCCCACTTGAGTGTGCGTTCCCATGTGGATCATTGTGGTTTGGAAAAGAACACATGCAATGACACTCCATGTGTCAAACCATGGTCACAAAGCCCTAGAACATGTTGGAATGCAACATTGGAATGCAATGAAGCACCAGTGTGACAAAGGTTGCATCACCACACCCACTTGGGTGTGTGTGGCCATGTGGATCAGCGTGGTTTGGAAAAGAACACATGCAATAACATTCCATGTGTCAAACCATGGTCAGAAAGCCCAACCACATGCTGGAATGCCATAGTGGAATGCAATGGAGTACCAATGTGACATAGGTTGCATCACCACACCCACTTGAGGGTGTGTGGCTATGAGGATCATTGTATTTGGGAAAAGAACACATGCAATGACACTCCATGTATCAAACCATGGCCAGAAAGCCCTAGAACAAGCTGGAATGGAACATTGGAATGCAATGGAGCACCAGTGTGACAGAGGTTGCATCACAACACCCACCTGACTATGTGTGGCCATGTGGATCAGTGTGGTTTGGAAAAGAACACATGCAATGACACTCCATATGTCAAACCATGGCCAGAAAGCCTTAGAACATGCTAGAATGCAACATGGGAATGCAATGCAGCACCAGTGTGACAGAGGTTAGTTCACCACACCCACTCTAGTGTGTGTGGCCATGAGGATTAGCGTGGTTTGGAAAATAACACATGCAATGACACTCCATGTGTCAAACCATGGTCAGAAAGCCCTAACACATACTGGAATTCCACATTGGAATGCAATGGAACACTAGTGTGACAGAGGTTACATCACCACACCCACTTGAGTGTGTGTGGCCATGAGGATCAGCGTGGTTTCGGAAAGAACACATGCAATGACACTCCATCTGTCAAACCATGGTCAGAAAGCCCTAGAACATGCTAGAATGCAACATTGGAATGCAATGCAGCACCAGTGTGACAGAGGTTGCATCACCACTCCCACTTGAGTGTGTGTGGCCATGTGGATCATTGTGGTTATGAAAAGAACTCATGTAATAATACTCCATGTGTCAAACCATGGTAATAAAGCCCTAGAACATGCTAGAATGCAACATTGGATTTCAATGGAGCACCAGTTTGAAAGATGTTGCATCACCGCAACCACTTGAGTGTGTGTGGCCATGTGGATCAGTGTGGTTTGGAAAAGAACACATGCAATGATACTTTATGTGTCAAACCATGGTCAGAAAGCCCAAGAACATGCTGCAATGCAACATTGGAATGCAAGGGACCACCAGTTTGAAAGATGTTGCATCACCACACCCATTTGAGTGTGTGTGTGTCCATGTGGATTAGTGTGGTTTGGAAAAGAAAACATGTTATGGCACTCCATGTGTCAAACCATGGTCAGAAAGCCCTAGAACATGCTGGAATGCAACATTGGAATGCAATGGAGCACCAGTGTGGTAGAGGTTGCATCACCACACCCACTTGAGTGTGTGTGGATATGTGGATCACTGCGGTTTGGAAGAAAACACATGCAATGACACTCCATGAGTCAAACCATGGTAAGAACAAAAAGCCCTAGAATATTCAGGAATGCAACATTGGAATGCAATGGAGCACCAGGGTGACAATGGTTGCATCATCACACCAACTTGAGTGTGTGTGGCCATGTGGATCATTATGGTTTGGAAAAGAACACATGCAATGACACTCCATGTGTCAAACCATGGTCAGAAAACCCTAGGACATGGTAGAATGCAACATTGAAATTCAATAGAGCACCAATGTGACAGAGGTTGCATCACCACACCCACTTGAGTGTGCGTTGCCATGTGGATCATTGTGGTTTTGAAAAGAACACATGCAATGACACTCCATGTGTCAAACCATGGTCACAAAGCCCTAGAGCATGTTGGAATGCAACATTGGAATGCAATGAAGCACCAGTGTGACAAAGGTTGCATCACCACACCTACTTGAGTGTGTGTGGCCATCACTACTAGAGAAAGGCTTATGGATAGATTTATTATCAGTGGAGCATTTTTTTGAATATGCTCCACTGATAGTTATCAGTGGCGCATTTAAAAATATGTTCCACTGATATTTTGTCTAACTAATGGCGCACATCGCAAATAATGCGCCACTGATAATATGGGCCCGACACCCTGGAGGGCTGTGGACCAAATATCAATGACACATATGGACATATGCGCCATTGATATGTTCTTATCAATGGCGCATATGCAATATGTGCCATTGATATTCTTCTCACCAATGGCGCATTTTGTCCTACATGCGCCATTGATAATTATGTGGGCCCCACCTAGACCCCACCACTCGGAAAGGTGGCAGGATTATCAATAGCGCATTTCGAAGATGCGCCACTAGTATTGTTTTACCAATAGCGCATGTTATAAAAAATGCGGCACTAATAAATCTACACTTTTCCTGTTAAACAGCTAGCTGTTTTGTAAATGGGAAACAATCACATTTCTATCCGTTGATTCTCTTCTCTATTCACGAGTCTTGGTGTGTCGCTGCTTAGTTCTGTTTGGGCTTTGTCTGGGCCGCTCCGGCCCATACGTCTTATTTTTTTATTCCCCACGAGCGAGAGTCGTGAGTCTGTCATCTTGTTTCACTAGATTATTGATGGCACGCGTTGCTACGCCCATCTATTTGAGCATGAAAATTTTAGGTGGTGACAGGGAAACATTATACATTATTTTTTCATTAATATAAATTTGTTAGTGAATGATACGTAAGGTTATTGTTATGAAGTATTTGCATATATAATCTTGTTTAGCTAGTTTTGGGCTTCTTCCGTTTTAATTTTTGGTCTACCATGTGGGCAGCCGAAGATATAGGGCCTTGAATAGTCGTTGTACTGTTGAGTGAATGTGACAAATTGCGTGCATTGGTTATTGCAATGAGCATTCACGATATAAACATGACAGCTTTATCATGCCGGTGTGTTAATTACTCTGTCCGTCTTAAAATAGATGTCTCATATTTAAAATTTAGATTCATCTAAATTTGATAAGCCGAGGACATTTATTTAGGGACGGAGGGAGTAGTACGCGTTGTCATGTACATAGACCTCTTTTAGGTTGTAGGTTCACTCCGAATCTACTACCTAAAAGGGTGTAGACACGTTCGTTTTGCAAAAGGTAAAATATCTTATATTTTTAAATAGAGCAAGTAACTAGCGCACGACAGAATACGAAGGCCAACCAACTGAAGTCGTGTCATGGCTAAGAGATTCTCAGTTCCTAAGTCAATAGTAAAATATGTATAAACACCGAAGTGGACAACATAACAAGCAAGAAGAGATGAACAAACAAGTGCACGCAGTCAGTCAAGTAGAAATAGTAATTGCCAGCTATTCTGCGTGGTGTCACAAGAAGTAAGGTTTTCTTGGTGAAAATTCTACCAACATCGTGCATTTGATTTTGTGATACTACATAAAAGGAAACATTCAATAATTGGTATGTCAAAACGGAAAAGTAAGCACTATGATAATTTCATATACATGTAGCTTGTTGGTGCTTGGCTTTTACAGAGGGAAATCCAACATAAACATATGATCATTCGCACGTGATTCAGACCAAATAACCAACTATTACGTGGATCAACCAGAGTACCTGCAACACCATAAAAATAGATATATGACACATCCGGACTGAATATATGGCGAAATCGGCAGAACGATTTAAGATGGCAAAGCAACATAGCGGAGAAGCACTCCTGCCGAGTGTGTATGTGCTAGAGAAAGAACAAGGGAAAGGATACAGGGGGATAAAAAGGGCGTATAAGCCTGTGTAATTGTGACTACCTCCATCATAGGTCGCTGGCCGGTGGCGCTCCCTCAACTCCCATTAATGGATGCTTCACTCCTCGGCTGAACACCCATGGCTCTCCGTTTCCCGCATCATCTCCAAGGCGAGGCCTCGTCGCTGCGACTTCTCGCTAAGGAATTAAATATGAGTCAATGAGGGAAGGAGTCGAATGCTGGTTTTGAGTGGCACTAATGGCTCGTCGTAACGGCAGTAACTTCTCATTGCTTTGCCCGGAGAATCCAATCGCTCGCACGGTCGCGCAGCTTCGCCCCTTTCCCCGGTTCGCCTTTTTTACTCACACAAGTAGATCGACTGGCTTATTCAGTGGGCTTGCTGGGGACACGACCTCTAGTACATGGGCTTAATGGACTATAGGGTCCAACTAACCATAGTGTGCCAATTTGACATCGAGAGTAGCTGCCTCAGGGACTTCGTCCCACTTCGGGGTTTGTTGGAGATCTAACGGCTAAAAATTGTCAGGGAACACGATCGGACGACCGAAATGACTGGGGTCGTGAGAGAGCTCCATCCTGTCCCAGTTTTAATATCCCTGATATCCTCTTCGTTTGGATCGAGGTGGGAGGAGAATACACAGGAGGAGCTCAGATCGGGTGAGGGCATGGAGGCAAGGTGTGCGGGCTGTATCCCTCAACCGGTGTGCCCCGACAGAGCGGTGGCTCTCGGGGACGGAAGACATGGTCGCCTCCATGGAGATAGGTTCTTCTCTCTGTTCCTCATTTATTTGTCAGTGAGAGAGTGTTTGTTCGGATGTGGTAGTCGCGGTCGGCGTGTGAGCAGCGGGATGATCCGTTTTCGGTGGCGATATGTTTTGGTTCAGGTGGTGGGATTGTGGGATCTGGTCGCTGGGTGGAGGTGGAGGCGTGACTGTGGGGTCGTCGGCGGTTTGTTCTGTCACCGAGCTCGAATGGCTGGGGATTTCGCTCCTTTGTTGTTCTGACTGTTTGGAAATAGGAATACTAATCCCGATCGACGCCGGCACGATCGTCATTTGCGCTCTGTGTGGTATGTCATACCGAGTAGGACTAGAAGTAATTCACTGATTCTTATTGGCCCTGTGTCGCTTGCATGCGTGAGTTCTGCTAGGTGCTCGTTTCAAATCGATCAACTTGCTAGCTTGTTTGGTAGTACGTGCGCATCTCGCCGAATCTTTGTCGTCGCGTTCGCCGGAAGTACATGGCGGCAAGGTGGCTAGGCCAACAATTGATTTTGACCTTTTTCACATGACACTGCCCATGATGTGTTGTTCCGTCAGTTCGAGTGGATGATGATTTAGGACGAATATAGGTTTTGTTCCGTGTTCATCACACCTTCTGTTGTGATTTTGATCTGGATAAATCCCCCGCTAGATATGGAGTGATTTTATTGGGCATAATCTCATACTTTCTGAGGGGCCCCTAATCTGTTGCATGCTGGTAACAGTGTTGTATCTTGACACACTAGTGATCCTCATAGGCATCAATTTTAAGTGTAATGCCTTGTTTATTTTCTTGCTATGAGTGTGTGGTTGGCTCGTTTGTGTGATCTTTATGTCTCTCCTTTCATGTGTTAATATGATTTAACAGGAGAGAAACCATTTATCCTCCATGCACTGTTGTTATAGCTCCTCGTGCACGTGGGCGTGGTTTCAGTATTAGCCTTTGGTTAAATTATTTGAACATGGATGAAACAAATTTCCCAAGGAGGCTATGCTTTCTCTGATGTTCATTCATGTTCTTTATTCAATTTTTTAGGCACTAATCCCTCAGCTATTTATTCTTTCACTAGATCTATTTATCATTTTCTTCGGTCATTGTTTCTTCTTTCTTCTATCTCTGCCCCATATGTTTAAGTTTTTAGCCACTCTTTGTTTAGTCCCATTTCTTAACTCACCCAGTCTTAAGTATTTCAGTCACTAATTCTTCGGCCTTTCATTCTTTAATTATACTAGTAGAAATGCACGCGCACGCGCGTCTCAATTAATCAATTCTACTCTCAATCCAGATAATCACCTGATATGTCAAAGAGTTTTTTTGGAATACTTTAAATCTACATGACTTTCGGCGCCTAACACGTTTCGCCACTATAATTTAATAATTTTAGATGTTACCAAGAATAAATAAGCAGGTAATCTTCACTCGTTCTGCTACACTCTATTCATAGAAATATCTCTTCCCATCTTATAGAAAACTCTGATGCCTCTTTTTCGGATACATCCACATATAGACAAAATAAACAGAAAATTCATGTGAAAACTCAATAGCATCATCCAATATAGACACGAGTTGCACAAGCAATCCGCTGCTGGTATTATATGAAGGAACACCAATAACAAAAGTGCTTTTATATTTGATAAATCTTATAGATTGATTCGCTATAGTATACCGTAATCAACATTGCTCGGGGCTTTCTCGTGAGTCGTTTTCATCTTTTGATACAAGAACAATAAGTGTGCCTTCATTGCACTATAGGTTTGTCTGACAGTGCAAATTCCTTTCTAGCTTCCAATATTTGCACCAAGCCACCAAGTTAATAAAAAGATGATTCGCTAACTATAATTAGCTTCAGTATAATTTCAGATTAGTAAGTTGAAACAAAAGGGAATGTTCGTCAATTCAGCAACAAAGGTTTTGGACATGTTGATTGCTGCATCCGTGAAATATTAATATTAAGTGGCGATATTAGAAATACTTACATCAAAAAAGCACCATGTGCGACTTTATAACAATTCAAGATAGTGACATAGATGAAATAACATTTCGACCTTCGAAATTTAAGAGTGAACTCCCACAAAAAGATAGGGCATCTATTCTCTAGGATATCCTATTACACAATAGTTTTGTCATGAATAACTCAATGATAAGATGATCAATGAAGTAAGAGGCAGGGTTTACCTATACCTACAGAAGTATATCTAGAACTCCAAACATATGGATAGGACACAAACCTAGAAAGATGGCAAAGATAAGCAATTCATGGCCCAAGCATAGTTGTTGTGTTGCAAAATTAAGCGACTGTCATGTCCTGACCAAAAGTCACGTGTAGCAATCAATATTTCTATATAAAGTCTATTTAGTTTGATGCAAAAAGTATAACTCACATTAGACGTGTTCGCCATGCCGACCTCAACTCAAAGATAACAGTGAAATCAGCGAAGCCAGATGTAGCTCTCTGATGGTATCCTTTTTGTGGGGTAAACAACTTGTCTTAACACTTAGGCCTTGTTCGGTTCATCCACTCCTGAAGCGGATCGAGGTGGATTGGAGGGGATTAGAGAATCCCCTCTAATCCCCTTCAATACCTAAGAAACCGAACAAGCCCTTAGCGGGCAAAATTCCGTCCGGCGATCCCAGGCCAACCCGGCGCATCGGGGTCGCCTAGGGTATCTGGATCACTTTTTCCACGTTCTTGACCCACCTCTCTCCTCCCGCCCCATCTCTTTCCTTTCTGCCCCTTCTCCCTCCACTACCTCCACGACCGCCCCATATCCCTTCACCACCGCCCCACCAGCCATGCCGCTCCACCGTATAGGCCACCCCACGCCACGCCCATCTCCACTACCTCCACAATCGCCCCATCTGCCTCCAACACAGCGCCGGGGCCGCCTCGCCGGTCACCGGCGACCGCTACCTAGACCTACTCGTTCGCTTCGTGGCCAGCCACGTGGGTGAGCTGCTCGACAGCTCTATCACCCTGCGCCTCCACCCGGCCGGCCTCTACTACGTCGCCTCCCGCCTCGAGGCGCTCCGCGAGCTCGAGGCCGTCAGCGTCGGGCGCCCATCGAGTACCTTTGCACCTACGCCGCCGACCTCGGGGACCACCGCGCGCTCGAGCAGCTCTGCTGGATCCTTCGCCTCCTCATCTCGCTCAAGGTCGTCGCCGCAGGGCCTGGGCGTGACCCGGTGCCACTCTCCCTCCTGCCGTTTGCGCGCATCCGCATGCTCGAGCTGTGCGGTTGTGACCTCTCCACCTCCGCCGCCAGGGGACTGCTCAACCTCCGACACACCCTCAAAAATGGCCGGGACGGGAGGGCGCGGAAAAGGTGCTTGCCATGGCTAGAAGCAGCGCGATGAGCTAGGGCGCGCCATGGCCAGAAGCGGCGCGGCAAGCTGCGCAGCGCGAGGTGCTTGCCATGACCGGGAGCGGCGCGGCAAGCTGGGGCACGCCATGGCAGGGCGCGGCGAACTGCAGGAGACTGGGTGAGCCGAGGCGTCATCCCCTAGTCGGCTGGGGCCTGGTGGAACCGGCGTCCTGTGCCTCGATAGCACTCGACGAAGCGGGGCAGACACGGGGATCAGCTCGTGCTCCAAGAGATCAGGGGCAACGCGATGCCATCGGCAAGAGGGAGCCGGCCGGGCCATTAAATCCGAGAGATGGGAGGATTTGATCGTGAAATCAGGCAAGTCCTGATCGTTTTTTTTTTTAGGAATTGCTGGACGCGTGAAATCAAGGCATGGGCTGCGGGACAGCAGTTTCTTTTCCTCTGCGGTGAAGTACGGTCAGCCAGCCTATATTGCTAAGTGCACCCAGGGTAACGATCAGATTAATGCTAGGGGTCAGATTGAGTTTACTGGGCCAATGTGGTAATATGTCCAATGTATATTTTATGGGGTGTGTTTAGAGAAGATAATGTTTTCTCTTTTATTAGTAGTAGAGATTTGATCATCATTTTCTTCAATTATTGTCCCTTTTTAAAGGTCTCGGTCACTCTCTTTTTTGTCTCTTTTCTTCAGTCTTTCAATATTAAGTATTTCAGTTTTCCAGTTATGAATTCCTCGGCTTTTCATTCTTTCATTAGTTCTGATCATCATTTTCTTTAGTCTCTGCCTTTTTTCAGTGTTCATCACTCTCTGTTTAGTCCCTTCTCTTCAGTCTTTCAGTATTAAGTTTCTCGGTTATTTAGTCTCTAGGGCAAGGGATCTATGTGAGTACTCCTATCCTGCCTAGTAACCTTGCTTCCCTTCCCGATTTGCAACGATGACGATTAGCCCTTGTCGTTGGCGTTGACGTGTGCATTTCTTCTCATCTGGCTGGACTGATGTTGAGTTCTGTAGCGGCTTAAGGATTGTGTTTAGCTCATGTAATTCACAACACAGTTACTATTAGAACCATCTTGTGTTGTCTACTGAACTGGTAAATGCTAAATCTAGACTTTAGAATGTGATAGTCTTAGGAAATTTCTCATCATCTATTCGTGATGGTCTTAGGAAATAACTCTGCCACATACTTCTTCTAGGTTTACATAAATATTGTGAGGATATGGTCGATGTTGCTTGAGCTTTCTCATTACCTGGTACACACCTTGCTGATGCTTTTAATTTGTTGTTGATCTTTTAATTTGGCTAGAACTTTCTACTCAACTACAATTGCAGCTACATATTCACCTAGTGTTACATCTGTTGTAAATGTGTATGCCATGATCAAAATTTGTGAGTGACAGAATTTACTTTTAAAACACGTACACTTCTATATCATAATCACTTGTACACATTGATATAAGCTAATGCCAAGCTTGTGTATGATTAGTGCCAACAACGAGGAGCCCGACCTCCAGATGCTGCTCTGCTCCAACCACGACAAAAACGATGCACGGGCTGCTACTGCCACGACTGAACCCCTACCTCCAAGCTGGTGAGCTCTACGGTAGGGCAACCTCCCTTCAACTCGTGTTCAATCTAGTGTTTGAAATTGTTTTATCTAGCAAGATGTACCAGATACGTGTCTAGGGTTGTTTACTAGTTAACATAGCCTAGCGATGCAAGTTCCTCTACATTTTTTATCCGATGACTCAGGTGTCTACAGTACTACTTCTATACTAAAACACTCCTGATTTATATGGCATTGAGTTTTTGTAATTCTGTGTTGTTAGTGCTACCCATTCAGAAGCTAACTGTTGGTAATAAGCAATCTGATAGCTTTTAAGTCAAAATAGAGGACTAGCTAGCTGGTTATATTCCATGTTACTGTTTTTCCATGACAATAGAGTATTTATTATGAGGTTCTGGACTTTTTTCTGTTTGCTTTAGATTCGGAGAATTGTTGAAGGACTTTATCAAGGATGAGGTGCTTCAGAATGGTAATAAAAATATTTTCTTAGTAGAGGAGCATGTAAACAATGATGTATTTTCTTATTTTAGTTGACATGTCAATTTTCTATGAGCTTAGAACAGTTCTAGGCATTGCTCAGCTTCCGAAAAACAATATTCTTATATTTACCTGATTGATTTATTTTTGTTGTTTCAGTTAGAATACAGAATGTAATTTCCCTACTCTGATGGTCTTGTTGTGAACTCATGCTTTAGTTTGGCCCCAAGGTTTTTCATTCCTTGCTCTTGACTTTATAAGTTAGCTTATTCTAATTGCAAACCAATTAGGTTTGTTTCTGATCCTTTGATATACTGTATTACATTAGTGTATTTGAATAGTTAAGTAAAACCTGAAACATGAATGTGTTTATTTGCTGTCTAACTAGACCATTGACAGCCACAATGTACCTACACTCATTGTATCCTGTAAGTTGGAGTAGCCCTTGAAAATAGTGATGTTTCTATAGCTTTGCTTGTTTTTTTGGAAAGAACATTGGAAGCTTGTACTGCTGGTCGTATTATATCCTCCTTTGCCTCTGTACTATGACAATTACTGTTTTTGTTTTCTGGTCTGCTATTACAAGTTGGAGCTAAACAAAGGAAGTAACCTATGTACACTTTTTGTGTACTTTGTGTAACCACCTCCTAGGTGAAGAGAGGAAGAAGATGAAGACCTTCATCGCGCCCCCGGTCTTGCTTACCGTCATTGCGGTTGCACTCTACTTGATCATATAGTTTAGGGCCGGTGACCACATTATTAGTGTAATGTGAGATGATATCAACTTGTATCCTCCAACACTTGTGTAAATAAAATTCAGCCACATGTTAATATATCGGATTCTAATTGATTTGATGGCTATAATTGTGTTTGTAATATCTATGTTTCGATAAACTATGTAGAATGCATCATTTCTACTACTTTCTACAGCTATTTTTGTATCATACCCTGTATAATAGTATACATGTATAATATACAGTATAATACCAGTAACAATACCAAGGAAGAGCTGTATTGAGTTATCTTGTTGTAAATATCAGTGGCGCGTCTGCTAAATTACCAGTGGCGCATATGTTATCAGTGGCGCATTATGTAGAAATGCTCCACTAGTAAAATATCAATGGCGCATATTGAAGATGCGCCACTGGTTGTCTCATTGTCAATTGAGCATATTAGATATGTGCCACTGAGACTTAATTATCAGTGGCGCGATAGTAGTGGCGCATTACATATGCGCCACTGATAGCAAAAAATATGCTCCACTAATAAGAAATTCTCCACTAGTGCATGTGGATCAGCGTGGTTTGGAAAATAACACATGCAATGACACTCCATGTGTCAAACCATGGTTAGAAAGCCCTAGCACATGCTGGAATGCCACATTGGAATGCAATGGAGTACCAATGTGACATAGGTTGCATCACCACACCCACTTGAGGGTGTGTGGCCATGAGGATCATTGTATTTGGGAAAACAACACATGCAATGACACTCCGTGTGTCAAACCATGGTCAAAAAGCCCTAGAACAAGCTGGAATGGAACATTGGAATGCAATGGAGCACTAGTGAGACAAAGGTTGCATCACAACACCCACTTGACTGTGTGTGGCCATGTGGATTAGTGTGGTTTGGAAAAGAACACATGCAATGACACTCCATGTGTCAAACCATGGTCAGAAAGCCCTACAACATGCTAGAATGCAACATTGGAATGCAATGCAGTGCCAGTGTGACAGAGGTTGCACCACCACACCCACTTGAGTGTGTGTGGCCATGAGGATCAGCGTGGTTTGGAAAAGAACACATGAAATGACACTACATGCGTCAAACCATGGTCAGAAAGCCCTAACACAGACTAGAATTCCACATTGGAATGCAATGGAGCACCAGTGTGACAGAGGTTGCATCACCACACCCACTTGAGTGTGTGTGGCCATGAGGATCAGCGTGGTTTGGAAAAGAACACATGCAATGACACTCCATGTGTCAAACCATGGTCAGAAAGCCCTAGAACATTCTAGAATTCAACATTGGAATGCAATGCAGCACCAGTGTGACAAAGGTTGCATCACCACATCCACTTGAGTGTGCGTGGCCATGTGGATCATTGAGGTTTGGAAAAGAACACATGTAATAATACTCCATGTGTCAAACCATGGTAATAAAGCCCTAGAACATGCTAGAATGCAACACTGGATTTTAATGGAGCACCCGTTTGAAAGATGTTGCATCACCGCACCCACTTGAGTGTGTGTGGCCATGGGGATCAGTGTGGTTTCGAAAAGAACACATGCAATGATACTTCATGTGTCAAACCATGGTCAGAAAGCCCAAGAACATGCCGCAATGCAACATTGGAATGCAATGGACCACCAGTTTCAAAGATGTTGCATCACCACACCCACTTGAGTGTGTGTGTCCATGTGGATTAGTGTGGTTTGGAAAATAACACATGTTATGACACTCCATGTGTCAAACCCTTGTCAGAAAGCCCTCGAACATGCCGGAATGCAACATTGGAATGCAATGGAGCCCCAATGTGGCAGAGGTTGCATCACCACACCCACTTGAGTGTGTGTGGCCATGTGAATTAGTGTGGTTTGGAAAAGGACATATGCAATAACACTCTATGTGTACAACCATGGTCAAAAATGCCTAGAACATGTTCGAATGCCACATTGGGATGCAATGGACCACCAATGCAATAGAGGATGCACCACCACACCCTCTTGAGTCTGTGCGGCCATGTGGATCATTGGGGTTTGGAAAATAACATATGCAATGACACTCAATGTGTTAAACAATGGTCAGAAAGACCTAGAACATAATGGAATGCAACATTGGAATGCAATGGAGCAGCAGTGTGATGGAGGTTGCATCACCACACCCACTTGAGTGTGTGTGGCATTGTGGATCATTGTGGTTTGGAAAACAACACATGCAATGATAATCCATGTGTCAATTCATGGTCATAAAGCCCTAGAACATGTTGGAATGCTAGATTGGAATGCAATGGAGCACCAGTCCGAAAGATGTTGCATGACCACACCCACTTGAGTGTGTGTGGCCTTGTGGATCAGCGTTGTTTGGAAAACAACACATGCAATGACACTCCATGTGTCAATTCATGGTCAAAAAACCCTAGAACATGCTGGAATGCCACATTGGAATGCAATGGAGCACCAGTTTGAAAGATGTTGCATCACCACACCCACTTGAGTGTGTGTGGCCATGTGGATCAGTGTTGTTTAGAAAATAACACATGCTATCACACTCCATCTGTTAAACCATGGTCAGAAAGCCCTAGAACATGCTAGAATGCAACATTGGAATGCAATGGAGCACCTGTGTGACAGAGGTTGCATCACCACACCCACTTGAGTGTGTGTGGACATGTGGATCAGTGTGGTTTGGAAAAGAACACATACAATGACACTCCATGTGTCAAACCATGGTCAGATATCCCTAGAACATGCTGGAATGCCACATTGGGATACAATGGAGCACCAGTACAACAGAGGTTGCAATGCACACCCACTTGAGTGTGTGTGGCCATGTGGATCATTGTGGTTTGGAAAAGAACACATGCAATGACACTCCATTTGTCAAACCATGGTCAAAAGCCCTAGAATTTCCTGGAATGCAACATTGGAATGCAATGGAGCACCAGTGTAACAGAGGTTGCATCACCACCCCCACTTGAGTGTGTGTGGCCATGTGGATCAGTGTGGTTTGGAAAAGAACACGTGCTATGACACTCCATGTGTTAAACCATGGTTAGATAACCCTAGAACATGCTAGAATGCAACATTGAAATGCAATGGAGCACCAGTGTGACAGACTTTGCATCACCACACCTACTTGAGTGTGTGTGGACATGTGGATCATTGTGGTTTGGAAAAGAACACACACAATGACACTCCACGTGTCAAACCATGGTCAGAAAGCCCTAAAACATGCTAGAATGCAACATTGGGATGCAATGGAGCACCAGTGTGACAGAAGTTGCAGCACCACACCCACTTGAGTGTGTGTGGCCATGTGGATCAGTGTGGTTCAGAAAAGAACACACGCAATGACACTCCATGTGTCAAACCATGGTCAGAAAACCCTAGGACATGCTGGAATGCAACATTGAAATGCAATGGAGCACCAGCGTGATAGAGGTTGCATCACCACACCCACTTGAGTGTGCGTGGCCATGTGGATCATTGTGGTTTGGAAAATAACACATGCAATGACACTCCATGTGTCAAACCATGGTCACAAAGCCCTAGAACATGCTAGAATTGTCGTGGTGTGGAACACGGCAGTGCCATCTGGGATGGCTTGAGAGGGGACAATCAGGATGCTATCGGTGGATATTCGCAATGGGTTGGGCACAAATACTGTAAACACAACAATGCACCAAGGTTCGGAGCCCTCTTGTCGAGGTGACACTCCTACTCCTGCAAGAATCTACTATCAGGGGGCAAGTCCCTAGTACGGGCGCTCCTTGAGTTGTTTCCCTAGCTGCTTGTGGCTAGAGGAAGATGAACTACTCAACTTGTCCAATCTAGAGAACTTCTAACTTGTAATTGTCTACCTAGAACCCTAGCACTACCTTCCCTTATATACTGGTCGAGAGAGGTAGTTTACAAAGTGGGCTCTAGGGTTTACTGTTTTGATTTGGGTTTACAAACTAGGCGAGCTGGACGGGCCCAAGCGGTAGGACCGAGTCCAGTCCCTTTACTATAGGGGGACAAAGCCACAGTGTCCCATCGCCTTCGCTTTACCCGTCAGCTAGCGCTTTCTCCGTCAGCCGGCAGTTTGTTCGTCAGCTGGAGCTTTACTCGCCAGCCTCCAGCTTTGGCGTAGTTGTCTGGTAGTGCCGACCAAGCAAGCCAGCTTGTCCAGTCAGAGGTGCGCTTAGCAAGGAGCATCACTTCTACCCTACCTTGGCCAGCGGATCCGAGGTGGCTGGCTAGGAGCGGCCTCCTAGCCGGTTCTTCTAGCCAGCCGGCTAGATTGGCTAGCCAGGGAAGCTCGAATGCGAACCAGGTGGAGATTTCCACCTGGTTGTGGTTCCTTGTCTTGGGCCTAGACGGCCAGAGCTCCTTAGAACCGGCCAGCTAATCCTGTCTTGGCCTACCCGGGGGTCATCCCCCTAACACTACTCCCCGAGTGCATTGGGACTTCGCCTTGTGGAGAAGTTCTTGCGTGCTCATTGGTTGAATTTGAAATGATTGGCGATGCAGAAACTTGTTGTTGATTTTGTCTTCTAGTTCTTGTCTTCTACCGGCTAGAGATTCTTCATTGTTTCTCGGCTAGGGTTTACAGGCTACGGAGCCGATGGCCCACCCATAGGGTGTGAGCGGTGATTTCATGCACCGGTTGCTGCATCCGGCAGGGAGATAGATCGCATGTTTGCTATCGACATTGCCCCATCAGCCGCGCCTGCCATTTCTGGCGTGTGTCACATCAGTTTGACCTCTTGGCCTGCCGCTATAGTTTTTGGTAACTATGCGCATGCCGTCATCATTGCGGTTTCTTTGGGATCATGGGCACGGTTTGCCTCCCATAGTAACTCTTGAAGGATCTTCTATGGAGGCTACGCTGGCACATGTGATCCGTACCGAACCGTCGTGATGAAGTAGGGCAGTTGCTTGCCACGTGGTGGGGTGGGAGGGCAGTTGTCGCACCTCCTCTACCTCGATAAATATGGGCAAAGGGGAGTGGTTTCCCCTACTTCTTCTTCCTGCGCTCACTGCCTCTACTCCCCTTCACACTTTGCCTTCTGCTTGCTTGCGCCACCGTTTCTTGGTCGCTGGCACCAGCCCTCTTCCGCAACAACAACGGGCTCGTGCTTCTCCAACATTGCCGACGCCACCGACAAGATGTTGCCAGAGCACGCCAGTGGGTGGTGCGGCTCCTACGTGACCGAAGAGCTCGTGCATAAGTACCAACAGGGGAAGTTCCTTCTGCCGGAATGCCTGGTGAAGCACTGCCTCGCGCCGGAGGGCGAGCGGGTGCCCGACCCCCAGCCCGGCAAGGCCGCCATCTTCCTTGCCCACTTCGCCCGTGGCCTCGGACTGCCGCTGAGCAGGTTCATCTTGGAGCTGCTCGTCTCCTTCGACCTCCAGCTCCATCATTTGGGAGCCAACACAGTTGCGATGCTCTCGCACTACGCGGCATGCTGCGAGGCCTACCTCGGCGTTTGCCCTGATGCGGCAAACTTCTTGAAGTTCTTCCACTTCAAGATCCAGGTGGTGGGGAAGGGCAGGCCGCTGACGGAGACAGGCTATTGCACCATCTACCCGCTGTCGTCAATGGTGATGCCACGGCTGGACCTCCCGGACACCGTCAAGTTGTGGCAGCGCTCGTACTTCTACGTGCGCAACACCACCGACATTGATTGGATCAAGATCCAGATCTTCGCGAATGTCCCCTCCACCCGGAAGTCTTGGACCGTCCAGAACTTGGGCGCCCAGGCGGACATCAACCGGATGGCCGCCAGCGTGGCAGTGCTGGTTGAGAAGGAGCGGCTCATCGCCTAGGACATTCTGCTCTCCTGGATGACGAGTCGTGTTCTCCCGCTGCAACATCGGTCGCACAAGATGTGCCATCTTTCCGGGCACCTCAACCCCACCCGGTCTCCCGGCTAGACGTGTCGTTTGTGGCCCTTCACGAGTGGATCACCGCCATCTTGAAGGAGACGCTGGCAGAGGACTGGGAGTTCTCCTGCCGGCTGTACCACCACGGCCGGCTACCTCCGAAGGTATGCCTCTCCTCTTCTTCTCCGGGGGAATTTTCCCCGAGGAATTTTTGTTTCGTGCTTCTTACCTTCCCCTGTTGAGTAGCTCTTTACGGCACAGCTAGCGGAGGTCGACATGGGGGACGATGAGCTCCCTCTCTTTTCTGTGGACTTTAAGCCTTTGAAGTACTCGCAGACGGTGCCGGAGCGGTTCCCCACCCGGCTGACAAGGGCTGCGAGTTCCCACCCGGTGAGAATCCTTTCCTTGTCCTTGTCCGTGTCGCTCCTCTTGTGTTAGCCATAAACTTGATATTCTTTCTATGCATTGGAGCAGCTATGCATGGTGAGGATGTAGATCCGGCTGAAGCTGCTGCACCTAGGGCTAGGGGGAAACGGGCCGCCTCGATCAACGCTGCCCCGGCTGGAGGTAGCGTGAAGAAGAGCCTCCGCCCAAGGTCTACGGCCGCCATGCCGAGCGTCGCCGTGTATGTGCTCTTGTACCCTTTGCTTGTAGTAGTAAGCTTGAACTTGCTCACTGTGCCCTTGTCCTTCATTTAGTGAGGCGATGGCCTTGCCCGGCTCTGCGACCATCGCCATCGTATCCGCCTCTTCGCCTATCGGGGCTAAGGACTCCGCCACACCGGTTGCGGCTCCCGAGGCTGCGCCCTCTTAGGCTGCTGCGGACGCGGTGGAGGTGGTGCTGCTGGCTCTGCCCGTGACGCTGCACCAGCCCAACGCCATCTCCCGGCTCGCCGAGGAGCTCTTGCCTTGGCGTAGTGGTGCAGCTGCTCCTCCCCTTGGCCTGATGGCGGGGCCTGGTTTCGTCGCCTACCGGGTGGATGAGATGATGGAGGCGCCATAGCCGAGGGCCTCCGTGTAGCTGGTGGGTGGCGCAGCCAGCGGAGCTCCAGGGGCGTCCTGTGCGGGCGCCGGTAGCAATGACGACCTCCAGGTCACCGGTTGGATGTCAGCCTGGGCCACGCCTCCACTGGACCCTGCTTTGGCATAGCTTTCTGAGGCGGCGCCCCTAGCTCTTGGCCAGGCCAGCCACCTGGTCGAGGTGATGGAGCAAGGGATTGGCCAAGCTAAGGCACTAGGGCTTTGTTCGAGGTATGTATCCCCTTGCTATTCTTTGCTGTATTTTGCTGCCTTTCTCTTCAGCTAGTTCTTTGGTTCTTACTTCCTTCTTTTCCGCAGAGGGATCTTGCCGATGCTACCAAGGCTATGCAAGATCTAGGCTATAAGATTGCTTGCTCTGCCATGTCCTCTCGATTGCGCGATTTCTCGCACTTCTTGTTGACTATTGGGTACCCTCCTGCAGCTCTGTTGGCAGACCGGGACCAGGAGGTGGCCAGGCTGAAGGGGGAGGTTGCCCGACTGGAGTACTCCAACAAAGCTCGTCAGGACCAGATCGGCCAGCTGGCTGCGTATCAGGAGCAGATCGAGGTAATGGCCGACATCCAAACCGAGGCACTCAAGAACCTTGAGAAGCTCCATGCCACTCAGGCGGAGACTCTTAAGGCTTCCCAGGCCAAGGAGAGGGCAGCGTTGGGGAGCTTTGCCAGATCGCTGAGCTGGTCGTCAGTAAGTAACTTCAAACCAGACCAGCTTTGCCCTTTGTCTTCCGAAGCCGACATTGACTGTCGTTTCTTTTTCGGGTGCGTCTCATTACCCCGAGGCGACTGACCAGGCTCTGGCGCGCATCCCCGAGGCAGACGCCGGGCTTGACCTCCACCCGAAGGAGCTGGTGGCGGTCATCAGTGAGGAGGCCAAGCGGCTATGCACCACTGCCCTCGAGGTCTATGACTATGTTTGGCCTGACACCGATCAGCCGGCTACTATGGACGCTCTGGCCAAGAAGCTCTTTGGCGCCCCTTACCTCATGGACGTGGCACGGGAGTGGGTGGCACACGGCAGCGCGGAGATGGTGCTTGCCTTGCTAAAGTCCTAGTACCCGGACGTGGATCTACGGAGCCTCTCTCGTAGATTCCGTCAAGGGACCAGCTATGAATAGCTCCGTGCCGAGGTTCCCGATATCCGCTCTTGCGGCGTGAAGATTGGGAGCTTCGTCCAGCTGCACCGGGATTTTAGTGACCCGGCTGGCACGGAGCCGTACCACTTCAGCCCGACCGCAGCGGGCACTGAAGCTCCGGCTACCCCGGCTGAGCTAGAGACTGCCTCGGCCGACGTTGCCTCCTGCAGCCAAGCTCCAGCCGATGCCTCCGGCTCCTCCGCCAATCCTTAGGCTTGATCCCCGGTAAGCCAAGAGTATTTGTTGTTGAAGAACTTGTCATTTCTTGTTGGTGAACAATTGTCTTTGTCTTGTACTAAATTCTGGTGGGAGCATTTCCTCCCTTATGATATTTTATCATGCCATGTGCCTGCACTTTCTGTGTGGGCACGTGTTAGCGCACCCATAGGGTGTAGTCCCTTGAAGGGGGTCCGCAGCAAAAAACAAAAAAATTCCTATGTTGGAACCCCGAAAACTGCCTAGGATCTATCTATGTAGTAATACGGTAACGGCCAATGCGTATAGAATACATACCCTTGTAGACTGTATGCGGTTAACGTTCCGCGGGGAACGTGGTTGAAGTAGTCGTACTCGTAGCCGACCTCAAGGTCGCGAATCTCCTCACAGGTCACCCCTTACTCCTTCTTCATCTTCATCGTGCAGCAGCTCCGGCTCACAACATTTAAGTGCCCCAAGTGTTGCGCCTCGTGTCTTTGTACACATCCAGTGCACGATGAGACCTCCGGCTCCCCGATCCTGTCGGGAGTGCGGAAGTTGATATCCGACTAGGAATCCCAGCAGCGCAACGGCGTACTGTAGTTGTGCCTCGTTCGCACAGCCCAGACTTGAGGCCATGGTCACAAGAGCTAGAGAGAGAGGGAAGGAGGAAGTCAACCAAAGGACTTCTCCAGTTGTGTGTGTCATCCCACCCATGGGCACCCCTTTATATAGGCAGAGGGGGTGTTCCCTCCCCATTAGGTTAGCCATGTGGGACTATTAGTAAAGGAAAAATTCACAGGAATTTCGTCATGGCCGGTTGGGCTGGATCAGCTTAGCCCAACAAGCAAAGGCAACAAACAACATCCTAGAGGAAGGGTAGCTGGGTGGGCCACTGTGCGTCCACCGCGGCCTAGCGCCCACCACCTGGCGTGGCGGCAGCCAGCTGCACTGCGCAGCCCAGGTGGGCCGGAGTGCCCCCGCAGCCCATCAAGGCGCGACGGCGCACTGTGGCCAGCTGGTGACCTGGGTGGGCTAGTAGCCTGCCCGCGACCCACCTGCCTGAGCGGCTTACCCGCCCGCCTTTCTCCCTAGCGCCCGCGTGGGCCAGGTCGAGCAGGCCCATTGTGACGGCCAGAGGCTGCCCTCTGCCATGCGTGCGCGGTTATTAAATACCGCCCGCGTGGCTGTTTTCCTTTGCTTTTCCTGCAACTTTTCTCTTAGGCTATTTCCCTCCGGGGATTTGGCCTAATACAAAAGTTGCTTTTATAAATCTTAATTAAATATTATTAGAATATATTAATTCATAATTAAGATATACTAAATGTATATTCAAATTCCCATTTATCCGAAAACACTTTTCCTGTCTTTTCCTTTATTCTTTCTCCGAATAACTTCGGATCTCTACGGAACATTTCCGGCTTTCTCTTTCTCTACTGTGATTCCGTCTTACAAATGATCGCTCTCATCGTACCCTTAAGAGTATCCTCTCACGGCTCGGGAATGCTCTATACATGATCTAAATCAATGATCAACAGAGGGACCAGGGATATCCATGTGACCCCTATGCATTCCTGATAACAATGTCGTTTGAACTGCTAAATGTAGCATCCAATTCCTGTTGTTTCTTGATACGACTTGTCCGAGATCCGATCATTGGTATCACATACCTTGTTTAATCTCGTTAACAACAAGTTTTCTTTTCTTGTTACCGTGATATTACATCCCCGTGACCGAGTCATATGTTGCAACATTTATGGATGTAATCTCACCAAGCCGGCCGTATGTATCTTTACCCGTCATGTGGGTGAACAAATCCCGATCTTGCAGTCACATGTCGTCTACTGTTCCTTTGGAATACCCAACATACACCTTTATGGCCACCGTATTACCAGATGACGGTTGATGTAGTCTAAGCAGCATCGGGAAACAGTGAGTAATATGAGCTTACGGTCTATGGAAACAGTTAGTAATATGAGCTCATGGTCTAAGGAAAAGGAGTCTAGGTATAGATGTTGCAACAATGAACTATATGACTTGATCGTGTTGCAATCCTTCAAGGAATGTCCATCACATCATTCTCCAATGATATGATCCCGTTGTCAATTGGCATAAATGCCCATGATCTTGAAACCCAGATCATCCTTATGAACAATGAACCAATGTGAATAGAGGCTACTAGGGACTTGGTTGTTTCATACCACAGCTGTACCAATGTTTCTACTTGGCACAGTTATAGCACAATATGAAACTATTATAAACTAATTGACATATGACAATAAAAACCTATTTATTATTTGCCTCTAGGGCATATCACCTTCAGTCTCCCACTTTCACTAGAGTACAAATAATCTAGCTCACATTTTACTCATATAAACCATATACCATATGCGTTTACAAATCATGCATGCTCATGGGAAACATCATGTCCATGTTCTGTTTTACCAGATCATTATGTCTTTTTCAAATCGTTAATGTCTTCCTAATTTTTACATTCATACCATTATCTTATAATGGGCCGAAGCATTTGTTTGGCAACAAAGTGAGACTTTGTTTCTAGTGTTTATAATGACGGTCGTTTTCACTTTTGTCATCTAAACTTCAAAACACACTTTGCTATCCTTTGTGTATATACTGTAGTCATGGTAGCCGAATGAGGCCGGATTCCAGGAGCTTACAGTGACTGTATATCAACCTCGAGGGCTTTCTCATGGGATTGGGCCCTGGGACATATCATTCTACGTTAAAAGCGAACTAGCCCTGCCATAACATTATACATCACATCAGATGGAGCCTTTATACTTCTATATCTATGTAGATCCTAGTGCATGAAATGCAACTATGCCATTTACTTTGCTTCTTGCCATTTAAGTACAAACTTAATTCTGGTTCAGTGATCAGCTCAAGAATCACTTAAAGACAGGTTCTTACTGTTAAGACTTTGTCCTATCAACCAGAACTTCGGGTCACTTTAAGTCGAGTATACAATATGGTTATATGGAAGATCCTATGACTGAGGCATAGGAGATGCAACGCATCTCTTTCTTTCAACTATAGTTGCAATGCTAACTCTATGCTTCATATAGTAAAAACTACTTTCTCACCTTGTTCCATTTTGAGCTTCTTTAGAATCTTGCTTAGGACATTCTAAACATCTTTTAGAATCGGGTCTAGGAAGCATTCGTCATTCAGTGTGTATTAAACTCACCAATCTATCTCGATAGATTTTCTTGTTTAATAACTTCAACTTCATCCTTATTTATCTACTTAAATGTTATTAACACCAATCACATCATTCACATATGTTGTCCACATATCCTAGAATGACTTCACGCTCCCACTCAAATATGACATTCATGTTTGAGATCCAGGGATTTCACTTAGCTCCCACTCAAAATATGTCAGCTACATATAATGAATTAGCCAAGCTGATTTGCTCCCACTCAATTCTAGGTCCTCTCGACAATCTTGGACATTCCAAAATTTCTTGATCATCATCAAATCGAGAATTCCACTAACGAGATTTCAATGACCATTCATTTCTCGTAGTTAGGTCCATCACACTTCTTTGTAATTCGTAAGTATGTCTTGTTCAAAACATGAAAAGTGAATCAACAATATAATTCCATAAACTTGTAGAATATATAGTTGAATCCTACTTTCCTTAGTAAAAGTATTCACTAAAACTTTATGATCAATATCATTGGTTTCTCCTCTATTTGTGGAGTTTGGTTTCACGAAACAAATTCTGCTGCGCCACTCAACAATTCGGAGGTAAGGTTAAATACCTTGTTTTAATCTTTTACTTTCTTCTACCTCATCATCTTAGGACACCAGCAGGTTTGCCCCTTGTGGACGATGCATTCATAGCTTCCTAAGAATGCTCTACAAAGACTTGTTTATTCGCCACGATTTCGACTTGTCGAAATCTCTAGAAACTCGAACGTGCCATAACACTTATGGTGTTGTTTCCACGAATCTTTTTGATGTTCCTTTGTATTTCAAATGAGTGTTTTCTTATTTTGATATCTAACTCTAAACAATAACTATAACCCCAATAAGAGATAATATGTATCTAATACAAAATGATTTTGATGTTCAGACATTTCAACATAGTTTGAATTCGTCCAATTATCATAATTTTTGAAACATCTTTCACAAGTCCCTTTTATGCGAAACTTAACTTGAATACTTTAGTCATGTCGATCAAATTGAAAAGACTTGTTAATTCAATATCCTTTTTAATGTGAACTTATTTGAACAATTCAAAAAAAATTCAAATTTCATGTTTCATTAAGTAAATACACTTATTCACTTAAGTCCACAACTAATGATTTCCACTATTTGTTGAAAATACAATACATCACTACGTATAAGATTCAACATTTCTTCGCATATCATCGTTTTACCAGAATGCGGAGTTTTAGTCATTCTGCCCAAGAGGCATGGTTTTTCAAAGTCTCTAAATCAAGCATCTAGGACCCCGATCTTCATTAAGAACATGCAATAACCAAAATGACTTAAACTATATTGTCATTGCATTATTAATCTTTGGATATCTTTTAGCATTCTAATCCTTTTATAAGTGTTTAAACCATTATCATTAACATAGTGGTGAGAATAACTTATTTATAATCGTAATGTGACCATAATGGTATTGTTCATAAGAATAGTACAACTGGCTTGTAACTCGTTCATATGAATAATCGTTTCGCTAAAAGCAAGACACACAAACATGGATTACAAAATTATATTCAATTCCACTAATCCAAATGACAAACTTTGAGGAAAGAGGTGATGTCGGCCATCAACTGTTTTGCTTGCCGTCATCGAGTCATGTTGGCTCAAAACTAGAAATTCTCAAGCAGATCCTCCTGTTTTCACAAAACAGGACGAGTATCAAATACTTTGCAAACTGCAATGAGTTTTTGCAAGAACCACATTTATAATTTCTATATCTTACATATACCTTTTCATCCATGACCTCCATTTCAATCAAGCCCTTCCAAGAGTTCTGAACTCTAATGCAAGATGGCCAAGTGATTTTCCAAATATCCTTTTTAATCCATGATGGAGGAAAACCCATCCAACAACTCATACTCTGTGGCTTATTCTGTAGAATACAAAATGTAGCCTAACCCTCCATCGAATGGACAATGGCTTATTTCACGATTATGGAGAAAGCACAAACATTGTGGAGTCATCGAATTATCTCCTAATGGTTATTGTATCAAGAAGAGAAGATCACCTTTTACGAGGATATCCCTCAGGCGTGGGTATTGATCTATGAAGTTGGACCCTTTTGCTAAGTTCCACATTAAGCAATATATTCCCATGGTCACAAAGGACCTCAATGGGATAGGCCACGATCTACTAAGATATTTGGAAACAGACATCTAGACTAAGTTTATAATAAAAGATCAATTTATAATTGGTCTCCACTAAAATTGTCATCCCCTAGACGATTTTAGTGATCGCATGATCCCTATCCTCTGCACCTCCCCCGATCATCACGGCCATTAGTGCATTATCAAAGGTAGACATTCAATAATGCCAATCACATCATCCATGAGACTCATGCTCGATCTTTCGATCTCTTGTGTTCCGAGGCCACGTCTCTATAACATGCTAGGCTCACCAAATCTAACTTGTGTGTATTCACTGTGCAACATGGCTTACACCCACTGTATGTGAATGTAGATATGCCTGACCCCTACTCACCGCAGGGCGCCTCATACCGAAGAACTTCCTTGGTGGTGCACACACAAGGGGAACACGGAACATTGGAATTCTATAGGGATTATCTTATTTGCTACCATTGAGTATCTTAATACTAGCACACAATAAGATGTAAAACAGATATCAACATCATATGTATAATGCGATATGATATGGTGCTTCTTATTGTGCCTTCATCTCCATCGAGCGCTCCGGCATGATCTCCATCTTACCCTTGGTTTGATGCCAAGTCCACGACGCCACCACCAGGTCGTCCATCAGAACGATGACTATTACTATACTACTTAGTAACAAAAAAGTAAACTACTTTACCTTCGCAATGACCAATGCCATATCATAATCACATGCCCTCCGGCAAAATAAAGTTAGATGCCTCTACTTTATCTATTGCAAGTTTTACGTCGTTGTTAGGGCTTTCGCAATACAACCGTTTCTAAACTACAAACTTTCCAACCACAACATGGATCCAACAGTTGACTCTATTACACCCCTTTCGGGGCCCTCCGTTGTAAATGCTATATCAACTATCGAATGAGAGATAGACACCCGCTCACCACTTATACGGTACAAGCCGTATGTTGAGCGTGGAACCAGTCTCGCGTACAAATACACGTAAGGTAGGTCCAGGCCGCTTCATGAAACAATACCGCGATATAAACAAGTACACGTTAGAGGGTAACAACTAAGGGATCAATGCCCGCATAATACATGTGCGTACTGGCTGTACATCACTCCTACGCATAGATCGGCTCTGATACCACTGAAGGGGATCCACAATAGAAAACAAAAAAACTCCTACGTTTGAACCCCGAAACTGCCTAGGATCTATCTATGTAGTAATGCGGTAATGACCAATGCATATAGAATACATACCCTTGTAGACCGTATGCGATTAACATTCCGCGGGGAACGTGGTTGAAGTAGTCGTACTCGTAGCCGACCTCAAGGTCGTGAAGCTCCTCGCAGGTCACCCCTTGCTCCTTCTTCATCTTCATCTTGTAGCAGCTCTGGCTCACGGCAATTAAGTGCCCCAAGTGTTGTGCCTCCTGTCTTCATACACATCCGGTGCACGATGAGTCCTCCGGCTCCCTGATCCAACGGGGAGTGCGGAAGTTGATATCCAGCTAGAAATCCCTATAGCACAACGGCGTACTGCAGGTGTGCGTCGTTCGCATAGCCTAGACTTGGGGCCATGGTCACAAGAGCTAGAGAGAGGGAAGGAGGAAGTCAACCAAAGGACTTCTCTAGTTGTGTGTGTCATCCCACACATGGGCACCCCTTTATATAGGCGGAGGGGGTGTGTCCTCCCCATTAGGTTAGCCATGTGGGACTATTAGTAAAGGAAAAATTCATGGGAATTTCGTCCTGGCCGGTTGGGCTGAATCAGCATAGCCCAACAAGCAAAGGCAGCAAACAACAGCCTGGAGGAAGGGAAGCTGGGTGGGCTGCTGTGCGCCGACCACGGCCCAGTGCCCACCACTTGGCGTGGCGGCAGCCAGCTGCACTGCGCAGCCCGGGTGGGCCAAAGTGCCCCTGCGACCCATCAAGGCGCGATGGTGCGTGGTGGCCACCTGGTGACCCGGGTGGGCTGGCACCCTACCCGTGGCCCAAATGCCTGAGCGTCTTGCCCGCTCGCCTTGCTCCCTAGTGCCCGCGTGGGCCAGGTCGAGCAGGCCCAGTGTGGCGGCTGGTGGCTGCCCTCTGCCATGCGCGGCGCTTATTAAATACCGCCTGCGTGGCTGTTTTCCTTTGCTTTTTCTGCAGCTTTTCTCTTAGGGTATTTCCCTCCCGGGATTTGTCCTAATACAAAAGTTGCTTTTATAAATCTTAATTAAATATTATTTAGAATATATTAATTCATAATTAACATATACTAAATGTATATTCAAATTCTCATTTATTTGAAAACACTTTTCCGGTCTTTTCCTTTATTCTTTCTCCGAACAACTTTGGATCTCTCTGCGGAACATTTCCGGCTTTCTCTTTCTCTACTGTGATTCCGTCTTATGAATGATCGCTCTCATCGTACCCTTAAGTATATCCTCTCACGGCTTGGAAATGCTCTAGATATGATCTAGATCAATGATCAACAGATGGACCAGGGATATCCATGTGACCCCAATGCATTCCTTATGACAATGTCGTTTGAACCGCTAAATGTAGCATCCAAATTCTTTTGTTTCTTGATACCACTTGTCTGAGATCTAATCATTGGTATCACATACCTTGTTCAATCTCGTTAACATCAAGTTCTGTTTTCTTGTTTTTTTACCCAAGAACTATGAGGAAAAAGCCCCACAGCATGTTATAATAAAACATAAGAGAACCAAACATGTTATAATTACAAACTCCCCAAGGGGGTGAGGAGAAGGAAAACCTACCAAAAAAGGAAATTACAACAAGCCGTTGATCCAGTTCTGTTTTCTTCTTACTGTGATATTACATCCCCGTGACCGAGTCACATGTTGCAACATTTATGGATGTAATCTCACCAAGTCGGCTGTATGTATCTTTACCCGTCATGTGGGTGAACAAATCCCGGTCTTGCAGTCACATGTCATCTACTGTTCCTTTGGAATACCCAACATACACCTTTATGGCCACCGTATTACCAGATGATGGTTGATGTAGTCTAAGCAGCCTCGGGAAACAGTGAGTAATATGAGCTCACGGTCTAAGGAAAATGAGTCTAGGTATAGCTGTTGCAACAATGAACTATATGACTTGATCGTGTTGCAATCCTTCGAGGAATGTCCATCACATCATTCTCCAATGATATGACCATGTTGTCAATTGGCATAAATGCCCATGATCTTGAAACCCAGATCATCCTCATGGCCAACAAACTAGTATGAATAGAGGCTACTAGGGACTTGGTTGTTTCATACCACACTTGTACCAATGTTTCTACTTGGCACAGTTATAGCACAATATGAGACTATTATAAACTAACTGAGATATGACAATAAAAACCTATTTATTATTTGCCTCTAGGGAATATCTCCTTCATCCCCGTGGTTCGGGCTGGCTGGAGGATACAGCCGGATTGAAGCTCCTTTGTGTTGTTGTCTCTTGCAGGTTTCTGTGTGGGGGCGCGCGAGCGCACCCGCAGGGTGTAGTCCCCGAGGTTTGGGCTGCCTGGATGATACAGCCGGGTCGAAGCTCCTTAGCCTACTCTTCTGCCGTCTGGGAGGCAACCAACCTCCGGCCCTGGTGCTCGTCTTAGAACTTTGGCACATGCATAGATAAAAACAAATATGTTGTTTGCCTGGTTAGAAAGACGCAAGAGGAATCGTAATCTGAAGTTTGCTAGGCTTGAAATCTTGATGTTTCATGCTAGGCCGATGACTTTGCCGGCCAGGAACCCCAAGCTACTCGTCGGTGTCAATGTCGTACGACCGGAACTTGTCTTCATGAGAACTCTTACTCTAAAAGTATCAACAAAGCAAGGGTGGGTATAGGGTGTACTCCGCAAGACTTATGGCTGGTGGGGTTATTTTTCATAAAGCCATCTTTGTTTTTATAAAAAAAGAGGGAGAAGAAGCTCGTCTAATTAGAATATTTTAAAAGGGGATAAGAGAGCGACATCTCCTAAGAATTGATCATCATCTTTTGATATCCACCAAAGTAATCCTCATCCCACAACTAGGATCACCCCCTCGTACCCATAAGGAAGCATCCTTAAGCACACATTGAACTGCTAAGTTTTACGATTAGGTTATATTTCTCTATGATCTTAGAATTTGGTCACTAAGCGTTCATAACCGTGAACAAAGCTTTTCGAAAAGATTTAACCCTGCAGGGGTGTACAACTTTACCCACACGTACCAACCTAATGCCACTAGTGATAGCCTTCTTCCTTGCAAGGCCGGCAGAGGGTGGTTGGCCACGACCTTTACCTTGCTTTCGCCGAGACCATGAGTCACGCCCTAAGGATGGTTCTGCCGTAACAGGTCAAATCCCGAAGCCTGTCCCTAGAGATGTGATGCGAGGTTGGTTTACCAGGGCGCCATCTACCCCAAGCAACCCCGTCAATGCTTACCTACCTGTTATGATGCACCTTCAATCGCCAAATATTTCAAAAGGTTTTCTATGCATATGTCGAATGGAACGCCCGAACTATGTGACTCATGGAATCTACTATGCAAGTTAATCAGTCGAGGGGTTCCCAACCCCCGTGTGGTTGTACGCTCATCTTGGTCCAGAGGCAAGAACTCGGTTCCTAGTGGTGGTGAGCATGGGACTACAAAAACCACATCCCCCGTGGCCTCCCATACAAGCCTTAGCATGTTTAACCTTTACCACTGATCTTACCTATTCAGTATACCTCGTTCTCCTGTCATACTAGATTCTCTGCAATTGGTACATCTTCTAGATGAACCAGCACTGACAGCTAAGTAAGGTTAAGCAAGACACAGACATAAGCTTTAGCAGTGCACATAAGCCAAACCTAGTTATGCTAGGAGCAGTGGATCAGGTAATATAAGCTCAAAGGGAGTGATGCAATAGATAGGATACTCTATCTATCGATAAAAGACCATAGTAGAATCGTATGCAACATGGAAAGAATGAAATACTTTCAAAAGCATAGGCTTATTTTATGTGTGGGGCTATGCTTGCCTTGTTTGGTGATACCCAGATATAGATATTCGGGAGGCTTGGGCTTGACTTGATTATAGTTGGTCAAGTATTGTTCGTCGGTCATTGATGGTGTTGATCTCAGTCTTCAATCTCGATCTCGATATCATATTCTACCGGGAAGAAGCAACCACAGGAAAGAAAGTGAAACAATCAACACATGGCGTCGATGCAATGCTCAAGCAAGGATGATGATATGACAAGTTAAATAGATCTTAAATTAACCCTAGGGCAGGCTTGATCATTTTAAACAGGGTCCGAAGGGTACAAACCCTAGGACAATGGAACCCTGGAACACCTATGAGGGGTTGATTTAGTTCTCTAATTAAACATGTCATTTCAGTTGCTTAACAATGTATGATTATAGTTTAAACGGATAGATCTTATTTTTCTGAACATTTTGATATATTATAATTATTTTTCTGACTTATAAATAATTAGTTATTGATTTTATAAGACTTAAACAATTTCTGAAAATATTAAATAATACAGAAACTTTTTACACCGGGGCAAACCTAGCCACAGTGGCTGGCTGAAGGGGCCCAGTTCCACCTCAGTAGCCACGCCAGTAGGTGGGACCAACAGCCGGTTTGACTGCACTGACCGCGCTCATTGACGTCAGCATGACCTCATGCCGGCGGGCATCCTCCCAGTGACAAGCGGGGATGGCGCTAGGCGGCGATCCAGAACGTGTGAGTGGGTGCGATCGATAGAGGCGGCCGAGGCGAGCCTAACTACGGCGTCGCCACTACAAAAAGGTCGTCGGAGCTAGCACTACGGCGAGCTGCAGCGGCGACGCTCTCGGGCTCTCAGAGGGAGGCGCTACGGGAAGCAATCGAGAAGGTGGGAGGGTGCACGAGTACCAGCAGCTCACCGGGAAGACAAGGAGGCGGTCGGCGAGGCGAGGCGCGACCAGAGTTAGTGGAAGAGGCGGTGGTCGGTGTTGGACACGGTGACACGATTCCGTTGATTCAAAACACCCTGGCTTGATTCCATCATCTGGGAGGCGTCTGGCGCATATACGAGGACGATGGCAAGGTCTACCGGTGCTGGGGACGACGACAACGGCAGGGCTATGTGGCAACTGAAGTGGTTAGGGTTTCGGGCTCGCTCGTAGGAGGGTGAGAGAGAGCGATGGAGGAGATGGGAGTGGATGAGGGCGAGAGAGGCATGCTCGGGGAGGCCTCCTTATCCTCTCTAGCCTTTTCCCTTTTCCTTTTCTCACTTTCTCTTTGTAATTCCAAATTGATTTCTATTTTTGGCAATTCAAAATTACTGGAGGGTTTGTAAAACATGGGAAATAGTTGGGGGCCCCTTTTGTCCATTTGGGCTCCACAAGTTTTTGTGTTTTCAAAAATATTCAAAACCTTTTGAATTCATTTTCAAAGAAGGAGGGGTATTAGGGTTTAGGGTTTTCCATTATTTATTTTTCATGCAATTTAAAAGATGATGCTCATGAATGCACAAACAACCCTAATTAAGGATTAACTAAAACTGGGGCATTACATGGACGAGTGTAGTTTGGAAAAGAACACATGCAATGACACTCCATGTGTCAAACCATGGCTAGAAAGCCCTAGAACATGCTGGAATGCAACATTGGAATGCAATGGAGCACTAGTGCGATAGAGTTTGCATCACCACACACACTTGAGTGTGTTTGGCAATTGGATCATTGGTGTTTGGTAGATAACACATGCAATGACACTCCATGTGTCAAACCATGGTTAGAAAGACCTAAGACATTCTGGAATGCAACAATGAAATGCAATGGAGCACCAGTGTGATAGAGGTTGCATCACCACACCCACTTGAGTGTGTGTGGCCATGTGGATCAGTGTGGTTTGGAAAAAACACAGGCAATGACACTCCATGTGTCAAACCATGGTCAAAAAGCCGTAGAACATGTTGGAATGCGACATTGGAATGCAATGGAGCAAAAGTGTGATAGAGGTTCCATCACCACACCAACTTGAGTGTGTGTGGCCATGTGGATCATTGTGGTTTGGAATAGAACAGATGCAATGACACTCCATGTGTCAAACCATGGTCAGAAAGCCCTAAAATTTGCCGGAATGCAACATTGGAATGCAATGGAGCACCAGTGTATCAGAGGTTGAATAACCACACCCACTTCAGTGTGTGTAGCCATGTGGATAGGCGTGGTTTGTAAAATAACACATGCAATGACACTCCATGTGTCAAACCATGGTCAGAAAGCCCTAGAACGTGCTAGAATACAACATTGGAATGCAATGGAGCACCAGTGTGACAGAGGTTGCATCACCACACCCACTTGAGTGTGTGTGGCCATGTGGATCAGTGTGATTTGGAAAAGAACACACGCATTGACACTCCATGTGTCAAAACATGGTCGGAAAGCCCTAGGACATGCTCTAATACAACACTAAAATGCAATGGAGCCCCAGTGTGACAGAGGTTGCGTCACCACACCCACTTGAGTGTGCGTGGCCATGTGGATCATTGTGGTTTGTAAAATGACACATGCAATGACACTCCATGTGTCAAACCATGGTCACAAAGCCCCAGAACATGTTGGAATACAACATTGGAATGCAATGGAGTACCAGTGTGACAGAGGTTGCATCACCACACCCAATTTAGTGTATGTGGCCATGTGGATCAACGTGGTTTGGATAAGAACACATGCAATGACACTCCATGTGTCAAACCATGGCCAGAAAGCCCTAGCACATGGTGGAATGCCACATTTGAATGCAATGGGGCACTAGTGTGACATAGGTTGCATCACCACACCCACTTGAGTGTGTATGGCCATGAGGATCAGTGTATTTTGGAAAAGAACACATGCAATAACACTCCATGTGTCAAACCATGGTCAGAAAGCCCTAGAACAAGCTGGAATGGAACATTGGAATGCAATGGAGCACCAGTGTGACAGAGGTTGCATCACCACACCCACTTGAGTGTGTGCGGCCATGTGGATCTGTGTGGTTTTGAAAAGAACACAAGCAATGACACTCCATGTGTTAAACCATGGTCAGAAAGCCCTAGAACATTCTGAAATGCAACATTCGAACGTAATGGAGCACCAGTGTGATCGAGGTTGCATCACCACACCCACTTGAGTAGGTGTGGCCATGTGGATCAATGTGGTTTGGAAAATAACACAGGAAATGACACTCCATGTGTCAAACAATGGAAAGAAAGCCCTAGAACATGCTGGAATGCAATATTGGAATGATGGAGAACTAGTGTGACAGAGGTTGCATCACCACACCCACTTGAGTGTATGTGGCCATGTGGATCAGCGTGGTTTGGAAAAGAACGCATGCAATGACACTCCATGTGTCAAACCATTGTCAGCAAGCCCTAGAACATGCTCGAACGCCACATTGGAATGCAATGGACCACCATTGTGACAGAGGTTGCATCACCACACCCACTTGAGTGTGTGTAGCCATGTGGATCAATGTGGTTTGGAAAAGAACACAGGCAATGATACTTCATGTGTCAAACCATGGTCAAGTTGCCCAAGAACATGTTGCAATTCAACATTGGAATGCAATGGACCACTAGTTTGAAAGATATTGCATCACCACACCCACTTGAGTGTGTGTGGCTATGTGGATCAGTGTGGTTTGGAAAATAACACATGCTATGACCCTCCATGTGTCAACCCATGGTAAAAAAGCCCTAAAACATGTTGGAATGCGACATTGGAATGCAATGGAGCACTAGTGTGGCAGAGGTTGCATCACCACACCCACTTGAGTGTGTGTGGACATGTGAATCAGTGTGGTTTGGAAAAGAACATATGCAATGACACTCCATGTGTCAGACCATGGTCAGAAATTCCTAGAACATGCTGGAATGCCACATTGGGATGCAATGGAGCACCAGTGCAACAGAGGTTGCATCACCACACCCACTTGAGGGTGTGTGGCCATGTGGATCATTGGGGTTTTGAAAAGATCACATGCAATGACATTCCATGTGTCAAACCATGGTCAGAAAGACCTAGAACATGCTGGAATGCAACATTGGAATGCAATGGAGCACAAGTGTGACATAGGTTGCGTCACCACACCCACTTGAGTGTGTGTGGTAGTGTGGATCATTATGGTTTGGAAAAGAACACATGCAATGATAGTCCATGTGTCAATTCATGGTCAGAAAGCCCTAGAACATATTGGAATGCCACATTGGAATGCAATGGAGCACTAGTCTCAAAGGTGTTGCATCACCACTCCCACTTGAGTGTTTGTGGACATGTGTATCAGGGTGGTTTGGAAATGGAAACATGCAATGACACTCCATGTGTCAAACCTTGGTCATAAAGCCCTAGAACATGGTAGAATGCCACAATGGAATACAATGGAGCACCAGTGTGATAGAATTTGCATCACCACACCCACTTGGGTGTGTGTGGCCATGTGAACCAGTGTGGTTCGGAAAAGGACACATGCAATGACACTCCATGTGTCAAACCATGGTCACAAAGCCCTAGAACATGCTGGAATGCAAGATTGGAATGCAATGGAGCACTATTGTGACAGAGGTTGCATCACCCCACCCACTTGAGTGTGTGTGGCCATGTGGATCAGTGTGGTTTCGAAAAGAACACATGCAATGACACTCCATGTGTCAAACCATGGTCAGAAAGCCCTATAACATGTTGGAATGCAACATTTGAATGCAATGGAGCACAAGTGTGATAGAGGTTGCATCACCACACCAACTTGAGTGTGTGTTCCCATGTGGATCATTGTGGTTTGGAAAAGAACACATGCAATGAATCTCCATGTGTCAAACCATGGTTAGAAAGCCCTAGAATTTTCTAGAATGCAACATTGGAATGCAATGGAGCACCAGTATACCAGAGGTTGCATCACCACACCCACTTGAGTGTGTGTGGCCATGTGGATCAGCGTGGTTTGTAAAATAACACATGAAATGACACTCCATGTGTCAAACCATGGTCAGAAAGCCCTAGAACATGCTAGAATGCAACATTGGAACGCACTGGAGCACCAGTGTGACAGAGGTTGCATCACCACACCCACTTGAGTCTGTGTGGCCATGTGGATCAGTGTGGTTTGAAAAGAACACATGCAATGACACTCCATGTGTCAAACCATGGTTAGAAAGCCCTAGGACATGCTGGAATGCAACATTGAAATGCAATGGAGCACCGGTGTGACAGAGGTTGCATCACCACACCCACTTGAGCGTGTGTGGCCATGTGGATCAGTGTGGTTCGGAAAAGAACACATTCTATGAAACTCCATGTGTCAAACCATGGTCCAAAAGCCCTAGAACATGTTGGAATGCAACATTGCAATGCAATGGAGCACCAATGTGGCAGAGGTTGCATCACCACACCCACTTGAGTGTGTGTGGACATGTGAATCAGTGTGGTTTGGAAAAGAACACATGCAATGACACTCCATGTGTCAAACCATGGTCAGATATCACTAGAACATGCTGGAATGATACATTGGGATGCAATGGAGCACCAATGCAATAGAGGTTGCATCAGCAGACCCACTTGACGGTGTGTGGCCACGTGGATCATTGTGGTTTGGAAAAGAACACATGCAATGACATTCCATGTGTCAAACCATGGTCAGAAAGACCTAAAACATGCTGGAATGCAACGGTGGAATGCAATGGAGCACAAGTGTGACATTGGTTGCATCACCACACCCACTTGAGTGTGTGTGGTAGTGTGGATCATTGTGGTTTCGAAAAGAACACATGCAATGAAACTCCATGTGTCAGACCTTGGTCAGATATCCCTAGAACATGCTGGAATGCCACATTGGGATGCAATAGAGCACCAATGCAATAGAGGTTGCATTACCACACCCACTTGAGGGTGTGTGGCCATGTGGATCATTGGGGTTTGGAAAAGAACACATGCAATGACATTCCATCTGTCAAACCATGGTCAGAAATACCTAAAACATGCTGGAATGCAACATTGGAATGCAATGGAGCACAAGTGTGACAGAGGTTGCATCACCACACCCACTTGAGTGTGTGTGGTAGTGTGGATCATTGTGGTTTGGAAAAGAACACACGCAATGCTAGTCCATGTGTAAATTCATGGTCAGAAAGCCCTGGAACATGTTGAAATGCCACATTGGAATGCAATGGAGCACTAGTCTGAAATATGTTGCATCACCACACCTACTTGAGTGTGTGTGGCGATGTGTATCAGTGTTGTTTGGAAAAGGACACATGCAATGACACTTTATGTGTCAAACCAGGTCATAAAGCCCTATAACATGCTGGAATGCAACATAGGAATGCAATGGAGCACCAGTGTGATAGAGGTTGCATCACCACACCCACTTGAGTGTGTGCGGCCATGTGGAACAGTGTGGTTTGGAAAACAACACATGCAATGAGACTCCATGTGTCAAACTATGGTCAAAAAGCCCTAGAACATGTTGGAATGCAACATTGGAATGCAATGGAGCACAAGTGTGATAGAGGTTGCATCACCACACCAACCTGAGTGTGTGTCGCCATGTGGATCATTGCGGTTTAAAAAAGAACACATGTAATGACACTCCATGTGTCAAACCATGGTCAGAAAGCCCTAGAATATGTTGGAATCCAACATTGGAATGCAATGGAGCACAAGTGTGACAGAGCTTGCATCACCACACCCACTTGTGTTTGTGTGGCCATGTGGCTCAGCGTGGTTTGTAAAATAACACATGCAATGACACTCCTTCGGCCAAAACTGTGGTTAGAACGACCTAGAACATGCTAGAATGCAACACTGGAATGCAATGGAGCACAAGTGTGACAGAGGTTGCATCACCACACCCACTTTAGTGTGTGTGGCCATGTGGATCAGTGTGGTTTGTAAAAGAACACACGCAATGACACTCCATGTGTCAAACCATGGTCAGAAAGCCCTAGGACATGTTGGAATGCAACATTCAAATGCAATGGAGCACCAGTGTGGCAGAGGTTGCATCACCACACCCACTTGAGTGTGTGTGGCCATGGGGATCAGTGTGGTTTGGAAAAGAGCATATTCTATGAAACTCCATGTGCCAAACCATGGTCAAAAAGCCTTAGAACATGTTGGAATGCAACATTGGAATGCAATGGAGCACAAGTGTTATAGAGGTTGCATCACCACAACAACTTGAGTGTGTTTGGCCATGTGGATCATTGTGGTTTGGAAAAGAACACAAGCAATGACACTCCATGTGTCAAACCATGGTCAGAAATCCCTAGAACATGCTGGAATGCAACATTGGAATGCAATGGAGCACAAGTGTGACATAGGTTGCATCACCACACCCACTTGAGTGTGTGTGGTAGTGTGGATCATTGTGGTTTGGAAAAGCTCACAAGCAATGATAGTCCATGTGTCAATTCATGGTCAGAAAGCCCTGAAACATGTTAGAATGCCACATTGGAATGCAATGGAGCACTAGTCTGAAAGATGTTGCATCACCACACCCACTTGAGTGTGTGTGGCCATGTGGATCAGTGTGGTTTGGAAAAGAACGCACGCAATGACACTCCATGTGTCAAACCATGGTCAGAAAGCCCTAGGACATGCTGGAATGCAACATTGAAATGCAATGGAGCCCCAGTATGGCAGAGGTTGCATCACCACACCCACTTGAGTGTGTGTGGCCATGTGGATCATTGTGGTTTGGAAAATAACACATGCAATGATAGTCCATGCGTCAATTCATGGTCAGAAAGCCCTGGAACATGTTGGAATGCCACATTGGAATGCAATGGAGCACTAGTCTGATATGTCGCATCACCACACCCACTTGAGTGTTTGTGGCGATGTGTATCATTGTGGTTTGGAAAATCACACATGCAATGACACTCCATGTGTCAAACCATGGACATAAAGACCTAGAACATGCTGGAGTGCAACATAGGAATGCAATGGAGCACCAGTGTGACAGAGGTTGCATCACCACACCCACTAGAGTGTGTGTGGCCATGTGGATTAGTGTGGTTTGGAAATGAACAGATGCAATGACACTCTATGTGTCAAACTATGGTCAAAAAGCCCTAGAGCATGTTGGAATCCAACATTGGAATGCAATGGAGCACAAGTGTGATAGAGGTTTCATCACCACACCAACTTGAGTGTGTGTGGCCATGTGGATCATTGTGGTTTGGAAAAGAACACATGCAATGACACTCCATGTGTCAAACCATGTATAGAAAGCCCTAGAATTTGCTGGAATGCAACATTGGAATGCAATGGAGCACCAGTGTAACAGAGGTTGCATCACTAGTGGAAAAGAACACACGCAATGACACTCCAAGTGTCAAACCATGGTCAGAAAGCTCTAGGACATGCTGGAATGCAACATTGAAATGCAATGGAGCACCAGTGTGGCAGAGGTTGCATCACCACACCCACTTGAGTGTGTGTGGCCATTTGGATAAGTGTGGTTTGGAAAAGAACACATTCTATGAAACTCCGTGTGCCAAACCATGGTCAAAAATCCCTTGAACATGTTGGAATGCAACATTGGAATGCAATGGAGCGCCTGTGTGGTAGAGCTTGCATCACCACACCAACTTGAGTGTGTGGCCATGTGGATCAATGTGGTTTGGAAAAGAACACACGCAATGACACTCCATGTGTCAAACGATGGTCAAAAAGCCCTAGAACATGTTGGAATGCAACGGAGCACAAGTTGCATCACCACACCAACTTGAGTGTGTGTGGCCATGTGGATCATTGTGGTTTGTAAAAGAACACAAGCAATGACACTCCATGTGTCAAACCATGGTCAGAAAGCCCTAGAACATGTTGGAATGCAACATTGGAATGCAATGGAGCACAAGTGTGATAGAGGTTGCATCACCACACGAACTTGAGTGTGTGTGGCCATGTGGATCATTCTAGTTTGGAAAACAACACATTCAATGACACCCCATGTGTGAAACAATGGTCAGAAAGACCTAAAACATGCTGGAATGCAACATTGGAATGCAATGGAGCACAAGTGAGACATAGGTTGCATCACCACACCTACTTGAGTGTGTGTGGTAGTGTGGATCATTGTGGTTTGGAAAAGATCACAAGCAATAATAGTCCATGTGTCAATTCATGGTCAGAAAGCCTTGGAACATGTTAGAATGCCACATTGGAATCCAATGGAGCACTAGTCTTAAAGATGTTGCATCACCACACCCACATGAGTGTTCTTGGCGATGTATATCATTGTGGTTTGGAAAAGGACACATGCAATGACACTCCATGTGTCCAACCATGGTCATAAAGTCCTCGAACATGCTGGAATGCAACATCAGAATGCAGTGGAGCACCAGTGTGACAGAGGTTGCCTCACCACACCCACTTGAGTGTGTGTGGCCATGTGGATCAGTGTGCTTTGGAAAACAACACATGCAATGACACTCCATGTGTCGAACTATGGTCAGAAAGCCCTAGAACATGTTGGAATGCAACATTGGAATGCAATGGAGCACAAGTGTGATAGAGGTTGCATCACCACACCAACTTGAGTGTGTGTGGCCATGTGGATCATTGTGGTTTGGAAAAGAACACAAGCAATGACACTCCATGTGTCAAACCATGGTCAGAAATCCCTAGAACATGTTGGAATGCAACATTGGAATGCAATGGACCACAAGTGTAATAGAGGTTTCGTCACCACACCAACTTGAGTGTGTGTGGCCATGTGGATCATTGTGGTTTGTAAAAAAACACATGGAATGACACTCCATGTGTCAAACCATGGTCAGAAAGGCCTAGAATTTTCTGGAATGCAACATTGGAATGCAATGGAGCACTAGTGTAACAGAAGTTGCATCACCACACCCACTTGAGAGTGTGTGGCCATGTGGATAAGCGTGGTTTGTAAAATAACACATGCAATGACACTCCATGTGTCAAACCATGGTCAGAAAGCCCTTGAACATGCTAGAATGCAACATTGGATTGCAATGGAGTACCAGTGTGACAGAGGTCGCATCACCATACCCACTTGAGTGTGTATGGCCATGTGGATCAGTGTGGTTTGGAAAAGAAAACACGCAATGACACTCCATGTGTCAAACCATGGTCAGAAAGCCCTAGGGCATGTTGGAGTGCAACATTGAAATGCAATGGAGCACGAGTGTGACAAAGGTTGCATCACCACACCCACTTGACGTGTGTGTGGCCATGTGGATTAGTGTGGTTTGGAAAAGAACACATTCTATGAAACTCCATGTGTCAAAGTGATGGGTTCGTAGCATGGAAAACAAAAAAATTCTACCGCAAGAACGAACAAAACCCAGATCTAATCTAGATAAAAGCCAAGATCTAATCTATTAGACATGTGCAACGAGATAGATCTGTACTAACCCTTGTAGATCCGAAAGCGTTACGGGATTAGATCTCGTGGTTGATGTAGTCGATCACTTGCCGATCTCAAGATCGTGTGGACGATCCTTCCGGCGCCGCGTTCCGGCAGCGCTTCCGCAGTCGGTCACACGTGCGGAGTCGAAGCAGACCTTCCTCTCCTCGTTCCAGCGAGCAGCGGAGGTAGTAGATTTTCTCCACGGAATCCCAGCAGCACGACGGCGTGGTGGTGGTGGTGGAGTAGAGAATTCTGCAGGGCTTCGCCTATGCCTGTGCAGAAGAAAGGAGGAGGAGAGAGGTGGCGGAGATTTGGAGTTGTGTAGGAGGGCTTGGAGGTGGCGCCCCCACCCCTCTATTTAAAGGGGGGAGGCGCCATGGGAGGTGGAGTCCTAGTAGGACTCCCCTCCCTCCTATGGCCGGCGGATTGGGGAGGGGGGAGGAGTCCTCCTCCCCCACGACTCCTTGTCTTGCCCCACCAGGACTCCTTGATCCCTTTCTTGGTTTTCAAGCAAACTCCAAGAAATCTTCCAGAACCTTCCGGAACATTCCGAAACCTTCTAGAATCCTCATACAAATACTCCGGAACATTTCCTAACTCAGAAAATGATCCCCAATATATGAATCTTATTCTCTAGACAATTCCGGATCTCCTCGTGATGTCCCGGATCCAATCCGAGACTCCGAACAACATTCGATCTCCAACGCACATTCCATATCTACTTAAAACAACTTCGAACCTTAAGTGTGTCACCCTACGGTTCGTGAATATGTAGACATGACAGAGACACATCTCCTATCAATAACCATCAGCAGGACCTGGAGATCCATAATGGCTCCCACATACTCAACGATGACTTCGTGATCGATTGAACCATTTACATACGAAACCAATTCCCTTTGTCACGCGATACTATACTTATCCGAGGTTTGATGGTCGGTATCTCCATACCTAGTTCTACCTCGTTACTGATAAGTACTCTTTACTCGTTCCATGATATGTCATCCCTTGTGACCCAGTCACATGCTTGCAAGCTAACTAGATGACATTCCACCGAGAGGGCCCAGAGCATATCTATCCGTCATATGGATGGACAAATCCCAATCTTGGTCCATGCGCTTCAACACGTACTTTCAGAATACCCAATAACACCTTTATGACCACCCAGTTACGAAGCGGTGTTTGATGTCATCAAAGTACCCATCCGGTGATGGTGATTAACACAACCTCATGGTCGAAGGATTAAGTTACTATGCATTCAAAAGCTTATAGCAATACGAACTTAATGACTTGATCTTATGCTATGCTTACTATGGGTGTGTGTCCATCACATCATTCTCCTAATGATATAACCTTGTTATTAATCACATCCCAATGTCCATGATCAGGAAACCATGATCATCAATTAATCAACAAGCTAGTTCAACAAGAGGCTTACTAGGGACTCTCTTATGTTTACAAAGCACACATGTATTAATGTTTCCGATTAATACAATTATAGCATGGGATGTAAACTTTTATCATAAACATAAAGATATAATAATAACCACTTTATTATTGCCTCTTGGGCATATCTCCAACACAAACCACGGTCAAAAAGCCCTCGAACATGTTGGAATGCAACATTGGAATGCAATGGAGCACCAGTGTCGCAGAGGTTGCATCACCACACCCACTTGAGTGTGTGTGGACATGTGAATTAGTGTTGTTTGGAAAAGAACACATGCAATGACACTCCATGTGTCAGACCATGGTCATAAATCCCTAGAACATGTTGGAATGCCACATTGGGATGCAATGGAGCACCAGTGCAATATAGGTTGCATCACCACACCCACTTGACGGTGTGTGGCCATGTGGCTCATTGGGGTTTGGGAAAGAACACATGCAATGACATTCCATGTGTCAAACCATGGTCAGAAAGACCTAAAACATGCTGGAATGCAACATTGGAATGCAATGGAGCACAAGTGTGACATAGGTTGCATCACCACACCCACTTGAGTGTGTGTGGTAGTGTGGATCATTGTGCTTTGCAAAAGAACACAAGCAATGATAGTCCATGTGTCAATTCATGGTGAGAAAGCCCTGGAACATGTTGGAATGCCACATTGGAATGCAATGGCGCACTAGTCTGAAAGATGTTGCATCACCACACCCAGTTGAGTGTTTGTGGCGATGTGTATCAGTGTGGTTTGGAAAATGACACATGCAATGACACTCCATGTGTCAAACCATGGTCATAAAGCCCTAGAACATGCTGGAATGCAACATAGGAATGCAATGGAGCACCAATGTGACAGAGGTTGCATCACCACACCCACTTGAGTGTGTGTGGCCATGTGGATCAGTGTGGTTTGGAAAAGAACACATAAATGACACTCCATGTGTCAAACTATGGTCAGAAAGCCCTAGAATATGTTGGAATGCAACATTGGAATGCAATGGAGCACAAGTGTGACAGAGGATGCATCACCAAACCAACTTGAGTGTGTGTGGTAGTGTGGATCATTGTGGTTTGGAAAAGAACACATGCAATGACACTCCATGTGTCAAACCATGGTTAGAAAGCCCTAGAATTTGCTGGAATGCAATGGAGCACCAGTGTAACAGAGGTTGCATCACCACACCAACTTGAGTGTGTGTGGCCATGTGGCTTAGCGTGGTTTGTAAAATAACACATGCAATGGCACTCCATGTGTCAAACCATGGTTAGAACGCCCTAGAACATGCTAGAATGCAACATTGGAATGCAATGGAGCACCAGTGTGACATAGGTTGCATCACGACACCCACTTGACTATGTGTGGCCATGTGGATCAGTGTGGTTTGGAAAAGAACACACGCAATGACACTCCATGTGTCAAACCATGGTCAGAAAGCCCTAGGACATGCTGGAATGCAACATTGAAATGCAATGGAGCACCAGTGTGACAAAGGTTGCATCACCACACCCACTTGAGTGTGTGTGGCCATGTGGATCAGTGTGGTTTGGAAAAGAACACGTTCTATGAAACTCCATGTGTCAAACCATGGTCAAAAAGCCCTAGAACATGTTGGAATGCAACATTGGAATGCAATGGAGCACCAGTGTAGCAGAGGTTGCATCACCACACCCACTTGAGTGTGTGTGGACATGTGAATCAGTGTGGTTTGGAAAAGAGCACATGCAATGACTGTCCATGTGTCAGACCATGGTCAGAAATCCCTAGAACATGCTGGAATGCCACATTGGGATGCAATGGAGCACCAGGGCAATAGAGGTTGCATCACCACACCCACTTGAAGGTGTGTGGCCAAGTGGATCATTGGGGTTTGGAAAACAACACATGCAATGACATTCCATGTGTCAAACCATGGTCAGAAAGACCTAAAACATGTTGGAATTTAACATTGGAATACAATGGAGCACAAGTGTGACATAGGTTGCATCACCACACCCACTTGAGTGTGTGTGGTAGTGTGGATCATTGTGGTTTGGAAAAGATCACAAGCAATGATAGTCCATGTGTTAATTCATGGTCAGAAAGCCCTGAAACATGTTAGAATGCCACATTGGAATGCAATGGAGAACTAGTTTGAAAGATGTTGCATCACCACACCCACTTGAGTGTGTGTGGCCATGTGGATCAGTGTGGTTTGGAAAAGAACACACGCAATGACACTCCATGTGTCAAACCATGGTCAGAAAGCCCTAGGACATGCTGGAATGCAACATTGAAATGCAATGGAGCCCCAGTATGGTAGAGGTTGCATCACCACACCCACTTGAGTGTGTGTGGCCATGTGGATCATTGTGGTTTGGAAAATAACACATGCAATGATAGTCCATGCGTCAATTCATGGTCAGAAAGCCCTGGAACATGTTGGAATGCCACATTGGAATACAATGGAGCACTAGTCTGAAATATGTCGCATCACCACACCCACTTGAGTGTTTTTGGCGATGTGTATCATTGTGGTGTGGAAAATGACACATGCAATGACACTCCATGTGTCAAACCATGGACATAAAGACCTAGAAGATGCTGGAGTGCAACATAGGAATGCAATGGAGCACCAGTGTGACAGAGGTTGCATCACCACACCCATTTGAGTGTGTGTGGCCATGTGGATCAGTGTGGTTTGGAAATGAACAGATGCAATGACACTCTATGTGTCAAACTATGGTCAAAAAGCCCTAGAACATGACGGAATCCAACACTGGAATGCAATGGAGCACAAGTGTGATAGAGGTTTCATCACCACACCAACTTGAGTGTGTGTGGCCATGTGGATCATTGTGGTTTGGAAAAGAACCCGTGCAATGACACTCCATGTGTCAAAGCATGTCCAGAAATCCCTAGAATTTGCTGGAATGCAACATTGGAATGCAATGGAGCACCAGTGTAACAGAGGTTGCATCACTACACCCACTTGAGTGTGTGTGGCCATGTGGATCAGCGTGGTTTGTAAAATAACACATGCAATGACACTCCATTTGTCAAACCATGGTCAGAACGCCCTAGAACATGCTAGAATGCAACATTGGAATGCAATGGAGCACCAGTGTGACATATGTTGTATCACCACACCCACTTGAGTGTATGTGGCCATGTGGATCAGTGTGGTTTGGAAAAGAACACACGCAATGACACTCCATGTGTCAAACCATGGTAAGAAAGCTCTAGGACATGCTGGAATGCAACATTGAAATGCAATGGAGCACAAGTGTGGCAGAGGTTGCATCACCACACCCACTTGAGTGTGTGTGGCCATTTGGATCAGTGTGGTTTGGAAAAGAACACATTCTATGAAACTCTGTGTGCCACACCATGGTCAAAAAGCCATTGAACATGTTGGAATGCAATGGAGCGCCAGTGTGGCAGAGCTTGCATCACCACACCCACTTGAGTGTGTGGCCATGTGGATCAATGTGGTTTGGAAAAGAACACACGCAATGACACTCCATGTGTCAAACGATGGTCAAAAAGCCCTAGAACATGTTGGAATGCAACGGAGCACAAGTTGCATCACCACACAAACTTGAGTGTGTGTGGCCATGTGGATCATTGTGGTTTGGAAAAGAACACAAGCAATGACACTCCATGTGTCAAACCATGGTCAGAAAGCCCTAGAACATGTTGGAATTCAACATTGGAATGCAATGGAGCACAAGTGTGATAGAGGTTGCATCACCACACGAACTTGAGTGTGTGTGGCCATGTGGATCATTCTGGTTTGGAAAACAACACATGCAATGACACTCCATGTATCAAACCATGGTCAGAAAGACCTAAAACATGCTGGAATGCAACATTGGAATGCAATGGATCACAAGTGTGACATAGGTTGCATCACCACACCCACTTGAGTGTGTGTGGCCATGTAGATCAGTGTGGTTTGGAAATGAACAGATGCAATGACACTCTATGTGTCAAACTATGGTCAAAAATCCCTAGAACATGAAGGATTCCAACATTGGAATACAATGGAGCACAAGTGTGATAGAGGTTTCATCACCACACGAACTTGAGTGTGTGTGGCCATGTGGATCATTGTGGTTTGGAAAAGAACACGTGCAATGACACTCCATGTGTCAAACCATGTCCAGAAAGCCCTAGAATTTGCTGGAATGCAACATCGGAATGCAATGGAGCACCAGTGTGACAGAGGTTGCCTCACCACACCCACTTGAGTGTGTGTGGCCATGTGGATCAGTGTGCTTTGGAAAACAACACATGCAATGACACTCTATGTGTCAAACTATGGTCAGAAAGCCCTAGAACATGTTGGAATGCAACATTGGAATGCAATGGAGCACAAGTGTGATAGATGTTGCATCACCACACCAACTTGAGTGTGTGTGGCCATGTGGATCATTTTGGTTTGGAAAAGAACACAAGCAATGACACTCCATGTGTCAAACCATGGTCAGAAATCCCTAGAACATGTTGGAATGCAACATTGGAATGCAATGGACCACAAGTGTAATAGAGGTTGCGTCACCACACCAACTTGAGTGTGTGTGGCCATGTGGGTCATTGTGGTTTGTACAAAAACACATGCAATGACACTCCATGTGTCAAACCATGGTCAGAAAGCCCTAGAATTTTCTAGAATGCAACATTGGAATGCAATGGAGCACCAGTGTAACAGATGTTGCATCACCACATCCACTTGAGTGTTTGTGGCCATGTGGATCAGCGTGGTTTGTAAAATAACAGATGCAATGACACTCCATGCATCAATTCATGGTCAGAAAGCCCTAGAACATGCTAGAATGCAACATTGGATTGCAATGGAGCACTAGTGTAGCAGAGGTTGCATCACCACACCCACTTGAGTGTGTGTGGACATGTGAATCAGTGTGATTGGGAAAAGAAAACATGCAATGACAGTCCATGTGTCAGACCATGGTCAGAAATACCTAGAACATGCTAGTTCTACCTAAGTTGTCGTTCCTTAAAGTTCCTGAAAGATGTTGCATCACCACACCCACTTGAGTGTGTGTGGCCATGTGGATCAATGTGGTTTGGAAAATAACACACGCAATGACACTCCATGTGTCAAACCATGGTCAGAAAGCCCTAGGACATGCTGGAATGCAACATTGAAATGCAATGGAGCCCTAGTATGGGAGAGGTTGCATCACCACACCCACTTGAGTGTGTGTGGTCATGTGGATCATTGTGGTTTGGAAAAGAAGACATGCAATGATAGTCCATGCATCAATTCATGGTCAGAAAGCCCTGGAACATGTTGGAATGCCACATTAGAATGCAATGGAGCACCAGTGTGACAGAGGTTCCATCACCACACCCACTTCAGTGTGTGTGGCCATGTGGACCAGTGTGGTTTGGAAAAGAACACACGCAATGACACTCCATGTGTCAAACCATGGTCATAAATCCCTAGAACATGCTGGAATGCAACATAGGAATGCAATGTAGCACCAATGTGACAGAGGTTGCATCACCACGCCCACTTGAGTGTGTGTGGCCATGTGGATCAGTGTGGTTTGGAAAAGAACACATAAATGACACTCCATGTGTCAAACTATGGTCAGAAAGCCCTAGAATATGTTGGAATGCAACATTGGAATGAAATGGAGCACAAGTGTGACAGAGGATGCATCACCAAACCAACTTGAGTGTGTGTGGTAGTGTGGATCATTGTGGTTTGGAAAAGAACACATGCAATGACACTCCATGTGTCAAACCATGGTTAGAAAGCCCTAGAATTTGCTGGAATGCAATGGAGCACCAGTGTAACGGAGGTTGCATCACCACACCAACTTGAGTGTGTGTGGCCATGTGGCTTAGCGTGGTTTGTAAAATAACACATGCAATGGCACTCCATGTGTCAAACCATGGTTAGAACGCCCTAGAACATGCTAGAATGCAACATTGGAATGCAATGGAGCACCAGTGTGACATAGGTTGCATCACGACACCCACTTGACTATGTGTGGCCATGTGGATCAGTGTGGTTTGGAAAAGAACACACGCAATGGCACTCCATGTGTCAAACCATGGTCAGAAAGCCCTAGGACATGCTGGAATGCAACATTGAAATGCAATGGAGCACCAGTGTGACAAAGGTTGCATCACCACACCCACTTGAGTGCGTGTAGCCATGTGGATCAGTGTGGTTTGGAAAAGAACACGTTCTATGAAACTCTATGTGTCAAACCATGGTCAAAAAGCCCTAGAACATGTTGGAATGCAACATTGGAATGCAATGGAGCACCAGTGTAGCAGAGGTTGCATCACCACACCCACTTGAGTGTGTGTGGACATGTGAATCAGTGTGGTTTGGAAAAGAACACATGCAATGACTGTCCATGTGTCAGACCATGGTCAGAAATCCCTAGAACATGCTGGAATGCCACATTGGGATGCAATGGAGCACCAGGGCAATAGAGGTTGCATCACCACACCCACTTGAAGGTGTGTGGCCAAGTGGATCATTGGGGTTTGGAAAACAACACATGCAATGACATTCCATGTGTCAAACCATGGTCAGAAAGACCTAAAACATGTTGGAATTTAACATTGGAATACAATGGAGCACAAGTGTGACATAGGTTGCATCACCACACCCACTTGAGTGTGTGTGGTAGTGTGGATCATTGTGGTTTGGAAAAGCTCACAAGCAATGATAGTCCATGTGTCAATTCATGGTCAGAAAGCCCTGAAACATGTTAGAATGCCACATTGGAATGCAATGGAGCACTAGTTTGAAAGATGTTGCATCACCACACCCACTTGAGTGTGTGTGGCCATGTGGATCAGTGTGGTTTGGAAAAGAACACACGCAATGACACTCCATGTGTCAAACCATGGTCAGAAAGCCCTAGGACATGCTGGAATGCAACATTGAAATGCAATGGAGCCCCAGTATGGTAGTGGTTGCATCACCACACCCACTTGAGTGTGTGTGGCCATGTGGATCATTGTGGTTTGGAAAATAACACATGCAATGATAGTCCATGCGTCAATTCATGGTCAGAAAGCCCTGGAACATGTTGGAATGCCACATTGGAATACAATGGAGCACTAGTCTGAAATATGTCGCATCACCACACCCACTTGAGTGTTTTTGGCGATGTGTATCATTGTGGTGTGGAAAATGACACATGCAATGACACTCCATGTGTCAAACCATGGACATAAAGACCTAGAACATGCTGGAGTGCAACATAGGAATGCAATGGAGCACCAGTGTGACAGAGGTTGCATCACCACACCCATTTGAGTGTGTGTGGCCATGTGGATCAGTGTGGTTTGGAAATGAACAGATGCAATGACACTCTATGTGTCAAACTATGGTCAAAAAGCCCTAGAACATGACGGAATCCAACATTGGAATGCAATGGAGCACAAGTGTGATAGAGGTTTCATCACCACACCAACTTGAGTGTGTGTGGCCATGTGGATCATTGTGGTTTGGAAAAGAACCCATGCAATGACACTCCATGTGTCAAACCATGTCCAGAAATCCCTAGAATTTGCTGGAATGCAACATTGGAATGCAATGGAGCACCAGTGTAACAGAGGTTGCATCACTACACCCACTTGAGTGTGTGTGGCCATGTGGATCAGCGTGGTTTGTAAAATAACAGATGCAATGACACTCCATGTGTCAAACCATGGTCAGAACGCCCTAGAACATGCTAGAATGCAACATTGGAATGCAATGGAGCACCAGTGTGACATATGTTGTATCACCACACCCACTTGAGTGTGTGTGGCCATGTGATCAGTGTGGTTTGGAAAATAACACACGCAATAACACTCCATGTGTCAAACCATGGTAAGAAAGCTCTAGGACATGCTGGAATGCAACATTGAAATGCAATGGAGCACAAGTGTGGCAGAGGTTGCATCACCACACCCACTTGAGTGTGTGTGGCCATTTGGATCAGTGTGGTTTGGAAAAGAACACATTCTATGAAACTCTGTGTGCCACACCATGGTCAAAAAGCCATTGAACATGTTGGAATGCAACATTGGAATGCAATGGAGCGCCAGTGTGGCAGAGCTTGCATCACCACACCCACTTGAGTGTGTGGCCATGTGGATCAATGTGGTTTGGAAAAGAACACACGCAATGACACTCCATGTGTCAAACGATGGTCAAAAAGCCCTAGAACATGTTGGAATGCAACGGAGCACAAGTTGCATCACCACACAAACTTGAGTGTGTGTGGCCATGTGGATCATTGTGGTTTGGAAAAGAACACAAGCAATGACACTCCATGTGTCAAACCATGGTCAGAAAGCCCTAGAACATGTTGGAATTCAACATTGGAATGCAATGGAGCACAAGTGTGATAGAGGTTGCATCACCACACGAACTTGAGTGTGTGTGGCCATGTGGATCATTCTGGTTTGGAAAACAACACATGCAATGACACTCCATGTATCAAACCATGGTCAGAAAGACCTAAAACATGCTGGAATGCAACATTGGAATGCAATGGATCACAAGTGTGACATAGGTTGCATCACCACACCCACTTGAGTGTGTGTGGCCATGTAGATCAGTGTGGTTTGAAATGAACAGATGCAATGACACTCTATGTGTCAAACTATGGTCAAAAATCCCTAGAACATGACGGAATCCAACATTGGAATACAATGGAGCACAAGTGTGATAGAGGTTTCATCACCACACGAACTTGAGTGTGTGTGGCCATGTGGATCATTGTGGTTTGGAAAAGAACACGTGCAATGACACTCCATGTGTCAAACCATGTCCAGAAAGCCCTAGAACATGTTGGAATGCAACATTGGAATGCAATGGAGCACCAGTGTAGCAGAGGTTGCATCACCACACCCACTTGAGTGTGTGTGGACATGTGAATCAGTGTGGTTTGGAAAAGAGCACATGCAATGACTGTCCATGTGTCAGACCATGGTCAGAAATCCCTAGAACATGCTGGAATGCCACATTGGGATGCAATGGAGCACCAGGGCAATAGACGTTGCATCACCACACCCACTTGAAGGTGTGTGGCCAAGTGGATCATTGGGGTTTGGAAAACAACACATGCAATGACATTCCATGTGTCAAACCATGGTCAGAAAGACCTAAAACATGTTGGAATTTAACATTGGAATACAATGGAGCACAAGTGTGACATAGGTTGCATCACCACACCCACTTGAGTGTGTGTGGTAGTGTGGATCATTGTGGTTTGGAAAAGATCACAAGCAATGATAGTCCATGTGTCAATTCATGGTCAGAAAGCCCTGAAACATGTTAGAATGCCACATTGGAATGCAATGGAGCACTAGTTTGAAAGATGTTGCATCACCACACCCACTTGAGTGTGTGTGGCCATGTGGATCAGTGTGGTTTGGAAAAGAACACACGCAATGACACTCCATGTGTCAAACCATGGTCAGAAATCCCTAGGACATGCTGGAATGCAACATTGAAATGCAATGGAGCCCCAGTATGGTAGAGGTTGCATCACCACACCCACTCGAGTGTGTGTGGCCATGTGGATCATTGTGGTTTGGAAAATAACACATGCAATGATAGTCCATGCGTCAATTCATGGTCAGAAAGCCCTGGAACATGTTGGAATGCCACATTGGAATACAATGGAGCACTAGTCTGAAATATGTCGCATCACCACACCCACTTGAGTGTTTTTGGCGATGTGTATCATTGTGGTGTGGAAAATGACACATGCAATGACACTCCATGTGTCAAACCATGGACATAAAGACCTAGAAGATGCTGGAGTGCAACATAGGAATGCAATGGAGCACCAGTGTGACAGAGGTTGCATCACCACACCCATTTGAGTGTGTGTGGCCATGTGGATCAGTGTGGTTTGGAAATGAACAGATGCAATGACACTCTATGTGTCAAACTATGGTCAAAAAGCCCTAGAACATGACGGAATCCAACATTGGAATGCAATGGAGCACAAGTGTGATAGAGGTTTCATCACCACACCAACTTGAGTGTGTGTGGCCATGTGGATCATTGTGGTTTGGAAAAGAACCCATGCAATGACACTCCATGTGTCAAACCATGTCCAGAAATCCCTAGAATTTGCTGGAATGCAACATTGGAATGCAATGGAGCACCAGTGTAACAGAGGTTGCATCACTACACCCACTTGAGTGTGTGTGGCCATGTGGATCAGCGTGGTTTGTAAAATAACAGATGCAATGACACTCCATGTGTCAAACCATGGTCAGAACACCCTAGAACATGCTAGAATGCAACATTGGAATGCAATGGAGCACCAGTGTGACATATGTTGTATCACCACACCCACTTGAGTGTGTGTGGCCATGTGGATCAGTGTGGTTTGGAAAAGAACACACGCAATAACACTCCATGTGTCAAACCATGGTAAGAAAGCTCTAGGACATGCTGGAATGCAACATTGAAATGCAATGGAGCACAAGTGTGGCAGAGGTTGCATCACCACACCCACTTGAGTGTGTGTGGCCATTTGGATCAGTGTGGTTTGGAAAAGAACACATTCTATGAAACTCTGTGTGCCACACCATGGTCAAAAAGCCATTGAACATGTTGGAATGCAACATTGGAATGCAATGGAGCGCCAGTGTGGCAGAGCTTGCATCACCACACCCACTTGAGTGTGTGGCCATGTGGATCAATGTGGTTTGGAAAAGAACACACGCAATGACACTCCATGTGTCAAACGATGGTCAAAAAGCCCTAGAACATGTTGGAATGCAACGGAGCACAAGTTGCATCACCACACAAACTTGAGTGTGTGTGGCCATGTGGATCATTGTGGTTTGGAAAAGAACACAAGCAATGACACTCCATGTGTCAAACCATGGTCAGAAAGCCCTAGAACATGTTGGAATTCAACATTGGAATGCAATGGAGCACAAGTGTGATAGAGGTTGCATCACCACACGAACTTGAGTGTGTGTGGCCATGTGGATCATTCTGGTTTGGAAAACAACACATGCAATGACACTCCATGTATCAAACCATGGTCAGAAAGACCTAAAACATGCTGGAATGCAACATTGGAATGCAATGGATCACAAGTGTGACATAGGTTGCATCACCACACCCACTTGAGTGTGTGTGGCCATGTAGATCAGTGTGGTTTGAAATGAACAGATGCAATGACACTCTATGTGTCAAACTATGGTCAAAAATCCCTAGAACATGACGGAATCCAACATTGGAATACAATGGAGCACAAGTGTGATAGAGGTTTCATCACCACACGAACTTGAGTGTGTGTGGCCATGTGGATCATTGTGGTTTGGAAAAGAACACGTGCAATGACACTCGATGTGTCAAACCATGTCCAGAAAGCCCTAGAATTTGCTGGAATGCAACATCGGAATGCAATGGAGCACCAGTGTGACAGAGGTTGCCTCACCACACCCACTTGAGTGTGTGTGGCCATCTGGATCAGTGTGCTTTGGAAAACAACACATGCAATGACACTCTATGTGTCAAACTATGGTCAGAAAGCCCTAGAACATGTTGGAATGCAACATTGGAATGCAATGGAGCACAAGTGTGATAGAGGTTGCATCACCACACCAACTTGAGTGTGTGTGGCCATGTGGATCATTTTGGTTTGGAAAAGAACACAAGCAATGACACTCCATGTGTCAAACCATGGTCAGAAATCCCTAGAACATGCTAGAATGCAACATTGGAATGCAATGGAGTACAAGTGTAATAGAGGTTGCGTCACCACACCAACTTGAGTGTGTGTGGCCATGTGGGTCATTGTGGTTTGTACAAAAACACATGCAATGACACTCCATGTGTCAAACCATGGTCAGAAAGCCCTAGAATTTTCTAGAATGCAACATTGGAATGCAATGGAGCACCAGTGTAACAGAAGTTGCATCACCACATCCACTTGAGTGTTTGTGGCCATGTGGATCAGCGTGGTTTGTAAAATAACAGATGCAATGACACTCCATGCATCAATTCATGGTCAGAAAGCTCTAGAACATGCTAGAATGCAACATTGGATTGCAATGGAGCACTAGTGTAGTAGAGGTTGCATCACCACACCCACTTGAGTGTGTGTGGACATGTGAATCAGTGTGATTGGGAAAAGAAAACATGCAATGACAGTCCATGTGTCAGACCATGGTCAGAAATACCTAGAACATGCTAGTTCTACCTAAGTTGTCGTTCCTTAAAGTTCCTGAAAGATGTTGCATCACCACACCCACTTGAGTGTGTGTGGCCATGTGGATCAATGTGGTTTGGAAAATAACACACGCAATGACACTCCATGTGTCAAACCATGGTCAGAAAGCCCTAGGACATGCTGGAATGCAACATTGAAATGCAATGGAGCCCTAGTATGGGAGAGGTTGCATCACCACACCCACTTGAGTGTGTGTGGTCATGTGGATCATTGTGGTTTGGAAAAGAAGACATGCAATGATAGTCCATGCATCAATTCATGGTCAGAAAGCCCTGGAACATGTTTGAATGCCACATTGGAATGCAATGGAGCACCAGTGTGACAGAGGTTCCATCACCACACCCACTTCAGTGTGTGTGGCCATGTGGATCAGTGTGGTTTGGAAAAGAACACACGCAGTGACACTCCATGTGTCAAACCATGGTCAGAAAGCCCTAGGACATGCTCGAATTCAACATTGAAATGCAATGGAGCTCCAGTGTGACAAAGGTTGCATCACCACACCCACTTGAGTGTGTGTGGCCATGTGGATCAGTGTGGTTTGGAAAAGAACACATTCTATGAAACTCCATGTGTCAAACCACGGTCAAAAAGCCCTAGAACATGCTGGAATGCCACATTGGGATGCAATGGAGCACCAGTGCAATAGAGGTTGCATCACCACACCCACTTGAGGGTGTGTGGCCATGTGGATCGTTTGGGTTTGGAAAAGAACACATGCAATTACATTCCATGTGTCAAACCATGGTCAGAAAGACCTAAAACATGTTGGAATGCAACATTGGAATGCAATGGAGCACCAGTGTGGCAAAGGTTGCATCACCACACCCACTTGAGTGTGTGCGGTAGGCTGGATCATTGTGGTTTGCAAAAGAACACAAGCAATGATAGTCCATGTGTCAATTCATGGTGAGAAAGCCCTGGAACATGTTGGAATGCCACATTGGAATGCAATGGAGCACTAGTCTGAAAGATGTTACATCACCACACCCACTTGAGTGTTTGTGGCGATGTGTATCAGTGTGGTTTGGAAAATGACACATGCAATGACACTCCATGTGTCAAACCATGGTCATAAAGCCCTAGAATATGCTGGAATGCAACATAGGAATGCAATGGAGCACCAATGTGACAGAGGTTGCATCACCACACCCACTTGAGTGTGTGTGGCCATGTGGATCAGTGTGGTTTGGAAAACAACACATGCAATGACACTCCATGTGTCAAACTATGGTCAGAAAGCCCTAGAATATGTTGGAATGCAACATTGGAATGCAATGGCGCACAAGTGTGACAGAGGTTGCATCACGACACCAACTTGAGTGTGTGTCGCCATGTGGATCATTGTGCTTTGGAAAAGAACACATGCAATGACACTCCATGTGTCAAACCATGGTCAGAAAGCCCTAGAATTTGCTGGAATGCAGCATTGGAATGCAATGGAGCACCAGGGTAACAGCGGTTGCATCACCTCACCCACTTGAGTGTGTGTGGCCATGTGGCTCAGCGTGGTTTGTAAAATAACACATGCAATCACACTCCATGTGTCAAACCATGGTTAGAACACCCTAGAACATGCTAGAATGCAACATTGGAATGCAATGGAGCACTAGTGTGACAAAGGTTGCATCACCACACTCAGTTGAGTGTGTGTGGCCATGTGGATCAGTGTGGTTTGGAAAAGAACACACGCAATGACACTCCATGTGTCAAACCATGGTCAGAAAGCCCTAGGACATGCTGGAATTCAACATTGAAATGCAATGGAGCACCAATGTGGCAGAGGTTTCATCACCACACCCACTTGAGTGTGTGTGGCCATGTGGATCAGCGTGGTTTGTAAAATAACACATGCAATGACACTCCATGTGTCAAACGATGGTCAGAAAGCCCTAGAACATGCTAGAATGCAACATTGGAATGCAATGGAGTACCAGTGTGGCAGAGGTTGCATCACCACACCCACTTGAGTGTGTGCGGACATGTGAATCAGTGTGGTTTCGAAAAATCACATGCAATGACACTCATTTGTCAGACCATGGTCAGAAATCCCTAGAACATGCTGGAATGCCACATTGGGATGCAATGGAGCATCAGTACAATAGAGGTTGCATCACCACACCCACTTGAGGGTGTGTGGCCATGTGGATCGTTTGGGTTTGGAAAAGAACACATGCAATTGCATTCCATGTGTCAAACCATGGTCAGAAAGACCTAAAACATGCTGGAATGCAACATTGGAATGCAATGGAGCACAAGTGTGACATAGGTTGCATCACCACACCCACTTGAGTGTGTGTGGTAGTGTGGATCATTGTGGTTTGGAAAAGAACACAAGCAATGATAGTTCGTGTGTCAATTCATGGTCAGAAAGCCCTGAAACATGTTAGTATGCCCCATTGGAATGCAATGGTGCAGTAGTCTAAAAGATGTTGCATCACCACACCCACTTGAGTGTTGGTGGTGATGTGTATCAGTGTGGTTTGGAAAAGGACACACGCAATGACACTCCATGTGTCAAACCATGGTCATAATGGCCTAGAACATGCTGGAATGCAACATCAGAATGCAATGGAGCACCAGTGTGACAGAGGTTGCATCACCACACCCACTTGAGTGTGTGTGGCCATGTGGATCAGTGTGGTTTGGAAAAGAACACATGCAATGACACTCCATGTGTCAAAGTATGTTCAGAAAGCCCTAGAACATGTTGGAACAACGCCAAGCGCCGAGCCCAATCGTGCCTCAACCTACAGGCAGCTGACTGGGAAGATGGCCTAGCTCGATGGACGTCACCTTAATCCCCTGAAAGTCTAGCCAAGTAAATAGCCAGGGACAAAGCCGCGAGTACTTTGAATGAACTCACAAACCACCAAGATAAGTGAACAAAGGACATGCAAATCTGGCTGTGGCAAGATAGCTCTATCTGGGGTTGCTTTTGAAAACCCTAAACTAATATTGAAGTTATGGCATCTCCCTATCTTTGTTGAAAAAGAGTTTTGAAAACATGCTTCTGTTTTATAAATCAAGACATCTCCATATATTTGTTGAAAAAGAGTTTTGAAAACAGTTTTGTATTAAAACCCTTTTTAAACATCTTCGACCCCTCGGGTCAAAACAAAGCCTTCGAACTCGGGTTCCCCCGGAACCTTCGTCCTCAGAGTACTTGTTTCCCAAACAAGCACAGTTTGGGTACTCCTAGCCAACACCTTTACAACCGTCCTTGACCGTGGACACGGCTATTCGAATAGGTTATACTCTGCAAAGTTTGCACACTTTACCCACAAGAATCAATACATCCACCGGGATACAACCACGGCCCACTACCACTGTAGATGGGGGTCCAGATAATCAAACCTAACCTTTCGCTTGTCTACACTAGCAAAGGCATGATTTTCCTCTTGGGTTTATCTCCCCGGCAACGCGTATGTGGCTCCTAGCCATAGTCCTTCCTTCCTTACACGCGCATACCAAGCCGCAACTTGGCGTATACCTTAAATTTGGTGACTCCTCTTCCTTCCGTACTACCTAAGTCATACCGTCTGCGGGAGACCAAATTGTTGCACCGGACTCCTATTTGTACAGGCTCACTCTTGCCGAAGCAAGCGACAGGCGTCAAATCCTTGATCTGGGGCCGCCCGCCTGGAATTCCAGGGATTTCTCCCTATAAGCATGGTAGAAGTTGCCTCGGCTAACACGCACAAACTACGAGTTAAGCCCCAGCAACCTGGGGTAATGTGGTTGCGCGAGTAAAAATTGTTCCAGTAAAGGCGTAGAACATCCCATCACATTTCCACTTCTTCTCGTCACCATTTCTTTTGTTAAAACTTCTAGTGGGAACGATGCCTCTTCCCAGGGTTTTGCAAAGCCGTTTTTGAAACATTTGTAGTGGGGAAAATCCCAAAACAGTTTATTTTCTCAAAACTAGGTTTTTCCAATGGGGTGGGATGCTAATCATCATACTCCCAATCAAAAGGGATAAGAAGGGGTAGGTACATTGGGGTGGTGCCTCGAAGGACACGAAATCATAACTTGGAGGAGCCAAGTTACTAACGCAGTACTTGTAAAACAAAACATGCAGGTAGGTAATGCAATTTATAAAGAGGATATAATACAGGTAAAAGAGAGTAGGACATATATCGGAGTTCAGGAATGGTGGCTTGCCTGTGATCAGCAATAAGTCCCTGGAGTTCTTCAGGTGACCAAAATACCCAATAATAATATAATAATAAGAAATCCCGTTCTTCTTGTCATCAGACACTCACACTATCGTCGTCATCGGGTACACATGCAAGCGAACAATCCACAATCAACACAAGGCATACAAGTATCAAACCATACAGCAACAAACAAAGGATTACTACTGACTTGGGAGGTGTTTGGAGAGGTGGGATTTAAAGGGTGAAATTTACAAGGTTGCCACTGGTGTGCTTTCTCCTGGGAGGCTAGTTGTCAAGGCTAGATATAAAGAATTTGGATTAGGGATCTGTGGTCAGTAGGATACCAATATGCAACAATGATATCCTCTGCTAGGTCTTGTCAATACAATACCATCACAATTGGTTTCACCTGATTAACAATTTTCTAGAATTAGTTATGCTTTTTATAGTGGACAAGACTCTAGTTTGAGGAAATAATTCACCAGAAAAGGTCTGGAGCTCCAAAAATTATTTCCTTGGCTGTTTTGGTAGTACTTGATGACCTAAACCACCTAGAGTTGGAATTGGGTCAAAAGAATTACCAGAATGCCCTCAGGAAATTCCCAAAGGCAGTTCTGTATGATTCTTCTTTTTGAAGCCAGATTAAAACTACAGGAGCTATTGAGTTGGTTCCAAGGGCATGTTCTAGGTATTTAGAATACCTTTCTGCAGGAATTGGATTCACCCTTTTTGGAGTTGCCAAACTCCAGGAGTGATTTATTTAGTGAAAATAACCCTTACAGAAGTATTTAAATAACTAAAATACAAACAGAGCTCAATAAATTATGAGCTGCTGGGGTTTGGTGGATATTGGTACTGGGAATTGGAATCAGATCCATACCACAGTTGGTTTGACCTGGAGAAATTATCTAGGGCAAATATTTTCTGTTTTTGTTATTTTTGTTAATGGCAACATGCTATTCACTTTGGTATAGGACTAGTGATGGATGCTAGGTATTTCAAATACCTTCCAGTAGATCTTTGGTCCATCTAAAATGGAGATGTAGAACTCTCTGTGGAAATTATTTAGTCTACTAGATACATTCTAGCAGAATAATTTCTAGTAATTAGAGAAAAATATTTTGGCCATGGGGTTACCTCTGTATGTTTGAGAAAACATCAGGGAACCATCAGAAATTTAGATCTGATCCTTTGGACTTGTTTTACCATTTTAGTTGGATTTATTTCTAACATGAGCTTTTCTAGGAAAAAGGTTAGCTAAAAGAAAAAGGAAAGGATGCGCAGCGGGCCGGATCTGGGGATATACTGAGCTGCAGGGGGAGGATTCGACCCATGGCGCACGAGGCGACGCGCGGGAGCTGGCGCTCGAACCTGCCAGGCAGGGCCCGACGGTGAGCAAGAGGAGGGGGCCAAAGGGGTATCGGCGGATCTGGGCCGGCCGTTTAAGTGGCGATGGGCGGCACAGCGTCATCGTCCACCTTGGGCTTGCCGGCGACGAGACTAACCCTAGAAGACGGTGGCGCGGAGCGGGGAGCTCACCTGAGGGCTCGAGGAGGGTCGGGGAGGCTGCAGGGCGACGCGATCGTCAGTGCTGAGCAGATCGGTGGGCGGCATAGCGGCGGAGGACCACTAGAAGAAGCTCTAGCAACGGTGACCTAGAGCGACCTCGTCGGAGCTCAATGCCAACGACGGAGGAGAGGGTCCTGGACAGAAAGGAGAGCACCGTCAGGTAGAGGGGGGTGAAGGGGATCTCGTGGGCTGACATGCAGAGAGAATGGAGTGGAGGAGAAGATGCCTTGCTCGATTTTCTTGAGGAGGCCGAAGCTCTCCTTCTTCTTTCTTCGGGCAGCATAGTGCAGGGGAGGAAGGGTGCGGCTGGGGGAGTGTGAGGGAGAGGGTGAGGGGGCAAATGAGGGGCAGAGGCTGGCTGGGGAAGGGCTGCTGGCCTTTATACCAAGGGAGATGACTAGATGGGGTAAATTACCATTTAGAACAAGGGGGAGAGCAATGCTGGCCAGTGATTGGTCAAGGGGGAGGTGGAGAGGGGTAGGATGGTAATTGGGTCATGCGGGACCAGAGAGAGAGAGGGTGGCATCAAAGGTAATTAGATTAGGTTGATCCTTGTAGGAATTGGGGTTTCTCCTTCTTTCTACTAGTACGAGGGAAAAATGGTCAAGACTGAGGTGGAGCTACAGTAGTGGTCGACCAAGGATGTTACATGGTGTTAAGGAGAAGTATTGATCAATATTTGCTGGAAATTGGAAGTGCTTAGAGTGGTGATTTGCTTAATTGGCAAATATTGATCTAATAGATGGTTGTGAAGGAAGTCCAAATATTTGCATTGGACTAGAGGATAAATTGGTATTGGTAGATAGATAAGGTCGAGGTAGACTCCTAGGATTTATTTGGGATTTTTATGTGGAGTTTAATTCCACTTGAATCCAATTACTCAAAAAGGACAGAAATGATTTCTAGAAGATAATTTGATAAAATTCCATTGGGCAAGGATGGATTTTGGTGTGGAAGGGTCCCAAATGTGAATACACACTTAGGGGAATTTTCCCAAGATTTATTGGGGATTAACAATGATTAAAACAATTATTATTCCAATTCAGCCATTTAAGAAAATGGGCAAAAAGAAATAATAAAGCTTCTCAAAAATATTTATTTTTGAGATGGGAAGGTGAGGTAGGATATGTGGAACTCACCTGAGCTAGAAGTTAGGGAAGTGTTTTGGTGAAAACCAAACTTTCCTTTATGGAGGGAGTTTTGGAGATTTTGACTATTTAAGAAATTAAATAGATTTCGGGCCATAATAATTATGGATAAATCTTGATAAATATTGAGGATTAAAGTAGATGGGATAGACAAGCTGTTTCAAGCATTTTCAACCTTGGGGAAAGGAAATCCAACTAGAAAGGATGGAAAAACCAAGAGTTGATGATCTAGGGTGGTGTTATTTTCATACCACCAAAACATGCTTGCATCTTGGAGCTTAGAGCTCACCTTGGTGCAAGGGATGGATTTATGGGTACACCAGGTCATATAGATGACCATGACATATGGAGTTTGATTTATTTGTATTTGAGGTGTTCTAGAAGTGATGGCAAACTTTGTTGAAAATAAGGCTGCCATGCAGAAAGTGTCATGAAGCCTTCTAAGCCATGTGGGTTTAGTCAGCACAGAGATCCACTTGGGACAAGTGAAGTAGGTTTTGATAGAAATCAATGAGTAGAACACAACCATGCAGAGAGTTGGTCCAAAGGGGTTTGGATGAGGGTGTGAGCTTCTACCCAAGTAAGCATGATGACTAGTTTTGCAGGAAAAGTTATTTTCTTGTCTGCAAAACCATCATGGACCAGTGGGTTGGATGTGGATCTATCCAGGGGCTAATGTGGGCCTTGGTAGTCCTTAGGATGGTTAACAATATGGTTCAAGTGCATTTCCAATAATGCACATGGTTTGAGAAAAGGAGATATTCCAAAAGGTGATGTTGGAACTATTTCCAGACTTGGTCAAATTTGGCAGCTTTGAGGAATTTGACTAGAGTATGAGAGGGAATGTTCTTGGAGGGTCGCAAAGTATCAGAGCTTTAACAAGTGGGTGATAGGGAATTGTAGAGTGAGTAGAAGAAATCCATGCTTGATATTGGTCTTAAGGACTTGGAAACATCTAGGATGGAAATCCAGAGAGTGGATATGGTTAATGGTTTTAAATGATCACTTATTGGCTAGGGATCACAACAAGGTTTGCTTTATTGCTTAGGGATTGAGGATTGGGAACATCTTGATCCTAGTGATGATCTCCTAAGGTAGCTCAATCTACCTCCTAATCAAACAAATCAATCAGCAGATCAAGGCAACTCATCAGACAACAGATCAAGGCAACTCATCTTATACACTAATCAACTAGTACTAGGGGTCACCAACAAGCTTACCTTGAGGTATGGTTGGGAAATTTGAAGGGGTTGAGTTTTGACTAAGATGAGGGTTTTTGGTATCTCTACCAAGAGTAGAATTCATAAGCTTTGAACAAGGGTTTTAGGAAACTAGAGGTAATATTAGTTGAGTGTTCTATCTTGAAAACATAAGGAGATTGTAATATATATCTCTCCATATTTTGGTCAATACAAGCTACTAAAATAGTTTTGGTTGCATAAGCATCTTGGCTCATATTTTGAAATGCCAGAACGTTTGAGAATATGTAAAGTAAGCCAAGATAGTTTTTGATAAATAGCTCTTGCCAACTGAGGTTGAGGTAAGGAGTATCCTAAGATACACTTCATAAGTACAAGTGCAAACAAACAACAAGCAAGCACTGCACTAAAGCACAAGAAAAAGTTTTTGTTCCCCCTGATTTTTGCATTATGGACAACAAATCAGGGTTGCTGAAATTGGGATGTTACAGACCTTTCCCCCTTAAGAGAATCTCGTCCCGAGATTCCGGAGAGTAAGGTTAGGGGAGTTGTCTCGGAGTTAGTACCATGTGTTTCTTGCGGGCTAACTTGTCGACCTTGTCTTCGAACAGAAACATCTTGACAGCGAGGTTGAACTTCAATCTTCTTGAAACTCGGGGATCGAGCTGGCTTCCACCATGATTGCGGGGAGGGATCTTCCTTATGTAAGGGTCTATGACGCTTATCTTAAGTGGGTTAGTGTCTCCAAGTCTGTAAAGTCTATGATAAGTCAGTGCTCTGGGATTTGTGTCTTCGGTCATAGGGTCAGGCAGAGAGGTTATCTATTTTTGCAGGAAAGACGCAGTCTTTCCCCCTTAGGATTAGACATGGGTAGATCGGAGAGTTACAAATCGGGGACTTACTTAGGAGGGTGACAAGAGGGGGTTCTTAAGGTAGCAGGGGACAACACCAAGGAGGGTGACATCCTAGCTGTCTTTCCAGGGGGACATGGGCTAGTTTACTACAGACTGCACTCGTCGACTTAGCGGGAAGTCTTGGAGTGGGTGAAATGGCTTCTCTCTTGGTCTTTACTTCCACGAGGCGCTGTCATCTAGGAAGGCACGGGACATCTTCAGTCTTGAGCTGCGCGGCAGCGAGAGGTAGGGTGACCATCTTTCATGAGGGAGGGGACCTTGGATGTCTTCGAGCTTCTCTTTCGCGGAAGTCTTGGCGGATTTTCTCTCGGGGAATTCTCGACTGAAGTGACCAGGTAGTCCACATGTGAAGCCGAGGCTCTTCTTCTGTCGTGGCTGACTTGACTACCCTTCTAGGCTGACTTCGGGAGGTTGACGGGCCTTGCCAATGAGGGGATAAATTGGACACTTTATGGGAACATGGTCTTGGCCTTCGCAGAGGAAACAAGTGATAAGCCGATTTGGGCAAACTTTGGACGAATGGGGTTCTCCACAGCTGGGGCAGTGGATGGAGCATCTGCTGGCTTGGTGTCTTTCGCCTCCGCAACGACTACATGCCTTCTTCAAGCTTCCACTCTTCATGGCCATCCTGGGGGAGGTCTTGTTGGTGGCAGACGATTTGGGGTTGGGTCTGATGCAACGACTTGGGTAAAACACGCAAAAAGGAACAATTCAAGCAGGCATAGCAATCAAGGAAGTCATTACATACTAACCAATTCTGCACCCGAGGGTGCTGATAGTACTTAAGCATTACCAAACGCGTTTAGGGAAGATACATGACTCTACCCTATTTCTGGACGAGCGAGTACTGCGACGCTGGTGATTACTCGGAGGGTGCATCTATGGAGTCGGGGCTAGCTTCGAGCAGATCAGTGGAGGTTTCATGCGCCTTCTTAAGGGGCTTGAACCTACGGAGGTATTGACTGGCGGTAGTGCACTTCCTGCTTTTCTTGGGGGCCGCTTTTCCCGAGGTTCCTTCAGTTGTAGTTGCTTGTGCTTGATTTCTTTGCAGGGTTTCCAAGGCTTTCTTACAGTTGAGAATGGCTTGCAGGAGACGGAGCTCCATCAGGGAGTGGCGGTATTCGTCAATGACTGTTGTTAACGCCTCATTGCTAGAGTAGTTGTAACGGGTCTGAAAGGAGAGAGCAAGATACGCCAGGCTGGGGTCTTGAGTTCCTCTAGTGCAGTCAACATTTCCCTTCATGGGGCGGTAGAAGGTTGAGGGATGTCTCATCTCCGGGAGGGAACTACGGATGCGCATCAAAGATTCTCTGGCTACCAAGTCAATAGCCAGTATGGGACTAGGCATCCGAGGTCCGATGGAGTAGATAGGGCTTCCATTGGTTCCTGGTTTGGCCAGTATGACAATCTGTCCCACATAATCTCCTGATTCCAATCCCTTGTGAAGGGTGTAGGTAGGTTTCTGTTGGTAACCACACAGTTGCATCGAGTCCCATAGGATTTGGGGAAATCCCATCTTCAGCCACTCTTCATCAATAGGTTCCATCTACATAAGGGTTTAGGGTTAGGTGGAGTTGGTGACAGGTGTGCATGATTTTGAGATTATGAAATCATATTAATTTAAGTAGTTTTTTGAAATAGAGGGGGAGAAGACATAAGCACTTTTGCAAATAGTCATCTTTTCTCCCTTGCCTTTTTGGAAAATAGGTTGGTCGTTTCCTGTCTAACGCGCATGCTAGCTAAGGTCTCCTATAGTCAGGATGGCTCTGATACCAAGTCTGTGGGCTCCCCGGATTATTCGTCCGGAAAATCCCTGTTATGCATATTTCCACGTTCCCATGATCAGTGAGCCGTGGAACATAACCAACATGTACCATTACAACATCCGATACATAAAAAATTTCAAGACTTACATGGGTGCCATTATGGCTACATCATCATTAGCAGCGGAACAACGCCAAGCGCAGAGCCCAATCGTGCCTCAACCTACAGCAGCTGACTGGGAAGATGGCCTAGCTCGATGCACGTCACTTTAATCCCCTGAAAGTCTGGCAAAGTAAATAGCCAGGGACAAAGCCGTGAGTACTTTGAATGTACTCGCAAACAACCAAGATAAGTGAACAAAGGACATGCAAATCTGGCTGTGGCGAGATAGCTCTATCTGGGGTTGCTTTTGAAAACCCTAAACTAACATTGAATTTATGGCATCTCCCTATCTTTGTTGAAAAAGAGTTTTGAAAACATGCTTCTGTTTTATAAATCAAGACATGTCCATATCTTTGTTGAAAAAGAGTTTTGAAAACAGTTTTGTATTAAAACCCTTTTTAAACATCTTCGACCCCTCGGGTCAAAACAAAGCCTTCGAACTCGGGTTCCTCCGGAACCTTCGTCCTCAGAGTACTTGTTTCCCAAACAAGCACAGTTTGGGTACTCCTAGCCAACACCTTTACAACCGTCCTTGACCATGGACACGGCTATTCGAATAGGTTATACTCTGTAGAGTTTGCACACTTTACCCACAAGAATCAATACATCCGCCAGGATACAACCAAGACCCACTACCACTGTAGATGGGGGTCCAGATAATCAAACCTAACCTTTCGCTTGTCTACACTAGCAAAGGCATGATTTTCCTCTTGGGTTTATCTCCCCGGCAACGCGTATGTGGCTCCCAGCCATAGTCCTTCCTTTCGTACACGCGCATACCCAAGCCGCAATTTGGCCTATACCTTAAATTTGGTGACTCCTCTTCCTTCCGTACTACCTAAGTCATACCGTCCGCGGGAGACCAAATTGCTGCACCGGACTCCTGTTTGTACAGGCTCACTCTTGCCGAAGCAAGCGACAGTCGTCAAATCCTTGATCTGGGGGCGCCTGCCCGGAATTCCAGGGATTTCTCCCTATAAGCATGGTAGAAGTTGCCTTGGATAACACGGACAAACTACGAGTTAAGCCCCAGCAACCTGGGGTAATGTGGTTGCGTGAGTAAAAATTGTTCTAGTAAAGGCGTAGAACATCCCATCACATTTCCACTTCTTCTCATCACCATTTATTTTGTTAAAACTTCTAGTGCGAACGATGCCTCTTCCCAGGGTTTTGCAAAGCCGTTTTTGAAACATTTGTAGTGGGGAAAATCCCAAAACAGTTTATTTTGTCAAAACCGGGGTTTTCCAACGGGGTGGGATGCTAATCATCATACTCCCAATCAAAAGGGATAAAAAGGGGTAGGTACATTGAGGTGGTGCCTCGAAGGACACGAATCATAACTTGGAGGAGCCCAGTTACTAACACAGTACTTATAAAACAAAACATGCAGGTAGGTAATGCAATTTATAAAGAGAATATAAAACAGGTAAAAGAGAGTAGGACATATATCGGAGTTCAGGAATGGTGGCTTGCCTGTGATCAGCAATAAGTCCCTGGACTTCTTCAGGTGACCAAAATACCCAATAATAATATAATAATAAGAAATCCCGTTCTTCTTGTCGTCAGACACTGACATTATCGTCGTCATCGGGTACACATGCAAGCGAACAATCCACTATCAATACAAGGCATACAAGTATCAAACCATACAGCAACAAACAAAGGATTACTACTTGACTTGGGAGGTGTTTGGAGAGGTGGGATTTAAAGGGTGAAATTTACAAGGTTGCCACTGGTGTGTTTTCTCTTGGGAGGCTAGTTGTCAAGGCTAGATACAAAGAATTTGGATTAGGGATCTGTGGTCAGTAGGATACCAATATGCAACAATGATATCCTCTTCTAGGTCTTGTCAGTACAAAACCATCACAAGTGGTTTCACCTGATTAACAATTTTCTAGAATTAGTTATGCTTTTTATAGTGGACTAGACTCCAGTTTGAGCAAATAATTCACCAGAAACGTTTTGGAGCTCCAAAAATTATTTCCTTGGATGTTTTGGTAGTAATTGATATACTAAACAACCTAGAGTTGGAATTGGGTTAAAGGAATTACCAGAATGCCCTCAGGAAATTCCCAAAGGCAGTTCTGTATGATTCGTCTTTTTGAAACCAGATTAAAACTACAGGAGCTATTAAGTTGGTTCCAAGGGCATGTGCTAGGTATTTAGAATACCTTTCTGTAGGAATTGGATTCACCCTTTTTGGAGTTGCCAAACTCCAGGAGTGATTTATATAGTGAAAATACCCCTTACAAAAGTATTTAAATAACTAAAATACAACTAGAGCTCAATAAATTATGAGTTGCTGGGTTTGGTGGATATTGGTACTGGAGTGTACTGGGAATTGGAATCAGATCCATACCACACTTGGTTTGACCTGGAGAAATTATCTAGGGAAAATATTTGCTGTTTTGGTTATTTTTGTTAATGGCAACATGCTATTCACTTTGGTATAGGACTAGTGATGGATGCTAGGTATTTCAAATACCTTCCAGTAGATCTTTGGTCCATCTAAAATGGAGATGTAGAACTCTCTGTGGAAATTATTTAGTCTACTAGATACATTCTAGCAGAATAATTTCTAGTAATTAGAGAAAAATATTTTGGCCATGGGGTTACCTCTGTATGTTTGAGAAAACATCAGGGAACCATCAGAAATTTAGATCTGATCCTTTGGACTTGTTTTACCATTTTAGTTGGATTTATTTCTAACATGAGCTTTTCTAGGAAAAAGGTTAGCTAAAAGAAAAAGGAAAGGATGCGCAGCGGGCCGGATCTGGGGATATACTGAGCTGCAGGGGGAGGATTCGACCCATGGCGCACGAGGCGACGCGCGGGAGCTGGCGCTCGAACCTGCCAGGCAGGGCCCGACGGTGAGCAAGAGGAGGGGGCCAAAGGGGTATCGGCGGATCTAGGCCGTCCGTTTAAGTGGCGATGGGCGGCACAGCGTCATCGTCCACCTTGGGCTTGCCGGCGACGAGACTAACCCTAGCAGAGGGTGGCGCGGAGCGGGGAGCTCACCTGAGGGCTCGAGGAGGGTCGGGGAGGCTGCAGGGCGACGCGGTCGTCAGTGCTAAGCAGATCGGTGGGCGGCGCAGCAGCGGAGGACCACTAGAAGCAGCTCGGGCGACAGTGACCGAGAGCGACCTCGTCGGAGCTCAATGCCGACGACGGAGGAGAGGGTCCTAGACATAAAGGAGAGCACCGTCAGGTAGAGGAGGTGAAGGGGATCTCGTGGGCTGACATGCAGAGAGAATCGAGTGGAGGAGAAGATGCCTTGCTCGATTTTCTTGAGGAGGCCGAAGCTCTCCTTCTTCTTCCTTCGGGCAGCACATCGCAGGGGAGGAAGGGTGGGGCTGGGGGAGTGTGAGGGAGAGGGTGAGGGGGAAAATGAGGGGCAGAGGCTGGCTGGGGAAGCGCTACTGGCCTTTATACCAAGTGAGAGGACTAGATGGGGTAAATTACCATCTAGGACAAGGGGGAGAGCAATGCTGGCCAGTGATTGGTCCAGGGGGAGGTGGAGAGGGGTAGGATGGTAATTGGGTCGTGCTGGACCAGAGAGAGAGGGTGGCACCAGATGTAATTAGATTAGGTTGATCCTTGTAGGAATTGGGGTTATTTCTCCTTCTTTCTACTAGTACAAGGGCAAATGGTCAAGGCTGAGGTGGAGCTACAGTGGTGGTCGACCAAGGATGCGATATGGTGTTAAGGAGAAGTATTGATCAAGATTTGCTGGAAACTGGAAGTGCTTAGAGTGGTGATTTGCTTAATTGGCAAATATTGATCTAATAGATGGTTGTGAAGGAAGTCCATATATTTGCATTGGACCATAGGAGAAATTGGTATTGGTAGATAGATAAGGTCCAGGTAGACTCCTATGATTTATTTGGGATTTTTATGTGGAGTTTAAGTCCACTTAAATCCAATTACTCAAAAAGGACAGAAATGATTTCTAGAAGATAATTTGATAAAATTCCATTGGGAAAGGATAGATTTTGGTGTGGAAGGCTCCCAAATGTGAATACACACGTAGGGGAATTTTCCCAAGATTTATTGGGGATTAAAAATGATTAAAACAATTATTATTCCAATTCCGCCATTTAAGAAAATGGGCAAAAAGAAATAATAAAGCTTCTGAAAAATATTTATTTTTGAGATGGGAAGGTGAGGTAGGATATGTGGAACTCACCTGAGCTAGAATTTAGGGAAGTGTTTTGGTGAAAACCAAACTTTCCTTTATGGAGGGAGTTTTGGAGATTTTGACTATTTAAGAAATTAAATAGATTTGGGGCCATAATAATTATGGATAAATCTTGATAAATATTTAGGATTAAGGTAGATGGGATAGACAAGTTGTTTCAAGCATTTGCAATCTTGGGGAAAGGAAATCCAACTAGAAAGGATGGAAAAACCAAGAGTTGATGCTCTAGGGTGGTGTTATTTTGATACCACCAAAACATGCTTGCATCTTGGAGCTTAGATCTCACCTTGGTGCAAGGGATGGATTTATGGGTACACTAGGTCATATATATTACCATGACATAGGGAGTTTGAGTTAATTGTATTTGAGGTGTTCTAGAAGTGATGGCAAACTTTGTTGAAAATAAGGCTGCCATGTAGAAAGTGTCATGAAGCCTTCTAAACCATGTGGGTTTAGTCAGCACAGAGATCCACTTGGGACAAGTGAAGTAGGTTTTAATAGACCTAAATGAGTAGAACACAACCACGCATAGAGTTGGTCCAAAGGGGTTTTTATGAGGGTGTGAGCTTCTACCCAAGTAGGCATGATGACTAGTTTTGCAGGAAAAGTGATTTTCTTGTCTGCAAAACCATCATGGACCAGTGGGTTGGAGGTGGATTCATCCAGGGGATAATGTGGGACTTGGTAGTACTTAGGATGGTTAACAATATGGTTCAAGTGCATTTCCAATAATGCACATGGTTTGAGAAAAGGAGATATTCCAAAAGGTGATGTTGGAACTATTTCCAGACTTGGTCAAATTTGGCAGCTTTGAGGAATTTGACTAGAGTATGAGAGGGAATGTTCTTGGAGGGTCGCAAAGTATCAGAGCTTTAACAAGTGGGTGATAGGGAATTGTAGAGTGAGTAGAAGAAATCCATGCTTGATATTGGTCTTAAGGACTTGGAAACATCTAGGATGGAAATCCACAGAGTGGATATGGTTAATGGTTTTAAATGATCACTTATTGGCTAGGGATCACAACAAGGTTTGCTTTATTGCTTAGGGATTGAGGATTGGGAACATCTTGATCCTAGTGATGATCTCCTAAGGTAGCTCAATCTACCTCCTAATCAAACAAATCAATCAGCAGATCAAGGCAACTCATTAGACAACAGATCAAGGCAACTCATCTTATACACTAATCAACTAGTACTAGGGGTCACCAACAAGCTTACCTTGAGGTATGGTTGGGCAATTTGAAGGGGTTGAGTTTTGACTAAGATGAGGGTTTTTGGTATCTCTACCAAGAGTAGAATTCATAAGCTTTGAACAAGGCTTTTAGGAAACTAGAGGTAATATTAGTTGAGTGTTCTATCTTGAAAACATAAGGAGATTGTAATATATATCTCTCCATATTTTGGTCAATACAAGCTACTAAAATAGTTTTGGTTGCATAAGCATCTTGGCTCATATTTTGAAATGCCAGAACGTTTGAGAATATGTAAAGTAAGCCAAGATAGTTTTTGATAAATTGCTCTTGCCAACTGAGGATGAGGTAAGGAGTATCCTAAGATACACTTCATAAGTACAAGTGTAAACAAACAACAAGCAAGCACTGCACTAAAGCACAAGAATTTTTTTTTGTTCCCCCTGATTTTTGCATTCTGGACAACAAATCAGGGTTGCTGAAATTCGGATGTTACAACAAGTGTGATAGAGGTTGCATCACCACACCAACTTGAGTGTGTGTGGCCATGTGGATCATTGTGGTTTGGAAAAGAACACATGCAATGACACTCCTTGTGTCAAACCATGGTCATAAAGCCCTAGAATTTGCTGGAATGCAACATTGGAATGCAATGGAGCACCAGTGTATAAGACGTTGCATCACCACCCCCACTTGAGTGTGTGTGGCCATGTGGATCAGCATGGTTTGTAAAATAACACATGCAATGACACTCCATGTGTCAAACCATGGTCAGAACGCCCTAGAACATGCTAGAATGCAACATTGAAATGCAACGGACCACCTGTGTGGCAGAGGTTGCATCACCACACCCACTTGAGTGTGTGTGGCCATTTGGATTAGTGTGGTTTGGAAAAGAACACATTCTATGAAACTAGATGTGTCAAACCATGGTTAAAAAGCCATAGAACATGTTGGAATGCAATGGAGCACCAGTGTGGTAGAGGGTGCATCACCACACCCACTTGAGTATATGTGGCCACGTGGATCAGCGTGGTTTGTAAAATCACACATGCAATGACACTCCATGTGTTAAACCATGGTCAGAAAGCCCTAGAACATGCTAGAATGCAACATTGGAATGCAATGGAGCACCAATTTGACAGAGGTTGCATCAGCACACCAACTTGAGTGTGTGTGGCCATGTGGATCAGTGTGGTTTGGAAAAAACACACGCAATGACACTCCATGTGTCAAACGATGGTCAGAAAGCCCTAGGACATGCTAAAATGCAACATTGAAATGCAATGGAGCATCAGTGTGACAAAGGTTGCATCACCACACCCACTTGAGTGTGTGTGGCCATCTAGATCAGTGTGGTTTGGAAAAGAACACATGCTATGACACTGCATGTATCAAACCAGGGTGAAAAAGACCTAGAACATGCTGGAATAGAACATTGAAATGCAATGGAGCACCTGTGTGGCAGAGGTTGCATCACCACACCCACTTGAGTGTGTCTGGCCATGTGGATTAGTGTGGTTTGGAAAAGAACACATTCTATGAAACTCCATGTGTCAAACCATTGTCAAAAACCCGTACAATATGCTGGAATGCAACATTGCAATGCAATGGAGCACTAGTGTGGCACAGCTTGAATCACCACACCCACTTTAGTGTGTGTTGACATCTGAATCAGTGTGGTTTGGAAAAGAACACATGCAATGACACTCCATGTGTTAGGCCATGGTCAGAAATCCCTAGAACAAGATGGAATGCCACATTGGGATGCAATGGAGCAAAAGTGCAATAGAGGTTGCATCACCACACCCACTTGAGGGTGTGTGGCCATGTGGATCATTGGGGTATGGAAAAGAACACATGCAATGACATTCCATGTGTCAGACCATGGTCAGAAAGACCTAGAACATGCTGGAATGCAACATTGGAATGCAATGGAGCACAAGTGTGACATAGGTTGCATCACCACACCAACTTGAGTGTGTGTGGTAGTGTGGATCATTGTGGTTTGGAAAAGCACACAAGCAATGATAGTCCATGTGTCAATTCATGGTCAGAAAGCCCTGGAACATGTTGGAATACCACATTGGAATGCAATGGAGCACTAGTATGGAAGATGTTGCATCACCACACCCACTTGAGTGTTTGTGGTGATGTGTATCAGTGTGGTTTCAAAAAGGACACATGCAATGACACTCCATGTGTCAAAACATGGTCATAAATCCCTATAACATGCTAGAATGCCACACTAGAATGCAATGGAGCACAAGTGTGTCAGAGGTTGCATTACCACACCCACTTGACTGTGTGTGGTAGTGTGGATCATTCTGGTTTGGAAAAGAACACAAGCAATGATAGTCCATGTGTCAATTCATGGTCAGAAAGCCCTGGAACATGTTGGAATGCCACATTGGAATGCAATGGAGCACTAGTCTGAATGATGTTACATCGACACACCCACTTGAGTGTTTGTGGCGATGTGTATCAGTGTGGTATGGAAAAGGACACACGCAATGAGACTCCATGTGTCAGACCATGGTCATAAAGCCCTAGATCATGCTAGATTGCCACACTGGAATGCAATGGAGCACCAGTGTGATAGAGGTTGCATCACCACTCCCACTTTAGTGTGTGTGGCCATGTGAACCAGTGTGGTTTGGGAAAGGACACATGCAATGACACTCCATGTGTCAAACCATGGTCAGAAGGCCCTAGAACATGCTGGAATGCAATGGAGCACTAGTGTGACAGAGGTTGCATCACTACACCTACTTGAGTGGGTGTGGCCATGTGGATCAGTGTGGTTTGGAAAAGACGACATGAAATGACACTCCATGTGTCAAACAATGGTCAGAAAGCACTTGAACATGTTGGAATGCAATGGAGCAAAAGTGTGATAGAGGTTGCATCACCACACCAACTTGAGTGTGTGTGGCCACGCGGATCATTGTGGTTTGGAAAACAACACATGCAATGACACTCCATGTGTCAAACCATGGTCAGAAAACCCTAGAACATGCTGGAATGCAACATTGGAATGCAATGGAGCACTAGTGTGATAGAGGTTGCATCACTACACCCACTTGAGTGGGTGTGGCCATGTGGATCAGTGTGGTTTGGAAAAGACCACATGCAATGACACTCCATGTGTCAAACCATGGTCAGAAATCCTTAGAACATGTTGGAATGCAATGGAGCACAAGTGTGACAGAGGTTGCATCACCACACCCACTTGAGTGTGTGTGGCCACGCGGATCATTGTGGTTTGGAAAACAACACATGCAATGACACTCCATGTGTCAAACCATGCTCAAAAAGCCCTAGAACAAGCTGGAATGCAACTTTGAAATGCAATGGAGCACCAGTGTGATAGAGGTTGGATCACGACACCCACTTAAGTGTGTGTGGCCATGTGGATCAATGTGGTTTGGAAAAGAACACATGCTATGACACTCCATGTGTCAAACCAGGCTAAAAAAGCCCTAAAACATGTTGGAATGCAATATTGGAATGCAATGGAGCACCTGTGTGGCAGAGGTTGCATCACCACACCCACTTGAGTGTGTGTGGTAGTGTGGATCATTGTGGTTTGGAAAACAACACAAGCAATGATAGTCCATGTGTCAATTCATGGTCAGAAAGCCCCGGAACATGTTGGAATGCCACATTGGAATGCAATGGAGCACTAGTCTGAAAGATGTTGCATCACCACACCCACTTGAGTGTTTGTGGCGATGTGTATCAGTGTGGTATGGAAAAGGACACATGCAATGAGACTCCATCTGTCAAACCGTGGTCATAAAGCCCTAGAACTTCCTAGAATGCCACACTAGAATGCAATGGAGCACCAGTGTGATAGAGGTTGCATCACCACTCCCACTTTAGTGTGTGTGGCCATGTGAACCAGTGTGGTTTGGAAAAGGACACATGCAATGACACTCCATGTATCAAACCATGGTCAGAAAGCCCTAGAACATGCTGTAATGCAAGATTGGAATGCAATGGAGCACAAGTGTGACAGAGGTTGCATCACTACACCCACTTGAGTGGGTGTGGCCATGTGAATCAGTGTGGTTTGGAAAAGACCACATGCAATGACACTCCATGTGTCAAACTATGGTTATAAAGCCCTAGAATTTGCTGGAATGCAACATTGGAATGCAATGGAGCACCAGTGTAACAGAGGTTGCATCACCACACCCACTTGAGTGTGTGTGGCCATGTGGATCAGCTTGGTTTGTAAAATAACACATGAAATGACACTCCATGTGTCAAACCATGGTCAGAAAGCCCTAGAACATGCTAGAATGCAACATTGAAATGCAATGGAGCACCAGTGTGTCAGAGGTTGCATCACCACACCCACTTGAGTGTGTGTGGCGATGTGGATCAGTGTGGTTTGGAAAAGACCACAGGCAATGACACTCCATGTGTCAAACCATGGTCAGAAAGCCCTAGCAACATTGGAATGCAATGAAGCACCAGTGTGATAGAGGTTGCATCACCACACCAACTTGAGTGTGTGTGGCCATGTGGATCATTGTGGTTTGGAAAAGAACACATGCAATGACACTCCATGTGTCAAACCATAGTCAGAAAGCCATAAAAATTGCTAGAATGCAACATTGTAATGCAATGGAGCACTAGTGTAATAGAGGTTGCATCACCACACCCACTTGAGTGTGTGTGCCCATGTGGATCAGCGTGGTTTGTAAAGTAACACATGCAATGACACTCCATGTGTCAAACCATGGTCAGGAAGCCCTAGAAGATGCTAGAATGCAACATTGGAATGCAATGGAGCACCAGTGTGACAGAGGTTGCATCACCACACCCACTTGAGTTTGTGTGTTTATGTGGATCAGTGTGGTTTGGAAAAGAACACAGGCAATGACACTCCATGTGTCAAACCATGGTCAAAAAGCCCTAGAACATGCTGGAATCCAACATTGAAATGCAATGGAGCACCAGGGTGATAGAGGTTGCATCACGACACCCACTTGAGTGTGTGTGGCCATGCGTATCAATCTAGTTTGGAAAATAACACATGCAATGACACTCCATGTGTCAAACCATGGTGAGAAATCCCTAAAACATGGTGGAATGCAACATTGGAATGCAATGGAGCACCTGTTTGGTAGAGGTTGCATCACCACACCCACCTGAGTGTGTGTGGACATGTGAATCAGTGTTGTTTGGAAAAGAACACATGCCATGACACTCCATGTGACCGACCATGGTCAGAAATCCCAAGAACATGCTGGAATGCTACATTGGGATGCAATGGAGCACCGCTGCAATAGAGGTTGCATCACCACACCCACTTGAGGGTGTGTGGCCATGTGGATCATTGGGGTTTGGAAAAGAACACATGCAATGACATTCCATGTGTCAAACCATGGTTAGAAAGACCTAGAACATGCTGGAATGCAATGGAGAACAAGTGTGACATAGGTTGCATCACCACACCCACTTGAGTGTGTGTGCTAGTGTGGATCATGATGGTTTGGAAAAGAACACAAGCAATGATAGTCCATGTGTCAATTCATGGTCAGAAAGCCCCGGAACATGTTGGAATGCCACATTGGAATGCAATGGAGCACTAGTCTGAAAGATGTTGCATCACGACACCCACTTGAGTGTTTGTGGCGATGTGTGTCAGTGTGGTATGGAAAAGAACACATGCAATGAGACTCCATGGGTGAAACCATGGTCATAAAGCCCTAGAACATGCTAGAATGCCACACTGGAATGCAATGGAGCACCAGTGTGATAGAGGTTGCATCACAACTCCCACTTTAGTTTGTGTGGCCATATGAACCAGTGTGGTTTGGAAAAGGACACATGCAATGACACTCCATGTGTCATACCATGGTCAGAAAGCCCTAGAACATGATGGAATGCAACATTGGAATGCAATGGAGGACTAGTGTAACAGAGGTTGCATCACAACACCCACTTGAGTGTGTGTGGCCATGTGGATCAGTGTGGTTTGGAAAAGACCACAGGTAATGACACTCCTTGTGTCAAACCATGGTCAGAAAGCCCTAGAACTTGTTGGAATGCAATGGAGTGTGATAGAGGTTGCATCACCACACCAACTTGAGTGTGTGTGGCCATATGGATCATTGTGGTTTGGAAAAGAACACATGCAATGACACTCCATGTGTCGAACCATGGCCAAAAAGCCCTAGAATTTGCTGGAATGAAACATTGGAATGCAATGGAGCACCAGTGTAACACAGGTTGCATCACCACTCCCACTTGAGTGTGTGTGGCCATGTGGATCAGCGTGGTTTGTAAAATAACACATGAAATGACACTCCATGTGTCAAACCATGGTCAGAAATCCCTAAAACATGCTAGAATGCAATATTGGAATGCAATGGAGCACCAGTGTGACAGAGGTTGCATTACTACACCCACTTGAATGTGTGCGGCCATGTGGATCAGTGTGGTTTGGAAAAGAACACACGCAATGACACTCCATGTGTCGAACCATGGTCAAAAAGCCCTAGAACATGATGGAATGCAACATTGGAATGCAACGGAGCACTAGTGTGACAGAGGTTGCATCACCACACCCACTTGAGTGTGTGTGGCCATGTGGATCAACGTGGTTTGGGAAAGAACACATGCAATGACACTCCATGTGTCAAACCATGTTCAGAAAGCCCTACAACATGATGGAACGCCACATTGGAATGCAATGGAGCAACATTGTGATAGAGGTTGCATCACCACACCCACTTGAGTGGGTGTGACAATGGAGCACCATTGTGGCTTGGAAAAGAACACATGTAACAATAATACATGTGTCAAACCATGGTAAGAAAGACCTAGAACATGCTGGAATGCAACATTGGATTTCAATGGAGCACTAGTTTGAAAGATGTTGCATCACTACACCCACTTGAGTGTGTGTGGCCATGTGGATCGATGCGGTTTGGAAAAGAACACATGCAATGATACTGCATGTGTCAAACCATGGTCAGATTTCCCAAGAACATGCTGCAATTCAACATTGGAATGCAATGGAGCACCAGTTTGAAAGATGTTGCATCACCACACCCACTTGAGTTTGTGTGGCCATGTGGATAAGTGTGGTTTGGAAAAGAACACATGCTATGACACTCCATGTGTGAAACCATGGTCAAAAAGCCCTAGAACATGTTAGAATGCAACATTGGAATGCAATGGAGCACCAGTGTGGCAGAGGTTGCATCACCACACCCACTTGAGTGTGTGTGGACATGTGAATCAGTGTGGTTCGGAAAAGAACACATGCAATGAAACTCCATGTCTCAGACCACGGTTAGAAATCCCTAGAACATGCTGGAATACCACATTGGGACAATGGAGCAGCAGTGCAACAGAGGTTGCATAACCACAACCACTTGAGGGTGTGTGGCCATGTGGACCATTGGGGTTTGGAAAACAAAACATGCAATGACATTCCATGTGTCAAACCATGGTCAGAAAGACCTAGAACATGCTGGAATGCAACATTAGAATGCAATGGAGCACCAGTGTGACAGAGGTTGCATCACCACACCCACTTGAGTGTGTGTGGTAGTGTGGATCATTGTGGTTTGGAAAAGAACACATGCAATGATAGTCCATGTGTTAATTCATGGTTAGAAATCCCTGGAACATGTTGGAATGCCACATTGGAATGCAATGGAGCACTAGTCAGAAAGATGTTCCATCACCACACCCACTTGAGTGTGTTTGGTAGTGTGGATCATTGTGGTTTGGAAAAGGACACATGCAATGACACTCCATGTGTTAAACCATGGTCATAAAGACCTTGAACATGCTAGAATGCCACACTAGAATGCAATGGAGCAACAGTGTGGTACAGGTTGCATCACCACACCCATTTGAGTGTATGTGGCCATGTGAACCAGTGTGGTTTGGAAAAGGACACATGCAATGACACTCCATGTGTCAAACCATGGTCAGAAAGCCCTAGAACATGCTAGAACGCCACATTGGAATGCAATGTACCACCAGTGCGACAGAGGTTACATCACCACACCCACTTGATCGTGTGTGGCACTGTGGATCATTGTGGTTTGGAAAAGAACACATGCAATGATACTCCATGTGTCAATTCATGGTCAGAAAACCCTAAAACATGCTGGAATGCAACTTTGGAATGCAATGGAACACCAGTTTGAAAGATGTTGCATCACCACACCCACTTGAGTGTGTGTGTCCATGTGGATCAGTGTGGTTTCGAAACAAACACATGTTATGACACTCCATGTGTTAAACCATGGTGAGAAAGACCTAGAACATGCTGGAATGCAACATTGGAATGTAATGGAGCACTAGTGTGACAGAGGTTGCATCACCACAGCCACTTTAGAGTGTGTGGCCATGTGGATCATTGTGGTTTGGAAAAGAACACATGCTATGACACTCCATGTGTCAAACCATTGTCAAAAAGCCCTAGAACATGTTAGAATGCAACATTGGAATCAGTGTGGCAGAGGTTGCATCACCACACCCACTTGAGTGTGTGTGGACATGTGAATCAGTGTGGTTTGGAAAAGAACACATGCAATGACACTCCATGTGTCAGACCACGGTTAGAAATCCCTAGAACATCCTGGAATACCACATTGGGATGCAATGGAGCACCAGTGCAATAGAGGTTGCATCACCACCCCCACTTGATGGTGTGTGTCCATGTGGATCGTTGGGGTTTGCAAAAGAAAACATGGAATGACATTCCATGTGTGAAACCATGGTCAGAAAGACCTAGAACATGCTAGAACGCAACATTACAATGCAATGGAGCACCAGTGTGACAGAGGTTGCATCACCACACCCACTTGAGTGTGTGTGGCCATGTGGATCAGTGTGGTTTGGAAAAGAACACATGCAATGATAGTCCATGTGTCAATTCATAGTCAGAAAGCCCTGGATCGTGTTGGAATGCCACATTGGAATGCAATGGAGCACTAGTCTGAAAGATGTTCCATCACCACACCCACTTGAGTGTTTGTGGCCAAGTGTATCAGCGTGGTTTGGAAAAGGACACATGCAATGACACTCCATGTGTCAAACCATGGTCATAAAGCACTAGAACATGCTAGAATGCCACACTTGAATGCAATGGAGCCCCAGTGTGATAGAGGTTGCATCACCACACCCACTTGAGTGTGTGTGGCCATGTGAACCAGTGTGGTTTGGAAAAGGACACATGCAATGACATTCCATGTGTCAAACCATGGTCATAAAGCCCTAGAACATGCTAGAATGCCACATTGGACTGCAATGTACCACTAGTGGGACAGAGGTTACATCACCACACCCACTTGATTGTGTGTGGCACTGTGGATCATTGTGGTCTGGAAAAGAACACATGCAATGATACTCCATGTGACAATTCATGGTCAGAAAACCCTAAAACATGGTGGAATGCAACATTGGAATGCAATGGAACACCAGTTTGAAAGATGTTGCATCACCACACCCACTTGAGTGTCTGTGGCCATGTGGATCAGTGGTGTTTGGAAACGAACACATGTTATGACTCTCCATGTGTTAAACCATGGTCAGAAAGACCTAGAACATGCTGGAATGCAACATTGCAATGCAATGGAGCACCAATGTGATAGAGGTTCCATCACCACACCTACTTGAGTGTGTGTGGCCATGTGGATCATTGTGGTTTGGAAAAGAACACATGCAATGCCACTCCATGTGTCAAACCATGGTCAGACAGCCCTAGAATTTGATGGAATGCAACATTGGAATGCAATGGAGCACCAGTGTAAAAGAGGTTAAATCACCACACACACTTGAGTGTGTGTAGCCATGTGGATCAGTGTGGTTTGGAAAAGAACACATGCAATGACACATCATGTGTCCAACCATGGTCAGAAAGCCTTAGAACATGGTAGAATGCAATATTCGAATGCAATGGAGCACCAGTGTGAAAGAGGTTGCTTCACCACACCCACTTGAGTGTGTGTGGCCAAGTGGATCAGTGTGGTTTGGAAAAGAACACACGCAATGACACTCCATGTGTCAAACCACGGTCAGAAAGCCCTAGAACATCCTGGAATGCAACATTGAAATGCAATGGCGCACTAGTGTGACAGAGGGTGCATCACCACACCCACTTGAGTGTGCATGGCCATGAGGATCAATGTATTTTGTAAAAGAACACATGAAATGGCACTCCATGTGTCAAACCATGGTCAGAAAGCCCTAGAACAAGCTGAAACTGAACATTGGAATGCAATGGAGCACCAGGGTGAAAGAGGTTGCTTCACCACACCCAGTTAAGTGTGTGTGGCCATGAGGATCAGTGTGGTTTGGTAAAGAGCAAAAGCAGTGACACTCCATGTGTCAAACCATGGTCAGCAAGCCCTAGGACATGCTGGAATGCAACATCGGAATGAAATGAACCACCAATGTGATAGAGGTTGCATCACCACACCCACTTGAGTGTGTGTGGCCATGTGGATCAGTGTGGTTTGGAAAACAACACATGCAAAGACACTCCATGTGTCAAACCATGGTCAGAAATCCCTAGCACATGCTGGAATGCCACATTGGAATGCAATGGAGCACCAGCGTGAAAGAGGTTGCTTCACCACACGCACTTGAGTGTGTGTGGCCATCTGGATCATTGTGGTTTGGGAAATAACACATGCAATTACACTCCATGTGTCAAACCATGGTCACAAAGCCATAGAACATGTTGGAATGCAACATTGTAATGCAATGAAGCACCAGTGTGACAAAGGTTGCATCACCACACCTACTAGAGTGTGTGTGTCCATGTGGATCAGCGTGGTTTGGAAAAGAACACATGCAATGACACTCCATGTGTCAAACCATGGTCAGAAAGCCAAAGCACATGCTGGAATGGCACATTGGAATGCAATGGAGTACCAATGTGACATAGGTTGCATCACCACACCCACTTGAGTGTGTGTGTTCATGAGGATCACTGTATTTTGGAAAAGGACACATGCAATGACACTCCATGTGTCAAACCATGGTCAGAAAGCCCTAGAACATGCTGGAATGGAACATTGGAATGCAATGGAGCACCATTGTGACAGAGTGATAACCCACAAGTATAGGGGGTGTATCGCAGTATTTTCGAGGGAAGTGAAACCCAATTTATTGTTTCGACACAAGGGGAGCCAAAGAATACTTATCAGCCTTACCAACCGAGTTGTCAATTCAGCTGCACCTGGAAACAATCTTGCTCACAGCAGTTTATCAGTAGCAACAGTTTTGTAGTAGGAATAGTAAAGTAACAGTAGCAACAAAACAAAGACAGTAGTAACAAAAGCAGTAAACAGTGGGATTCGAGTGCGGTTGGCATAGGGATGGATGGACGGGCGTTGCATGGACAAGAAAATTCACATAGCAATCAGAACATAGGGCAATTGAAGATAAATAAGATAAAGCACTCAAGTACTAGACAATCCTAGGCATGTGTTCCATATAGTCATTAGTGCTCGCAATGAGAACTTGCACAACATATTTTGTCCTGCCAGCCCGTTTGCAGTGGGGCCTCTAGGGAACTACTGGCAATTAAGGTGCTCCTTTTAATAGAGCACTGGATCAAAGCATTAACACTCCGTGAACACATGTGATCCTCACATCAAAGCCTTTCCCTTCCGGCTACCCCGATTTCTGTCACTTCGGGACCATAGGTTCCAGACAACGACGTGTGTATACAACTTGTAGGTAAGACCCAAAACAATACTATCATGATGAATCAATAATAAGTTCAGATCTGAAATCATGGCACTCGGGCCCTAGTGACAAGCATTAAGCACAACAAAGTTGCAACAAAGTCATAAAGCACTAATAGAGATACTAGGCACTATGCCCTAACAATCTGATGCCATTACATGAACAATCTCATCCAATCCCTACCATCCCCATAGCCTACAGCGGGGGATTACTCACTCATAGATGGAAGAAACATGGATGGTCGATGAAGATGATGGTGGGGATCGATGGAGATGGCTCCGAGGGCACTTCCCCGTCCCGACAGGGTGCCGGAACAGAGACTTTTTGTCCCCCGAATCTCCCCTTTGGTGGCGGCGGCGCATCGGAACTTTTCGTGGAAAAACGTCGACCCCCCCGAAGTTTTTAGGTCAGAAGGCTTCTTATAGGCGAAGAGAGAGGTCGAGGGGGTTCCTGGGGCCACCACACCAGGCCCTGGCACGGCCAGGCCTAGCCCGCGCCTAGGGGGGGGGGGGGGGTGTGGCCAGCCCCTAGCCCTCCTCCGTCTCGTATTCTGGCTCCGTGAGTCTTTTGGAAAAATAGGCACTTTGGCTTTTGTCCCGTCCAATTCCGAGAATATTCGTTTTCTGACTTTCCTAGAACTAAAAACAGCAGAAAACAGGTAGCTGGCACTGTGGCTCTTGTTAATAGGTTAGTCCAAGAAATCATATGAAAAGTACTCCAAAGTGTGGACAAAACACAAGAAAGTGGATAAAAACAAGCATGTAGCATCAAAAATTATAGATACATTTGCAATGTATCAACATCCCCAAGCTTAACTCCTACTCGTCCTCGAGTAGGTAAGTGATAAAAAGAAAGAATAATTTTTCAGGTGACATGCACCATCAAAGACTTGATCAAAATATTTGTAAAACATTCAAATCTGGGATCAAAGTACTTCAATCATAACATGGAAGACAAAGTTCTAGCAATAAGCAAAGAGACTATGATGCAACATGAAAAGGCACAAACAAAAGATTCATGAATAACAATGCTTTGCAAGACGTTTGTTTGTTTCACATAAAGAAAACATAGCATAAAAGTATTCAGCTTGTCCCTCAATAGAGTAGCAAATATAAATGCATAGGGCACCTTCAAAGTTAAAAAGAGTGACTAGATACAAAAGTTTAAAACAAGCAATAACAAGTTATGCATCAATCAACTAGTCTTGGGACAATGCACATAGAACTAAGAATGGCCACTATGCTCTCAAAGTAGTGCATAAAGATAGAAGGTGGAGACTCAATGTAATGGTGGAAGAAAAGCCTTTGTAAAAGGAAGTAGGGATTCAAGTCTCATAAAGATCTTCCAAAAATTATGGTACTCATAGCTTTCAGCTCTCATTGCCCCTATCATAAGCATCTTGAAGGTGATTAAGGTTAAAGTGACACAACTAAGGGGATATGCTTGACAAGTTATAAACTGAAATCTCATGCCCCTTACTTACGAAGAACGATCCTCATGCTACTCAACTTCAGTCACGAGTAAGCTCTTGTAATTGTAAGTATATGTGTATCATTAAGAACCGCCAACGGGGTACCCCTTGCACATGACATGGGAGCTATCCCATAATCAAAATACAAGGCAAGCAGACAATGAGCATCTCATCGATCTTTTTATTTACTATGTGCATAGATTTTTATTGAGGATGCTTCATAGAATGCTCATTATGGTTATGCTGCAACTTTCCACCATGATTAGGCATGGCTTAGGCTAGCGGCCTAGGCGTTTCTCTAACATACATACAAACTCCATGATCTTACAAGTTCCACTTTTATTTCACACCGGCGGGATCCATAAGCAAAAGATCATGATATCAACGGGGTACAGAGTACAAGTGCAATGTCGAAAGCGTTCCCCATGAAACATGGTTCTGCTAATTTCTACTTATAAAGCGCAAGCATATACGCAACAAAGAAGGACCCAATGGTTCAAGTTTATTAGGGGCAAAAAGTAAAGTGTGCCATCAAGTTCGTGAGAGCTTTAATCACTATTTTTCTCATAACAAGTGGAAGGTAAACAAAAACATGAATATACTTGGAATAGCATAAGCTAGTAGGTATGTATGGTGGACTCTTTGGAAAAACTTGGTTTTGGGAGTTGGATGCATCAGTGGAACTCATACTTTGTTGTGGAGGCTAGCAAAAGACTAGGAGCGACAAACTAAGAGAGCAATAATGGCCATAATCATGCAGAGCGACAAAACATCATTGATCAAAGCATAAAGTGATACTACAAGTTGAAAACTAAAGGATCATAAAGGCTTATGGTGACTTGAGATAGTCATATCATGGTGTGAGCATGTGCCAAGTCAACCCAAATAAAACATCAAAGGAGAATACCACTATAATATGCTTTAATATGCTAAAACAACGCATGATTCATCCAAGACACATTAAGAAATCTCAATTGTTTATAACAAGTCATGCTACAGCAAAGAATACTAAGCATAAAGCCAAAACAATATCAAGCATGGCATGACAAAGCATAGGCCACAGTCAAAAACAAGCTCTCTTTACCACTTAAGCATGAGCTTTCCTACTCTTTTCCAAACCAAACCAAACTATTTGAACACCAATGTATGAAAGAGGGGGTCCAACCAATTTATTCAGAAAACTAAGAAAACCAAGAAAAATAAAAACCAAAACGAAAAAGAAGATGCTCCAAGAACAACACAACTGTGCATGAAACAATAAAAATGAAGCGTTGAGAAGAAACCTGGGATTTTTATTGATGAAGAAGGGGATGCCTTGGGCATCCCCAAGCTTTGACGCTTGTACTTCTTGGATATTTCTTGGGGTGACACGCGTGGCATCCCCAAGCTTGAGCTTTAGTCCATCCTCCATCTCATTACTCATTCCTTCCATACACCTGAAATTTTTCCTTCATACAAAACTTCACACAATATCATTAGCAACATTAGTGCACTTAAGATAAATAAGTCTCAAGGTTCAGTTCTAACACCAAATAAACTTCCATTAGAACACTATATACTGTAGCACTTACCTCAAAAAGCTCAATTCCCCAAAGGAACTCAAGAAGGAACTAACAAGAAGCAAATGCAGAAAATGGCAGAAATCTGTCAAAACAGACCAGCAGGTAAAGACGAATTTTTTCGAAGACCTTCTGTTGCTCAAATCAAAAAGTGTTGAACTAACGAAAGTTAGATAACAACCTGGGGAAGAAGCACAAAACGATTACAGCTCAATCCGACGTACCGAGCTCTCTCAGGAAATTTTACGGTGAAGCACAGAAATCTGTTTCGGGACAGCAACTTTCCCAATCATTACTTCTCTCTCATTAGAGGTTACTCTTGGCACATAAAGCAAATAAAAAGGATAAGGAGAGGTTATTACAGTGGTAATAACTTCCAAGACTCAACTAAAACTCTTGGGTAATCTCCCAACAAGTATTTTTCTTTAACGCCTTTAAGTTAGGCATAAGAAGCAAAAACTAACATGGATAGAATAGAAGTAAGCGGAGATAATCATGGTGAAAACATTGTTTTGTTCAATGAAATCCTTTTGTTAACAAGGTTGATCAGGTCTTGTTACCAAAACAATTCCATATGAGACAAAACTTTGTATCCCACTAATGATTATGTTACCTCAACTTTGATAGCAATGGTCCCAGTCATAATAGTTTCACATTTTTCTCTTCGTATGGGACAATATATTTCTCCAACTTGAATGCCCTCAACATGTTCGATTGAATTCAATCCATAAGTACTTTCAGTCTTCTTGAGGAAATAGACAATGTGTTCATTGAAGGTCACCTTTCCTTGATTACAATTAATAACAGCTCCTGCAGTATTTAAGAAAAAGTCTCCCAAGAATAATAGACATATTATCATCTTCAAGCATAAAAGTTTGAGAGGATGCTCTCATAAGAAATATGAGTTGAAGTAAAAGAGAGCATCAAGAAGCATTCAAAACACATTTAAGTCTAACCCACTTCCTATGGATAGGAATAATGTGTGCAACTAAATTCGCAAAGAACAGAGTGACAGGCATAGGAAACTTTCAGCACATAGAGTGACAGGCATAGGAAGATAAAACAAGAGTGACTTCAAAACTTTCAGCACATAGAGAGGTGTTTCTATACCATGAAAACTTCTACAACCATATTTTCCTCTCTCATAATAATTTTCAGTAGCCTCATGAATAAACTCAACAATATAACTATCACATAAAGCATGCTCTTCATGATCTACAAGCACTAGAGCTTTATTATAAACACTATCAAGAGAAACCTCAGGAACATAACATTCATTCTCCTTTAGTAAGCAAGGGGACAATCAAATAATGTAAGGGATACAGAGTTACTCTCATTAGAAGGTAGGCATGGGTAGCTAATCCATTCTTCCTCCTTTTGTTCATCACTCTCCTCCTCTTTTTCATCTAATGAGATTTCAGGTTCATCAATTTCTTCTTCCATAGGATCCTGCAAGGCATTAGTCTCTTCCATTTGTGGAAAGCATCTATTATAATATTCAAGAATATAGTCATTTTCATCCTTGTAATTATCAAAGAAAAATTTAAGCATACCATACACCTCATATTTGTAAGGTGAATCATCAATATTTTCAAGCAAACTAGCAAGTTCAAAAGCACCCTTCCAAGCAATAAATTCTTCAATTTGTTCCGCGTCATAAAAGTCATAAATTCCTTTAGCATAGGAAGATATGGTATCATTATCACTATACTCACATTGAAAAGGGAGGTGTTTATACCTCTTTCTGCAACAAGACTCATCACAGCAATAAGTAACATTGTAAGTAGAGCACACGCTCCTAGCAATGGTATAAAATCTATCAATTTGTTCCCATAAGTGTTTCCCTTTTTGTGACAACGGTGTTCCTTATAATAATCTTTTTGATCTTCCGTGAACCCACCTTGCCAATAAGATTCAGTTTCAAAGAAACCAACCATTGACATCAAGCATGATAAAGCAAGACAATAACATACCAACGAAAATAACAACTAGAGTAGGAACTAATTTTTTTTTGTATTTTCAATAAAGAAAGAAGCAAACAAGGCAGAAATAAACTTAGCTTGAACAATAGTGAATCCAACTGAACTTGATAAATAAAGCTATGCTCCTCGGCAACGGCGCCAGAAAATAGTCTTGATGACCCACAAGTATAGGGGGTGTATCGCAGTATTTTCGAGGGAAGTGAAACCCAATTTATTGATTCGACACAAAGGGAGCCAAAGAATACTTATCAGCCTTAACAACTGAGTTGTCAATTCAGCTGCACCTGGAAATAATCTTGCTCACAGCAGTTTATCAGTAGCAATAGTTTTGTAGTAGGAATAGTAAAGTAACAGTAGCAGCAAAACAAAGACAGTAGTAACAAAAGCAGTAAACAGTGGGATTCGAGTGCGGTAGGCATAGGGATGGATGGACGGGCGTTGAATGGACAAGACAATTTACATAGGAATCAGAACATAGGGCAATTGCAGATAAAGAAGGTAAAGAACCCAAGTACTAGACAATCCTAGGCATGTGTTCCATATATAGTCATACGTGCTCGCAATGAGAACTTGCACAACATCTTTCGTCCTGCCAGCCCGTTTGCAGCGGGGCCTCTAGGGAACTACTGGCAATTAAGGTGCTCCTTTTAATAGAGCACCGAAGCAAAGCATCAATAAAACTAGTGACAAGCATTAAGCACAACTTGTAGATAAGACCCAAAACAATACTATCATGATGAATCAATAAAAAGTTCAGATCTAAAATCATGGCACTCGGGCCCTAGTGACAAGCATTAAGCACAAAAAAGTTGCAACAAAGTCATAAATCACTAATAGAGATACTAGGCACTATGCCCTAACAATCTGATGCCATTACATGAACGATCTCATCGAATCCCTACCATCCCCATAGCCTACAGCGGGGGATTACTCACTCATAGATGGAAGAAACATGGATGGTCGTTGAAGATGATGGTGGGGATCGATGGAGATGGCTCCGGGGGCACTTCCCCGTCCCGGCAGGGTGCCGGAACAGAGACTTTCTGTCCCCCGAATCTCTCCTTCGATGGCGGCGGCACATCAGAACTTTTCGTGGAAAAACATCGAACCCCCCGAAGTTTTTAGGTCAGAAGGCTTCTTATAGGCGAAGAGAGAGGTCGAGGGGGTTCCTAGGGCCACCACACCAAGCCCTGGCGCGGCCAGGCCTAGCCCGCGCCTAGGGGGGTGTGGCCAGCCCCTGGCCCTCCTCCGTCTCGTATTCTGGCTCCGTGAGTCTTCTGGAAAAATAGGCACTTTGGCTTTTGTCCCGTCCAATTCCGAGAATATTAATTTTCTGACTTTCCTAGAACCAAAAATAGCAGAAAACAGGCAGCTGGCACTGTGGCTCTTGTTAATAGGTTAGTCCAAGAAATCATATGAAAAGTACTCCAAAGTGTGGACAAAACACAAGAAAGTGGATAAAAACAAGCATGGAGCATCAAAAATTATAGATACATTTGCAATGTATCACAGAGGTAGCATTACAACACCCACTTGGCTGTGTGTGGACATGTGGATCAGTGTGGTTTGGAAAAGAACACAAGCAATGACACTCCATGTGTCAAACCATGGTTCGAAAGCCCTAGAACATGCTGGAAGGCAACATTGGAATGAAATGGAGCACCAGTGTGATAGAGGTTGCATCACCACACCCACCTGAGTGTGTGTGGCCATGTAGATCATTGTGGTTTGGAAAAGAACACATGCAATGACACTCCATGTGTCAAACCATGGTCAGAAAGCCCTAGAACATGCTAGAATGCAACATTGGAATGCAATGCAGCACCAGTGTGACAGAGGTTGCATCACCACACCCACTTGAGTGTGTGTGGCCGTGAGGATCAGCGTGGTTTGGAAAAGAACACATGCAATGACACTCCATGAGTCAAACCATGGCCAGAAAGCCCTAGCACATACTAGAATGCCACATTGGAATGCAATGGAGCACTAGTGTGACTGATGTTGCATCACCACACCCACTTGAGTGTGTGTGGCCATGTGGATCATTGTGGTTTGGAAAAGAACACATGTAATAATACTCCATCTGTCAAACCATGGTAATAATGCCCTAGAACATGCTAGAATGTAACATTGGATTTCAATGGAGCACCAGTTTGAAAGATGTTGCATCACCGCACCCACTTGAGTGTGTGTGTCCATGTAGATCAGTGTGGTTTGGAAAAGAACACATGCAATGATACTTCATCTGTCAAACCATGGTTAGAAAAGCCCAATAACATGTTGCAATGCAACATTGGAATGCAATGGACCACCTTTTTGAAAGATGTTGCATCACCACACCCACTTGGGTGTGTGTGTCCATGTGGATCAGTGTGGTTTGGAAAAGAACACATGTTATGGCACTCCATGTGTCAGACCATGGTCAGAAAGCCCTAGAACATGCTGGAATGCAACACTGGAATGCAATGAAGCACCAGTGTGACAAAGGTTATGTCACCACACCCACTTGAGTGTGTGTGGCCATGTGGATCAGCGTTGTTTGGAAAAGAACACATGCAATGACACTCCATGTGTCAAAACTTGGTCAGAAAGCCCTAGAATAAGCTAGAATGCCACATTGGAATGCAATGGAGTACCAATGTGACATAGGTTGCATCACCACACCCACTTAAGTGTGTGTGGCCGTGAGGATCATTGTATTTGGGTAAAGAACACATGCAATGACAATCCATGTGTTAAACCATGGTCAGAAAGCCCTACAACAAGCTGGAATGGAACATTGGAATGCAATGGAGCACCAGTGTGACATAGGTTGCATCACAACACCCACTTGACTGTGTGTGGCCATGTGGATCAGTGTGGTTTGGAAAAGAACTCAGGCAATGACACTCCATGTGTCAAACCATGGTCAGAAAGCCCTAGAACATGCTGGAAGGCAACATTGGAATGAAATGGAGCACCAGTGTGACAAAGATTGCATCAACACACCCAATTGAGTGTGTGTGGCCATGTGGATCATTGTGGTTTGGAAAACAACACATGCAATGACACTCCATGTGTCAAACCATGGTCAAAAATCCCTAGCACATACTAGAATTCCACATTGGAATGCAATGGAGCGCTAGTGTGATAGAGGTTGCATCACCACACACACGTGTGTGTGGCTATGAGCATCAGCGTGGTCTGGAAAAGAACACATGCAATTACACTTCATGTGTCAAACCATGGTCAGAAATCCCTACCACATACTAGAATTCCACATTGGAATGCAATGGAGCGCCAGTGTGACAGAGGTTGCATCACCACACCCACTTGAGTGTGTGTGGCCATGTGGATCATTGTGGTTTGGAAAAGAACACATGTAGTAATACTCCATGTGTCAAACCATGGTAATAAAGCCCTAGAACATGCTAGAATGCAACATTGGATTTCAATGGAGCACCAATTTGAAAGATGTTGCATCACCACACCCACTTTAGTGTGTGTGGCCATGTGGGTCAGTGTGGTTTGTAAAAGAACACAGATACATTGCAAATGTATCTATAATTTTTGATGGTCCATGCTTGGTTTTATCCACTTTCTTGTGTTTTGTTCCAACTTTGGAGTACTTTTCATATGATTTCTTGGACTAACCTAATAACAAGAGCCATAGTGCCAGCTTCCTATTTTCTACCGTTTTTGGTTCCAAGAAAATCAGAAAATGAATATTCTCGGAATTGGACGGGACAAAAGCCAAAGTTCCTATTTTTCCAGAAGTGATCAAGTGCCAGAATACGAGACGGAGAAGGGCCAGGGAGCCACCACACAACCTGGCCACGCGGCCAGGCCTGGCCCGTGCTAGGGGGTGGTGTGGCCGCTCCCGGCACCCCCTCGGCCTCTCCTTCCGCCTATATATTGCCCTCGGGACGAAAACCGTAAGTTCCCAATCAAAAATCCACGAAAGAGTATGTAGCCCCTGTCATCTCCATCCCTAGATCGGGAGGGATCTGAAGCTCTTCCCGGCACTCTGCCGGAGAGGGGAATACACCCTGGAGGCCTTCTTCATCACCATGTAAGCCTCCGGTGTGATGCGTGAGTAGTTCATCCTTGGACTATGGATCCATGTAGTAGCTAGATGGCTGGTTTCTCCTCCTTTGTGCTTTCATGTTTAGATCTTGTGAGCTCCGTTCATGATCAAGATCATCTATTTGTAATTTCTACATGTAGTGTTTGCGGGGATCTGATGGATATTGAGATGCTATTTAAGATTGATTATTGATTCTATCATGTCTTTGTTATTTGAGATCTTGCATGCTTTCCGTTGTTAGTAGCTATCTTGGACAAGTAGATGCTAGCAACTCCAAGAGTTAGTATTTATGCTCGATAGTGGGTTCATGCCTCTGGTAATCTGGGGAAGTGAAAGAAATCTCTAAGGTACTAGATGTGCTGTTGCTAGTAGGGAGAAAACAACAATCCTTTGTTCATAGAACAATCGTATTGTTTACTTTACACGCAGTTCGTAAAGCAATAATTTGTGGCTTGCAACTTAATACTGGAGGGGGTTCGGATGATAACCTGAAGGTGGATTATTAGTCATAGATGAAGTTGGATGGCGGTCTATGTATTATGTTGTAATGCCCAATCAAGTCTTAGAGGAGTCAAGATGATTAGTATATGCATGTATTGCTTTCTCGGTGTTTGTCAATTGCCCCGCTGTAATTTGTTCACCGAACATGTTATCTATCTAAGGAGAGCCACCTCTAGTGAACTATGGATCCCGGTCCTTTTCTTTACATACAATCTATAAACCGTTTTCTGCTTTGTGTTTACTTTCTGCAAACTTTTACTTCTTTCCATTCGATACGTTTAATCCTTTGTTTTCCGCAAAACATGGTGAGATTGACAACCTCATCGCATGTTGACGACAAAGTTCTATTGTTGTGTTGTGCAGGTATCCACGTTGCTACTAGCACCGGTAGTGCGCCCGGCCAAAACTCAGCTACTAACACCTTTGGGGTGTTTCCTTGCTCCTACTAGTTCGATTAACCCTTGGTTTCATAACTGAGGGAAAACTTACTGCTGTGCTCATCATACCTTCCTCTTGGGGTTCCCAACGAGCTCTACGTCAAAAGTCGAGCGCATCAAAATCTTTTCTGGTGCCGTTGCCGGTGAGTCAAGGACATCTTCACAATGGAAGTCCCTCATAACCAATCTCTTTACTTTGTTGTTTTTGTTTTGCATTCTTATTTGAAAAACACAAAAAAAATAGTTCCTATCCTAAAGTTGGCACTATGTCTAGCCTTGCTCCAATAACTATGTCACCCGAGGATATGATTTTCACTTTTAAACAACGAATTGAGGAAAGTTTTAAGGAAGCTTGGTCTAGAATCTCCGATCTACATGAAAAAAGTGAGCCTAAAATGACTCAAAGCTTGTTCCTTAGCAATTTTTACCTTGGAATTTCTCTTTTCTATAGATATGCTTTAGATGCTGTTGTGGGAGGATATTTCCTCCATTGTAATGAGGATGATGCTATTAATGCTGTAAAGAAATTGATCCTCACTTACAACTTGCCTAGCCAAACTGATACTTCTTTCGCAAAAATATTTGCTAGGTTGGACACTCTTGAGGCTAGCATTACTAGATTAGAGAGTTGCTATAATACGCTTAGAGAGCATCATGATTATGTTCCAAAAAACTCTGAACCATCAAAGTGGTTCCCTATAGTAAAGATTGAGATGAACAATGAAACTTTTCAAGCTCGCTGTGATATCATGTCTGAATTTTGCCTTATGCCCAAAGATATTTATAAATCTCTGAATACTTGGGGGCTCATTGAAGGAGAAAAAGAAATATCTCTCACTAATAATACTACCATATTACCTCTTGGAATAGCTGAAGGAGTGTTTACAAAGATCCTTGGGAAAACAGTTTCTATTGATTATCTTGTTTTTGAATGTGCGGAAAAGGACAAATTACACTTGGAAGGTCCCTATTAGAACTCCTTGGAGAAATAATAGATGTGGGAAAATGGACCATGCACCTTTCTTCTCCACCAAACAATCATATTTTCCCCAAGGTTAAGAATAAAAGTAAGAGAGGTAAGGGCAAGAAAGTTGGTTTTAATGCCTCTTCATTTTAGAACACTTGATTCTTTCTTTGCTTCTTATGCCTAACTTAAAGGCGTTAAAGAAAAGTACTTATTGGGAGATAACCCAAAAGTTTTAGATGAGTCTTGGAAGTTATTACTTCTGTAATAACCTCTCCTTATCCTTTTTATTTGCTTTTTGTGCCAAGAGTAACCTCTAATGAGAGAGAAGTAATGATTGGGAAAGTTGCTGTCCCGAAACAGATTTCTGTGCTTCACTGTAAAAATTCGTGAGAGATCTCTGTATGTCGGATTGAGTTGTAATGTTTTTTTCTCCTTCCCCAGGTTGTTATCTAACTTTCGTTAGTTCAACACTTTTTGATTTGAGCAACAGAAAGTCTTCGAAAAAATTAGTCGTTACCTGCTGGTCTGTTTTGACAGATTTCTGCCATTTTCTGCATTTGCTTCTTATTGGTTCCTTCTTGAGTTCTTTTGGGGAATTGAGCTTTTTGAGAAAAGTGCTACAGTAGCTAGTGTTCTAATGGAAGTTTATTTGGTATTAGAACTGAACCTTGAGACTTATTTATCTTAAGTGCACTAATGTTGCGAATAAAGATTGTGTGAAGTTTTGTATGAAGGAAAATTTTCAGGTGTATGGAAGGAATGAGTAATGATATGAAGGATGGACTAAAGCTCAAGCTTGGGGATGCCACGCGTGTCACCCCAAGAAATATCCAAGAAGTACAAGTGTCAAAGCTTGGGGATGCCCAAGGCATCCCCTTCTTCATCAATAAAATGCCAGGTTTCTTTCAAACGCTTCATTTTTATTGTTTCATGCACAGTTGTGTTTTTCTTGGAGCGTCTTCTTTTTCGTTTTTGTTTTGATTTTTAGTTTGCTTGGTTTTCTTAGTTTTCTGGATAAATTGGTTTGACCCCCTCTTTCATACATTTGGTTTGCAAATAGTTTGGTTTGGTTTGGAAAAGAGTAGGAAAGTTCATACTTATGTGGTAAAAAGAGCTCGTTTTCGACTGTGGCCGATGCTTTGTCATGCCATGCTTGATATTGTTTTGGCTTTACGCTTAGTATTCTTTGCTGTATCATGACTTGTTATAAACAATTGAGATTGCTTAATGTGCCTTGGATGAATCATCCGTTATTTTAGCATATTAAAGCATAGCATAGTGGTATTCTCCTTTGATGCTTTATTTGGGTTGACTTGGTACATGCTCACACCATGTTATGACTATCTCAAGTCACCATAGCCTTTATGATCCTTTAGTTTTCAACTTGTAGTATCACTTTATGCTTTGATCAATGATGTTTTGTCGCTCTGCATGATTATGGCCATTATTGCTCTCTTAGTTTGTCGCTCCCAGTCTTTTGCTAGCCTCCAGAACAATGTATGAGTTCCACTCATGCGTCCAACTACCTAAACCAAGTTATTCCAAAGAGTCCACCATACCTACCTACTAGCTTATGCTATTCCAAGTATATTCATGCTTTTGTTTACCTTCCACTTGTTATGAGAAAACTAGTGATTAAAGCTCTCACGAACTTGATGGCACACTTTACTTTTTGCGTCCTTCTTTGTTGCATATATGCTTGCGCTTTATAAGTTGAAATTAGCAGAACCATGTTTCATGGGGAATGCTTTCAACATTGCACTTGTACTTTGTACCCCGTTGATATCATGTTCTTTTGCTTACGGATCCCGGCGGTGTGAAATAAAAGTGGAACTTGTAAGATCATGGAGTTTGTATGTGTGTTAGAGAAACGCCTGGGCCGCTAGCCTAAACCATGCCTAATCATGGTGGAAACTTGCAGCATCACCATAATGAGCACTCTATGAAGCATCCTCAATAAAAACCTATGCAAATAGCAAATAAAAAGATCGTTGAGATGCTCATTGTCTGCTTGCCTTGTCATTTTGATTATGGGAAAGCTCCCGTATCATGTGCAAGGGGTACCCCGTTGGCGGTTCTTAATGATACACATATACTTACAATGACAAGAGCTTACTCGTGACTGAAGTTGAGTAGCATGAGGATCGGTCTTCGTAAGTAAGGGGCATGAGATTTCGGTTTATAACTTGTCAAGCATATCCTCTTAGTTGTGTCACTTTAACCTTAATCACCTTCAAGATGCTTATGATAGGGGCAATGAGAGCTGAAAACTACAAGTACCATAATTTTTGGAAGCTCTTTATGAGACTTGAATCCCTACTTCCTTTCACAAAGGCCTTTCTTCCACCATTATATTGAGTCTCCACCTTCTATCTTTATGCACCTTATTTGAGAGCATAGTGGCCATTCTTAGTTCTATGTGCATTGTCCCAAGACTAGTTGATTGATGCATAACTTGATATTGCTTGTTTTAAACTATTGTATCTAGTCACTCTTATGAAATTTTAAGGTGTCCTATGCATTTGCTACTCTATTGAGGGACAAGATGAGTACTATTCTGCTATGTTTTCTTTATGTGAAACAAACAAACGTCTTTCAAAGCATTGTTATTCATGAATCTTTTGTTTGTGCCTTTTCATGTTGCATCATAGTTTCTTTGCTTATTGCTAGAACTTTGTCTTTCATGTTATGATTGAACTACTATGATCCCAGCTTTGAATGTTTTGCAAATACTTTGATCATGTCTTTGATGGTGCATGTCACCTAAAAAATTATTCTTTCTTTTTATCACGTACCTACTCGAGGACGAGCAGGAGTTAAGCTTAGGGATGTTGATACATTGCAAATGTATCTATAATTTTTGATGTTCCATGCTTGGTTTTATCCACTTTCTTGTGTTTTGTTCCAACTTTGGAGTACTTTTCATATGATTTCTTGGACTAACCTATTAACAAGAGCCACAGTGCCAGCTGCCTGTTTTCTGCCTTTTTGGTTCCAGGAAAGTCAGAAAATGAATATTCTCGGAATTGGACAAGACAAAAGCCAAAGTGCCTATTTTCCAAAAGTGATCAAGTGCCAGAATACGAGACGGAGAAGGGCCAGGGAGCCACCACACCACCTGGCCACGCGGCCAACCCTGGCCCGTGCCAGGGGGTGGTGTGGCCGCTCCCGGAAAAATAGGGACGAAAACCCTAAGTACCCGATCAAAAATCTATGAAAGAGTCTGTAGCCGCTGTCATCTCCATCCCTAGATCGGGAGGGATCTGAAGCTCTTCCTGGCACCCTGCCGGAGAGGGGAATTCACCTTGGAGGCCTTCTTCATCACCATGCAAGCCTCCGGTGTGATGCATGAGTAGTTCATCCTTGGACTATGGATCCATGTAGTAGCTAGATGGCTGGTTTCTCCTCCTTTGTGCTTTCATGTTTAGATCTTGTGAGCACCGTTCATGATCAAGATCATCTATTTGTAATTTCTACATGTTGTGTTTGCGGGGATCTGATGGATATTGAGATGCTATTTCAGATTGATTATTGATTCTATCATGTCTTTGTTATTTGAGATCTTGCATGCTTTCCGTTGTTAGTAGCTATCTTGTCCAAGTAGATGCTAGCAACTCCATGAGTTAGTATTTATGCTCGATAGTGGGTTCATGCCTCTGGTAATCTGGGGAAGTGACAGAAATCTCTAAGGTACTAGATGTGCTGTTGCTACTAGGGAGAAAACAACAATCCTTTGTTCATAGAACAATCGTATTGTTTACTTTACACGCAGTTCATAAAGCAATAATTTGTTGCTTGCAACTTAATACTGGAGGGGGTTCGGATGATAACCTGAAGGTGTATTATTAGTCATAGATGCAGTTGGATGGCGGTCTATGTATTATGTTGTAATGCCCAATCAAGTCTCAGAGGAGTCAAGATGATTAGTATATGCATGTATTGCTTTTTCGGTGTTTGTCAATTGCCCCCCTGTAATTTGTTCACCCAGCATGTTATCTATCTAAGGAGAGCCACCTCTAGTGAACTATGGATCCCGGTCCTTTTCTTTACATACAATCTATAAACCGTTTTCTGCTTTGTGTTTACTTTCTGCAAACTTTTACTTCTTTCCATTCGATACGTTTAATCCTTTGTTTTCCGCAAAACACGGTGAGATTGACAACCTCATCGCAAGTTGGGGACAAAGTTCTGTGGTTGCGTTGTGCAGGTCTCCATGTTGCTACTAGCACCGATAGTGCACCCTGCCAAAGCTCAGCTAGTAACACCTTTGGGGTGTTTCCTTGCTCCTACTGGTTCGATTAAACCTTGGTTTCATAACTGAGGGAAAACTTACTGTTGTGCTCATCATACCTTCCTCTTGGGTTTCCCAACGAGCTCTACATCGAAAGTCGAGCGCATCAAACACATGCAATGATACTTCATGTGTCAAGCCATGGTCAGAAAGTCCAAGAACATGTTGCAATGCAACATTGGAATGCAATGGAGCACCAGTTTGAAAGATCTTGCATCACCACACCCGATTGAGTGTGTGTGTCTATGTGGATTAGTGTGGTTTGGAAAAGAACACATGTTATGGAACTCCATGTGTCATACCATAGTTAGAAAGCCCTAGAACATGCTGGAATGCAACATTGGAATGCAATGGAGCACCAGTGTGGCAGAGTTTGCATCACCACACCCACTTGAGTGTGTGTGGACATGTGAATCAGTGTGGTTTGGAAAAGAACAAGCAATAACACTCTATGTGTAGAACCATGGTCTGAAATGCCTAGAACATGTTGGAATGCCACATTGGGATGCAATGGAGCACCAGTGCAATAGAGGTTGCATCACCACACCCACTTGAGTCTGTGTGGCCATGTGGATCATTGGGGTTTGGAAAAGAACATATGCAATGACACTCCATGTGTCAAACCGTGGTCAAAAAGACCTAGAACATAATGGAATGCAATGGAGCACCAGTGTGATAGAGGTTGCATCAGCACACCCACTTGAGTGTGTGTGGTAGTGTGGATCATTGTGGTTTGGAAAAGAACACATGCAATGACACTCCATGTGTCAAACCATGGTCATAAATCCCTAGAACATGCTAGAACGCAACATTGGAATGCAATGGAGCACTAGTGTGATAGAGGTTGCATCACCACAACTACTTGAGTGCGTGTGGCCATGTGAACCAGTGTAGGTTGGAAAAGAACACATGAAATGACACTCCATGTGTGAAACCATGGTCAGAAAGCCCTAAAACATGCTGGAATGCAATGGAGCACTAGTGTGACAGAGGTTGCATCACCACACCCACTTGAATATGTGTGGCAATGTGGCTCAGCGTGGTTTGGAAAACAACACATGAAATGACACTCCATGTGTCAATTCATGGTTAGAAAACCCTAAAACATGCTGGAATGCAACGTTGGAATGCAATGGAGCACCAGCGTAACAGAGGTTGTATCACCACACCCACTTGAGTGTGTATGGCCATGTGGATCAGTGTGGTTTGGAAAACAACACGTGCTATGACACTCCATGTGTTAAACCATGGTTAGATAGCCCTATAACATGCTAGAATGCAACATTGGAATGCAATGGAGCACCGTGTGATAGAGGTTGTATCACCACACCTACTTGAGTGTGAGTGGACATGTGGATCAGCGTGGTTTGGAAAAGAACACACGCAATGACACTCCATGTGTCAAACCATGGTCAGAAAGCCCTATAACATGCTAGAATGCAACATTGGGATGCAATGGAGCACCAGTGTGACAGAAGTTGCAGCACCACACCCACTTGAGTGTGTGTGGCCATGTGGATCAGTGTGGTTTCGAAAAGAACATGCGCAATGACACTTCATGTGTCAAACCATGGTCAGAAAGCGCTAGGACATGCTGGAATGCAACATTGAAATGCAATGGAGCACCAGTTTGATAGAGGTTGCATCACCACACCCACTTGAGTGTGCGTGGCCATGTGGATCATTGTGGTTTGGAAAATAACACATGCAATGACACTCCATGTGTCAAACCATGGTCACAAAGCCCTAGAACATGCTAGAATTGTCGTGGTGTAGAACACGGCAGTGCCACCTGGGATGTCTTGAGAGGGGACAATCAGGATGCTATCGGTGGCTACTCTCAATGGGTTAGGCACAGATACTGTAAACACAACAATGTACCCAGGTTTGGAGCCCTCTTGTCGAGGTAACACTCCTACTCCTGCAAGGATCTACTATCAGGGGGCAAATGCCCAGTACAGGCGCTCCTTGAGCTGTTTCCTTAACTTCTCGTGGCTAGAGGAAGAAGATGAACTACTCAAATTGTCCAATCTAGAGAACTTCTAACTTGTAATTGTCTACCTAGAACCCTAGCACTACCTTCCCTTATATACTGGTTGGGAGAGGTAGTTTACAAATTGGGCTCTAGGGTTTACTGTTTGGATTTGGGTTTACAAACTGGGCCAGCTAGATGGGCCCGAACAGTAGGCCCGTGTCTAGTCCCTTTAGTATAGGGGGGACAGAGCCACAGTGTCCTAGCGCCTTCGCTTTACCCGTCAGCTAGCGCTTTTTCCGTCAGCCGTCACTTTGTTCGTCAGCTGGAGCTTTACTCGCCAGCCTCCAGCTTTAGCGCAGTTGTCTGGTAGTGCCGACCGAGCGAGCCACCCTGTCCGGTTAGAGGTGCGCTCAGCAAGGAGCATCACCTCTACCGTACCTTGCCCAGCAGACCCGAGGTTGCCGGCTAGGAGTGGCCTCCTTGCTGGTTCTTCTAGCCAGCTGGCTAGACGGGCTAGCTAGGGAAGCTTGAATGCGAACCAGGTGGAGATTTCCGCCCGACTGTGGTTCCTTGTCTTGGGCCTAGACGGCCAGAGCTCCTTGGAACCAGCTAGCGGATCCTGGCTTGGCCTACCCGGGGGTCATCCCTCTGACACTACTCCCCGAGTGCATTGGGACTTCGCCTTGTGGAGAAGTTCTTGGGTTCTCATTGGTCGAATTTGAAATGATTGGCGATGCAGAAACTTGTTGTTGATTTTGTCTTGTAGTTCTTGTCTTCTACCGACTGGAGATTCTTCGTTGTTTCTCGGCTAGGGTTTATAGGCTACGGAGCCGATGGCCCACCCATAGGGTGTGAGCGGTTATTTTGATGGACCGGTTGCCGTATCCGGTAGGGAGATAGATCGCCTGATTGCTATCGGCATTGCCCCTATCAGCAACGCCTGCCATTTCTGGCGTGCGTCACATCAGTTTGACCTCTTGGCCTGCCGTGGCATTTTTTGGTAACTGTGCGCACGCCGTCATCATTGCGGTTTCTTGGGGATCGTGGGCACGGTTTGCCTCATGTAGTAACTCCTGAAGGATCTTCTATGGAGGCTACGCTGGCACGTGTGATCCGTACCGAACCGTCGTGAGGAAGTAGGGCAGTTGCTTGCCACGTGGTGGGGTGGGAGGGAAGTTGTCGCACCTCCTCTACCTCGATAAATAGGGACATAGGGAAGTGGTTTCCCCCACTTCTTCTTCCTGCGCTCGCTGTCTCTGCTCCCCTTCACGTTCTGCCTTCTCTCTGCCTGCTTGCGTTGCCGTTTCTTGGTCGCTAGCACCAGCCCTCTTCCGCCACAACAACGGGCCGTGCTTCTCCAACACGGCCGACACCACCAACAAGATGTTGCCAGAGCACGCCAGTGGCTGGTGCGGTTCCTACGTGACCGAAGAACTCATGCAGAAGTATCGGCGGGGGAAGTTCCTTCTGTCGGAACGCCTGGTGAAGCACCGCCTCGCGCCGGAGGGCGAGCGGTTGCCTGACCCCCAGCCTGGCGAGGCCGCCGTCTTCCTTGCCCACTTTGCCCGCAGCCTCGAACTACCGCTGAGCATGTTCATCTTGGAGCTGCTCGTCTCCTTCGACCTCTAGCTCCATCATTTGGGAGCCAACACAGTCACGATGCTCTCACACCACGCGGCCTGCTGCGAGGCCTACCTCGGCGTTTTCCCTGATGCGGCAAACTTCTTGAAGTTCTTCCACTTCAAGGTCCAGGTGGTGGGGAAGGGCAGGCCGCTGACGGAGACGGGCTGTTGCGCCATCTACCCGCTGCCGTCAACGGTGATGCCACGGCTGGACCTCCCGGACACTGTCAAGCTGTGGCAACGCTCGTACTTCTACGTGCGCAACACCACCGACATTGATTGGATCAAGATCCCGATCTTCGCGAATGTCCCCTCCACCTGGAAGGCTTGGACCGTCTAGAACTTGGGTGCCTAGGCAGACATCAACCGGATGGCCGCCAGCGTGGCAATGCTGGTTGAGAAGGAGCGGCTCACCGCCTGGGACATTCTGCTCTCCTGGATGACGAGTCGTGTTCTCCCGCTGCAACATCGATCGCACAAGATGTGCCATCTTTCCGGGCACCTCAACACCACACGGACTCCCGGCTAGACATGCCGTTCGCTGCCCTTCACGAGAGGCTCGCCGCCATCTCGAAGGAGACGCTGGCGGAGGACTGGGAGTTCTCCTGCCGGCTATACCACCGCGGCCGGCTGCCGCCGAAGGTATGCCTCTCCTCTTCTTCTCCGGGTGAATTTTTCCCGAGGAATTTTTGCTTCGTGCTTCTTCTCTTCCCCTGTTGAGTAGCTCTTTACAACACAACTAGCGGAGGATGGCATGGGGGACGATGAGCTCCCTCTCTTCACTGCGGACTTCAAGCCTTTAAAGTACCCGCAGACGGTGCTAGAGCGGTTCCCCACCCGGGCTGACAAGGGCTGCGAGTTCCCACCTAGTGACAAACCTTTCCTTGTCCTTGTCCACCTCGCTCCTCTTGTGTTAGCCATATACTTGATATTTTGTCTATGCATTGGAGCAACTGTGCATGGCGACGATGTAGATTCCGCTAAAGCTGCCATGCCCAGTGCTAGGGGAAGCGGGCCGCCTCGACCAGCACTGCCCAGACTGGAGGTAGCACGAAGAAGAGCCTCCGCCCAAGCACTGTGGTCGCCACACCGAGCGTCACCGGGTACATGCTCTTGTACCCTTTGCTTGTAGTAGTAAGCTTGCACTTGATCATTCCGCCCTTGTCCTTCATTTAGTGAGGCGATGGCCTTGCCCGGCTCTGCGACCACCGCCATCATGTCCGCCTCTTAGCCTACCGGGGCTGAGGACTCCGCCATGCCGGTTGCGGCTCTCGAGGCTACGCCCGCTTAGGCTGCTGCGGACGCGGTGGAGGTGGTGCTGCCGGCTCTGCCCGTGACGCTGCACCCTGCCAGCGCCGTCTCCCGGCTCGCCGAGGCGCTCTTGCATGGGCGTAGTGGTGCGACTGCTCCTCCCCTTGGCCTGATGGCAGGGCTGGTTTCGTTGCCTACCGGGTGGATGAGCCGACGGAGGCGCCACAACCGGGGGCATCCGTGTAGCCAGCGGGTGGCGCGGGCAGCAGAGCTCCAGGGGCGTCCTGTGCGAGCACCGATAGCAACGACGACCTCTAGGTCACGGGTTGCACGTCAGCCTGGGCCACGCCTCCACTGGACCCTGCTTTGGCGTAGCTTTCTAAGGCGGCGCCCCTAGCTCTTGGCCAGGCCAGCCACCTAGTCGAGGTGATGGAGCAAGGGATTGGCCAAGCCAAGGCACTAGGGCTTCGTTTGAGGTATGTATCCCCTTGCTATTCTTTGTTGTCTTTTGCTGCATTTCTCTTCACCTAGTTCTTTAGTTCTTCCTTCTTTTCCGCAGAGGGTTCTTGCCGATGCTACCAAGGCTATGCAAGATCTAGGCTATAAGATTGCTTGCAAGATCTAGGCTATAAGATCTAGGCTATTCGATTGCGCGATTTCTCGCGCTTCTTGTTGACCATTGGGTACCCTCCTGCAGCTCTTTTGGCAGACCGGGACTAGGAGGTGGCCAGGCTGAACGGGGAGGTTGCCCGACTGGAGGAGTCCAACAAAGCTCATCAGGACCAGATCAGCCAGCTAGCTGCGCATCAGCAGTAGATGGAGGTCAAGTCCAGCCATGCCAAGAAAGTGGCCGACATCCAAACCGAGGCACTGAAGAACCTTGAGAAGCTCCATGCCACTCAGGTGGAGACTCTCAAGGCTTCCCAGGCCAGGGAGTGGGCAGCGTTGGGGGAGCTTTGCCAGATCGCTGAGTTGGTCGACAGTAAGTAACTTCAAACCAGACCAGCTCTACCCTTTTTCTTCCGAAGCCGGCATTGACTATCGTTTGTTTTCTGGGTGTAGCTCATTACCCTGAGGCGACTGACCAGGCTCTAGCGCGCATCCTCAAGGCGGACACCGGGCGTGACCTCCACCCGGAGGTGCTGGTGGTGGTCATCAGCGAGGAGGCCAAGCGGCTATGCACCACTGCCCTCGTGGTCTATGACTATGTTTGGCCTGACACCGATCAGCCAACTACTATGGACGCTCTGGTCGAGAAGCTCTTTGGCGCCCCTAACCTCATGGATGTGGCACGGGAGTTGGCGAAACACGATAGCGCGGAGATGGTGCTTGCCTTGCTGAACTCCTAGTACCAGGATGTGGATCTAGGGAGCCTCTCTCATAGATTCCATCAAGGGACCAGCTATGAACAGCTCCGTGCCGAGGTTCCCGATATCCGCTCTTGTGGCGTGAAGATTAGGATCTTCTTCCAGCTGGACCGGGACTTCAGCCCAACAGTGGCGGGCACTGAAGCTCTGGCTCTCCCGGCTACGCTAGAAACCGCCTCGGCCGACGTCGCCTCCTGTAGCCAAGCTCCAGCCGATGCCTCTGGCTCCTCTGCCAATCCTCAGGCTTGATCCCCGGTAATACGGGAGTATTTGTTGTTGAAGAACTTGTCCTTTCTTGTTGGTGAACAATTGTCTTTGTCTTGTACTAAATTATTGTGGGAGCATTGCCTCCCTTATGATATTTTATCGTGCCTTGTTCCTGTAGTTTCTGTTTTGCTTGATCTGCACTTGTTGCATGCTTGCTTCTATGTGGGGGCGCGTTAGCGCACCCATAGGGTGTAGTCCCCTGAAGGGGATCCGTAGCAGAAAACAAAAAATTTCCTACGTTGGAACCCCGAAAACTGCCTAGGATCTACCTATGTAGTAATTCGGTAACAACCAATGCGTATAGAATACATACCCTTGTAGACCGTACGCGGTTAATGTTCCACGGGGAACGTGGTTGAAGTAGTCGTACTCGTAGCCGACCTCAAGGTCGCGAAGCTCCTCGCTAGTCACCCCTTGCTCCTTCTTCATCTTCATCGTGCAGTAGCTCCGGCTCACAACATTTAAGTGCCCGAAGTGTTGCGCCTCGTGTCTTTGTACACATCCGGTGCACGATGAGACCCTCGGCTCCCCGATCCTGCCGGGAGTGCGGAAATTGAGATCCGTCTAGGAATCCCTGCAGCGCAATGGCATACTGCAGGTGTGCCTCGTTCGCACAGCCCAGAGTTGGGGCCATGGTCACAAGAGCTAGAGAGAGAGGGAAGGAGGAAGTCAACCAAAGGACTTCTCCAGTTGTGTGTCATCCCACCCATGGGCACCCCTTTATATAGGCGGAGGGGGTGTGCCCTCCCCATTAGGTTAGCCATGTGAGACTATTAGTAAAGGAAAATGCACAGGATTTTCATCCTGGCCGGTTGGGCTAAAGCAGCATAGCCCAACAAGCAAAGGCAACAAACAACAACCTAGAGGAAGGGCAGCTGGGTGGGCCGCTGTGTGCCCACCGCGGCCCAGCGCCCACCACCTAGCGCGGCGGTAGCCAGATGCACTGCGCAGCCCTTGTGGGCCAGAGTGCCCTCGCGGCCCATCAAGGCGCGACGGCCCGCGGAGGCCAGCTGGTGACCCGAGTGGGCTGGCAGCCTACCCGTGGGCCCGGTCAAGCAGGCCTAGTGTGGTGGCCGGTGGCTGCCCTCTGCCATGCGTGGCGGTTATTAAATACCACCCGCGTGGCTGTTTTCCTTTGCTTTTTCTGCAGCTTTTCTCTTAGGCTATTTCCCTCTAGGGATTTGGCCTAATACAAAAGTTGCTTTTGTAAATCTTAATTAAATAATATTTAGAATATATTAATTCATAATTAACATATACTAAATGTATATTCAAATTCCCATTTATCCGAAAACACTTTTCCGGTCTTTTCCTTTATTCTTTCTCCGAACAACTTTGGATCTCTGTGCGGAACATTTCTGGCTTTCTCTTTCTCTACTGTGATTCTGTCTTACGAATGATCTCTCTCATCGTTCCCTTAAGTGTATCCTCTCACGGCTCGGGAATGCTCTAGACATGATCTAAATCAATGATTAATAGAGGGACCAGGGATATCCATGTGACCCCTATGCATTCCTGATAACAATGTCGTTTGAACCGCTAAATGTAGCATCCAATTCCTTTTCTTTCTTGATATGACTTGTCCGAGATCCGATCATTGGTACCACATATCTTGGTTAATCTCGTTAACAACAAGTTCAGTTTTCTTGTTACCGTGATATTATATCCCCGTGACCAAGTCACATGTTGCAGCCTTTATGGATGTAATCTCACCAAGCCGGCCGTATGTATCTTTACCCGTCATGTGGGTGAACAAATCCCGGTCTTGCAGTCACATGTCATCTACTGTTCCTTTGGAATACCCAACGTACACCTTTATGGCCACCGTATTACCAGATGAAGGTTGATGCAGTCTAAGCAGCCTCGGGAAACAGTGAGTAATATGAGCTCACAGTCTAAGGAAAAGGAGTCTAGGTATAGCTGCAACAATGAACTATATGACTTGATAGTGTTGCAATCCTTCGAGGAATGTCTATCACATCATTCTCCAATGATATGACCATGTTGTCAATTGGCATAAATGCCCATGATCTTGAAACCTAGATCATCCTCATGACCAACAAACTAGTATGAATATAGGCTACTAGGGACTTGATTGTTTCATACCACACCTGTACCAATGTTTCTACTTGGCACAGTTATAGCACAATATGAAACTATTATAAACTAACTAAGATATGACAATAAAAACCTATTTAGTATTTGCCTCTAGGGCATATCTCCTTCATCCTCGAGGTTCGGGCCGGCTGGAGGATACAGCCGGGTTGAAGCTCCTTTGTGTTGTTGTCTCTTGCAGGTTTCTATGTGGGGGCGCGTAAGCGCACCCATAGGGTGTAGTCCCCGAGGCTCGAGCCGGCTGGAGGATACAGCCGGGTCGAAGCTCCTTAGCCTACTCTTCTACCGCCTGGGAGGCGACCAACCTCTGGCCCTGGTGCTCGTCTTAGAACTTTGGCTCATGCAAAGATAAAAACAAGTATGTTGTTTTCCTGGTTAGACAGACGCAAGAGGAATCATAATCTGAAGTTTGCTAGGCTTGAAATCTTGATGTTTCATGCTAGGCCGATGACTTTGTCCTTTTCTCAGTGAGCATTGGCCAGTTTGATGTTGCGCCCTTGCCGGTTGTGAGCCAGAGTCAAAGGGGTAGCTAGTAGGCGTACCACACGGTACTTCGGGTTTGGTCATTAGCTTAGAGCAAGCGAGCACAATCGGAACATCTAGACGTTTTTGTTTTCCTCGAGGCTTTTTCATGTATGGGTCTTCGAGCGTTCTGCTCTTGCCGGATCTATCAGTCGGCTTGTGTTCTGCAGCCAGAACCGAAGAGGAAGCCCTTAGAGCCACGTATAGTACTTTGCCGCTTGGAGCGTGCGGCCGTCTTGGCCAACCGGTGAGTCTCCAGTGGAGATCGCTGGCTCTGGGGATAAAATAATGCAGTCGAAAAAGCCAAATTGTGCAGCATGATTTCCTAAATGATTGCAGAGTCCCCGAGACTATGTTGAGGCTCCCATGATTTTTCATTACATAAAGGTAAGATACATACAATTCATGTTCAAGTGTAAAATGGACGAAGCAAGTTTGCGCTCCATGGGCGCTCAGTTTCTTCGCCTAAACGGTCCATCTTATTCTTTTCCGGCTGGCGGGCATCGATGAGGTAGTATGAGTTGTTCTGCAGCGCCTAGATGATGATGAATGGTCCCTCCCAAGGTGGAGGCAACTTGTGAATCCCTTTGGTGTCCTACACCAGCCGTAGCACCAGGTCGCCCTTGCGGAACGAGACGCTGCGGATCCGGCTGGTGTGGTAACGATAGAGACTCTACTAGTAGATGGTGGATCTAGATAAGGCCAGCTCGCGTGCTTCTTCGAGGAGGTCAACGCTGTCCTCACATGCTTCCTTGGCCTTCTCTTATGTGTATAACATCTTGCATGGTGCGTCCAACTCGATGTCTGTTGGCAGGACCCCCTCCGCCCCGTAGACTAGGAAGAATGGGGTGTAGCCGGTGGACCGTTTGGGAGTGGTGGGCAGGCTCCATAGCACACCCGGCAGCTCCTCTATCCAGCATCCAGGAGATCGCATTAGTGGTTCGATCAGCCGGGGCTTGATTCCGGCTAGGACCAAACCATTTGCTCGCTCGCTCGCACTGCCCGTTGGATTGGGGGTGTGCCACGGAGTCGAGGTCTAGATGGATGCCCTTTTCTCCACAGAAGCGTGCAAAAGCCGCTTTGGTGAAGTTTGTGCCGTTGTCGGTTATGATACTGTTGGGGTAGCTGAAGCGCGTGATTATGTCTGTGAAGAATTTGACCACCGTCGGCCGGTCCAGCTTCTTTATCGGTTTTGTCTTGATCCACTTGGTGAACTTGTCCACCGCCACCAGCAGGTGCGTCATGCCGGATCGGGCTGTTTTGAAGGGGCTGACCATATCCAGACCCAAGTTGGTGAAGGGCCAAGTGATGGGTATCGTCTTGAGTGCCACAGCTGGAGTGTGCTTTTGTTGGCTGAACCGTTGGCAACCGTTGCTTGCCTTGACCATTTGTTCAGCATCCTCCAGCACCGTGGGACAATAGAACCCCTCGCGAAATGCTTTTGCCACTATGGCCCGTGACGATGTGTGGTGGACACAATCGCCCTAGTGAATGTCGATCAACAACCAGATGCATTCTTCCTAGCCTACGCACTGTTGGTAAATTCCCCCAACGTTGCGCTTGTAGAGCTCGTTGTTGATGATGGTGTACGTGTTGGCCCTGCGCTTCACTTGTCTTGCCTCTACCTCTTTGTCGGGTAGCTCTCCCTTGGCCAAGAAATTCATGAACGGCTTGGCCCATGTTGGAGTTTCCCGGATGGCGCATACCGCCTGCATGAGCAGGTTTACCTTTGCGCGGATGGCCGGGTCGGGCTCGTATGGTGGCCGGCCTGATGGAGGAGCAGAGCTGGCAGCTCCCAGGCTTGAGCGGCAGTCCCTGGGTGCGGCGAAGTAGTCCCCACCTCCCCAGCTGCGGTGAAGCATTCCCCGGGTGTGGCGAGGCAGTCCCCAGGTGCGGTGAAGCAGTCCCTGGTGTGGCGAGGCAGTCCCCGGGTGCAGTGAAGCAGCTGCGGAGGTCTTGGAGCCGGCAGCCCCCGGGGGACGCGGTGTAGTCCTCGGGTCCTTCGTGGCAACTTCTCGCGTCTTGGAGCCGGCAGTCCCTAGGTGCGCATCCAGTATGATGGAATCGGATTCTGGAGACAGCGTGATTGGCGGCTTGCACAGGTGCTCGAGGGAGACTCCAGGCGGAATTGCCTATCTTGTTGTCCTGATGCGGGCGAGTGTGTCCCTAGCTTTGTTGTTTATTCTAGGGACATGGTGAAACTTGCATCCTTCAAAACAAGTACATAGTTGTTGTACGAAGAAGCGATATAGAGGCATATTTGTGTCCCTAGTGTCCCAATGCCTCACACTTGCTGCACCACTAGATCTAAGTCACCAAAGCATAGGATGTGCTGGCTGCCGATCTCTTTTGCCATTTTGAGGCCATGGATGAGCGCCTCGTACTCAAAGACGTTGTTGGATGCACGGAAATAGATCTGTAGCATGTACTCAGGCCAGTCTCCCTTGGGAGAGGTAATGACCACTCCGGCTCCGAGCCCCCCGTACATCTTGGAGCCATCGAAGTGCAGCTTCCAATGCGTGGAGTCAGGGCAAGGTGGCAGGTACTGTGTTTCTGCCCAGTTAACTAGGAATTCCGCCAGGGCTTGAGACTTGATCACCATTCTTGGCTCGTATTGTATGCTATGTGCGGCGAGCTCTATTGCCCATTTTTCCACCCGGCCTGTGGCGTCCCTATTGCCGATGATCTCTAAAAGTGGCGCTATCGCCACCACCTGGATGGAGTGCTCTTGGAAGTAGTGCTTCAACTTCTTGGCGGCCATGTACACGCCATACACCAAGTTTTGGTAATGGGGGTAATTTTGCTACGAGAGCGAGAGTATGTTACTCAAATAATACACCGGTTTTTGAACTGGCTACACCTTTCCTTCTTCTAGCCTCTCCACCACCAGCACCACGCTAGCGACCCGGTTGATGGCTGTGATGTACATTAGCATCGAATCCTTTGCCGATGGTGCTGCCAGTATAGGAGGTGAGGTGAGCATACGCTTGAGGTTGCGGGAAGCTCCATCCTCCTGGAACGTCCAAACGGACTTGTATGTCTTCTTCATGAGCTGGTATAGTGGAAGTGCTTTCTCGCCTAGCCGGCTAATGAACCGGCTGAGGGAGGCCAGGCATTCGGTGAACTTTTGGACGTCCCATAGGTTCTTTGGTGGATGCATGAGCTCGACCGAATCTTCTCCGAGTTTGGCTCGACTCCTTGTTCTAATACGAGAAAACCGAGGATCTCGCCGGTTGGGACACTAAACACGGACTTCTCCGGGTTCAGCTTCATCTGGAACTGGCAGAGGTTGGTGAATGTTTCCCTCTAATCTTCAAGGAGTGTTTGGTGCTCCTTGGTCTTGACCACTACATCGTCGATGTAGGCGTGTACGTTGCTGCCGATCTGTGTCTACAGGCACTTCTGCATGCAGCGCTGGTATGTTGCCCCAACGTTCTTCAGCCCAAACAGCATGGTGGTGTAGTAGTAGGCTCCGTAAGGAGTAATGAATGCTGTTTTTGTTTGATCAGCGGGGTCCGGACGGATCTGGTGGTATACGGAATACGCATCTAGAAACGACAGCAGCTCGCAGCCGACAAAGGAATCGATCACTTGATCTATCCTTGGCAGGGCAAATGCATCTTTGGGGCATGCTTTGTTGAGACTGGTATAGTCAACACACATGTGCCAGGTCTTGTTCTTCTTCAACACCAACACTGGGTTTGCCAGCCATTCCGGGTGGAAAACCTACATGATGAATCCGGCTTCAAGGAGACGGGTGATTTCTTCACCGATGGTTCTTCTCTTCTCTTCGACAAAACATCATAGGGACTGTTTGACAGGCTTTGCATCCGGCCTGACATGTACGGAGTGCTCGGCGAGCTCCCTCGAAACACCTGGCATGTCCTTGGGGGACCATGCGAAAATGTCCCGATTCCCATAGAGGAAGTCGTTAAGCATGCTTTCCAATTTCCTGTCGAGGTCATCTCTGAACAAGACAAACTTGTCTGGCTCGGCTTCGTTCAGTAGAATCTTTTTGGTGCCCTTGGTTGGCTTGAATTGTGCTTCTCCGGCCGGCTTCGGCTCCCCAGCCGGCATATCCGCCTGTAGGACTACCATGTTTTTCATGATGACGTGCTTTTCTTTCGTGTGATCATGGCCTCCGCTAGCTTGGATCCGTCCGTGGCGCACTCCACAGACCGCCTTTAGCAGCCGGGCACAGTGATGAAACCCTTTGGCCCTGGTAGCTTCATCTTGAGGTACGCATAGTGTGGTACCGCCATGAACTTGGTGAGCACCGGGCGTCCCAGGATTGTGTGTTATGCACTACAGAGGTTGACCACCTCGAACTAGATAGGCTCGTGGAGAAAGTTATCCTTCGTGCCGAAGTTGGCATCCAGCCGGATCTTGCCGATGGGTGAATGCGACGAGCCCGGAACGGCTCCGTGGAAGGAGGTGCTCGATAGTTCCAACTGTGACTCGCTGATGCCGAGCCGGTCTAGCGAGCTGCGGTACAGGAGGTTGATGCTACTCCCACCGTCTACAAGGATGTGGGAGAATCTGCAGGAATGCTTCTTGGAGACGATGATGGGATCCAGGACCATCGCGTAGTTGCCTGAGTCAGGTAGCACAGCCGGCTGGTCCTTTCGGCTCCACGCAAATTCGTGCTCCGACTAGTTGAGGTACTAGGGGACAGGGGGGGACGATCGCTTTCACCTCCACCTCGCGGCGTCTCTTGTTGTGCTTGGTTTCCGACTCCGTGGTGAAGATGTGGTAGTTTCCCACCTGGCGGGGGTAGTTGTCATCATCATCTTCCCTTCAGCGTTGGTGATTACGGTCTTCTGGCGGTCCACTGGCTGGGGGTGGTGGCACCTTCACAGCCGGTACGCCAGGGATCTCCGCCATCTTCTTTGTCCAGGTGGACTGGCGCGTTGTATGTGTAGCCGGTGTTGCCTCCTATCGTGGTGGTGTCACGGTAGATGCCATGGATAGGCTAAAGGAGGGGACTATATGCACTAGATGAATCCAGGGAGGGATAGTGTGGTGATTCCACACACAGTTGCTTTGTATTCAATGGTTTTGCAAGGTTACAAGTGCTCCTTGAGCTGTATTGGGGAGAGGAGGAAGAAGGAACTCTCTTACTCTCACCACTAACTAGCTCTCAGGAACCTAGCACCAAACAAGTAAGACTCAACTCACTAGCGATCCACCAAGTAAAGACCAACCTCTTCTAGAGAGGCCCTAGCCCTCATTATATAAGGGTGGCTAGGTCTCCAATTAGGGCATACGTGGAGGCATATTCTAGGGAATATGCCTCTTCCCAAAATAGTAAAACGACCGGGTCAGTTTTCCCCATCGTAAGCCATGCAGAGGCTACGTGAGCCTCTGCGGCGCCAGCGTCATCCGACACAGGCAACGTCACCCTTGTCGGCCATGCCTCGGTGGTCCTAGCCTCTACCCGCTTCGCTCACGCTTTGCGTACAGTGACCTCCCTTTGACCAACGAGATACCTTCCCTCTCTTGCAAGCCTGATATAACCCGGATCATGCCTGGTTAATCCGGCCACACCTGTACCTGCATACAAGTTAGATACATCCTGCCGACATACGACATAGGTCAGCCGGGACTCAGTTAGGTGGACATCCTCCAGTCCGGGTTACCCCGTGATTCGGCCTACCTTGAGGTGACTCATCTAGCACTTGCTTTGACCTTGTCGTACCTCGGGTAACTCGGCCTTTATACCCCAGCGTGACCCTACCCCGGGGGTATCCCCCCAACATTTGTCCCCGAAGTTGGTGCGGTCTTAGCAGCTCTAGCCGCTAAGGCCACACCAGGTTCCATTTTTCCGAACCTGTTGCTCCTTTTCTGAATTATCTCATGTTGGGGATATACTTTCCGGGTATCCTCACAGTTCCTCACTGACCAGGGTGGCCCACTTCGGGTTAGAGATTTGCTTCACGAGCGGCCCAGTCAGGAGAGAAGACGGAGTCCAATCCGGCTACGGGAAGGCCCAGAAGACTTACCTACTTAGGCCCATAATGTTACTTGTAGTTCAAGATGTACTCTGTAACCAACTCTTAGTCGTAGCCGGATTGATCTCTCCTGTAAACCCTAGGCCGGATATCTATATAAGCCGTCATAGGGAGAGCCTTTAGGGCACAACACAATAGTCTACAATCTCAACTCGCACAGGCGATACCCTTGTAACCCATATTCCGGCTCTGCCGTATTACTGGATTGCTAGCAGGAGTAGGATCCGTGCAAAGCCGGCGGATTCGAACCTCGGTAAACTTGTGTGCTCACCGTCCTAGAACACCGTACGTCTCACACCCCTCTCTTACGCACGCCTCGAGGAACCCCTCATGGCATACTTGTCATCAATCCGACGACAGTTGGCGCCCACCGTGGGGCAAGTGAGCTACAGATCTACGTTCCGAGCGGAATCTGCAAGAATCGAAATCGGCAAGACGATCGCCGTCGGTCGCATCCTCTACGCCAGCGACGTCCCTCTCATCGTTCTGGACGAGACTTGGATTCCGGCTAGGGAGGCCGTGACTGCCTATACAATCATGTCTTTTGGCGAGATCGATGTTTACATCGGTTTCGCTGAACCTGCCCAACCCACCCTAGCGGTGATGATAGAGGCAGAAGAATCTTCTGGGTCCCCTTTGTTCGCGGAGGCGGCAGAGTTCCGGATCTCAGAAAACCCTAATCCGACATAGCCCGCACCAGTTGCGGAGATAGTGGAGAAATCTGAGCCTGAAGAAGACCTCATGTTCCAAGTCGAATCTAGAGTGGATCTCCCTGGAGAAGCCAGATCCAAATCGACCCACCCGTGGAAGTCGAAATCTAGGAGGAGCATATCAACGACACTGATTCCGGCTCTAACAATGCCGTGACAGACATGCCTTTCCTCAGGTACACACTAAGACATATGATACTGCAGGGCGCTAGCGCAGATGCAATCCTCGAAACCATTAAAAGTTTCGACATGGATGATCGTGAAAGCCGCAGGTACCTCAAGAAGCACGCGTCGCACTTCGTCGGATATGTTCGATCTGGATCCGGCTCTGCCGATGCTGGAGAAAACACTGACCCGGTGCTGGAGGCAATTGGAACAAACGTCGATGTTCCCACATCCTCGGATGAATCTATGACGTCGGCAGATTTCTGAAAGTTCTCCGCGGAATATGAAGAGGAGTACAACTCCGAAGCTGCAGAAGAAGGAGAAGCCATGGATGAAGGATCCGGGGAACACTCCCCCAAAGCGCAGGATGACATGGACGTCGGAGATAATCCCGAGGTCCAGATGTCCGGAAGCACCGATCAGAGCTTGACTCCCGGAAACAGACCCAAAGCCGTCTTTTCTACCGGCGTTGCCAAGAAGGCAAAGAAGAAGAACAAGACCCCGGCAAAAGACCCTCTGACAGAGGAGGTGATTACCGAGGAATACGAGGAAGACTCGGATGGAGCACTCATCCCAGAAGAGCCGAAAAAAGAAGCATTGGTGGATGGACACGTGATCACAGAAGGGGCGCGTAAACTCATCGATGCCGCATTAACCACACCTATCCCTACAGCTGCAGAACTTACTGCAGATGAGCTGGACGAAAGGGCCCAAGCCCTAGAAGCGCGTCGTCAACAACTCCTCGATGAAGCCAAAAACATCGAGGTGGAGAAGAAACACATGTCAACCAAGGAGTACATGTCTCGGTTGCATCAGAAGACACGGAAGCGTCACATCAATGATGACCAATTCCCACGTGTCCGTGCCGTCCTTTTTGGGGACGAGAAGGGGAAGCCACGGAAAGACAACAACGGAGATTGGGTATTCCCAACCCCAGTACAAAATACCGTGGCTGCCAGAGAAATTCTATCGGCTAATCCAGGACGAGAGGAGATCCGTTTGGGTATCAAGCTACTCAACAAAGGACTGGAGCAGCAGAAGGTCGCCCTGTTCGGAAGTCAAAAACTGGTCTTGGATTCTGACCAATGTCGCACAGATCCGACATGGGCTGACGTAAGATCCCATTACGTTCGAGCGCAATACCATAACCCCGAACGTAGGGAAGACAATTATTCAAGAACCGGATCGTCGGGACAGCATCGCAGAGCTACGCATAACTGGAGAAATGTTGCTCCAGCGGCCGAGAAAGACACGATCACTGCACTGAATCGGAGGAATCATCCCCGACGAGAGTACAATGATCGAAAGGGAGAAGATAAGGAGAAACGTCGGGAGGAGGATCGTCAGAAAATGCCACCTCCTAGATATGAGAGCCATCCGGCTGAGCCTCACCATGGTGGGAACGCCGGACGAAGGAACAACGGAAACCACGCTGGAACAAGCCGGCAGGGGGCTCGTCGTAGTCAAGAACCTCCCCGGAACCGGAATAATGACGCTCCAAACAGAGACCGGCGATCAGCCGGAAACAATTCAGCTGCCCCACCCCCTCCACCAGGTAGTTATCATAACGACCCCCAAGGAGGTCAAGGAGGACGACATGGCGGAGGAGGTGGTGGCAGAAGCCGAAGTCTGGCTCCAAGGCACCACAGCCACAGGCGACATTCGGCACGATCTCTATCCCCAAACGACGCAAGGCACAGGATCAACTCCAACATAGAGGCTCGACGCTACAAAAACGATGACGTGTACGTGGGCCCAAAGTGCTTCGGACCACGCATCAGAGCTACAAAATTCCTGGAAGGATCTGCTATCTCAAGACATATCCAAGCCTACGACGGCATTGCTCGTCCACACACCTGGTTATAGGACTTCTTCTAAGCTTGTTGCATCGCTAAAGGCGGAAACAGCCTGGTCGCAACCCGATATCTCCCACTTATGCTGCGGAAGACGGCACGATCATGGCTCAATGAACTTCCGGCACACACCATCCACAATTGGTATGACTTGCAAAGTGCGTTCTTTCGGAATTTCGAAGGCACATATCAGAGGCCCTATTCAGTCGGAGACCTACAACGTTGCACCCAGAAAGCCGGAGAAACTTGCTAGGATTACCTCGGATGATGGATCGACACCAAGAACTCCTGTGAGGGAGTAAACGATCAAACTGTGATTGAAGCTTTCATCGCAGGACTCCCAATTGGTCTACTGCGTCACCGCTTGAAATGTGACAAGGTCACTGATTTGGGAGAGATGATAGAAACAGCGAGCAAGTATGCAGATGTTGACGACGATGCAGAGGGATTACTCAATTTCCTGGTTGTACCTAAGTCAGCAAAGACAAAGCAACAAACTCAGAAGAGCAAAAACACCTCGGAAGAAAAACCCAACGCGAAGATAGCAGTGGTCACTACTGTTTCCAGGTCTGGAGGACGAGCAGGACGTGGCGGAGGCCGCGGGCGTGGCCGTGGGACATCAAGGGTCCAAGGTAGAGGAGAGCAACAACCAGGCAAAACCTACACTTGGGCTGACATTGCCAATAACCCATGTGTGCATCACTTGGACGCCAATGGGGGCTCGTCCCACACCAACGCTGAATGTCGTTTTAATGACGACATCAAAAGAGATGATACCGCGGGCTACAAAGCTAAGCGGAAGAAGGGAAAGAAAAATCCCGAAAAAGACAAGGAGACCAAGGAAGATTACGACATGGAGGAAGCTGATGCTTCAAATCCCAAGCCGGAAGGGAAGAAAACTTTTCCTACCAAGAAGGACACTTACGTCCCCTTCCTTGGATCTCAACCAGCAAAGGTCAAGAAAGCAGTTCTCCACGAACTCAATGCAACAGTTCCGGCTGTCCCTCAATATCTGGACTGGTCGGAGGTGGCAATCACATTTGACCGCGCTGATCATCCGTCTAAGCTACACAGGCAAGGAAAATACGTCTTAATCGTCAATCCACTTATTGACGGTTATGGTTTCTCCAAGACCCTCATGGACGGTGGTAGCAGCATCAATATTCTCTATGTCGAAACGCTACGCCGGACGAAGATCTCAGAAACACGGTTGAACCATAGCTCTGTGATTTTTCACGGAGTCGTCCCAGGAAAACAAGCTAATTCCCTAGGAGAGATCACTTTGGATGTTACTTTTGGAACTCCAAAGAATTATCGGACGGAGGCACTTTCCTTCGAAGTGGTCCCGTTCAAGAGCGCATACCACGCTACATTCGGACGTCTGGCTTACTGGGCTTTTATGGGACGTCCGTGTTACATTTACAATATGATGGAAATTCCAGGTCCCAACGGTGTGATCACCATCAGGGGAGACTCGAAGAAAGCATGAGAGTGTGAGGATGGAAATGCCGCCTTTGCCGAAGCCGTGCTGCATGCCCAGGAGTACCAGGGGATCAAGAAGAGCATAGATCTGTCCAAGATGCCCGCAACGAAGAAGGAGGTGACAAAGCCAAATCCGGAGTTCAAGGCACTAGAAGAGACGAAGACGACGCCGTTGAAGGATGATGACCCCTCCATGGTGACCCAGATAGGTGTAGGCGTAAGTAGCGCATAGGAAAGCGTGCTCGTCAAGTTCCTCCAAGCAAATCAAGATATCTTCGCATGGCAGCCATCTGACATGACCGGAGTACCTAGGGAACTTGCCAAGCACTCTCTAAATGTAAACCCGAACGCTAAACCCGTCAAACAGTCCATACCGCGGTTCGGCGATGAAAAGCGTAAGGCAATAGCTAAGGAACTAGCATGGCTCGAGTTAGCCGGATTCATAGAAGAGGTCATCCACACTGAGTGGTCGGCCAATCCTGTAATGGTCCCTAAAAAGGACACCAGTGATTTAAGGATGTGTGTTGATTATACTGCCATGAACAAGGCTTGTCCAAAAGATCCGTTCGCTCTGCCTAGAATTGATCAAGTCATCGATTCTACGGCAGGTTCGGAACTCCTCTGTTTTCTCGACGCATATTCCAGTTATCACCAAATTCGAATGAAGGAATCTGACAAAGTCAAAACTTCATTCATAACCCCTTTCGGAACCTTCTGTTTTGTTACGATGCACTCTGGGCTGAAGAACGCAGGAGCTACGTACCAGCGCACGATGCAGCGTTGCCTCCATGACCAACTCGGACGCAATGTACATGCATACGTGGATGATATCGCGGTAATGTCCAAAAGAAGGAAACATTGATTTCCGACTTGGAGGAAACATTTGCCAATCTACGAAAATACAACATCATGCTTAACCCAAAGAAATGCTTCTTTGGAATACTAGCCGGAAAATTGTTAGGTTTCATCGTGTCTCAAAGAGGCATAGAAGTGAACCGAGACAAAATCAAGGCTATACTCAATATTTCCAGGCCAACTCGCCTGGACGTACAAAGATTAACTGGTTGCATCGCTGCGGTCAGTCGATTTGTAAGCCGGCTTGGTGAAAGAGCCGCACCATTATACAAAATCCTGAAAAAGACCAAAGATTTTGTTTGGACTGACGAAACTGAAGCTGCACTACAAGACCTGAAGAAAGTACTCTCATCTACTCCTATCCTTGCAGCGCTGGAACCTAAGGAACCGATGTTACTCTATCTTGCTACAACAAATAAAGTTGTTAGTATCGACATGGTGGTGGAGTGACCAGAGGAAAATCAGGAACACCTGGTGGAGCGTCCGACTTACTTTGTCAGCGAGGTCCTAGCAGAATCAAAACAGCGGTATCCGCACAATCAAAAGTTGGCTTATGGTGTTTTTCTAGCATCTCGTAAGTTACAACACTACTTTCAGGAGCATCCAATTACCATGGTGAGCACAGCTCCCATGAGAGATATAATCAACAACAGTGCCGCCACAGGACGGGTCGCCAAATGGGGCATAGATCTCTCAGCTTTCGATATTGAGTATAGACCCCGGACAACAATCAGATCCTAGATCCTTGCTGACTTTGTCGCTGATTGGACAAAGACGAAGGAGAACATGATCCTCCCTGAGTCGGAATATTGGACCCTCTACTTTGATGGGTCTAAGGCTCGAGGGGGCTCGGGGGCTGGCGTGGTGCTCAAATCACCCCAAGGAGATAAACTTCTATACGTGTTGCCGATCCACTTCATAGCGACAAACAATATTGCCGATTATGAAGCACTGCTACATGGAATCCGGATTGCTAAGGATATCGCCATCCGACGTTTGATGTGTTACGGAGATTCGGATCTTGTTGCTCAGCAAGTCTCGGATATTTGTAATGCAAATAAGCACATGGCAGCGTATAAAGTTGTTGTGTATGATCTATCTAAATCGTTTGAAGGGTTTGAAGTACAACACATCCCTAGAGGAGAGAATGAGGAAGCAGATGCACTATCTCGCATAGGCTCGGCGCGGAAAGAGGTCCCGGATGGTGCTTTTTTAGAGAACCTCAAAGTCCCCTCGATAAAGGGAGTAGATGACGAATATCCGACCAAATCCGACTCACCTTTGATAGCAGTTCTGGCTATAATTTCTAGCTGGACTCAACCCTACCTAGATTATCTAGTAGATGGCAAATCCCCGAAGACGAGGTTCTAAGCCGGCAGATTATCTGACGAGCAAAAGCCTATAGTTTTGTTAAAGGTGAGCTCCATAAACAGAGTATTTCTGGGGGTTTTCAGCATTGTGTATCTCCGGAAGAAGGAGTGGAAATCATAAGGGAAATCCACGAAGGCGAGTGTGGTCACCACGCTGCAGCCAAATCTTTAGTGGCAAAAGCTTTTAGACACAGATTTTTCTAGCTTACAGCTCAGGCAGATGCCGAACGATTAGTCAAGACGTGCAAAGGCTGCCAAAAGTACGCCAAACAAGCTCATGTTCCGGCTGATCAGCTACGAACAATACCTATAACATGGCCCTTTGCGGTCTAGGGGCTTCAAATGGTAGGACCATTTAAACAAGCTCCAAGCGGATTTACTCACCTCCTAGTGATGGTGGATAAATTCACAAAATGGATTGAGGCTAAACCTGTCACTAGTTGTGATGGAGAAACAGCCAAAAGATTTGTCGAGGATGTTATAATCCGGTATGGTTATCCACATAGCATTATCACGGACAACGGGAGTAACTTCTCTATGGGAGAATTGGCTGAATTATGCAACGAGCAAAATATCCGGCTTGACATTGCGTCAGTCGCACATCCACAGGCTAACGGACAAGTCGAAAGAGCAAATGGTTTAATCCTACAAGCGCTAAAACCGAGACTCGAAGCACCACTACGACGTGCTGCGGGGGCTTGGGCAGAGGAACTACCCTCTGTAATTTGGAGTTTACGAACAACTCCAAACAGGTCAACATGATACACACCTTTCTTCTTGGTCTATGATGCAGAAGCAGTTCTTCCTAGTGATTTGATCCATACTTCTCCTAGAGTGGCCGCGTATATCGAAGAGGATGCCGAGATTTCTCGACAAAATGATCTCGACTTAGTCGAAGAAGTTCGCGTCGTTGATGAAATGAGATCAACAGCCTATCAGTAGAAGTTACGCAAGTATCATAGCTAGAGAGTCCGAAACAGATCTTTCAATAAAGGAGATTTGGTTCTCCGGCTTGTGCAACAAAGAAAGCACAAACTTTCCCCAGTATGGGAAGGGCCCTTTTTAGTTAGTCGAGTATTGCACAATGGATCGTACTACTTAACTGACATGAGGCCAGTCAAAGAAAGACCTGCTACTAAGAAGAGAAAGAGAGTTGGAGGCAGTACAAATCCAAATGAGTTAGACAGACCGTGGAATATTGCTCAGCTACGTCCCTTTTATTCTTAGTTTATCCTTCTTTGTAATCATATATATGTACATGTTCTGTTGGAAATAAAAGTTTTGGTTACCTCAAGTTTTTTTGAGGAGTTTTTACCATCTTATTTCCGAATGATCATGTCATAGTCGAAAATCCCAGAATGCTTGAAAGTACTTTATGCTCATGCTCGTTCTAGTTTAGATTTCTGATTCTAAAACTGCTACCCTCGGGTATAACTCTAAAAACATTCTAGTCTTTACTTTAGTTATTTGTCTGATTGTTGGATGCGGGCATTTTCCGAGTAGTGAATTGCTGGTACTGGAAGCCGGCTTTGTTTCTGAGTTTAAACTAGTTTAGCAATTGAGCTCCATTGCTCGGCAAAGTGTCTGGCAGAAGGTTTAGCCGGCTCATGAAAGGGATGAGGCGGAAAGCCAGATAAACGATAAGTATGGGCGAAAAAATACAAGTGCTTATGTAAACATTTCAGGCACGCAAAAAGTTTAAAAGGCAAAAGTGTTGAATAGATCAAAATCTTAGCACTAGCAAAATAATAGTACTTCATATTTACAAACGCATCATGTTTTTTCAGATAATACAAAATGTTTCTGGGAATCTATGATGCAGGAGGAGATGAAGGAGTTGCCGGCTCGCTAGAGACGCCGCCTTGGTATCGTTCCGAGATGTCCGCGTCCGAGTTGGTGCGTTCATCATCGGAAACTTCTGCTGATTCTTCTGGAGGAGGAGGCGGAGTATCCACGCGGGTGAAGAAAGGGGTCTCGTAGCTGGTCAGGTTAGCCACATGACACCCATATCCGGCGCAGGAGTGCATGATGGGCTCTTGGCCGTCTTCATCTACTTTGCAGTACCCTCTGGTCACTTGCCATATTTCCATGTTTCCAAGGTGGCTCATTACCATGGTGAGAGCGTTCTGCGCCGCAGTCTGCGCGTAGGACATGTTCTAGTCCCGAACAAGTTGTGGCATCTCCTTTGCCTTGTCCCGCACCTAAAAATTCGACATGCTGTGCATGTCCGGAATCTTGAGAGCTTCGCCGATGTCCTCAAGGGATTGGCGGAAGTCATGAAGCAAGTCACCAACTTGGGTAAGCCGGTGGGTGCGGGGCTTGGTGGAAGAAGAGTCCGTCAAGTTCAGAGGACCTATACACAAAACAAGTTAAGAAAAATCCGACATTGATAGAAGTCGAAGAAAAGGACAAGTCAGACAGATGGAACGTACCGAAAATGACATCGTCAATTTTGGTCTTCTACTCCCGGAGACTCTGGAGTTCAGCCCGGAGCGCCTGGGAAAGGTCCCTCTCTCTGCTTAGCTCATTATTGAGGTGCGAGATTATTTTATGTTGAGCAGCGATCTTCCGATCACGCTCTTAAGTAGCCATGGAGGAGGATTCAATTACTTGAGCTATGCTCTTTTCATGATCCACCTTGAGCTTATCCAGCTCTTGGCGAAGCTCCTTGTTCTCCACCACCAAGGTCTTGAGGTCCTCGTCCTCTTCAATCATGGCGCAGGATTGTTTCACCAGCGCTGTAAGTCAAAAAGAACAACAGTTCAGAAAAATTCGACATTGAAAAAACAAAGACAAGGTTTGAGTCTCAGAATGTTTACCTTCGGCTTCATCCTTGGGAACTTTAAGTTCAGAATTTTTAAGACGGAGAGCCTTGATCTCTCTCCGCTTATGACAGACATTCTTCAATAAATCCTGGTTATAGGAATATACTTTCTGTAAGTAAGAATACCCAAAGTCAGAAAGCTACTAAAGACTCGGGCTAATATTTTTGCTAATATCAGCACGAGCCTTGGGGGCTACACTAGTTCATTCTTTGGCATCCTATGAAGCATAAACCCAGATTATATATCCTACTTCATGCGTGGGGGCTAGAGGATATGATATGAAATAAAGGAAAAATAGGAGTTGGAATTCTGACTTACATATTGTTCGCGAGTGAGTTTATCCAAGCTCACATTCACCTCAACGGCAACCTTCTCAGCAAGAGTCAGAGGGATCACATGAGCAGTTGGAAGCTCCCCGGACCTGATCCTCTCGTTGCGAAGAAGCACTTGTTCAAGAAGATTGGAGTGCTTGACGTCCTCTGCTTCTTGCGCTTCTTCTTCTGTATATAAAGTACTTTTCTCCAGGCATTGCCTGGCGAGCCGCTGGATTTCTTCTGCAGATTTCCGGGACAGGCCAAACTTGGCAAGTCCCGGATTGCTGATAAGGTTTTCGGCAAAGGTTTCTGCCGAGGTATCATTACCCAAAGAGGGTTCACCCTTATCTAGATCTGACTCACCCATGGTGACGTCAGTTTGCGATTCAAGGATCCTAGGCTCCGTGGCAGGAGCCGGATCTTCTGCGACAGCCGGAGAAGGAATTGTCACCGGCGTTGCGGAAAGCTGAGGGGCAGGAGTCGGAGGAGCCACGGCAGGAGAAGCTATGGTAAGGTTCGTCTGTCGCAAGGGCTTCTAAGAAATCCCTTTCCCCTTGCCCTTGATGAGCGGTTTTGCTCTGAGAATGTAGTAAAGTCGGAAACATTACATCTCGAAAAGAAATTCGACTAAAGTACAAAGACGGAAGTTGTGATTGAAAGTTACCTCTTCACGACGGGCACCTCCTTTGTGCCAACATCCACTATCGGAGCTTTACGCTTCTTGAGCGCCAGGTCCGGCAATGGGACCACCTCTGTCTCCTGAGAAAACTCAGGAGGATATCCTTCAAGCGGAGCAAGTTCCGACTCGGGTAGGTCAGCAAGCTGAAAATAAGAAAACATATCAGCATTGCAGTGTAACTCAAAGATTGAAACACATAAAAGGTGTACTGATGGAAGCTTACTGGCACTACGGAGTTTTCCGCCGTATGCATATCCAGAGAAACCTCCGGGATCCTCCTCTCGATCCGCTGCCTGATCAGCCACTTGACCTGCTTATGTAGCCCTGAGTGGTGTAGGATTTGGGGCTGATGCGGAGGGAGTCATTCTTGGACGACATGATGGAGTGCATCAGTCGATCCCCTGGTACTGAAGGGGCTGGATCCGGCGTGAGACCCAACATTGGACTAAGTCGGATCCCTTTAGTCCTTTGTGTTTGATCAAGTATTCGATCCGCCTCTTAGCGAGGATCAGATCGTCGGTGAGAGCTGGAGTAGCCTCATCCCAAGAAGGTTGTGCCGTGGCAGCTTTGTCGATGAAAGTCCACAAAGCAGTGGCTTTGCCAGGAGCCGGAATATCCCTATGATAGAAAAATGTGGCTGGCCATTGTTTGACCGAGTCACTAGCTAATATTTTGGGATACGCGCGCTCGCGTCTAAGCGAAAAGCTAATAGTACCGGTGATGTAAGGAACACCGGCAGTAATAGAGTTTCTCCGGACATGAAAATAGTACCGAAAAAGAGTCAAACTCGGCCTAATGCCGAGAAAGCCCTGACACAAAGAAGCGTCCGTGCTCATCTCTAAGAGAGAGTTGGTAGGAAGATGATGGAGTTCAAATCCGTAATGATCAATCACCTCGGAGAAAAACTCCAAGGGAGGAAACGACAAACCTCTGTCGAGGTGGGTGCCGAAGTGGACCCGCTCGTCGTCGTGTGGGTTGGGGACGGTTTCCTCGAAGCCGCTCGCCAGTCGCCGGCGGCGAGGATCTCTTCCGTCTCCATGTTCTTGAGACCCTCATCGTTCAGCGCGCAGGGAATCTAGATCCCGCGAAAGCTCTCTTTCTCCACCACCCCTTCCGTCGCTGTCGTGGTGGTGTCACGGCAAATGCCATGGATAGGCTAAAGGTGGGGACTAAAGGCAATAGGGGAATCCAGGGAGGGATAATGAGGTGATTCCTCACACAGAAGTTTTATATATGATTCACTTCCAAGGTTACAAGTGCTCCTAGAGCTGTATAGGCGAGAGGAGGAAGAAGGAACTCTCTTACTCTCACCCACAGCTAACCCGTACCAGACCAACTAGAGATCAACCCTTAGAACCTAAAACCAATCAGAATAGCGGAGCCCCTTCTACAGAGGCCCTAGCCCTCCTTATATAGGGGTAGCTATATCTCCACTTAGGGCATATGTGGAGGCATATTCCTGGGGATATGCCTCCTCCCAAAATAGTAAGCTGACCGGGTTACTTTCCCCCCGCGTCATCCATGCAGACGCTACGTGAGCCTCTGCGGCGCTTGTGTGACCCGACATTGGCCTTGTCACCTTTGTCGGCCACGCCTTGCTAGTCCTGTCTCTGTCCGCTTCGCTCACGCCGTGCGTATCGGGGCTAGTTTTGACCAGCGAGATTCCTTCCTTCTCCTAGAAGCTTGACATGACCCGGATCGTAGTAGATCCGGCCACACCCATTCCTGCATGAAAGTTAGATACATCGTTTCGACTTACGGCTTAAGTCGGCTGAGACACAGTTAGGTGGACATCCCTTGGTCCGGGTTACTCCATGATTCGGCCTGCATTGAGGTTACCCGGCCAGTGTCCGCTTTGACCTTGCTGAACCTCGGCTAACTCAGCATTTATACCTCGGCGTGACCCTACCCGGGGGTATCCCCCCAACATTAGTCCCCGAAGCTGGTGCGGTCTTAGCTGCCTTGGCCGCTAAGGCCACATCAGGTTCCATTTCACTGAGTTATCTCCTAACCTCGGATTCTATGGATTTACTTTCCCTTGGCACATTTCAAGTTGTCCCTTGCTGGCCGGGTTACCACCTTATCTCGGATTCTAGGGATTTATTTTCCCTGGGAACATTCCAAGTTTTTACTTGCCGGCCGGGTTACCATATTCTCATCCGGGTTGTTCTTCCTTCCCTCGTACGCTTCCCCACATGGAGGGTAATCATCACATTGCCTCATTTTAAGGGCCTGCCATAGTAACCACCGCAGTTACTGTCAGGAGTTACTGTGCGCACGTCACATCATGCTTGCCTCCTCGTTAACTTCATCAAAACGTCACATCATGGGATTGTCTGCGCCCTGTGACCTTCTGTGTGGCCCGATGCTGATTGGCCAATACGGTGCGTACACGGCCACACCGTGCGGCGTAACCGCAAAGCACAATCCCACTTCCCTCATGAGGGAGTGGTTAAATAGGGGAGGGGCGCAACCCTTAGGTCTTTTCCCCCTTCCGCGCCCCTCTGCCTCTAGCTCTTCTTCTTCTTCATCTTCCCTGCGACAGCACCGCCGCCACTGCTTCTAAGTAGTCGCGTCGCCGCCGCACTACTTCCCCATGCCACTGCATCCCCGCCACCACTACTTACCTCCTCCGCCTTGGGTCATTGTCAATCTAGGCCGTTTCCCCTCACTAGCGCTAGCGCCAGTGAGGGCAGCGAACACAAGATGACAGAAGAGGAGCTCGCCGTCGCCGAGCAAGAGATGGAGGAAGACATCGCCACGGCGGACCGTGGTGCATGGGTCAGGTCCTGGGTCTGCCAAGACGACCTGGACTGGCTCTACCGCACCAGACGCATCCCCGCCGGCGTCACCGCGCGCCTCACCTCCGCCGAACTCTCCCCCTCACCCAATCCAGGTGAGTACGTTGTGTTCTTGTCCTACTTCCAGCGGGGGTTCGGTTTGCCGGTCAGCGATTTCTTCCATGATTGGTTAAGCACCTACGAACTCCAGCCGCACCACCTTCCTGCCAACGCAATTACTTCTCTTTCTGCTTTTGCCTCCACGATCGAAGGCTATGCCAGACTATGGCCCACGAAGGAGCTATGGATCCGGTTTTTCGGCCTTCGTCGTAATGTCATTCCGAACATTCAACTTGATCCGGAGGACAAGCAGCTCACTCAATTCGGAGCTGCGTCCATTTCACCCCGGAGATTCTCTGTCTTTCCCCGAGTTACCGGGTTGGACTCCTGCAAGGGATGGGCCCGGACTTTCTTTTATGCCCGGAATGCAGGCACCGAAGAGTTGATCCGGCTGCTCCCCTATGCTCCGGGTCCTCCTAACCCGGAGTTGTGGGAGGCTGTCCCCAAGGATCCGACGGCCTTGGCCAACCAGGTCAATAAAAGGTTCATGGAACTGAAGAAGCTCGGGTTGCACAACGAGGATGCTATGATCACGTTCGTCCCCAACCGGATCTCCCCCCTCCAGAAGTGCACTCACAAAGGCTGTCACATGAGCTGGGGCCGCGATCCCAACCGTACCTCGTCCTTCGAGTTGAGCAATACGGAGATCTATCGCCGGGTCAAGGCTCTCTTCACCATGCACAAGGACTTCTCCTCTGAGTGGACGTGGGGCATTGAGCACTTCTGTCGTGATAGGCCTCCTCCCGCGGTAAGTTTTGTGTCGCAAACTTTTTCCGAATTAAACCTTATGTCGATCGCTGTTGTATTTTTAACTCTGTTGTTTGTTCTTTTCCTTAGCTATTCCTTCAGCAGACCCTAGAAGATGGAACCGATCCCACCCTTAAGTGGGCGCCTGATCGGGAGACCTCAGACAAGGAAGAACTAGATCAGGAGATGTTCCTCCCGATGACCGACGCTACGAAGCGACCCACCGGTAAACCCTCTTCCATTAGAGATTGGCCCGATGATGAAGATGACTCGGATGTCGAGGTGATGAAAGTTGTTGACGTTGTACCCCTTTCTTATGCTTCTTCGGCATCATCTAACCCCGGTGGGCAGATCCACGAGGACCCTCCCCTTGCCATGGGTGACCCTGTTCCGGCTGCACCAAAGAAGAAGCGGGGAGCTGCATCAACTTCTTCCTCCGGACCTTCTCAGCCCGCCAAAAGGCGAAAGAAGTCCGGAGACAAAACTGCCTCCAAGCCAGCAGCCAAGGCCCCAGCACGAAGAGCTCGGAAGTCCAAGGAGCCCCTGACCTCGGACGCATAAGCCTCTTTTCCCTTAGCCACTTACTTGCTCTTGTACTGTTTTAGTTTCTCATCCGTCATTGTTTGATTTGACAGGGCTGCGGTGGAGGTCCCCCAGAGTAGAGGTCTGGCATTGCTTTGCCGCTCCAACCTTGCCCTTCTCCCCCTCGTGGCGACCAGTCACCCCCGCTGAGCCCAATTCCAGAGCGTTCTGCGGCTACTCCGGGTTCTGCTCCACCTCGTCAAGAGGGGGGCAACCTTGAAGCGGGGGAGATTGGCTCGGCCGAAGCGACAGCATCCACAACTTTGGCTCCGCCGCAACCAGCTATCACCAAGACTACCTCAGCACCAGCGCCAGCACCAACTCCGGCACCAGCACCAACTCTAGCAGCAAAAGCACCATCGCCAAGCTCCTCCGCCTCGTCCGAGACTTCTCAGTCTCGGCGAGAAAGTACCCAAACAGCTCCTAATGGAAAATCTGCTGCAACCAATTCCTCCTCCCAGCAGCCCAAAGGAAAAAAGGCCGCTGATGCCACCAGGGCAGCGCTCGTCGAGGCTGGACAACACACTCTTGCGTCCATGCTTCCCAAGAAGCCTCCAGCACTGAAGGACGCCCCTGCCGAGCCAACTGATGCACAACAGATGGTTTTGCACACCAGCCCGGCCCTTGCCTTGGTTGAGAGGAAGGAGGCGGATGCGAAGGGCTTGGTGGCGCCCCATATGCCCACCGGCGAGCGATACCCTCTGACCCTTATTGAATTCGTCAACAACTGGAACAAGGCGGAGTTCGTCCATGACGATGATCTCCCGGAGAGGTTTGGCCCCGCTGAATTTTCCGCCCAAATGAACACAGCCGCTAAGGCAATCAACCTCGCGGGTCAGATGATGGAGGTACTTCACTTCCCCTTTACATGCTGTAGATAATGATGACATAACCATTAGTCCTCGAGCCTCCGGGGGAGTAACTTGTTACTCAGCCAGATGCTCCTTAGAAAACTAACGTAGCTCCGTGATAACTTCGAATATGCACACACCTAGAGCCAGGTTAAGTTCCACTTACCCGAATTTTGTACACTTAGAATATGCACACACCTAGAGCCAGGTTAAGTTCCACTTGGCCCGGATCTTGTACACTTCGAATATGCACACGCCTAGAGCCGGGTTAATTTCCACTTGGCCCGGATTTTGATAACTTTGATAATGCACATACCTAGAGCCGGGTTAAGTTCCAGTTGGCCTGGATTTTGATAATTTCGAATATGCACACACCTAGAGCCGGGTTAAGTTCCACTTGGCCCGGATCTTGATAACTTCGAATATGCACACACCTAGAGCCAGGTTAAGTTCCACTTGGCTTGGATTTTGTACACTTCGAATATATACCAAGCTAAGTTATATTTTTGTACTCTTTTCAGGTGACCACCAATCGCCAGAGTGCTGAGTTCCAGTTTCTCCTGGACACTCACAAGATGCTATGCGCGAAGCAAACTGCAGTTCTCGCAGAATACGAAAAAAGGGGTAAATTCCTTCCTTGGCATCTCTCCGTTTTTTTCATTTTCTTCTGCTGAACTAATCCATCATCTGGTTTCCGCAGCTGGGGTGGAGGCTGAGAACAAGCTTATGAGGAAGAATCTGGATCAGATCAAGGGTAAGTTACTTTTGTCCGACCTTGCTACGCTTTCCATCTCCTTTCCTCCCCTCGGCTCGGCAAACATTCATACCTCGGCTCTTCCGGGTCAATACACTATTTCAGCATCTCTTGAAGATAGTGTGCCCGTGCCTGATATGATGCTGCATTTTCTCGAACAAGCAGGATAGCATCAGGCCGAGCTCAAGAAGAAAGATGATGAGCGTGCCCTCCTCCAGACCAAGGATGATGAGATCGCCAAGCTTAACGCCGAGATGAAGAAATTGAAGGCACAACATCAATCCGAGCTCCAAAAGGCCGGCCAGGACTATACCAAAGAGCACGAACGCCTCAACCTCCAAATTTCTAAGGACCGAGAACTTCTTCAGGAGTCCGACGTCAAGCTTGATTCAACGAACGCTGAACTTGCGCAGCTTCGCAAAAGACGTGATGACTGTACCAGGGAGTTGACTCGGGTCCTCAGCCATATTTCACGTAAGTTCCTTTCCCTTATCCGGTGTACTTCTCCGGGTTACTTCATATGTCTTTTCTTTATCTGTTTCAGTTATCTTGTTTTCAGGCAAATTTCCAGAAAGCACTGCCATCGTGAGCGCTGTTGTTGCTGATTTCCGCCAGGAGAGGGGTACTCCCGTTGGGCCTGACACTCAAGAGATTCCCTATGACATGGAGGACCTGCTGGTCAGCCTTTCATCTCGCGTGGAAATCATCAAGAACTATGGCAAGGATATCCTTGACACTGCAGTCCGAGTCTTCAACACATTTTGGCCTGCAGAAGACACTCCGGAGGGAACCGCACTTCTTGTTGAAAAATTGATGGAGTGCGAGACCCAGCTCGACCTTTGGAGGGAATCCGCTGGGAGCGCCGCAGCTGAGACCGTTCTCCACTACGTACTCACGTGGTACGAGAAGATCGACCTCAACCTCTTAACGCACATGCGCACCGGATCCAGATGGACCAGTGACCCGGAGTGGGTAGCTCGGCGCAAGGCTTGCGCCCACAGCCTCATCGAATATGCTCCCATCTATGAATGGACTGAGGGACCAAGCTTCTTGGAAGCCGCTGGTGACGAAGAGGTTGAGAACGTTGAAGATGCCTCGGACGAGGATGGAGAGGATGACGCCTCGGATATCGAAGACGGCGAAGATGACGCCGAACTTCCTCCTCCTGCTGCTCCTTGAGTGAAAACACTTGAAACCTTATCAGATTCCCGGTATGCTAGGTGGAATTGTATCCAGTACACATGTGATATTTTGCTACTAAGTTTCTAATGCCAGATTAACTTGGGCACAGTCCCCGAGTTTCACTTTCTTGTTCGTCCAATCTTTTGGCTTGGTTCGTGTCTACCTTGATTCGGTTTTACGACATACGAATCCAAGCTTCAAAAACTGTTTTAACAATACTTGGAAACTTTAGGCTTAGCTCAAAATAACTCAGCATAATAATTTGAAAGTAAATACAAGGTTAGTCCGAAAAACAGAAGTCGGCTCGACTAAGTTCTTTTCCTTGGTCGTTTTTCATGTGCTAAGCAATTCCAAACTTGTTCTCTTGCTTGCAATGAAGCCAATTCTTGTTGGACAACAGCAAGTCGAAGAGTTGGGTTTTTGGTGCTCACACATTACTAATCCGAGTTAAGTAGAACAACTTATTCTAGCTGACGCACAAAAGACAACAAATATTATTAAGGCAGTCCCCGAGTTACTACTCGAGGTGCCAACATTTCATTGATAAGCTCATTTCCGGCATACATACCGACACATAAGAAGACTCGGATACATACACTTCTTTGCTAAGTGTAGAAAGGACTAAGTAGAGCTACATTCCATGGACGCTTAGATTCCTCGCCGGACCTGTCCGCCTTGTTCTTTTCCTGTGGATTTGCATCTATAAGATAATAAGAATCATTGTGCAATGCTTTGCTCACAATTAATGGACCTTTCCATGGGGGGCATAATTTATGCTTTCCAGCAGTACGTTGTACCAACCGGAGCACCAGATCGCCTTCCTGAAAGACTCGGGGGCTTACTTTCTAGCTATGATAGCATCGGAGATTTTGCTGATATATGGCGGATTTGGACAATGCCAGTTCTCTCGCTTCTTCCAGCAGATCAACATCATTTTGCCGGGCTTCTTGCACTTCGGCTTCTGTGTATTGGGTGACCCTAGGCGAATCATGCTCTATGTCGGCTGGTAATACAGCTTCTGCCGCATATACCAGAAAAAATGACGTATAGCATGTGGATCGATTCGGAGTTGTTCTTAAACTCCATAGTACCGCTGGTAGTTCTTCTATCCAGCACCCTGCTGATCTTTGCAGCGGCTCAATGAGTCGGGGTTTTATCCCGGATAATACTAATCCGTTGGATCTTCCCACTTGTCCGTTCGATGCGGGGTGGGCTACCGAGGCTACGTCCAGCCGGATCTTCTTATCTCGGCAGAAACGCGCAAACGCTCCTTCCGCAAAATTTGTGCCATTATCAGTTATGATACTGTGAGGGTAACCGTATCTCAAGATGATGTCTTTGAGAAATGTTACGGCTGTAGTTCCATCACATTTTCTTATAGGCTTCACTTCGATCCACTTCGTAAATTTGTCCACCATGACCAAAATGTGAGTCATATTTCCCCTTGCTGGTTTAAACGGGCCAACCATATCCAAGCACCATACGGCAAATGGCCATGTAATTGGTATGGTCTTGAGTTTCGACATTGGCATATGTGTCTTGGTAGCATACCTCTAACAACCATTGCATTTTCTCACCAGATCTTCTGCTTGTTCTAAGGAACTTGGCCAGTAGAATCCATGTCAGAAAGCTTTTGCCACCAAGGCTCGGGACGAGGCATGATGCCCGCACTCCCCTCGATGTATATCTCGGAGGATGTCAAGCCCTTCTTCCGGGTAAACGCATCGCTAGAGGACATTGGTCACACTCCTTTTGTATAGCTCGGAATTGATGATCGTGTATGCCTTAGCTCTCCTCTGAGTTTGCCTGGATAGCACCTCCTTAGTGGGCAAAGTTCCATCTTTCAAGAATTGAAATATAGTTATTGCCCAAGCTGGTATTGCTCACACAGGGAACACATCCTCATCAATTTCCATCTGATTCACCAGCATAACTTCGACCGGATCACGCTGAGCAGTCCCCGGGTCTTGCGAAGCAGTCCCCGGGTCTTGCGAAGCAGTCCCCAGGTTCGCTGAGGCAGTCCCCGGGTTTGCCGAGGAAGTCCCTGGGTTTCGCGCACCACCTCCCATGTCAATGTCCATGGGGACAGCTCCAGATTTCGTGTCCTCTGGGACATAAATTGAGTCGGTTTCTGGGGATGGCCCGATGGATGGTTTCCTGAGGTGCTCTAATGCTACACCCGGTGGAATTGCTTGTTGGGTTGACCCGAGCTTCGACAACATGTCGGCAGCCTCATTTTCCACCCGGGGTACATGGTGAAATTCACATCCCTCAAAGTAACCAGATATCTTCTGCACATGAAATATGTACAGTGCCATGTTTGGATCAAGGGCGTCCCACAGTCCCGACACTTGTTGTACTACCAAATCCGAGTCGCCAAAGCACAGGATCCGACGTATCCCAATATCTTTTGCCACTTTGAGCCCATGCACAAGTGCTTCATACTCAGCGACATTGTTCGATGCTGCGAAATGGATCTACAACACGTATTTCAGCTTGTCCTTCTTTGGCGAGGTAAGTACAACTCCGGCACCTAGCCCGGTTTTCGTTTTTGACCCGTCAAAGTGCATCTTCCAGTAATTCGGATCTGGTAGCGGTGGTTCGTATTGCACCTCGGCCCAGTCTACGAAAAAGTCCGCCACAACTTGAGACTTGGTCGCTTCTCTTCTGTCATATTGTGGTGCATAGGGAGCTAGTTCAATTGCCCATTTTGCAATCCTACCACTTGCATCCTTGTTACTCATTATCTCTCATATGGGAGCCTCACATATTACCCTGATGGGATGCTCCTCAAAGTAATGCTTCAACTTCTTGGCTGCCATATAGACACCATAAGCCACCTTTTGATAGTGTGGATAGTTCTGTTTTGAGGCAGATAATACCTCACTTAGGTAATACACTAGCATCTGCACCGACTTACCTTCCTCGTCGTGCTCTACCACTATCACAGCACATACAACTCGGTTGGTTGCGGCTATGTAGAGCAACATTGGCTCCTTTGATAGTGGAGAAGCTAACACTGGTGCGGTGGCTAACATCCTCTTCAAGTGGACAAAAGCTTCATTGGCCTACGGCGCCAAACGAACTTATCCTACTTTTTCATGAGTTGGTAGAGAGTCAGTGCCTTTTCTCCCAACCGACATACAAACTGACTTAACGATGCCAGGCAACCAGTGAACTTCTAGACATCGTTAAGACACTTCGGCAGTTCCATTCGTTCAATGGCCTGGATTTTAGTTGGATTAACTTCGATACCTTAGCTGGAAACAAGAAATCCGAGTAATTTTCCAGCTAGGACACCGAAAGTACATTTTTCCAGGATAAGCTTCATCCGGAACCTTCTTAAGTTCGCGAATGTCTGCCTGATATCGTTAGGGAGCGTTTTGCTTTCCTTGGTCTTGATAACCACATCATCCATGTACACTTGTACATTTTGACCAATTTGGTCGTGCAAACATTTTTGCATACATCTTTGGTACGTTGCCCCTACATTACGTAAACTAAACGGCATGGTATGATAGCAATAAGCCCCATACGGGGTGATAAATGCAGTCTTTATTTGATCATCCAGATTCAGAGGTATCTGGTGGAAACCAGAATATGCATCAATGAACGACAACAATTCACATCCAGCAATTGAGTCTATGACTTGATCTATCATTGGCAGTGGAAATGGATCTTTTGGACACGCCTTGTTCAAGTTCGTGTAATCGATACACATACGCCAAACCACCGCCACATTCGGATCGTCCTTCTTCTTCTCCACTAGCACCGGATTAGACAGCCAATCCGGGTAAAGAACTTCCATGATAAATCTTGCAGCTAGTAACCGAGCTATCTCGTCTCCAATGACCTTTCTCCTATCCTCGGCGAAGCGGCGAAGAGGTTGCTTCACCGGCTTTGCTCTGGGTTTCACATTTAAAGAGTGCTCGGCCAACTCCCTCGGAACACCTTGCAAGTCCTATGTGGACCAAGCAAAAATGTCCCGATTCTCACGGAGGAAGTTGACGAGATCGCTTTCCTATTTGTCACTTAACCCGGCACTAATTGTTATGGTGCGCTCTAGGAACATATCATCAACAGGAACCTTCTTGGTATCTTTTGTGGCTTGGAATGAGACACTTCCATGCGGGTTACTCAGCACCGGCATATACTGCTGTGCGGACTGAGCCAATGCCGCGACCTCTTGGATTTTCCTTTTCTCTTGCGGAATCATAAGTGACTCGGCTAGGTTAGACCCGGCCGACGCACACTCCATGGAATGTCGGAAATCCCCAGCAATGGTAATCACTCCATTTGGCCCGGGCAACTTCATCTTCAAGTAACTAATGTGACAGCTTGCAATGAACTTGTTCAGTGCGGGCCTTCCGAGTAACGCGTGATATGCACTTTCCAAGTTCACCACCTCGAACTCCAAATATTCGGTTCGACAATTATCTCTCGTACCGAACAATACGTCAACCCGGACCTTGCCTATGAGCTCACAAGAAATGTCGGGCACAATACCATGGAAAGTTGTCCTTGTGGCCTGTAGCATGTTCTCCGAGATACCCAATTTGCGCATTGTGTCCGCATATATAATGTTAATGCTACTGCCATTGTCAATCAGTACCTTTGAGAACCTTACATTGATGTTAGGCCCAATGAATATCAGATCCAACACCAACGCATACGAACCAGGACTTGGCATAAGCTTGGGATGATCTTTAATGCTCTAGGTGATTTCTTGGTCCGACCAAGGCATATACCTCGTCACCGCATGCATTACTGCATTCACCTCCATATATCGGTGCTGCAAACTCTTTCTATCTGTTTCCTCAGTGGTAAACACACAGTAACTCTGATGATGCTCTCTGTACTCATTCCTCCCCTCATTTCTGGGGTACCTCTGATCCGGCTGATGCTGGTTTTCCACCTGATGCACTGCATCCCTTCTCTCATGGTTATCATACCTCGGCGGAGGAGGAGGCAACATTAGCATTTGCGTGTTTGCTCCGGAGAGCAACTGCTGCCGGGGTAACTCCTGCCGAGGTTGATCATTCCGGGGTGCCTGAGCATTCACCGAACCACCTTGTTCTATTTTTCGCATCCACTCACATTGCCTTGTTGTATGATCCAACATTGACTCATAAGTATACCTCAGACGGTCCTTCTTTTCCTGCCACTGTTTCTTTTGCTCTGGCGTCCAAGTTTTCTTGCCATCGTTTCTCGGAGTCCATTGCCCTCCAGTTTTCTGACGTTGACTGCCCCCTGCTCTGGGCTGATCTTGATTCACAACTGCAACTTGTTGCGAACTGTACCAGTGATCCGGTCTGTCATCTCTTCTTTTACCTCTGTAGTCATTCCTCCGGGATGATCCGGCTCCATCTCTCTGGTAGTACTCATCGTTTGACTCGTTTGACACGAGCCTAGGTTGAGTCGGATCACCCAGAGCATACGAATCAGCGATCCGGATCATCTCTGCCAATGTGGTGGGCATTTTCCTTTGCAACTTTTTCTATAGCTCACTTGCATATCTGCACCCTTGCGCAAACCATGCTATGGCATGTGATTCTATCACGCCCTCACACGAGTTTCTCACGGTACACCACCGGGTTAAGAACTCCCGGTCCATCTCGTTTGGTCTCTGCTTACACATGGCTAGGGTCTGTGGCCTATTTGGCCTCTGATATGTACTTGAGAAATTGCTAATAAACATTTCCTCAAAATCGATCCAGCAGTTAATGCTTCCGGACGGCAAATTGTTTAGCCATACCCTTGCTGGCCCCTCCAACATCTGGGTACGTATCTCACAGCCCATCTCAAGTTGCCTGTGGCAATTTTCACAGCTGTAGCATAGTTTATCAACCAATCCTCCGGCTTGGTACTGCCCTCATACGTCTTTGTGCCTCTGGGTAACTAGAAGTTGGGTACCGGTGGCTCCTTCATGATCCGGGGCCCAAAACACGCAGGACCCGGTGGACCTTGACATTCGATTTGTTCTGACCTATACAGTCGATCCAGTTTCAACCTGGCATCATCTGGCATCAAATCCCTGCTTCCCAATCTTGACCCTATCACATGATAGTCCAGCCTTGGGTATCCCAAGTTCACCATTTCCGAATCTCCATCATTGTACCGGTCTTGCTCTCGTGGAGCACCTCTCTGTTGCATACCTCAACCGGCACTTTTCTCTTTCCTTGGTATATTCCGCTACTGCGGTTGTCCTGCTCCTACCGAGTTTCGCTGTTCGGCATTGCAATTCACAGCGTTCCCTTGACCGGCGTTGCCTTGGTCCCGGTTACCCCGGGTCACACTTCGTCGATCATCATTTTTCTGTGCTTCTTTTCCTTTCCATGCCCGTGTTGGGTCATACGGGACGATCTGTTTGTTCCTTATGGCCGAGGTTACTACATCTTCTCTCCTTGGATCACCATGAGGAGACGATGCGGCTCTAGCGGATTTCTCCAGGTTACCCACCACCGAACGAACGATCTTGGAGGCCCCAACTCTCTCCGGGTTAGCTCTGAGAAGTTCCTCATTTTGTCTATTCGTGATCTGAACCAACTCATTGACCCTATCTTGTTGTCTTTGACGGGCCTCACGCGTCAGACCCTCTAGCTTGGATGCAGCTACATCTGCTGCTCTGAGGTTCTTTGCCGGGGTACTATACCTCGGCAGCCCCACGGACAAATAGTTCTCTGACTCCTCAATCCTAGTATCACCCTCTCTATTCATTTCACTCATGAGATTTCTTCCCTTCACTTTTACAGCATCAACTTTGTTTGGCTTTGCGTACTCACGCAGCGTCATGTTCAACGACTGCTGAGCCGCGGCTATCTTTTTCGCACCCTCTAGTATTTTTTACCTAGTTTCCTCTAGCTCGGCCTGTGCCTGAGCCGGATCTACTGCTGCTACTACAGGGTTTGCCAAGCTATCCATCGCTTCCCGCAACACATTCTCTAGCCTCTCTAGTGGAGGACCTCTACCTTTCCTTGGTGCCTTAGGCGTTACCTCCGGATCTGGTGCCGGATCCTTGCTTGTGCCTGGACCAGGCGCAGTCATCAACACCTCAGTGCGGTCCGGGGAGCGAGTGATACGCACCCCGTGAACCACGCTAAGGGGTGGCTCCCCTGCCATGACGACGTGCCGCGGATGAACGCATGATACATCCACAGCGACGTAGACGTTGTGCGCACCAAGCTTGACGAAGATGTCGTTGCACGGAAGAGGGCGCATGCCGAAGCAGCCAGCGTTGTCGCTGACGAAGTCCAGCGCTCCAAAGCGCTGGACAAGCCCGGAGACGATGTGTACCCCAGTGCCGATGAGTTTTCCCGTCCGGATCTTGACCCCTGCTAGCGCCGCTAGCCCCACAGTGGGTGCCAACTGTCGTGGTGGTGTCACGGCAGATGCCATGGATAGGCTAAAGGGGGGGGGACTAAATGCACTAGGGGAATCCAGGGAGGGATAATGACGTGATTCCTCACACAGAAGTTTTATATATATATTTCACTTCCAAGGTTACAAGTGCTCCTAGAGCTGTATTGGCGAGAGGAGGAAGAAGGAACTCTCTTACTCTCACCCACAGCTAACCCGTACCAGACCAACTAGAGATCAACCCTTAGAACCTAAAACCAATCAGAATAGCGGAACCCATTCTACAGAGGCCCTAGCCCGCCTTATATAGGGGTGGCTAGGTCTCCACTTAGGGCATACGTGGAGGCATATTCCCTCCTCCCAAAATAGTAAGCCGACCGGGTTACTTTCCCCCCGCGTCATCCATGCAGAGGCTACGTGAGCCTCTGCGGTGCTTGTGTCACCCGACATTGGCCTTGTCACCTTTGTCGGCCACGCCTCGCTGGTCCTGTCTCTGTCCGCTTCGCTCACGCCGTGCGTACCGGGGCTACTTTTGACCAGCGAGATTCCTTCCTTCTCCGCTTTGACCTTGCCGAACCTCGGCTAACTCGGCATTTATACCCCGGCGTGACCCAACCCGGGGGTATCCCCCCAACTGTCATCGCCGCCGCCGCCGCTGCCGCCAAGACGGAAGAGGAAGATGAAGCCATTTCTCCGGCGGGCAGTTGACCTACAATGGGCAGCGATGGGAGTTCTTTGGGGGAGGAACGGGGGAGCTCTGTGTGTGCAGGGAGATTGGGAGGAGAGGAAAAGGCAAAGGACTGGTGGAAGGAGAAGGAGAAAATCCTAACACCTTATATCCACCTAACTACGCTAAGATTCGTTCAAATGCTATAGTGTAACCTCCACGCATCGTGGAAGGAACTAGGAAGGACCCACACGATGATTACGTCGCCTCGATCTCCATGCACGCATTGAAACGGCGCCTCGGTTCCGCGAACCGCGGACCCACCATTGGTCGTGCTGACGGGATGCTTGTCCGATGACGTGACTTGACCATGACTTGTGTCAGATGGCGTTAGAGACCAAGTTCCGGCTTAGTTTGAAATAAAGATGGAAAATCCGAGTAACCTGTTGATAGGTCCGACTTATTTTTTAAGACTCAGATCGTATTTTTTGTTGTGAAGTTTCAGGAACCCTTCAAGATTCTACAAGCCGAAGATCAAGCTAGACGATGATAAATCCGACTTTGGATCTTGGAGGCCTCCGGGGGCTATTGTTGGGGATATACTTTCCAGGTATCCTCACAGTTCCTCACTGACCAAGGTGGCCCACTTCGGGTTAGAGCTTTGCTTCACGGGCGACACAGTCAGGAAGAAAGACGGAGTCCAATCCGGCTACGAGAAGGCCCAGAAGACTTACCGACTTAGGCCCATAATGTTACTTGTAGTTCAAGATGTACTCTGTAACCAACTCTTAGTCGTAGCTGGATAGATCTCTCCTGTAAACCCTAGGCCGGATATCTATTTAAGAGGTCCTAGGGAAAGCCTTTAGGGTAACACTCTAGACACCTCAATAGTCTACAATCTCAACTCGCACAGGCGAAACCATTTTAACCCATATTCCGGCTCTGCCGTATTACTGGATTGCTAGCAGGAGTAGGATCCGTCCACAGCCGGCGGATTCGAACCTGGGTAAACTTGTGTGCTCCCCATCCCAGAATACCGTACGTCTCACACCCCTCTCTTCCGCACGCCTCGAGGACCCCCTCATGGCGTACTTGTCATCAATCCGACGACATATTGCTTGCTGCAGCACATTTTCAGGCCTCTCTAGCGGAGGACCTCTACTTTTCCTCAGTGCCTTGGGTGTTACCTCCGGATCTGGTGCCGGATCCTTGATCGCGCCTGCGCCAGGCGCAGTCATCATTACCTCGGCGTGGTTAGGGGAGCGAGTGATACGCGCCCTGCGAGCCGCACTAAGGGGTGGCTCGCCTCCCTCGACGACCTGCTGCGGGTGAACGCACGACACATCGGCAGCGACATAGATCTTCTGCGCGCCAAGCTTGATGAAGAGGCCGTTGCGCGGGAGAGGTCGCCGAAGCAGCCAGCGTTGTCGCTGCGAAGTCCAGCGCTCCAAAGCGCTAAACAAGCCCAGAGACGATGCGTTCGCCGGTGCCGATGAGGTTTCCCGTCCGGATCTTCACTCCTGCTAGCGCCGCTAGCCCCACGATGGGCACCAACTTCCGTGGTGGTGTCACGGCAGATGCCATGGATAGGCTAAAGGTGGGGACTATATGTACTAGAGGAATCCAGGGAGGGATAGTGTGGTAATTCCACACACAGTTGCTTTGTATTCAATGGTTTTACAAGGTTACAAGTGCTCCTTGAGCTGTATTGGGGAGAGGAGGAAGAAGAAACTCTCTTACTCTCACCACTAACTAGCTCTCAAGAACCTAGCACCAAACAAGTAAGACTCAACTCACTAGCGATCCACCAAGTAAAGACCAACCTCTTCTATAGAGGCCCTAGCCCTTCTTATATAGGGGTGGCTAGGTCTCCAATTAGGGCATACGTGGAGGCATATTCCAGGGAATATGCCTCTTCCCAAAATAGTACACCGACCGGGTCACTTTTCCCCATCGTAAGCCATGTAGAGGCTACGTGAGCCTCAGCGGCGCCAGCGTCATCCGACAAGGCAACGTCACCCTTGTCGGCCACGCCTCGGTGGTCCTAGCCTCTATCCGCTTCGCTCATGCTCTGCGTACAATGACCTCCCTTATACCAGCGAGATACCTTCCTTCTCTTGCAAGCCTGATATAACCCAGATCATGCCTGGTTAATCCGGCCACACCTGTACCTGCATACAAGTTAGATACATCCTGCCGACATACGACATAGGGCAGCCGAGACTTAGTTAGGTGGACATCCTCCAGTCCGGGTTACCCCGTGATTCGGCCTGCCTTGAGGTGACTCGGCCAGCACTTGCTTTGACCTTGCCATACCTCGGCTAACTCGGCCTTTATACCCTGGCGTGACCCTACCTGGGGATATCCCCCCAACACCTCCACTATGGAACTTGCACGGCCCATCAAGCATTGACTCGATGGTGTACTTGGGCCTTGGAGGCCGGTCATCATGCTTCTCTCTCCGGCTTCCACCTGCAGCCGGATCCTCCTGCCGCCGCCACTTTCCTGGAACTATATTGGTTATCCGTCTAGTCGTCCTTTCTTTTGCCGTGGCGGTTGTCATGCCACTTGGGGTTATGATTGTTCCCCTCCGGCTAGCACCGATCCACAGTGATGTAAATGATGATTTTCCCCTGGTCGTCAACTTCGACGGATCTTTTCATTGCCGCGTTGGCGGTGGCGTACTTGTCCCAGGCCATGGTCTACGCCATGGTGGTAGGCTCCACTCGGTTAAGCTTGTGCTTGAGCATAGTGTCGTCTTTATAGCCGTTGACGAAGAAGTCGACCGCCTGGTGCTTGTGCTCCCCTTCGCTGGAGTTGTCCATGCTCGTCCACCGAATGATGTAGGAGTGCTCGGATTCATCCTTGCCTTGCATGCAAAGGGCAAGCTCGCCGGGTCGGCCTAGGCGTTTGTAGGTGCCGATTAAGTTGCGGACGAATGCCTACTCGAAATTGATCCAAGTGTTGATGCTGTGTGTCGGGGAGGCTGTTGAGTGATGTTCTGGCCGAGTCGAGGAGCATGAGGGGGGCATAGCGCACAGCTACACGACGGTTGCCGTTTGCGATGGCTACCATGGTGCTATAGTCCACCAGCCAGTCCTATGGCTTGATTGTGTCGTGTACTTTGGTGTGTCCCTTGGGAGCGAAAATCCCTTTAGAAACGGTTCATTTCGGATGCGCGGTCCGAAGCATCTTGGACCATCCGGGCTTCCTTCTTCCAACGCACACAATTGGACTAGCAGGTTGATGCGCGCGCGTGCGTCTTGTGGATCTTCCGGCTCGAGTGGTCCCAGCCGGCCGAATAGGCAGGACTTGGGCAGCGCTTGGCCTCTTTCGGCTTTGTCAACCGGGTCGCAGTTTCGGCTGGTGATGGCCGCTGCGTCGCGGGGGTTGTGCCCACGGCCTGCTGATCCGCTGCGTGGGCGGTTGTTTAGCCTCGCACCGTTCGGGGAGGAGGCCTTGCTGGCGCTTGCAGCTGGATCCGCCATATGGTGGGGTGGTTGGGTCTTCCTATTGCTACCTAGGTTGAGTTCTGCCTCAGCCTGCTGCTTATTTGCCATGACCACGAGGAGGTGCACACATGCCTGCTGGAGGAGCAGCTCCTCGCCCTCCTGGTGGCTCAGTTCGGCGACTGCTGCCTCTGTAGCTCTCATGTTTTTGGAGGGGTGATGTAGACCAGCTGAACCGCGGGCATATGCGAGTCAGCGACACGATCCAGCTCTGAACCGAGGTTTCGGCCCTGGGGCTAGGCCGGGCGGCTGGTGCGGAGCAAGCGGGCTAAGCCGTGCACGATTTTGTACCCGCGCATGGTCGCGTTCATTCATCGTTGGGTGGCTGCCACCTTGCCAGATTCTTCCAGGAGGCTGTAGCGAGTAGCCTCCAGTGCCACCGTAGCCGCTGCTGGATCTGCCTTGATGGGGGTGATGGGGTCACGGAGGTGCTTGATGGATGTGGTGAGCGGGTCCTCGTCTGGGATGCGCAAAATGGCGCCACGGTCTTCTCTGTTGCGCTCCAGAGGTGGGCAGCGGTTCTCGCTCGAGCCCGCCATCATGACCTCGACGCTGCCGCTGGGGGCGCGCGAAGCGGAGAAGCCAGGTGGTGCACCGGACACGGTGATGACCTCGCAAGGTAAGGTCTTGGCGATAGTGGCGGTGTAGACACGATCCTCTCCGAAGTGCATGATGGAACCGCCGCTTGGGAAGGTTTCCCCGTTGAAGCAGGATGCGTTGTCGAGGACGCAGTCGAAGGAGCCGAAGATGAGGATGAGGCTAGGGGTGACTCGTTCACCGGTGATGAGCAAAAGTCCCATGCCAAATATGATCCCAGCCGAAGCGCTGTGCCCCACGGCGGGCGCCAACTGTCGTGGTGTGGAACACGGCAGTGCCATCAGGGATGGCTTGAGAGGGGACAATCAGGAGGCTATCGGTGGCTACTCGCAACGGGTTGGGCACAGATACTGCAAACACAACAATGTACCCAGGTTTGGAGCCCTCTTCTTATGGTAACATTCCTACTCCTGCAATGATATACTATCAGGGGTGAATGCCTAGTACAGGCGCTCCTTTAGATGTTTCCCTAGGTGCTCGTGGGTAGAGGAAGAAGATGAACTACTCAACTTGTCTAATCTAGAAAACTTCAATGACACTCCATGTGTCAAACCATGGTGAGAAAGCCCTAGAACATTCTAGAATGAAACATTAGAATGCAATGGAGCACCAGTGTGGCAGAGGTTGCATCACCACACCCACTTGAGTGTGTGTGGCCATGTGGATCAGTGTGGCTTGGAAAATAACACATGCAATGGCACTCCATGTGTCAAACCATGGTCAGAAAGGCCTATCACATGCTGGAATGCCACATTGTTATGCAATGGAGCACTAGTGTGACATAGGTTGCATCACCACACCGACTTGAGTGTGTGTGGCTATGTGGATCATTGTGGTTTGGAAAAGAACATATGTAATAATACTCCATGTGTCAAACCACAGTAAGAAATCCCTATAACATGCTGGAATGCAACATTGGATTTAAATGGAGGACTAGTTTGAAAGATGTTGCATCACCACACCCACTTGAGTGCGTGTGGCCATGTGGATTAGTGTGGTTTGGAAAAGAACACATGTAATGATACTTCATGTGTCAAACCATGGTCAGAAACCCCAAGAACATGCGGCAATGCAACATTGGAATGCAATCGAGCACCAGTTTGAAAGATGTTGCATCACCACATCCACTTGAGTGTGTGTGGCCACGTGGATCAATGTGGTTTGGAAAGAACACATGATATGAAACTCAATGTGTTAAACCATGGTCAGAAAGCCCTAGAACATGTTGGAATGCAACATGGGAATGCAATGGAGCACCAGTGTGGCAGTGGTTGCATCACCACACCCACTTGAGTGTGCGTGGACATGTGAATCAATGTGGTTTGGAAAATAACACATGCAATGACACTCCATGTGTCAAACCATGGTCAAAAATCCCTATAACATGTTGGAATGCCACATTGGGAGGCAATGGAGCACCACTGCAACAGAGGTTGCATCACCACACCCACTTGAGTGTGTGTGGCCATGTGGATCATTGGGGTTTGGAAAAAAACACATGCAATAACACTCCATGTGTCAAACCATGGTCAGAAAGACTTATAACATGCTGGAATGCAACATTGGAATGCAATGGAGCACCAGTGTGACAGAGCTTGAATACCGCACCCACTTGAGTGTGTGTGGCAGTGTGCATCATTGTTGTTTGGAAAAAGAACACATGCAATGATAGTCCATGTGTCAATTCATGGTTAGTAAGCCCTGGAACATGTTGGAATGCCACATTGGAATGCAATGGAGCACCAGTGTGGAAGATGTTGCATCACCACACCTAGTTGAGTGTGTGTGGCCATGTGGATCTGTGTTGTTTGGAACATGACACATGCAATGACACTCCATGTATCAAACCATGGTCATAAAGCCCTAGAAAATCCTAGAACGCCACACTGGAAATCATGGAGCCCCAGTGTGATAGAGGTTGCATCACCACACCCACTTGAGTGTGTGTGGCCATGTGAACCAGTGTGGTTTGGAAAAGGACACATGCAATGACACTCCATGTCTTAAACCATGGTCAGAAAGCCCTAGAACATGCTAGAACGCCAAATTGGAATGCAATTGAGCACCAGTGTGACAGAGGTTACATCACCAAAGCCACTTGATTCTGTGTGGCAATGTGGATCATTGTGGTTTGGAAAAGAACACATGCAATGATACACCATGTGTCAATTCATGGTCAGAAAACCCTAGAAAATGCTGGAATGCAACATTGGAATGCAATGGAGCACCAGGTTGAAAAATGTTGCAGCACCACACCCACTTCCGTGTGTGTGGCCATGTGGATCAGTGTGGTTGGGAAAATAACACATGGTATGACACTCCATGTGTTAAACCATGGCCAGAAAGCCCTAGAACATGCTGGAATGCAACATTGTAATGAAATGGAGCACTAGTGTGACAGAGGTTGCATCACCACACCCACTTGAGTGTGTGTGGCCATGTGGATCATTGTGGTTTGGAAAAGAACACATGCAATGACACTCCATGTGTCAAACCATGGTTAGAAACCCCTAGCACATGCTGGAATGACACATTGGAATGCAATGGTGCACCAGTATGACAGAGGTTGCATCACCACACCCACCTGAGTGTGTGTGGCCATGTGGATCATTGTGGTTTGGAAAAGAACACATGTAATGATACTGCATGTGGAAAACCATGGTAAGAAATCCCTAGAACATGTTGGAATGCAACATTGGATTGCAATGGAGAACCAGTTTGAAAGATGTTGCATCACCACACCCACTTGAGTGTGTGTGGCTATGTGGATCAGTGTGGTTTGGAAAAGAACACACGCAATGATACTTCATGTGTCAAACCATGGTCAGAAAGGCCAAGAACATGTTGCAATGCAACATTGGAATGCAATGGAGCACCTGTTTGAAAGACGATGCATCACCATACCCACTTGAGTGTACGTGGCCACGTGGATCAGTGTGGTTTGGAAAAGAACACATGCTATGACACTCCATGTATCAAACCATGGTAACAAATCCCTAGAACATGCTGGAATGCAACATTGGAATGCAATGGAGCACCAAAGTGGCAGGGGTTGCATCACCACACCCACTTGTGTGTGTGTGGACATGTGGATCAGTGTGGTTTGGAAAAGAACACATGCAATGGCACTCCATGTGTCAAACCATGGTCTGAAATCCCTAGAACATGCTGGAATGCCACATTGGGATGCAATGGAGCACCAGTGCAATAGAGGTTGCATCACCACACCCACTTGAGTGTGTATGGATATGGGTATCATTGGGGTTTGGAAAAGAACACATGTAATGACACTCCATGTTTCAACCATGGTCAGAAAGACCTAGAACATGTTGGAATGCAACATTAGAATGCAATGGAGCACCAGTGTGATAGAGGTTCCATCACCACACCCACTTGAGTGTGTGCGGCAGTGTGGATCATTGTGGTTTGGAAAAGAACATGTAGCATCCCAATTTCGGCAACCCTGATAATCAGGGGGAACAAAAACTTTTTCATATTTAATTGTGAAGTGCTTGGCTGTTGTTGTATGTGCTTATGCTTCTGATTGTACATCTTATGATATACTCCTTACCTCAACATCAGTTGTCAAAAATCTATTTAACAAAACTATCCGGGCTCATTTTACATATTCTCAAATGTTCTGGCATTTCAAAACATGAGTCAAGATGCTTATGTAACCAAAACTATTTTAGGAGCTTATATTGACAAAACTATCGAGAGATATATAATATAATCTCCTTATATTTTCAAGACAGAACTTTCAACTACTCCTACCTCTAGGATTCTCAAAACCTTGTATAAAACTTCTGAATTCTACTCTTGGTAGGGATACCAAGGACTCTTACATTACTCAAACTCCAACCTTTCAAAATTTGTCCATCCTTACCTCAAGCTAAGCTTGATGGTAACCCTAGTAGTAGTTGATTTGTTTGTAAGATGAGTTGCCTTGATATGCTGTTTGACTTGATTGCTTAGAAGTAATATGAGCTACTCTAGGAGCTCATCCTCTAGTATCAAGAAACTTTAAAATCCCCAAACCCTAAGCAAGAATACAAGATGGATCTGATCTCGAGCCACTAGGTGATCATCTAAAACCCTTAACCAGATCAATTCTGAACTGATCCATTATAGAAGTTTCCAAGTCAATGAAGACCAATATCAAGCATGGATCTATTCTACCCAATCTAAACTTCAACATCATCCACTTGATGATGATTTGGAACCTTGCAACCAATCAAAAACATCAATTCTTGTATTCTAGTCAAAACCACCAAATCTGCCAAATTTGGCTAAGTCTGGAAATAGGTTGTCAAGATCCCATCTTTGGGTCTCCATCATTCCCAACCCTAATGCATTATTGGAGATGCACTTGAAACATGTTTTAAACCATACTAAGGACTACCAATGCCCACTCTTGACCTTGGTTATATCATTCTCCAACCCACTGGTTCTTGATGGTTTTGTAGGCAAGAAAATAACTATTCCTGCAAATCTACTCAACATGCCTACTTTGACAGAAGCTCACACCATCATTCGACCTTCTATGGACCAACTCTTTGCATGGTTGTGTTCTACTCATATAGGTCCATAAATATCTACTTCACGTGTTCCAATTGGATCTTTGTGCTTCTTAAATCCACAAGGTTTTGTAGGCTAGTTGATAATCTGCCTTGGCAGGCTTATTTTATTCAAAGTTCGAAATCAATTCTTGGTGAACTCAAGCAAGATCAAGCACAAAACTCTATTCCATGTTGATGTACATCACTTTTTCTGTCCATCCATCTATCCCATGCCCCAAGGGGAGATCTGAGCTCCGAGATCAAACAAGGTTTTGGTGGCATGAAAACAATCTTACCCTAGATCCTTAATCTCTAGTTTTCACCAAAATCAACTTTGATTCTCAAATCCCAAGGTTGCAAATGCTTGTTACACCTTTTCTACATCATCTACCTTGATAATAAAGATTTATCAAATTCTATCCCTATTTATTATGGACCAAATCTATTTAATTCCTTTAATAGACAAAATCTCCAAAACTCCTTTCCTAATGGAAAGTTTGGTTTTTGTCAAAGCACTTCCCCAAATTTTGGCTCAATTGAGATCCATATATCGTACCCTACCTTGCCATCTCAAAACTAAATATTTTTGAGAAGCTTTATTATTTCTTTTTGCCTATTATCTTAAATGGCAGAAATGGAACAATAATAGTGTTAAATACTTTTAAACCTCAATAAATCTGGGGAAAATTATCCTAAGTGAGTAATCATGTATAGGATTCTCCCACACCAAAAACCTAGCTTGCCTAATGTAAAAATATCGCATTAGCGTCCATAAACCACTTCAGCACTTTATGAATGAATGATTTTACGTGGACTTAAAATCCTCTGAAAAGTCCCAATTAATTCCTAGGTTTATGCATTGACCCTATATACACACCAGTACCATTTCCTCATCTTTCCAAATAAAAGTTTCTAAACTTCCTTCACAACCATCTATTTACTCAATTTGGCAAACTTATCTAGTATTGAGCTAAACCAAGATTAAACCATCATCAAAGCTTGCTAACTACTCCTCCCTAGTATCACACACCCCTCTGGTCGACCTGCACTACAGCCATGCACTGTAGCATAGCCTTGTACTTGTCGTATGTGCTTGGAGTATGAGAAATATGAGAGACAAAGCAAATCCCATAAAATCTATATGATTACTCCACACCCCGGATGCAGTAGGCCTCCTCCACCTCTCTAGTCGTGCTTAGGCCCACACACACCACCTCCTCTAGCCAATGGATGCCTCCCTAGCTACCCTAGCCCCCTCTCTCCTCCACTTTTGCCTCCTTGGTCAAATAAAGAGAGAAGGAGATAACCCTGTAGCAAGAAGACTCCACAGTCCGCCTCTACCCTTCTATGGCCCCACACCCTCCTCTCCACCTCCCTTGATGCCGAATAGCTGACCACCACCCCCTCCCTCTTACTCTCATGGACCTTGTCCACCATGAGCCCCTCCATTCGAAATAAAAGGGGCTCCGGCCACCCCAGCGCCCACTCTTCAAATCATTTGCTACGTCCCCCTCCCACTCACTCTCCTCGAGCTCCACTCCTCTTCACTTGCTCTGGTTTAGCCGAGAGAGGAAGAAAATGGCCTCTCGGCCATTGTTCAAAAGATGAGCTTAGCCTTCTCCCCTCTACTCCTCCCCCTCTGCATGTCATTCTCCCTAGCTCCATGTTTCTTTCTGCATCTAACCCTCCCCATCTCCCCTTCCAGGACAGTACCTACCGACGCTTCCGTTGAGTTCCGTCACCCTCCCTTCAGTCGCTGTCGTGGGAGCACCGCTCCGCCTGGAACAGGTTGATGTCGACCATCACTGGGATCTCCGTGGTGTACATCGACCTCTTGCGGCCTCCTCTTCGTCGGAGACGGCCCCGGTGAACCTCCCCCGCCGCCTTTTCCCCGCGCCTAGGGTTTCTTCTTGTTGGGATGGGATAGAGGAAGGAAAAGAGCAGGAACCGTCGATCTCTGCTAGATCTTACGGCCAGCGCCCTCCCTTACCCCTTCGCTCATAGAGCCACTGGCGGGCGGGCCCGCGGCCGGAGTTTGAACACGCGCCCGCGCTCTTCCCGTGCCCGACGTGGCCTGGATGGGCCGAATCCCCCTCTGCCGGCCCATTGTCTTTAGGAATCCAGCCTGTGAGGCAGTTTTCTTTTTCTTTTAGGATTTCTTTCCCAGATCTGATTTTAGCCAGTCACTTTAAATCGAAATGAAATTGAAAAATGACCCCAGCCGCCCAGATAAAATTTTGTACTTTCACATACTTGTTTTCTCAAACATGTAGTGACAAAATCCCACCAAATTATTACAAGTATTGTTCCTCGGAATTTATCTCTTAACATGTACCTTTTTCACTAAATAAATTCTAGAGTGATTTGTACATACCCAAATGGTATGAATCAAAGTGCCTATGAAAGTTAGTTGATATACCTATCTAATAGCCCTTGTCTCCAGCTAAGTGGAGCTATAGATCTGAAGATATAAAAATGAGAAGATTAATTATATTCTTTCTTTAGAAAATTCTCTAGGCCAATATATGAAATGTATTGACCTAATTCCAACTCTCTGTGATGTGGTACACGAAGATCTACCAAAATCCAGGAGATCAAATTTTATTGAGGCTCTGTTTAATTTTGGTGAATTTATCATCTCTACCTAGGGTAGTCTCAGTAGAAAAATCACTACAGAAGTTTTACAACTCCAAATTGGGTGATTCAAATTTCTACCGAAAGTTACTCAAAGTACCTATCATTTTCCCTTGTAATCATATCAAAATACTTTGTAGAATTATCCGGTGAAAAATACAAATAAGCTACATAATTGAATTTGGGAATTTCCTGAGGGCCTTCTGTTAAACAAATTGACATGATTCCAACTCTCCGTGAATAAGTGTAGAAAATCCTACCCAAACATCCAAGGAAATAATTTTTGGACTTACAGAACATTTTTGGTGAATTTGTTCCTAAAACTAGAATTTTATTCACTAGAAAATGCTTTATAAATCAAGGGAGATTGATAAAATAGTGAAACTACTTTTGCTGACTTCATTTTATCAATAGCTATCTGATGGTACCATTTTTATACAAGAAGATCATATAGGATATGGTCTTGGTCCAAAACCATCTCTTAGGTAGTTTCTAGACTATAAGTCCTAAGGGATTTTCTTCCATGTTTCCAAGACAAGGCCAATCTTATTAAATCCATTATTCTAAGACCTACTGATTTGTATACTCGTATTGTTCATTGCTTGCTGTATGTATTGATGTTTGTATGCCTGGTGTTGATTATGTCATTTGTTTGCTTGCATGTGATCCATATCGATGATAGATGCGATTATATCAGAGACCCAAAGAAGTTGGTTATTATTATTGGTTATTATGGTTTTCTCAGAAGAAGTCCAGGGACATATTTCCATACTGTTGACCGTAGACAAGCCACCTTCTTTCTCATAAGCCTTGCCCTACTATTTTTACTTATGCATGTTTTATCTACTGTTTGCGAAACTGCATTGTTTTAGTATATAATGATTTATACTTGGTAAGTGGCTTGGATACTCCAAACCATTATACCCTTGTACTGTTAAGTACAACCCCCCTTGGTGTTATCTACTTGCCCCTAGTATAGTAAATGGTGTATAACACCATACCCCTTCGGAGACCCCGTTTTAGCCGAAGCCGAACCAGAGGATGGGAAAACCCAAGGGGAAAAGTTTTATTAAATGTTATATGATAAAGCCTTGGTGAGGTGAGATCTCCCAAGTGTTTTTTAGAAAGAAAAAGGTTTTTGTTTTACAAAATGCTGGAGGAAAAAGGTTTTACGAAAACGCACCCGGTTCTTTGCAGTTTGGTAGAACAATTAACCCGTGCAACCACATTACCCTGAAATGGGACAGGGCTAGATTTGAAGATTGTTTATTCTGGTGTAAGCTGCCTCGCAGCAACTACAGGGGATGCAAATCCCCGGAGGGTGGGCCATCTCTGGACAACGGTCCATGTAAAACATCGACCTGGAGAAGGAATGAAGGGTCTACGGACCTCCACGCGTTACTATGAGCCCCTCATTGAAAGCGCACACTCAGGAAGTGGAAAAAGCGCTCCGGTTGGCTGTGAACTATATAGGGTGTCCCGGTGTTGAGGGGGATACCACTCATAGGGTCGGTACTTATACTTGAGTAGGCTTACAGAGAGTCATTGTCGGTTACTCGACCCACGATCGGCGTTGATCAAGGCAGAGTAGCCGGATGGTGTGGATAAAGTGTACAACCTCTGCAGAGTGTAATCTATTCAAATAGCCGTGTCTGCCATCATGGACGGTTGGGAAGGTTGATGTAGAGCAGTGCTAGTTTGTTTTCAAAAAGGATTTCAGAAAAGCAAGGGCTTTGAAAACGTTTTTTACCATGAGATGGTTTGAAAGGAGGATGGTTTTGACCAGGGGATGGTCGGAAGGGGAAGGAAAGGATTTTGGTAGTTAGACGGCCAGAAGAAGGGAACAAATGGGTGACCCTTTCCTAGTGTTTTAAAAACTTTTCAAAAAGGTTTCCAAAAAGTTTTACAAAAAGTTTTTAGCAAAGATATGGAGATGCCGTATCTACAAGAGAAAACTTTTTAAAGAAAAGAACCCTCTTAGAGCCCTCCTACTACCATAGCCAGATTGCATGCCTCCTTGTTTTTACTACTCTCTTAAGGTGGTTTGCGAGTACATTCAAAGTACTCACTGGCATTGTCCTTGGCTATTAACTTGGCCATATTTGGAGACGACGGTGATGATGGCGATGATGCGAGCTAGGACGTTCTCCCAGTCAGTTGCCTGTAGGTTAAGGCACGGCTCAGGCACTGCGCTTAAGGATTTTCCGCTGATGTTGCTACTGTAGCTGTAATGGAAAATTAAGGTATGACTTGTATCTGAGTAATTAATAGATGTTTACTTTGATACTTGTCGGTTATGCGCCACGACTAACTGATCATGGGATCGTGGTTGTATAACAGGGATTCTCGGAGGATTAATCCGGCGGGCCCACAGACTTGGTATCAGAGCCATCTTGACTGTAGGAGAACTTTAGTTAGCATGGTTGCTAGACAGGAACCTTATTTTGAAAACCTAGGCTTTCAAAAACTAGTTTCTCAATGAGTTTCAAAAAGTTCTACTTCTTATCTTACCCTAAGTAAATGCTTTCGAAAATGGTTTCCTCTAACTCTCGTCCAAACTTCAAACCTACGGATTCTAAATAACTAGGATCTAGAACCCAGTGAAGACAATGAGAACAAGATGAAGACAAGGAACTACCAGCAAACACAAGGAGACTACAATATCTCTCTACCAGCGGAATCCTCATAATCAGAAGACATCAAGTGTTGCACTATCAAGAAGCGTCCAAGATATGACGAAGGCTTTATCGGCAAGATAGTGACTCCGACCTGATGAAAGACGGTATCTAGGGTCAATAGTCCTAAGAATAGGATTCCCCTATATCGCAAGTAGTTAACTCCTTGGTCCCCCTAGTTGGCCGTGTTTTCTTGCCTAAGTGCATCATGTGTTGCTTGATGTGTGATGTTTGCCAAGGACATTGCGATCCCCTCACTCTGTTCGCCTTGTATGTGTGTTCTAGTTGCTCAGACCTCTAACAAATAAGAATCGAGGAACGGTACCCTACCTAGTAACTCAAGAAGAACCCCCGGTTAGTTATCGCCAATGAGAACCTAGACTAACCTCGAGAGTATATGAGAGGAAAAGCATCGGAAGAATCAGGAGTTGATCTCGCCAAGTTAGAACTACTAGAAGACTTCACCTGAGCATGATGGCATACCCCGTCCAACTCACCTCTCAAGACTCGTCGATCATATAGCACTCCGTTACTATTGGTCTATTATAGCCAGAACCCCGTTGAACCCGGAAGTACATCCCCAAAGGATCCTCAATATACACAAGAAACCACCAGAAATGTCTACCAAGACAAGAAGTGAAGACCTAACTACGCTGACATCCAGTATATTAGACCTTCCAACCACCTCACTAGACTAACTATTCTAGTTGACCCTACCCAACCCAACGGGAAGTTCCTTACCAGAAGGACAAAATAATCCAAAAACCTGAAGACGAGGATGCATGAAGACACCGAGTCCACTCCGCCCTCAAGTAGAAGCAACGCAAGAGATTCAAGTGAAGACCTCTTCTCCGACGCTGACTACATCAACCCTGACTAAAGACTAGCCAGGAGAGTCATAAACCACTAGCTTGCCCTGAGCTAACTCCGTAAGTCTTCGTTAGGAAACCACCCTTGCCAAGCTTTATAGAATAGGGCGTCACTTGATGACCTCAGCTCAAGACTCCGGGTAGATACAGCCTTTCGCTAACATCGGGTCAGCACTCCACGACAGAAGATCCGCACCCCTCCCAAAGCACCTTAGTGAAGCTCTAAGCTAGAAAGACTCTGCCTTTCCACTCAATCTTCAGAAGACTGTCTACCAGAAGATACTTCAGAAAATATCTCCGGATCCTAAGTCTTCCCGCCAAAAAACAACCCACGAGTTATCCGAGGAGAAACGAACTGAAAATTCTACGAAATCCCTTCGCTACATCAGTTGAAAACCTATCCGAAGGACCACAGGATCGCTAACCGCTCAGTTCCAATCGCTTAGAGGACGTGAGACTCCAACGGCTCCAATAGACTAAGTACGAATAATCGTAGTATATAAGTCCGGTAGGACCTAGCTTCGCGGACGTCATCGGAAGATTCCAACTCTAGGAGAAAGAGTGACGACAGTCTTCAAAACATCAATCCACGACTCCAAGAAGGAAGGATTATGTCAACTCTCCGATCTACCCTAGTTTAATCCTAAGGGGGAAAGACTGCTTCTTCCCGACAAAAATAGGGTAACCCTTCGCCGAAGCAAACTCAGGAGTCCCGACCCTAAAATCGTTAAATAGGATACGCTACGACCCTAAGGAAGAGCTATAAATCCTTAGAGAGAGGTACTCCTAGCTGTAGGTTCTATGCTCCAACGAGTACTCCGTGAAGTTCAGAATCGAGGTAGTTTCCCTAGCCAAAGCCCTCGAGATATCGAGCCCCGAAGGAATATAATATCATCCCTCGCAATCAGGGCTAGACTCTCCTCAACTCTCCGTGCATCCCGGAAGACTGAAGCTCAACTTTATCGACAAAGTAGTCACTTTCAAAGACGGAGTCCATAAGATAGTACGTGTAAGACACCTAGTATCAACCCGACTCAAAATCCCCTAACCCTAATCTCCTTAACCCTGATTAGTTTTCCAGAATAAAAAATCAGGGGGAACAAAAACTTTTTCATATTTAATTATGCAGTGCTTGCCTATTGTTGTATGTGCTTATGCTTCTGATTGTACATCTTATGATATACTCCTTACCTCAACATCAGTTGTCAAAAAGCTATTTAACAAAACTATACTGGCTCATTTTCAAATGTTCTGGCATTTCAAAACATGAGCCAAGATGCTTATGTAACCAAAACTATTTTAGTAGGTTCTATTGACAAAACTATGGAGAGAGATATAATATAATCTCCTTATGTTTTCAAGACAGAACCTTCAACTACTCCTACCTCTAGGATTCTCAAAACCTTATATAAATTTTTTGAATTCTACTCTTGGTAGGGATACCAAGGACTCTTACCTTACTCAAACTCCAACCTTTCAAAAATTTCCGTCCTTACCTCAAGCTAAGCTTGATGGTAACCCTAGTAGTAGTTAATTTGTTTGTAAGATGAGTTGCCTTGATCTGTTGTTTGACTTGATTGCTTAGAAGTAGTATGAGATATTCTAGGAGCTCATCCTCTAGGATCAATAGACTTTAAAATCCCGAAACCCTAAGCAAGAATACAAGATGTATCTGATCTCTAGCCACTAGGTGATCGTCTAAAACCCTTAACCAGATCAATCCTGAACTGATCCATTCTAGAAGTTTCCAAGTCAATGAAGACCAATATCAAGCATGGATCTATTCTACCAAATCTACACTTCAACATCATCCACTTGATGATGATTTGGAAACTTGCAACCAATCAAAAAACAACAATTCTTGTATTCTAGTCAAAACTACCAAATCTGCCAAATTTGGCTAAGTCTGGAAAAAGGTTGTCAAGATCCCATCTTTGGGTCTCCATCATTCCCAACCCTAATGCATTATTGAAAATGCACTTGGTTATATAATTCTCCAACCCCACTCTTGCCCTTGGTTATATCATTCTCCAACCCACTTGTTCTTGATGGTTTTGCAGGCAAGAAAATAACTATTCCTGCAAGTCTACTCAACATGCCCACTTTGACAGAAGCTCACACCATCATCCGACCTTCTATGGAACAACTCTTTGCATGGTTGTGTTCTACTCATATAGGTCCATCAATATCTACTTCACTTTTTCCAAGTGAATCTTTGTGCTTCATAAACCTACAAGGTTTTGTAGGCTAGTTGATAATCTGCCTTGGCAGGCTTATTTTATTCAAAGTTTGAAATCAAATATTGGTGAACTCAAGCAAGATCAAGGTCAAACCTCTATACCATGGTGATATACATAACTTTTTCTATCCATCCATCTATCCCATGCCCCAAGGGGGGATCTGAGCTCCAAGATCGAACAAGGTTTTGGTGGCGTGAAAACAATCTTAGCCTAGATACTTAATCTCTAGTTTTTCACCAAAATCAACTTTGATTCTCGAATCCCAAGGTTGTAAATGCTTGTTACACCTTGTCTACATCATCTACCTTGATAATAAAGATTTATCAAATTCTATCCCTATTTATTATGGACCAAATCTATTTAATTCATTTAATAGACAAAATCTCCAAAACTCCTTTCGCAATGGAAAGTTTGGTTTTTATCAAAGCACATCCCCAACTTTTGGCTCAATTGAGATCGATATATCATACCCTACCTTCCCATCTGAAAACTAAATATTTTTTAGAAGCTTTATTATTTCTTTTTGCCTATTATCTTAAATGGTAGAATTGGAATAATAATAGTGTTAAATACTTTTAAACCTCAAAAAATCTTAGGAAAATTATCCTAAGTGAGTAATAATGTATAGAATCCTCCCACACCAAAAACTTAGCTTGTCTAATGTAAAAATATCGCATTAGCGTCCATAAACCACTTCAGCACTTTACGAATGAATGATTTTAAGTGGACTTAAAATCCTCTAAAAAGTCCCAATTAATTCGTAGGGTTATGAATTGACCCAATATACACACCAGTACCATTTCATCATCTTTCCAACTAGAAGTTTCTAAACTTCCTTCACAACCATCTATTTACTCAATTTGGCAAACTTAGCTAGTATTGAGCTAAACCAAGATCAAACCATCATCAAAGCTTGCTAAGTACTCCTCCCTAGAAATCACACACCCCTCTGGTCGACCTGCACTACAGCCATGCACTGTAGCACAGCCTTGTCCTTGTCCTATGTGTTTGGAGTATGAGAAAGAGGAGAGACAAAGAAAATCCCCTAAAATCTTTATGATTACTCCACACCCCAGATGCAGAAGGCCTCCTCCACCTCTCTGGTCGTTCTTAGGCCCACACACCACCTCCTCTAGCCAATGGATGCCTCCCTAACTACCCTAGCCCCCTCTCTCCTCCACTTTTGCCTCCTTGGTCAAATAAAGGCAGAAGGACAAAACCCTACAGTAAGAAGACTCCACAGTCCGCCTCTGCCCTTCTGTGGCCCCACACCCTCCTCTCCAACTCCCTTGATGCCCAATAGCTGACCACCACCCCCTCCCTCTTGCTCTCATCGACCTTGTCCACCATGAGCCCCTCCACTCGAAATAAAAGGGGCTCCGGCAACCCCAGCCCCCACTCTTTGAATCATTTGCTACCTCCCCCACCCACTCACTCTCCTCGAGATCCACTCCCCTTCCCTTGCTCTGGTTTAGCCAAGAGAGGAAAAAAATGGCCTCTCAGCCATTGTTCAAAAGATGAGCTTAGCCTTCTCCCCTCTACTCCTCCCCCTCTGCATCTCATTCTCCCGAGCTCCCCGTTTCTTTCTAAATCTAACCCTCCCCATCTCCCCATCCAGAACAGTACCTACCGACGCCGCCGTTGAGTTCCGTCGCCCTCCCTTCGGTCGCCGTCGCGGGAGCACCGCTCTGCCGTGGAACAGGTTGATGCCGACCATCCCTGGGATATCCGTGGTGTACCTCGACCTCCTGCGGCCTCCTCTTCGCTGGACACGGCCCCGGCGATCCTCCCCCGACACCTTTTCCCCGCGCCTACGGTTTCTTCCTGTCGGGATGGGATAGAGGAAGGAGAAGAGCGGGTGATGTCGATCTCTGCTAGATCTGACGGCCAGTGCCCTCCCTAACCCCTTCGCTCATAGAGCCACTGGCGGGTTGGCCCGTGCCCGGAGTTTGAATGCGCGCCCGGCGTGGCCCGAATGGGCCGAATCCCCCTCTGCCGGCCCATTGTCTTTCGGAATCCAGCCTGTGAGGCAGTTTTCTTTTTCTTTTAGGATTTCTTTGCCAGATCTGATTTTAGCCAGTCACTTTAAATCGAAATGAAATTGAAAAATGACCCCAGCCACCCAGATAAAATTTTGTACTTGCACATACTTGTTTTCTCAAACATGTAGTGACAAAATCTCACCAAAATATTACAAATATTGTTCCTGGGAATTTATCTCTTAACATGTACCTTTTTCACTAAATAAATTCCATAGTGATTTGTACATACCCAAATGATATGAATCAAAGTGCCTATCAAAAGTATTTGTTATACCTATCTAATAGCCCTTGTCTCAAGCTAAGTGGAGCTATAGATCTGAAGATATAAAAATGACAAGATTAATTATATTCTTTCTTTAGAAAATTCTCTAGGCCAATATATGAAATGTTTTGAGCTAATTCCAACTCTCTGTGATGTAGTACACTACGTTCTACCAAAATTCACGAGAACAAATTTTATTGAGGCTCTGTTTAATTTTGGTGAATTAATGATCTCTGCCTAGGGTAGTCTTAGTAAAAAAGCACTACAGAAGTTTTAAAACTCCAAATTGGGTGATTCCAATTTCTACAGAAAGCTACTCAAAGTACCTATCAGTTTCCCTTGGAATGATATCAAAATATTTTGTAGAATTTTGGAATTTCCTGAGGGCATTCTGTTAAATAAATTGACATGATTCCAACTCTCTGTGAATAAGTACAACAATACCTACTTAACCGCCCAAGGAAATAATTTTTGGACTTACAGAACATTTTTGGTGAATTTGTTCCTAAAACTAGAATTTTATTCACTAGAAAATGCTTTATAAATCAAGGGAGATTGATAAAATAGTGAAACTACTTTTGCTGACTTCATTTTATCAATAGCTATCTGATGGTACCATTTTTATACAAGAAGATCATATAGGATATGGTCTTGGTCCAAAACCATCTCTTAGGTAGTTTCTAGACTATAAGTCCTAAGGGATTTTCTTCCATGTTTCCAAGACAAGGCCAATCTTATTAAATCCATTATTCTAAGACCTACTGATTTGTATACTCGTATTGTTCATTGCTTGCTGTATGTATTGATGTTTGTATGCCTGGTGTTGATTATGTCATTTGTTTGCTTGCATGTGATCCATATCGATGATAGATGCGATTATATCAGAGACCCAAAGAAGTTGGTTATTATTATTGGTTATTATGGTTTTCTCAGAAGAAGTCCAGGGACATATTTCCATACTGTTGACCGTAGACAAGCCACCTTCTTTCTCATAAGCCTTGCCCTACTATTTTTACTTATGCATGTTTTATCTACTGTTTGCGAAACTGCATTGTTTTAGTATATAATGATTTATACTTGGTAAGTGGCTTGGATACTCCAAACCATTATACCCTCGTACTGTTAAGTACAACCCCCCTTGGTGTTATCTACTTGCCCCTAGTATAGTAAATGGTGTATAACACCATACCCCTTCGGAGACCCCGTTTTAGCCGAAGCCGAACCAGAGGATGGGAAAACCCAAGGGGAAAAGTTTTATTAAATGTTGTATGATAAAGCCTTGGTGAGGTGAGACCTCCCAAGTGTTTTTTAGAAAGAAAAAGTTTTTTGTTTTACAATATGCTGGTGACAGAGGTTGCATCACCACACCCACTTGATTGTGTGTGGCAATGTGGATCATTGTGGTTTGGAAAAGAACACATGCAATGATACTCCATGTATCAATTCATGGTCAGAAAACCCTAGAACATGATGGAATGCAATATTGGAATGCAATGGAGCCCCAGTTTGAAAGATGTTGCATCACCACACCGCCTTGAGTGTGTGCTACCATGTGGATCATTCTGGTTTGGAAAAGAACACATGTAATCATACTCCATGTGTCAAACCATGGTAAGAAAGCCCTAGAACATGCTGGAATGCAACATTGGATTGCAATGGAGCACCAGTTTGAAAGATGTTGCATCACCACTCCCACTTGAGTGTGTGTGGCCATGTGGATCAGTGTGGTTTGGAAAAGGACACATGCTATGACACTCCATGTGTTAAACCAGGGCCAGAAAGCCCTAGAACATACTGGAATGCAACATTGGAATTCAATGGAGCACTAGTGTGACAGAAGTTGCATCACCACGATCACTTGAGTGTGTTTGGCCATGTGGATCATTGTGGTTGGGTAAAGAACACATCCAATGACACTCCATGTGTCAAACCATGGTCAGAAATCCCTAGAACATGCTAGAATGCAACATTGGATGCAATGGAGCACCAATGTCAAAGAGGTTGCATCACCACACCCACTTGAGTGTGTGTGGCCATGTGGATCTGCGTGGTTTGGAAAAGAACACATGCAATAACACTCCATGTGTCAAACCATGGTTAGAAATCCCTAGCACATGCTGGAATGCCACATTGGAATGCAATGGAGCACCAGTCTGACAGAGGTTGCATCACCACACCCACTTGAGTGTGTGTGGCCATGTGGATCATTATGGTTTGGAAAAGAACACATGTAATGATACTCCATGTGTCAAACCATGGTAAGAAAGCCCTAGAACATGTTGGAATGCAACATTGGATTGCAATGGAGAACTAGTTTGAAAGTTGTTGCATCACCACACCGACTTGAGTGTGTGTGGTCATGTGGATCAGTGTGGTTTGGAAAAGAACACATGCAATGATACTTCATGTGTCAAAGCATGGTCAGAATGGCCAAGAACATGCTGCAATGCAACATTGGAATGCAATGGAGCACCAGTTTCAAAGATGGTTCATCACCACACCCACTTGAGTGTACGTGGCCACGTGGATCAGTGTGGTTTGGAAAAGAACACATGCTATGACACTCCATGTGTTAAACCATGATAAGAAATCCCTAGAACATGCTGGAATGCAACATTGGAATGCAATGGAGCACGAGTGTGGCAAGGGTTGCATCACCACACCCACTTGAGTGTGTGTGGACATGTGGATCCATGTGGTTTGGAAAAAAACGCATGCAATGACACTCCATGTGTCAAACTATGGTCAGAAATCCCTAGAACATGCTGGAATGCCACATTGGGATGCAATGGAGCACCAGTGCAATAGAGGTTGCATCGCCACACCCACTTGAGTGTGTATGGCTATGGGGATAATTGGGGTTTGGAAAAGAACACATGCAAGTCAAACCATGGTCAGAAAGACCTAAACATGCTAGAATGCAACATTGGAAAGCAATGGAGCACCAGTGTGACAGAGGTTGCATCAGCACACCCACTTGAGTGTATGTGGCAGTGTGGATTGAACACATGCAATGGTAGTCCATGTGTCAATTCATGGTTAGAAATCCCTGGAACATTTTTAAATGCCACACTGGAATGCAATGGAGCACCAGTCAGAAAGATGTTGCATCACCACACCCACTTGAGTGTGTGTGGCCATGTTGATCAGTGTGGTTTGGAAATGGACACATCCAATGACACTCCATGTGTCAAAGCATGGTCAAAAAGCCCTAGAACATGTTAGAATGCCACATTGGAATGCAATATAGCGCCAGTGTGGCAGAGGTTGCATCACCACACCCACTTGATTGTGTGTGGCAATGTGGATCATTGTGGTTTGGAAAAGAACACATGCAATGATACCCCATTTGCCAATTCATGGTTAGAAAACCCTAAAACATGTTGGAATGCAACATTGGACTGCAATGGAGCACCAGTTTGAAAGATGTTGCATCACCACACCGACTTGAGTGTGTGCTGCCATGTGGATCAGTGTGGTTTAGAAAAGAACACATGCTATGGCACTCCATGTGTTAAACCATGGTCAGAAAGCCGAACATGTTGGAATGCAACAGTAGAATGCAATGGAGCACCAGTGTGACAGAGGTTGCATCACCACGCCCACTTGAGTGTGTGTGGCCATGTGGATCAGTGTGGTTTGGAAAAGAACACGTGCAACGGCACTCCATGTATCAAACCATAGTCAGAAAGCCCTAGAACATGCTAAAATGCAATATTGGAAAGCAATGGAGCACAAGTGTGATAGAGGTTGCATCACCACACCCACTTGAGTGTGTTTGGCCATGTGGATCAGCGTGGTTTGGAAAAGAACACATGCAATGACACTCCATGTGTCAAACCATGGTCAGAGAGCCATATCACATGCTGGAATACCACATAGGAATGCAAAGGAGCACCAGTCTGATAGAGGTTGCATCACCACACCCACTTGAGTGCGTGTGGCCATGTGGATCGTTGTGGTTTGGAAAAGAACACATGTAATCATACTCCATGTATCAAACCATGGTAAGAAAGCCCTAGAACATGCTGGAATGCAACATTGGATTACAATGGAGCACCAGTTTGAAAGATGTTGCATCACCACTCCCACCTGAGTGTGTGTGGCCATGTGGATCAGTGTGGTTTGGAAAAGAACACATTCAATGATACTTCATGTGTCAAACCATGGTCAGAAAGCCCAAGAATATGCTGAAATGCAACCATGGAATGCAATGGAGCACCTGTTTGAAAGATTTTGCATCACCACACCCACTTTAGTGTGTGTGGGCACGTGCATCTGTGTGGTTTGGAAAAGAACACATTCTATGCCACTCCATGTGTCAAACCATGGTCAGAAAGCCCTAGAACATGCTGGAATGCCACATTGGAATGCAATGGAGCACCTGTGTGGTAGAGGTTGTATCACCACACCCACTTGAGTGTGTGTGGCTATGTGGATCATTGTGGTTTGGAAAAGAACACAGCCAATGACGCTCCGTGTGTCAAACCATGGTCATAAATCCCTAGAACATGCTGGAATGCCACATTGGGATGCAATGGAGCACTAGTGCAACAAAGGTTGCATCACCACACCTACTTGAGTGTGTGTGGCCATGTGGATCATTGGGGTTTGGAAAAGAACACATGCAATGACACTCCACGTGTCAAACCATGGCCAAAAAGACCTAGAACATAATGGAATGCAACATTGGAATGCAATGGACACCTAGAGACATAGAGGTTGCATCACCACACCCACTTGAGTGTGTGTTGCAGTGTGGATCGGTATGGTTTGGACAAGATCACATGCAATGATACTCCATGTGTCAATTCATGGCCAGAAAACCGTAGAACATCCTAGAATGCAACATTGGAATGCAATGGAGCACCAGTTTGAAAGATGTTGCATCACCACACCCACTTGAGTGTGTGTGGCCATGTGGATCAGTGTGGTTTGGAAAAGAACACATGCATTGAGACTCCATGTGTCAAACCATGGTCAGAAAGCCCTAGAACATGCTAGAATGCCACATTGGGATGCAATGTAGCACTAGTGTGATAGAGGTTACATCACCACACCCTCTTGATTGTGTGTGGCAATGTGGATTCTTGTGTCTTGGAAAAGAACACATGCAATGATACTCAATGTGTCAATTCATGGTCAGAAAAAACCATAGAACATGCTGGCATGCAATATTGGAATGCAATGGAGCACCAGTTTGAAAGATGTTCCATCACCACACCGACTTGAGTGTGTGCTACCATGTGGATCTGTGTGGTTTGGAAAAGAACACATGCTATGACACTCCATGTGTTAAACCATGGTCAGAAAGCCCTAGAACATGTTGGAATGCAACATTGGAATGCAATGGAGTGCCAGTATGACAGAGGTTCCATCACCACACCAACATGAGTGTGTGTGTGTGTCAACACACGGATTTTTAATCTTAGATGCCTGTTATGCCATACATCGCAATCCTAGGATTACCAGTTTTGCGAGATATAACAGATTGGATATCACAATACATCATCCATTACAAACAATATAAGGTCTTACACAAATAAAGGATCTCATGATCCAGTCTTAATACCACAAGCAGCAGAATAAATAATAAGCATAGCGGTGGGGTCAATCTTCAGGGGCACAGGCAATGCTAACAATGGAAGATAGTCCTAGTTATCATAGCCGTCCTGCTGTCCTTCCTCTTGGTAGTCTCCTTCATAGTCTGGCCATAGGAATAGCCAGGGACAAAAGCCATGAGTACTCTTTAAGTACTCGCAAACTACCACTAACAAGTAAGATAGATCTAGTAGGATTGTTAATTTTATGTTCATTTGTAAAGTTAAGTTTGAAACTTAAGCTGAGTTCAGAAACAAAGAAAGATAAAATAAAGTTTGAAATCACCTACGTGGGATCTTAATTGTCATAGTCACAACTCTATTGTGGTCAAGTCATGTCACAATTCATTTCATAAATTGTTTTGAAAACATCTGACCACGGAACAGTATGGCCACTCCAACTGTCCATAACCGCGGACGCGGCTATTCAAATAGTTTGACTGCAGAGGTTGTACACTTTCACCACAAGATTCGATACATCTATCAGGGATAACCCTAAATCATCATACTTAGTATGAAGATAATCAAACATAACCTTTCCTTTACACACCCTAGTATAAGCACCTCTCCTATGAGTATGGCCTCCCAACCATGACCATCTATCATCTTGGGCACTGCATAGGTGGACAAGTTTGAGAGGTAGCCTCAGCTCAAACCTCTCCAGCTAGGGAACTAATACTAATGCATATAAACTTCCTACTAAGCCTTACCCAATTCAGGTATTGTGGTTGTACGGTAAAATTGGAATGGTATCGCATCCGAACCCAACCATCAGTTTTGTAAAAGGGTTAAGGCTCATGCCTCAACATTTTCATCATCATAAACCATTTGTGTTTCTCAACACATGTCAAAACATCTCAATAGAATGACTCATCATTCCAAGGTTTTCACAATTCATTTTCACCAAGTATTCCCATCTAAAGTGAATGAAGTTTTGGTTTAGCTCTAAACTACTAAGTTAAGAGTGTTCACTAATATGGTTTGCTAATCTCAATCTCATGCCATAGAATGACATCTAAATCTAATTAGATAGGTCAAGTTTTATACATTTTATGCTACCTTTAAACAAGTAAAGAACTTTAATAAAGTAAAGAAAGTAAAGCTTGGAAATAAAACATGGGGTAGGTAATAGTCAAAGTGGTATCACCAAAGCATGCCTAATGCATCTATCTTAGGTTATCTAGCTTAATTCTAGCTAGCTAACAATAGCTTGCCTTGGTTGGTGAAGTGGTTGAAGTTTTCTTCCTCCTCCTCTTGGTAGAACTCCTCCTTCTCGAAAGCTTGGTCGGTACTATCGTCTATATATACATACGGGATACACAATCACCAAACAATATTTAACTAGTCTACTTAGAATTCTAAGGCACACATTTTATGATCTATTATCATCACAAGCATCACAAGGTTTAATTAACTAGTTTCATTCTTTTATTTGAGAAAAGTAATTTCCACTCATTGAAAAAAACTAAGATTTAATATTCTCCAATTAAAACATGGGATCATGTGGACACATGTCATCACCACATATTCTAACATATGGGAATGTGATTTAAAGGTTGGATCATATTTTAATAAGTTTAAGTTTAATATTTATGATTTAAAGTGACTAGAAATGCCTATATAGCATTATTTTGGTACTCGTACAAAGTCACTGCATGCAAACCTTAATATTACTACATATTCAGATAGGTATGGTTAAATGTGATTTTTGAGAGTTGGAATCAACTCAAAAGCTATTATGGTTGATTTTACAAAAATGTTTGAATGTGCAAAAGCTTCTGTCTTGTTATTTTTACTAGGCGATATCTCTACCTCTAAAGGATTTAAATCCAACAGAATTGGATATAGATTTTCATTAGTTTTCCAACAAAATTGGAAGCACTCAATTTGGATTTGTATAACTCTCTGAATTGATTTTTGAACTAAGGGACAAAATTGATTTTAAGTCTAAATAGAAAAATCCTAATTTGAATTACTGGGTCAGCGCGAGAAACTAATTGGGCCGGCCCAGTGACGCTCAGCGGCGCAGCGGAAAACTAACAAGGGGGTCCACATGTTAGTGGCACTTAAAACCCGAAGCGATATGGGGCGATCAGGACCATACGATTAGAACACGATCTAACAGTCCATGGTCGTCGACGACAGACTCGTCGCCGGCGAGACTGAACCCTAAGCGGTCGGTGGGGGTCTACTAGGGACGTACCAGGGCTCCAGCTAGTGCGGCGAGGCGGGCAAACGAACTGGATGATGACGGCGGACTCAGGCGAGGTCGCGGCAGGGGCTGAGGTGGACGAAATCGACGACCACGTCTCCTCCTCCGCAGCGGCTACCTCCGGTGGAATTCCGGCGATGGGCTGCTCGAGCGGCTCCGGCGAGAGAGGCGAAACGATCAGTGGAGAGAGGGGAGTGGAATGGTCTGGCGATTGAGGCTGGGGGTGCCCTCCATACATAGGCTTGACGAGGGGACCGACGGGTGTGGGCAGAGCTCGTCGGTGATGGCGATACAGGCAGCTACCGACGTGGGCGAGGTAGGTGGATGATGGGCGGTCTGCTAGCGGTTCTCTACGGTGTAATGGCGACGGTAGGGGCGGTGCCTAACTGTCGGTAGATTCCCACGCTCTGAGGGACAGAGGTGGTGCTCGACGGTGCTCCTGGCTACTGTGGGTCACGCGACGGTGCACGGCCATGTCTAGTGGGTTGAGGGGGTTGAGTGCGCGGTTTGGTGTCAAGGCACAGTCTGTGGCGTGCTCGCAGCGAGGGCGCTCTAGCGTGCGCTGCGCATGGCGTAGAGAGAAAGGGCGGCGCTGCTCTAGGGTGGTCCAGTGGCTATCTATGGCCGTGGGGTGGACCGTGTGCGGTGGTGAGGTCACGCCTCACTCCCTGGAGCGACGGAGAGGGGCTAGCGGTCTGTTGTGGCTTGTGCACCTTTGGCTGGCGAGCATGGCCTCGGGGTGGCGGTGTACTAGCGCCAGGAGCTAGGGCATGGGGTGGTTTTGGTCTGGTTGGGCCTTGGGGAGACCAAGGTGAACAATGTGCATAAAATGGCTCGACAAGATTTGCTCCAAAATAGTGTTAGTTAGGACCATAATGATTCTGCTCACAAGGTGTTCGATCAAATGGCCACATGAACAAAATATTTTAATTTTTGGATGATTTTTGGGTGAGTGGTTTATCTTATGCTTAAGTATCTATGTTTTCTTGGGATTTTAAAATGGGGTCTATTTGGTTGGTTTTCGAAAGTGTGATCTGGATACATACAATAGATTCAATTTTCAAATGTCATTTAAAATTAGAGTTCAAATGTTTTTGGGAGATCACAAAGTGGGCCTTGGCACATCACTACTTGTACTAGCAAGGGGTGCAAAGACCCACAATTATCTCTGTTTGAAAATGAGTGCTAGGAATAGACAAAGTGGGCTAGGTGATTAAAATGGCAAAAGTGACCATTTCCATTTTTATTCTTTTTGATTTCTTTTTCTTTGGGATTTGGTTGGGGATGATCTAGATGATGTGTAATTCACCTTAGAGTCATTTTACAACCAATAGATCATTCAAACATGGCAATTCAAAACAACTCCTATTTTAAATGCACACACATATGAATGCTTAAAGATGTTTAAATGGAAAAGTTTTTGTTAACCCTCAATTGGGTAGATTTGATCTTGATCACTTGGATTAAAGTTTTGGGATGTTATAGTCTGGCCATGTGGATCATTGTGGTGTCAAACCATGGTGAAAAGCCCTAGAACGTGCTGGAATGCAACATTGGAATGCAATGGAGCACTAGTGTGACAGAGGTTGCATCACCACACCCACATAAGTGTGTGTGGCCATGTGGATCAACGTGGTTTGGAAAAGAACACATGAAATGACACTCCATGTGTCAAACCATGGTCAGAGAGCCCAAGCACATGCTGGAATGCCACATTGGAATGCAATGGAGCACCAGTGTGAAAGAGGTTGCATCACCACACCCACTTGAGTGTGTGTGGCCATGTGTATCGTTGTGGTTTGGAAAACAACACATGTAATCATACTCCATGTGTCAAACCATGGTAAGAAAGCCCTAGAACATACCGGAATGCAACATCGGATTGCAATGGAGCACCAGCTTGAAATATGTTGCATCACCACTCCCACTTGAGTGTGTGTGGCCATGTGGATCAGTGTGGTTTGGAAAAGAACATATGATATGACACTCCATCTGTCAAACCATGGTCGGAAAGCCCTAGAACATGCTGGAATGCCACATTGGAATGCAATGGAGCACCAGTGAGGTAGAGGTTGCATCACCACACCCACTTGAGTATGTGTGTGGCCATGTCGATCAGTGTGGTTTGGAAAAGAACATATGCAATGACACTCCATGTGTCAAACCATGGTGAGAAAGCCCTAGAACATGCTGGAATGCAACATTGGAATGCAATGGAGCACTAGTGAGACAGAGGTTGCATCACCACACCCACTTAAGTGTGTGTGGCCATGTGGATCAACGTGGTTTGGAAACGAACACATGGAATGACACTCCATGTGTCAAACCATGGTCGTAGAGCCCTAGCACATGCTGGAATGCCACATTGGAATGCAATGGAGCACCAGTGTGAAAGAGGTTGCATCACCACACCCACTTGAGTGTGTGTGGCCATGTGGATCGTTCTGGTTTGGAAAAGAACACATGTAATCATACTCCATGTGTCAAACCATGGTAAGAAATCCCTAGAACATACTGGAATGCAACATTGGATTGCAATGGAGCACCAGTTTGAAATATGTTTCATCAGCACTCCCACTTGAGTGTGTGTGGCCATGTGGATCAGTGTGGTTTGGAAAAGAACACATGCTATGACACTCCATGTGTCAAACCATGGTCAGAAAGCCCTAGAACATAATGGAATGCCATATTGGAATGCAATGGAGCACTAGTGAGGTAGAGGTTGCATCACCACACCCACTTGAGTGTGTGTGGCCATGTGGATCAGTGTGGTTTGGAAAAGAACACATCCTATGACACTCCATGTGTCAAACTATGGTCAGAAAGCCCTAGAACATGCTGGAATGCCACATTGGAATGCAATGGAGCACCGGTGTGGTAGAGGTTGCATCACCACACCCACTTGAGTGTGTGTGGCCATGTGGATAATTGTGGTTTGGAACAGAACACATGCAATGACACTCCTTGTTTCAAACCATGGTCAGAAATCCCGAGAACATGCTGGAATGCCGCATTGGGATGCAATGGAGCACCAGTGCAACAGAGGTTGCATCACCACACCCACTTGAGTGTGTGTGGCCATGTGGATCATTGGGATTTGGAAAAGAACACATGCAATGACACTCCATGTGTCAAACCATGGTCAGAAATCCCTAGAACATGCTGGAATGCAACATTGGAATGAAATGGAGACCAAGTGTGACAGAGGTTGCATCACCACACCCACTTGAGTGTGTGTGGCCATGTGGATCATTGGGATTTGGAAAAGAACACATGCAATGACACTCCATGTGTCAAACCATGGTCAGAAATCCCTAGAACATGCTGGAATGCAACATTGGAATGAAATGGAGACCCAGTGTGACAGAGGTTGCATCACCACACCCACTTGAGTGTGTGTGGCCATGTGGATCATTGGGATTTGGAAAAGAACACATGCAATGACACTCCATGTGTAAAACCATGGTCAGAAAGACCCATAACATAATGGAATGCAACATTGGAATGAAATGGAGACCCGGTGTGATAGAGGTTGCATAACCACACCCACTTGAGTGTGCATGGCCATGTGGATCATTGTGGTTTGGAAAAGGACTCATGCAATGACACTCCATGTGTCAAACAATGGTCAGAAAGCCCTAGAACATGCTGGAATGCAACATTGGAATGCAATGGAGCACCAATGTGATAGAGGTTGCATCACCACACCCACTTGAGTGTGCATGGCCATGTGGATCATTGTGGTTTGGAAAAGGACTCATGCAATGACACTCCATGTGTCAAACAATGGTCAGAAAGCCCTAGAACATGCTGGAATGCAACATTGGAATGCAATGGAGCACCAATGTGATAGAGGTTGCATCACCACACCCACTTGAGTGTGTGTGGCTATATGGTTCAGCATGGTTTGGAAAAGAACACATTCAATGACACTCCATGTGTCAAACCATGGTCAGGAAGCCGTAGCACATGTTAGAATGCCACATTGGAATGCAATGGAGCACTAGTGCGACAGAGGTTGCATCACCACACCCACTTGAGTGTGTGTGGCCATGTAGATCAGTGTGATTTGGAAAAGAACACAGTCAATGACACTCCATGTGTCAAGCATGGTCGGAAAGCCCTAGAACATGTTGGAATGCAACATTGGAGTGCAATGGAGCACTAGTGTAACAAAGGTTGCATCCCCACACCTAACTGAGTGTGTGTGGCTATGTGGATCGTTGTGGTTTGGAAAAGAGCACATGCAATAATATTCCATTTGTCAAACCATGGTAAGGAAGCGCTAGAACATGATGGAATGCAACATTGGAATGCAATGGAGCACTAGTTTGAAAGATGTTACATCACCACACCCACGTGAATGTCTGTGGCCATGTGGATCAGTTGGTTTGGAAAAGAACAAATGCAATGATACTTCATGTGTCAAACCATGGTTAGAAAGCCCTAGAACATGCTTCAATGCAACATTGGAATGCAATGGAGCACCAATTTGAGAGATGTTGCATCACCACACCCACTTGAGTGTGTGTGGCCATGTGGATCAGTGTGGTTTGGAAAATAACACATGTTATGACATTCCATGTGTCAAACCATGGTCAGAAAGACCTAGAACATGCTGGAATGCAACCTTGGAATGCAATAGAGCACCAGTGTGACAGAGGTTGCATCACCACACCTACTTGAGTGTGTGTGGCCATTTGGATCATTGTGGTTTGGAAAAGAACACATGAAATGCTACTCCATGTGTCAAACCATGAGAAGAAAGCCCTACAACATGCTGGAATGCAACATTGGAATGCAATGGAGCACCAGTTTGAAAGATGTGGCATCACTACAGTAAGTTGAGTGTGTGTGGCCGTGTGTATCTGTGTGGTTTGGAAAAGAACACATGCAATGATACTTCAGGTGTCAAACCACGGTGATAAAGCCCCATAACATGGTACAATGCAACATGGGGATGTAATGGAGCACCCTTTTGAATTATATCGCATCACCACACCCACTTGAGTGTGTGTGGCCATGTGGATCAGTGTGTTTTGGAAAAGATCACATGCTATGACACTCCATGTGTTAAATCATGGTCAGAAAGCCATGTAACATGCTAGTATGCAATGTTGGAATGCAATGGAGCACCAATGTTGTAGAGGTTGCATCACCATGGTTTAGAAAATTACAGATGCAATGACTCTCCATGTGTCAAACCATGGTCAGAAATCAGTAGAACATGCTAGAATGCTACATAGGAATGCCATGGAGCACGAGTGCAATAGAGGTTGCATCAGCACACCCATTTGAGTGTGTGTGGCCATGTGGATCATTGGGGTTTGGACAACAACACTTGCAATGACAGTCCATGTGTCAAACCACGGTCACAAAGACCTAGAACATGCTGGAATGCAACATTGGAATGCCATGGAGCACCAGTGTGACAAAGGTCACATCACCAAACCCACTTGAGTGTGTGTGGCAATGTGGATCATTGTGGTTTGGAAAAGAACACATGCAATGATAGTCCATCTGTGAAACCATGGGAAGAAAGCCCTACAACATGCTGGAATGCAACATTGGAATGCAATGGAGCACCAGTTTGAAAGATGTTGCATCACCACACCGAGTTGAGTGTGTGTGGCCATGTGTATCTGTGTGGTTTGTAAAAGAACACATGCAATGATACTTCATGTGTCAAACCATGGTGAGGAAGGCCTAGAACATGGTGCAATGCAACATTGGAATGTAATGGAGCACCAGTTTGAAAGATGTTGCATCACCACACACACTTGAGTGTGTGTGGCCATGTCGATCAGTGTGTTTTGGAAAAGAACACATGCTATGACATTCCATGTGTGAAACCATGGTCAGAAAGCCATATAACATGCTGGAAATCAATATTGGAATGCAATGGAGCACCAGTGTTGAAGAGGTTGCATCACCACACCCACTTGAGTGTGTGTGGACATGTGGATCAGTGTGGTTTGGAAAATTACATCTGCAATGACTCTCCATGTGTCAAACCATGGTCAGAAATCCCTAGAACATGCTAGAATGCCACATAGGAATTTAATGGAGGACTAGTGCGACAGAGGTTGCATCACCACACCCATTTGAGTGTGTGTGGCCATGTGGATAATTGGGGTTTTGACAAGAACACTTGCAATGACACTCCATGTGTCAAACCATGGTCACCAAGACCTAGAACATGTTGGAATGCAACATTGGAATGCAATGGAGTACCAGTGTGATAGATGTCGCATCACCACACCCACTTGATTGTGTGTGGCAATGTGGATTATTTTGTTTTGGAAAAAACACATGCAATTATAGTCCATGTGTCAATTCATGGTCAGAAAGCCCTAGAACATGTTGGAATGCCACACTGGAACGCAATGGAGCACCAGTTTGACAGAGGTTGCATGACCACACCCACTTGACTGTATGTGGCCATGTGGATCAGTGTAGTTTGGAAAATAACACATGCAATGACACTCCACGTGTCAAACCTTGTTTAGAAATCCCTAGAACATGCTGGAATGTAACATTGGAATGCAATGGAGCACAAGTGTGACAGAGGTTGTATCACCACACCCACTCGAGTGTGTGTGGCCATGTGGATCAGTGTGGTTTGGAAAAGAACACAGGAAATGACACTCCATGTGTCAAACCATGGTCATAAATCCCTAGAACATGCTGGAATGGAACATTGGAATGCGATGGACCACCAGTTTGAAAGATGTTGCATCACCACACCCACTTGGGTGTGTGAGGCCATGTGGATCAGTGTGGTTTGGAAAAGAATACATGCAATGATACTTCATGTGTCAAACAATGGTCAAAAAGCCCTAGAACATGCTGCAATGCAACATTGGAATGTAATGGAGCACTAGTTTGAAAGATGTCGTGGTATTGCCGATGAGTACGCCATGGAGGGGTCCTCACAGTGCGTGTTTAGAGATGTGGGGTAAGGAGGAAATTTGGCGGGTACGAGGTAACATAGCTTACCCAATGGTGGCGGAACTCTACACGTGCTATAAATCACTATAATGGCAATACGCCGAGTTACAGAGATAGGTTCATTGTGCGAGGTGGTTCTCATTGTATGCAGCAATCTGAGAAGTTGTGCCCTAAAGGCTCCCACAGGCCGGCTTATAAAGGCGCCCAGACCTAGGGTTTACAGGGAAAGGTCCTTGCCGGACAAGGTAAAGAGTCCTACACTAATACGAACTAGTCTTCCGTGTCTTGTACTCCAAGGCTCCGTGTATGTCAGTGACTAATGTGTAGCGTTCCTTAATCCAACATGGGACTCCCTTCAGGATCCGTCTATCTATGCCGCCCAGCAGGACATATGCCTTTCTACCAACTATGGGCCACCCAGGTTGGGCGGATTGGTGACATGCTATGAGGATACCCATATAACATATCCCTAATAGTAGCCCCTGAAGGACTTTGAAATCTAGCGCCATGTTGCTCGTTGATCTCTAAATATCCCGTCTAAGTGATGCCGGCAATCCGTCAAGAAATATCTCAAAGGTCTCCCAAAGAACCCTGCAATCCTCTCCGGCTTCGCAATGTAGCCGGAGATTCCTTGAGTCTTTGTTTCCAGAGTAATCTTTGGATGTGACATTTCACTACAACTATCAGGAGGATGACATAGGGTATAGCCTACGTTACCTCAAAACTCACAGAAACATAGAATTAATCGTCAGCTATTTACACACACACAAAATCCGAAACGGCGAAGCAGCAAAAGACGGAGTACGTGGCGAAATTACCATGCACGTACACTTCCAAGTCGGCAACATTCCATCCATCAGATCTTTTAGCACGAATCTTGACGTGAGGCTTATATATTTCCACCAAGGTCAATTTACTTCTCTTTTACCCGTGTTCGCTTTCTAGTCTTTGTCTTCCTCCAGCACACTCGACCGTTCGAGCTCTTCTACGAAAACCCTAACCAGAGCCCTTCTTTCTCCACCTTCTCCTTGTCGTAATGGCCTCCAACAGCTCTGCTCCTTCCAGGATGGCGATTCCCAAGGCTACACTAGAGCCATCCTAGGGAGTGATCGTCCCCCCGGAGGGGGTGGTCGTTCATGTCTCCGCTGTGATGGAATCTACCGGCGATGACCAAGAACAAGCGGCGCACAAAGCCGTTGAAGAGGAAAACGACTCCCATAAGGGGATGTGGAGAGGCTCTGATCTCTCTGCCGAAGATCTGCAGGAGAAGTTAGTCTGGCGGGCGGCGCCGGCGAGCGAGGTGGTCCCTTCTCCCCAACCCGGAGAGAAGGTATACCTCAAATCTCAGCTGGTATGTGCTGTAAGCCTCTCAATCTCCGACTTCTTCTTGCATGTCCTCCGGCACTTCCGGGTAATTCCCCACAATCTCTCTCTCAACAGCATTCTAGTCCTTAGCAACTTTGTAGCTCTATGCGAAGGATATCTAGGGATCAAGCCTAGATTAGATCTGTTTGTATACTTTTTCACCGTCAAGACAGAGTCCGTAGAGTCCAAGGACGAACTGTAGATCTGCGGAACCATTAGCTTTAAGATCCAGCCTAGCCGGCGTTTCCCCGACATTGTCGGGCATGAGTCATTCAAGAATTGGCAGCGCACGTATTTCTATGGGCCAGATATTCCTCTGCCTGACCGCCTTGAGACCTACCCCGACTTTGTCGATGGAGTTGCCACCGAAGAGCCCGCATGGCGGACTCCAGCCTCCCTTCCCTCCGACGACGAAGCCAATCGCATCGTAAGGCGGATTGAGTGGCTCGTAGATGGAGGTCTCACTGGCCTAGACCTTTCCATGTGTTGGTACGTTAGGCGGATCCAGCCTCTACAACACTGCGCCCAGTTGATGTGCAAGTACACTCAATATAGGAGGGATCCCATGCGAATTTCACGGGATAACTTATCTACTGACTCCATCAAGCACCGGCTTAAGGACATCGTCAGGGTGAGGGACAAGAAGCGGGGCTTCAAGATCACCTACGACATGTTTGATTGCGGTACATGCCCAGAGGTAGCTTCTGTTTCCTTTATTGCTCGTTACATGCTCTAAGGTTTTTCTGACTTGGAGTTGTCCATCTAACACTCCTCTGTATCCCAACTAGTGACCTTGGCGGCGGATCAAATGGTGTCCCAGGTCTATGATCCAAAGTTGAAGGATATCCAGGTGGTGTCCGACGATGATGCCCCCAAGGATCAACCAGCTCCGGCAGCGCGGAAGCGGAAGAGCTCCACCTCTAACGCTGCAGCCGAGGCCAAGAAGAAGAAATCAAAGAGTGGAGTCTCCAAACGTTCGACTGCTGCCTTAGAGGCGGAGAAGAAGAAGTCCACCGGCATTCCCCTCACCAAGGCTCCTGTCGTGGAGTAAGTACTTTCATTCTCCAGCTTGTATTTTTCAGGTCACACCTTTTTTCAACTCTTGTACTTATACTTTGTACATTTCAGGAGGAAAGCCGGTGTTAGTTTGAAGCGGTCCTCTAGAAATGTTGACCAGGGACGTGGCCGCCAAGCCTTCTCCCCTACTGCTCCCCTACTCCTGCCGCCAAGCCTTCTGCTGGCCCTGCTGGGCCATCATCCCCCGTCATCCTTGAGAACTCCGCCACGGAGATAGATGTCAATCCAATTCTTGATGTCTTAGGCTCCGTCGAGGAAGATGTTTCTCCCAGCGGCCAGGCAACGCAGGAGAGCACTTCCTCTAAAGTGGCTGAAGCTCCGGCTAAGGATGCCACCGAGAAAGGGAAGGAACTGGAAGAGGTGGACGTGGAAGATACGATCGAGGCAAGAGCCTCCGAGCCATCATCTTCCTTGAAGGTGCAAGAGACGGCTAGGGCTTCATCCATGCCTCTGGCTTAAACCTCTCCATTGGCTCCAACTCCTCCGACGTTCAGGTTGGATGACCTCATCAAGCAGGCCGACGCAATCTATAAGAATGCCCGGACCTTCCATGATTCCTATGCTCATCTGGCCAACGATCTCAGGATCATTGCCATCGTAAGTCTTTTGAACTTCTCTTATTTTACTTTGTATAGTATGTCCCACTGTAGCCCCCGAGCTCTTAGGTAGATAATCCAATAGTTATTGGCCTGAGTGCTCCAAAGAACTAAGTGCAGAACTTGTCAGTGTAGCCCACGAGTGTTTAGTTGAAACTGGATAGTTCCGACTAGATGCTCTAGAGAAACTAGTTTACTTTAAAATCATGTACTGTAGCCCCCGAGCGTTTAGTTGAAACTTGGATAGTTCCGACTTGATGCTCTAGAGAAACTAAGCATGTTAACATCTTGTGTAGAATGAGAATAAACGGAGGATAGCTGCCAGTGAGAGGTTTGCTGCTCTTCGGAAGGAACTGGACCTTGAATAGGGTAAAACCAAATTCCTGAAGGAACAAATCAAAAATAGCCAGAGTCTGTTTCCTACAACAGCTCCTTGCTTTTCTCATTGAATTATTTCTTCTGTATTCTGATAGGACTTTCTGATTTCCGTCTTATAGAAGCCATTGCCAAGGCGAAGAGCATCGTCGAGAAATCCAAGCATATCCAGGAGCTCGATGATGAAAAAAAAATTCTGAGGAAGGACCTCGCCGAGGCCGTCAAGGGCCATGAGGCAGGGATGAAGGTGCTGCAAGAATCTGCTGACTCTGAGATGCAACGCCTGAAAGGTGAGATGGCCCAGCTCAAGGAACGGAACCAAGCTGCCAAAGAGCAGAATACTAGGAATCTTGAGGTGTACAAGATCGTCCAGAAGGAGCGGGATGCATTGGTGGAGTCATGCTCTCAAGCAGAGACGAGCATCTTTGGTAACCTTTCTCTGTCTTGGTCATTGCTGTATTCTAGACAATTCTTTGATTGGTTTGTGCTCATGGTCCTTGTTTCTTTTGCAAACCATAGCCCCTATTGGCTTAGCCAATTTGGGTTAAGGTGCTCCAGACCTCAAGGAACGCATGATTCTTGCCGGCAACTTCGTTAGCACCGCCATTGCCCAAGCCAAGGAGATAGCTCAACCTCTAGGCATCAATATCAAGGCGGCAGACTCAGCGACCAAGTTCACAGAAATCCTGCGCCGATCCCCCAAGAAGGTCAAGGACTGGAAGGTCTCTTGCATCCAGGCTGGTGCCAGGATGTCACTATCTCTGGTCAAGGCGCATTAGGACAATGCCGACATCGACTTGTTGACCTCCGGCTTTCCTAAGTTGGACGAGGAAGGGAGGGAAATTGATAGCGATGCTATTTCGAATTCCCTTGCCGGTTTCGACAACAGGGTTGCTAGGATGGTCAACGCGGATGTCTTCGTGCCTGCCGAGATCCTTCTGAGTTTGAGTCTGAGTCTAGCCCATCTCCCTCTGAGTTTGACAAGCTCTCCCGGCGTGGCTCTCCTGATGATGCCAGTACGAAGTGTCCTACAGCAATCCATGAAAAACAATGGTTGTATTAAATGTATCTCTGCAATGTGTATGCGGAAAAACTTGTGTTTTTCTAAGGCGGAAAATCCTGTACTCAAGTTTTCCTGCTACTTATCTTCTTCTAGAATGTGTGTATATTTTTAAGCAAGTGCTGGCTTATCCATTATCCTGGTTCGTATGCTTGACCTTTCATGAGACGGAAGACTCACAACACAGAACTATGTTCTTAGGCAATGATGCTTAATAGTACCGTCAAGAACCCAAGAACAAAATTGCCGGCTTTGAGTGTGGAAAAGTCACTACTCCGGAATCCACATCAAAACTTCAGAAAACATGTGGACCAAAAAACTTAAGCTAACACCCGTACGCAGAATTTTCACAAGGGCAAATGCAACATTGCGCATAAAGGGTTTATATGATCCAAAAATGAACAACCAAAGGAGGCAAAAACTCAGATAATATGAGTGAACCAAATGCTTTATGTCATTCATCATATAAGAAACTTATTACATAATATAAATGTGCTAAGTGTAAAAGGGACGTAGTTTTGCTATGTTCCATGGCCAATCTATCTCCAGGTAATCATCATCAGAGTCATGTTGCTTATGCTTGCAATTTTTCGGCCTATCTTTCAACTCGTGAATATCGACGAGGTAATAGGAACCATTGAGAAATGCTTTGCTTATGGCGAACGGTCCTTCCCAAGGCGGGCATAGTTGGTGTGATTTCTCCTGCTTGAGTAGAAGCATCAGATCTCCCTCTTTAAACGAGTGATGCTTTACGCGGAGACTATGGTAGACATGCAGCTTCTGCTGGTAGATGGTGGATCTCTAGATTCTTCAAGTAGGTCCACATATAGTCGTCTAGATTCTTCAGTGTCATCCTCCTTGTAGGTGGAAACTCTTGGTGCATCGTGGATGATGTCAGATGGGAGGACTGCTTCTACTCCATAAACCATGAAGAAAGGAGTTAAGCCGGTGGATCTGTTGGGTGTTGTTCGTACACTCCACAAGATAGATGGTAGTTCTGTCGCCCAGGCTCTAGCTGCTCTATGTAGCGGTGCCTCTAAGCGTGGCTTGATTCCGTGCAGAATTAGTCCATTGGCCCTTTCAATTTGCCTATTTGACTGTGGATGTGCCACATATGCTAGGTCAAGGCGGATGCCTTTCTCATGATAGTATTCCTCAACTTCTCCGAGAGATAAATTTCTGCTATTGTCGGTGATGATGTTATGCGGGAGACCAAATCTCACCACTAGATCCCAGACAAATTTTAGGGATGTTGCCCCATCAAGCTTTCTAATGGGTTTAGCTTCAATCCATTTTATGAATTTAGCTTCAATCCATTTTATGAATTTATCCATTGCTACTAGCAAGTGTGTGAATCCACAGGGTGCTATCTGCAAAGGCCCCACCATGTCCAGCCCCCAGACTGCAAACGGCCAAGTTATTGGTATTGTTCACAATTCTTCAGCTGGAACACTTGGTTGTCTTGCATAGAACTGACACCCAAGGCATGTTTGTACCAACTTGTCAGCGTCCACATTAGCAGTTATCTAGTAGAATCCTTCTTGGAAGGCCTTAGCCACCAACGATCGGGGAGCGGCGTGATGCCCGCAGTCTCCGAGATGTATTTCTCTAAGGATTTCAATACCTTGCAGCTGGGAGACGCATCGAAGGAAAACTCAAGTGGTACTTCTTTTATATAGTTGGCCATCAATGATGACGTAGCCTTTTGCTATGCGTACTATTTGCCGGCTTTCGACTTCGTCGGCGGGCAAAGATCTGTCTTGTAGATAATCCATGAACGGCTTCGTCCAAGCCAGAGAGGTCATTGTTACTTTGTTAACGAATGAATCCACTCTATCCGGGTTGTCGGGGTCCGCTCCCTTCAGTGATAGAGTCTGGAAATGTTCCAGGAAAATGCCTGGCAAAATTGGTTGATGAGCTGATCCTAGCATTGACAGCAGATATGTCGCCTCATTCTCCTTCCTTTTGACGTACTTGACTTTGTAGCCGTCGAAGCAGTTGGCTATTTCGTCTACTTTGTCTCGATATGCCGCCATCATAGGGTTTCGCGTGTTCCAGGTGCCAGCTACTTGCTGGGCAACCAAGTCAGAATCTCCACAACAAACTATCCGCTTGATGCCAATATCCTTGGCTACGCGAAGTCCATGAATGAGGGCCTCATACTCCGCCATGTTATTGGTAGCGTTGAAGTGGATATGCAGGACATATTACAACTTCTCTCATGTTGGTGATTGTAATAATACACCAGCCCCCGAGCCATTGAGTAGCTTTGATCTATCAAAGTGCTTGACCCAATACTCTGGCTCTAGAACAGGAGTGTCTTCTGGCAGTTCTGTCCAATCTGCAAGGAAATCCGCCAATGCTTGTGATTTGATAGCATCGCGTCACTTGTAGGTGATGTCGAAGGCGGCAAGCTCAATGCCCCACTTTGCCACTCTCCCTGTAGTGTCGCTATTATTGATGATGTCGGACAGCGGAGCTTTGCTCACTGCTGTGATATTGTGCTCCTGGAAGTAATGCCTTAACTTACGCGAAGCAAGGAAAACTCCATAAGCTATCTTCTGGTAGTGCGGGTAATGTTGTTTGGATTCCGTCAAGACCTCGCTTACATAGTAAACGGGTCGCTGAACTCCGTATTCGTGCGTTGGTTCCTTGCGCTCCACCACGATGACGTTGTTGATTACTCGGTTGGTTGTCGCCATGTAAACTAACATTGGCTCCCTTGGCACTGGTGCTACAAGTGTAGGTGGGGAGGAGAATATTCTCTTCAAATCCTGAAGTGTTGTGTCAGCCTCATCCGTCCATGTGAATTCGTCCGCCTTCTTCAGCAACTTGTAGAGCAGCATAGCCTTCTCACCATGTCGGCTGATGAACCGGCATACTACTGCAATGCAGCCTGTGAGCCTTTGTATTCCTTCAGGCCTGTCGGGTGTTTGATGTCGAGGATGGTCTTGATTTTCCCTGGGTTCACCTCGATTCCGTGATGCGAAATGATGAAGCCCAATAGTTTGCCGGATGGTACCGCGAAGACGCACTTCTTTGGGTCCAGCATCATGTTGTATTTCTGGAGACTATCGAAGGTTTCCTGTAATTCAGCGATAATATCATTTGATTTCTTTAACATTACCACGATGTCGTCCACATAAGCGTGTACGTTGCGACCTATTTTGTCATGTAAGAAACGTTGCATCGTCCGCTGGTACGTAGCACCAGCGTTTTCAACCCAAAGGGCATCGTGATGTAGCAATACATGTCGTAGGGTGTGGTGAATGAAGTGGCCAATTGGTCCTACTTTCACATCCGGATCTAGTGGTATCCTGAATAGGCATCGAGAAATCACAAAAGTTCCGAGCCAGCTGTCGAATCAATGACTTGGTCAATGCGAGGCAAAGCAAACGGATCCTTTAAACACACTTTGTTCAAGCCAGTGTAATCAACGCACATTCTTAATTCATTGGTTCCCTTTTGGGGGACAAGTCAGCTTTAAGTAACCTATCGGGTGTGATTATCTTCTCGGATAAAGCCAGCTTTAAGTAACCTAGCTATTTCTTGGCCTATGGCCCTTCGTCTTTCATCACCAAAGCTTCGTAGAGGTTGCTTCACCAATTTGGCATTAGGATCAATATTCAAGCTGTGCTCGGCAAGTTCCCTATATACATCTTTAATGTCGGCAGGTTGCCAGGCAAAGATGTCCCTATTCTCACGGAGGAACTCGACAAGCGTGCTTTCCTATTTGGGATCCAGGTCCATGCCAATGGCGGTGGTCTTGGAGGAATCACCTTCGACAAGCTCCACCTTCTTGATCTTGATGGCGGCCTTGAAGGCGGGTTCGGCAGCAGTGATCTGCTTCTTCGAAGCTGGCATCTCCGAGGCATCGACCTTGTTCTGGATCTCCTTGAACTCCTCGCCATAGAGGACTGCTTCGGTGAAGGCGGCTTCACTAAGCTCGCACTCCCGTGCCTTGGTGAAGCTTCCGTCAAAGGTGATGATGCCATTTGGTCCGGAAATCTTGAGCTTGTTGTAGACAAAGCATGGCCTTGCAAGGAAGGAGTGGAAGATGTCGCGTCCAAAGATGACGTGGTACAAGCTCTTGAAAGGCACCACTTCAAAGGTCATGTATTCTTGGCGATAATTATTGACATCGCCAAAAGCGACCGGAAGGGTGATGCAGCCCAGGGAATTTGCTTGTCAGCCAGGGACAACCCCATGGAACACGGTGTTTCTCTTCCTTAGCTGGGCCTCCGTCAAGTTCATTTGTGTAGTGTATCCAGGTACGTGATGTTGATGCTTCTTCCACTGTCCACGAGGCACTTGGTGAACTCTGTGTTGTCGATCAAAGGGTTGATGACCATGTCATACTGGTTCGCGGTTGGGATAAGTTCTGGGTGGTCCTTCCTATCGTAGGTAATTGGAACTTCTGACCACCTGACGTACTAGGGAACCAGAGGGAGGGTAGCCATCAGTATCCTCAGAGAGGTTTTCTGGGCCCGGACGGTTGGCGTGCCAAGGAAGGTGTGGTAGCATGGAGCCTTCTTTTTGAAGGGTTTTTTCCCTTTATCCTATCCCTTGTTGGAAGATTTTGGGTCCATGTCTTCATCCATGTCACTTGATTCCTTGGGCTCTTCCACCTTCTTCTTCCCTTTGCCCTTTCCGTGGGGTCTATTTTTTTGACTTCGCTTGTAGCCAGACTCAGGGTCCTCCTTGAGATTGTTGACAAACTTGCATTCGCGGTTGGTGTGAGTGGATTTGCCGTTGGTGTCGATATGGACGAAACACGGCATATCGTGGTACTCTTCGTACGTTTGGGGAACACGAGGCGCTGATGGTGTAGTGTCACTCCTCTGCTGGCCACTACTAGTCCCCCGACCATGTCCACGCTGTCCGCCATTGCCTCTGCCGGTGAATGTAGCGGCGACCGTGTCGGTTACTTGCTTTTCTTTGGGTGGATTTTTCCTCTTGTTCTTTTTGTTTTTCCTGGCCTGGGTAGGGATTGCAATTGCCGACAATGATCCACGCGCATCGTCGTCAGCAGCGGCGAACTCGCTAGCCATGGCGATCATTGCGTTGAGGTTGAGCTCATTGTTGTCTTGCTTGCGCTTCAGCATATGTCGGAGCAAAGTTCCCTTTTCCAGACCATCAATGAAGGCGGCCATAGTAGGCTGTTCATGCACCCCTGCGCAGGAATTTTTCATTTCCAGCCAACGAGAGAGGTAGGCACGAGAGGTTTCATCCTTTTCTTGCACACACCGCTGCAGGTCTCCGATAGTGCAGGGACGTTTGTACGTGCCCTCGAAGTTCTTGGTGAACGCTTCATGCATGTCCAACCAATGGCATATTGATTTCTCCTGTAAGTCGTCAATCCATTGTCGGGGGGTCCCGGTCAACATGAGTGGGAGGTACTTGACATCGACATTGTGGTTTCCCCGTGCGATGTGGATCGCTTCGCTGTAGTCCTGCAACCACGTTGTTGGCCTGACAGTGTCGTTGTATGGCTTGATGGTCTTGTCTATCCGGAGGCCCTTGGGGTAAGTTGTGGCCCGTATCACTGGTCCAAAACAACATGGCCCAAGGTATCGGAGCTCCCGAGCTTCTTGGATCTTGTCTAGCCGTGTACGTGCATCGTATCGCTCTGGCTGCTTCCCTTTTCCGTCATGGGGAGGGGAATTATGGCGTGATCTATGAGATCTGTCGTGTCCGCCGCCATGATGGCAGCTAGACGGCGATGGTGGTGGTGGAGGCGGTGGGTTAGATCTCTTGCTACACCCTCCTACGATTCCTCACGCCTGTCGCGGTTACTTGTCGGACGTGGCGGCTCCTTGTAGGACATGCTTATGTGTCCTTCATTGCCGCTATGCTCTCCGACATGCCGAGGCCGCTCGCCCTGATTGTGTATAACGACGCCGGGCTGCGATCGCCTTAGAGGTGGCATGCTTGTGCGGTGGCGCGGCTCTGGTTCCTCGTGACGCCGAGATGGTGATGGAGGTGGCGACCGGCGGGGACGAGCCTTTTCTCTATATCGGAGGATATGGGGATGGCGTCGGTCCTATTGCGTGCCTCTCTCCGTCTTTGCTCTATGGAGCCTGTGTGGGATCCCTCATCACAGGGAGATTTTTGCCTTCTATGGCTGTTTAGGGTTGACTGGCAAAGCTCCGGGTTGGACTCAAGCCTCTGCGAGTGTAACACCCTCAAATCGGCCCTATGCAAGTTTTAGCGATTCCCGCCAAACCTGCATAGAATGATTCAAGGACGCCCACCAGGCACTGTCGTGCGGGTGGAAAACGAAGTAATACCATTACACACCAGTCCTCGATGGGACCCACACACAGATTTATATACATCAACGACTCCATGAGTCAAGAGTACAGATATACAATACAAATATCCAAATCACCTTGAAAACGATAGAGCGTCCGACTACGGACAAGATGCAAATGGGGCTAAGAGCCCTGAAGAATAACCAATGGCGTCCATAACCCTGCCCAGGCCAAGCCGGAAGGGTTACCCTGCTAACGACGTCGATCTCAAACTTGCTAAAACAAAAGGGGTGCCGACAAAAGGGCAAAGGAAAAAGAGGAGCGTCTGTACTGAGGCCATTACACGGCGAGGCTAGAATTCGGCGGCTCTCGCCTACATAGGTATGGTGGGCTGAAGCGGCAGCGCAGCGGCACTAAACAACCTATAGAGACTCAATAGAACTGGCGGCTATTAGAGAGGGGTAAGAAAGACCTATTCGGATCCAACCTGAAGCTAACACCAAACAAACCCATCCTGGTTTTCCCCCTCGAGACCAAACGAGGAAGTCGAACCGCGGAACTCACGCAGTTGGCAATTTTACTCATTCCATTATAGTTGCAACAATTACTACTCAGATATAAAGCTTGAGTCTTCCTGAAGCATAAGTAGTGTGCAGTTTTAATCAACATTCCGTTGTAGTTGGAACATTTACTAGACAGATATAATTGTCCTGAGGAATCCCAAAACCTAGCAGTTGTTGGCACTTTTATGCCATTCCATTGGAGTTGCAAAACTTACTAGGCAGATATAGTATGACCCAGATCATCACAGATCCACCAGTTGTTGGCATTTTTAATATCCATGCCGTTATAGTGAAGCTGATTACTAGTCAGATATATTAAGTCAAATTTATAGCACTACTTTAGTTATGCTTGTCTATGATCGAGATACTGTGCTCCAAGGCACCCATAACCGCGGACACGGCTTTCAGAAAGTTTTACCCTACAGGGGTGCACAAATAGCAACACACACTCGATCAACCTCGGAAAAACCAACTCAAAACCCGACGAGGCATTCACGACAAAGCGATCACAGGATTCATCAATATTTCAGGGGGCCACCCCACTAAGCTACCCGCAACGAAGTTGGCCGGCTCCGGAACGGACCCAGGGTTTGTGTGGACTGCTGTAAACGACTGGGAACCTGAAAGTGTGACTGGGCTTGTCGATACAACGAAAACGTGTCACGATCCTAAATAGTACAGGTGCTCCACGCACAATCATAAATAAAGGAGTAACATGGCATAAGTACAGGATAGTAATAAAGCCCCAAACTACTTTGTGTCCCCAAGAAATAGAAATGAATCAAGCTCTGGCTCAGGGGGGTCCATAAGGCCTCCTGGATGTAGATAGTGCGAAAAATCAAGGAACAGGTATCAAGTACTCGGGGTCCTACGGGACACAAGTGAGCGTGGAAGAACCAAATAACATCTATTGCCCACTGATGCCTCTGTATTAATTATATCTAGCAATTTAATAGTTGTAATTAAAGACATGACCATCTCCACCAATAACCATCTCCACCAATAAACATCTGCCAGCATTCCAACAGCTGTGGTACTTGACAACACGAGATCGCACCTGAGCAAGCAACTACGACTCGCAAGGCCAGCTATCTACCAAACACAGGTAATAGGAGGTGTCCAAGGCAATATAGAGGCTGCACGGGTATAACTGGGGTACGGAAACTAAAGCATCACGACACGGATAGCAATAGATCAACAGGAGGAAGTAAAGACTATAATTGCAAAATAGGTAGAAGGAGGAGAGATGCTCGCCTGGGAAAACACTGCCGAAGGTTCATATCCGGAGAACTTGTCGATACTCGCATCAACTCATCGGCCTAATCCGCGAAGAAGCAAACACTAGAAGAAACACCGGATGCAATATTTAATACTATGGCAGAAGATCCGGCATGCTTATGATATGATGCATGGCATGGCACAAATGCGGTGCAATTAGGCAATATTAAGCGAAACCGGGGTCCCGACAATTTAATTAAACGGTTCAAGTTGTTTAGAAAACCCCGCAATTTAAATATTGTATTAACAGGGCGAAACATGACATCAGTTCGCTACACCAATTTACATGGAGCCGATATAAGACTAGAAAAGCCCTCATATAGACTCCATATTTAATTATGATATGAATCGGCATAATGCCCCCAAACCCACATGATGCGATGCGAATATGAACCATTTAATGTGCAACAATTGATAATGTTATTGTTGTAAAAATAATGGGGTCTCAGATAGGGAATCACATTAGGGTGCGGCGAACTTGGGTTCTGGGGTTTGACGGTCTTGGCGGAATCGGTCTCGGACAACGGAAGGAGAGCTTGGCGTTCCGGGAAGGAGGTCTTGGTGCTCCGAGATGAAGTGCTTGTCGTTCCGGTGGCGATCTTGACGGTCGTCGGATCCGAGAAGGAGATCTTGGTGTTCGGCGGCCTCGGGCATCGGGTCCGGGAAGAAGTACTTGTCGCATCCGTGCCGGCGATCTTGGCGTTCAAAACGAAGAACTTGGCGGGTCGAGGATCGGTCTTCGGGTACAGTGCGATGCTCTTGTCGTACCGGGATGAAGATCTTGGGGTTCCACATCGAAGTCCTTCGAGTACGGGGATCTTGGCATCCGTGAAGGAGGTCTTGATGCCACGGTCGGTGTCGATGTTCGGGTACCGCGGGTCATCGGCGTCCAAGATGATCTTGTCAAATGGTGGGCTCGAGGTCGATCTTGAAGAGTCCCGGTCTTCACATTCTACCGCATCTCCACGGACACGCTACCGTGTCACCCGACAACGCATCCACGCAACCGGGACACACAAACACGTTACAGGCAAGGGACAAGGCTTTCGTGGACTTGCTAGAGCCGCAGGCAATAGGACCAGGTTCCTGGAGACGCGCGGGGCTGGGAGACGGTGGCCAGCGTGAGGCAGGGAAGGCGACCTAGGCGGCGGCCTTCAGATCTTGGCGGCGGGATGGCTCCTGACACCGGCGAGGTGGGCCTCTGGCCAGAGCAGAGCGGGGGGGCCCGTTGCGGCGGAAGGTGGAGATCGGCGGCTGGCGGGACCTCCAGCTCCTCGCTGCGGCGGGGGAGCTCGCTAGTGGCGGGGTCGGCGCGGGCGCGGCCGACGAGGAGGTCGAGCAGCGGCGAGGTGGGGGCCCCCGACGGCGCGGTGGAGGAGGGCGGTCGGAGGAGCTCCGGGCGTAGGCGAGGAGGCACAGGCGGTGGCGTGCGGTGCCGAGGTAGGCCCAGAGAGAGCGGCGGAGGGTCGTGGTAGCGACGGCGACGTGCAGAGGCTGGCGAGGCCGAGGCGGAGGGGGCCGATGGCGGCGACGGAGATGCGGCCGGGACCGGGGGAGTCGCGGGAGGTGGCGGCGGCCGCGGGGAGAGGAGGGCGCCGTCGAGTGACGCGGCTCGGCGTCTGAGAGGAAGGAGGCGGCGGGGCGCGGCTCTGGCAGGCGGCGGGGCGCGGCTCTGGCAGGCGGCGCGTCATGGGGAGGAGGCCGGCCGAGGCGAGGGCGGCTCCGGGGGGTCGAGCCTGGCGGCGGCGCGTAGTGGGGGAGAAGACGGCGGCGGCGACGTGCGGACAGGTGGTGGGGGGTACGGGACCTGGGGAGAGCGGGGTCGCGGTCAGGCGGTGGTGGGGCCAGGCGCGGGACGTGGGGATCGAGGGCGGGAGGTGGAGGCGGTCGGCACGGGGGAGCGGGCAGGTGGGGCCCGGCTGGCGGCGTGGGCTGGTGCGGGAGGCGCTTCTGTCCAACCCGGGGTGGGGCCCGCGTGGAAAAGGTGGCAGGTGGAGTGGGTGGTGGGGCAGGGGCCAGGGGTGAGGTGGCGCGGGGTGGTTGGCTGCAGGATTGGGCCAGGGTGAGGTGGCGACATGGGATTGGAGGGGGTGAGGTGGAGGGGCTGGGTAGGAAAATAAGGTAGGGTTTTTGATGGGAAAAGTGTTGGGTGTTTTCTGGGTAGGTAGAATTTTATCTGGAGGTGGCCGGCTAGGCTTTCAGGCCTGGCGGGCTGCCTCCTAAAAATAATTAAATATTTTATTTACTAAAAACGAGCCTTTTGCAAACTGTTGGAAGACGAAACAAAATAATCCGGAGACCCGGGGTTTTAATTTAAAATAAGGACGGCGTTTCGAAAACAAAAACAGTCTTTTCGAACATAGTTTTAAACAAACAAATGCATGATGACATGACGATGCTCAAATGCAACGTGGCATGATGACATGAGCATGTGGTCATGACGATGCAATGCACAAAAACAACACGATTTGCTAGTAGTGATTTTGCGGGGCGCCACAGCGAGGTAGCCTTTTCCTGTTACTTGCATGCCTTAGCGACAAGGTCGTACACCTAAGAGACTGCTTCTGGTGACCTGTCCTGCTCTAGGAGGGTCTTGGTGACGACAATGTTGAGGGCGGGAGTGGGCATGACCTGCCTCCCCTCTGAATCAATGTAAGGGGTGGCTTTTTTCGGTTTAGACCCGTTATATCCCAACCTTCGCCCAACGTCTGGATATTCGACGACGTGAGCTGGTACCTTCTTTGTCTTTTGCTTTAATAGCAATTGCTTCTATTCTTCCTCCATAGCTCTTGCTGCCTTGATGGATTGTTGCGCCTTAGCCATGTCTTCGACCAGCTTAGCGCCCTGCTCCGCGATGCATTTGGCCTCCACCAAAATTTCTACACACTTCTCATAAAGCTCCATAACGCTCTCGATATGGGCGACGGTGATTGGCTCAACAAGAAGTGCACCGTATATTGCTTTGTCAGCTAGAGTGGCCAGTGGGTTGCCAGCAGCAGACGTTTATGGTGGCATTGGCAGCTGATTTGATTGTCGGGCTGTACTAGGGGACGTGGTGAGTTCCTGCGCTAGTAGCGGGCGGATAGCCATAGGAGGCATAGCTTTGGCCGGAGCTGGAGGCTCGGCGGCTTTCTTAGCTATTGCCGCTCTGGTGACCACTGGCATGGGCGGATCTCTCTCACGTTCCGGATCCTGTCCATCTTCTTCCATCATGCTCCCAATGGCGACTACACCTGGTGGGAAGTGTAGGTCTTCTCGACGTGCTCCTCCTTCTCGATCTCCTGCTCGATCTCCCTCATAACAACGTTGTATTCCTCCGAGTTAGCATCTGAGCCACCAGCATCCATATTGATGTCGGCGTAAAGCGCGTCAAGAACGGAGTCGGAGTTGTCGATGGCGGATATGGAGGGTGATGGAGGTAGGCCGTTGTTCTTGTTTCCTCCTCCAGCTACGACGGCGGTTGCCACCATGGCCTCTTCATTGTCATCCGCATACTCATTGACGATGGCAACCATCTCACCGAGGGTGAGAGGGCCTGCGGCCTGCTGCCTTCGGAGGGTATGTCGGAGGAGGGTTCCAGGTGTTAACCCTTCCACGAAGTGGTATACGAACTCGTCGGCGCGATCACCCTCTAGGGTTTCCCTCACCCTCATCCATCTAGCGAGGTATTCGCAGGGAGGTTCTCCATCCCTTTGAATGCATCTAGCTAGATCAAAGATGGTGACTACACCGACAAAGTGTGACCTACGCATCTCTAACGCCAAATGGATTTGTGGGGTCCTTCCACCTTTATATCCTACATAGGGGTGGTTTGGGTGGGCCTTGAAATTTCCTGATCCGAGCCACCATACTCCACGGAGAGGTATGGCCTAGATCCTTCCGCGAATGTGTCCTGCTCATAGGCGGTCCGTGCGGGGCTTGACGAGTTTCCGACTTCCTGGGAGCTAGGACTCGAGTCAAATTCGCCGATGAAATGTGGATGTCTCTGAAGGGGATGACGGAGCACCCAGAACTCATTTGGAGGGATGATCGAGACGTTGCCGGAGAAGAGAACATGACCGATGTCTAGGGTATCGCCGATTCCCGTGAAGAGATTGGACCTTGCCCGGTGTAGATATTGAAGCGTTTCTTACCCCACGGTGGGCACCAACTTTCGTGGTATTGCCGACAAGTACGCCATGGAGGGGTCCTCACAGTGCATGTTTAGAGACGTGGGGTAAGTCCGAGAGTTGGTGGGTACGACGTAACACATCTTACCCAGGTTCAAGTCCCACAACGGTGGCGGAACTCTACTCCTGCTATAAATCACTATAATGGCAATACGCCGAGTTATAGAGATAGGTTCGCTGTGCAAGGTGTTGCACGTTGTACGCCTCAATCTGAGAGGTTGTGCGCTAAAGGATCTCATAGGCCGGCTTATAAAGGCACCTAGACCTAGGGTTTACGGGGAAAGGTCCTTGCCGGACAAGGTAAAGAGTCCTACACTAATACGAACTAGTCTTCCGTGTCTTGTACTCTAAGTCTCCGCGTATGTCGGTAACTCCTGTGTAGCCTTGCTTAATCTGGCATGGGCCTCCCTTTAGGACCCATCTAACCGGGCCGCCCAGCAGGCCATAGGTCTTGCTACAAACTATGGGCCACCCGGGTTAGGCGGATTGGTGACATGCTATGAGGATACCCATATAGCATATCCCCAACAAAATATGTTGCATAACCACACCCACTTGAGTGTGTGTGGCCATGTAGCTCAGTGTGGTTTGGAAAAAAAACACATGCTATGACACTCCATGTGTCAAACCATGGTAAGAATACCCTAGAACATGCTAGAATGCAACATTGGAATGCGATGGAGAACCAGTGTGGCAGAGGTTGCATCACCCCATCCACTTGAGTGTGTGTGTCGATGTGGATTAGTGTGGTTTGGAAAAGGACACATGCAATGATACTTCATGTGTCAAACCATGGTCAAAAAGAGCTAGAACATGCTGCAATGCAACATTGGAATGCAATGGAGCACCAGTTTGAAAGATCTTACATCACCACACCTAGTTGAGTGTGTGTGGCCATGTGGATCAGTGTGGTTTGGAAAATAACACATGATATGACACTCCATGTGTTAAACCATGGTCAGAAAGCCCTAGAACATGCTGGAATGCAAAACTGGAATAAAGTGGAGCACCAGTGTGGCAGAGGTTACATCACCACACCCACTTGAGTGTGTGTGGCCATGTGGATGAGTGTGGTTTGGAAACGAACACATGCAATGACACTCCATGTGTAAAATTATGGTCAGAAAGCCCTAGAACATGCTAGAATGCAACATTGGAATGCAATGGAGCTCTAGTGTGACAAAGGTTGCATCACCACACCCACTTGAGTGTGTGTGGCCATGTGGATCAGCGTGGTTTGGAAAAGAACACATGCAATAACACTCCATGTGTCCAACCAAGGTCAGGAAGCCCTACCACATGCTGGAATGGCACATTGGAATGCAATGGAGCACCAGTGCGACAGAGGTTGCATCACCAGACCCACTTGAGTGTGTGTGGCCAGGTAGATCAGTGTGATTTGGAAAAGAACACATGCTATGACACTCCATGTGTCAAACTTTGGTCTGAAATCCCTAGAACATGTTGGAAAGCAACATTGGAATGCAATGGAGCACCAGTGTGACAGAGGTTGCATCACCACACCTACTTAAGTGTGTGTGGCCATGTGAATCATTGTGGTTTGGAAATGAACGCATGCAATGATACTCCATGTGTCAAACCATTGGAATGGAACATTGGAATGCAATGGAGGACCAGTGTAACAGAGGTTGCATCACCACACCGAGTTGAGTGTGTGTGGCCATGTGGATCAGTTGGTTTGGAAAAGAACAAATTCTATGATACTTCATGTGTCAAACTATGGTCATAAAGCCCTAGAACATGCTACAATGCAACATTGGAATGCAATGGAGCACCATTTTGTGAGACGTTGCATCACCACACCCACTTGCGTGTGTGGCCATGTGGATCAGTGTGGTTTGGAAAAGAACACATGCTATGACACTCCATGTGTTAAACCATGGACAGAAAGCCCTATAACATGCTAGAATGCAATATTGGAATGCAATGGAGCACCAGTGTTGTAGAGGTTGCGTCACCACACCCACTTGAGTGTTTGTGGACATGTGGATCAGTGGTTTGGAAAATTACAGATGCAATGACACTCCATGTGTCAAACCACGGTCAGAAATCCCAAGAACATGCTGGAATGCCACATAGGAATGCAATGGAGCACCAGTGCAACAGAGGTTGCATCACCACACCCACATGATTGTGTGTGGCCATGATGATCATTGTAGTTTGGAAAAGAACACATGCAATGATACTCCATGTGTCAAACCATGGTCACAAAGACCTAAAACATGCTGGAATGCAATATTGGAATGTAATGGAGCACCAGTGTGACAGAGGTTGCATCACCACATTCACTTGAGTGTGTGTGGCAATGTGGATCTTTGTATTTTGGAAAATAACACATGCAATGATAGTCCATGTGTCAAATCATGGTCAGAAAGCCTTAGAACATGCTGGAATGCAACATTGGAATTCAATGGAGTACCAATGTTGTAGAGGTTACATCACCACACCCACATGAGTGTGTGTGGCAATGTGGATAATTGTGGTTTGGAAAACAACACATGCAATGACACTCGATGTGTCAATTCATGGTGAGAAAGCCCTAGAACATGTTGGAATGCCAAATTGGAAAGAAATGGAGAACTAGTGTGACAGAGGTTGCATCACCACACCCACTTGAGTGTGTGTGGCCATGTGGATCAGTGTGGTTTGGAAAAGAACACGTGCAACGACACTCCATGTATCAAACCATAGTCAGAAAGCCCTAGAACATGCTGAAATGCAATATTGGAAAGAAATGGAGCACAAGTGTGATAGAGGTTGCATCACCACACCCACTTGAGTGTGTGTGGCCATGTGGATCAGCGTGATTTGGAAATGAACACATGCAATGACACTCCATGTGTCAAACCATGGTCAGAAATCCCCAGAACATGCTGGAGTGCAACATTGGAAAGTAATGGAGCACCAGTGTGACAAAGGTTGCATCACCACACCCACTTGAGTGTGTGTGGCCATGTGGATCATTGTGGTGTGGAAAAGAACATATGAAATGACACTCCATGTGTCAAACCATAGTCAGAAAGACTTAGAACATGTTGGAATGCAACATTGGAATGCAATGGAGCACCAGTTTGAAAGAGGTTGCATCACCACACGCACTTGAGTGTGTGTGGACATGTGGATCAGTGTGGTTTGGAAAATTACAGATGCAATGACACTCCATGTGTCCAACCATGGTCAGAATTCCCTAGGACATGCTATAATGCAAAATTGGATTGCGATCGAGCACCAGCTTGAAAGATGTTGCATCACCACACCCACTTGAGTGTGTGTGGCCATGTGGATCAGTGTGGTTTGGAAAAGAACATATGCAATGATACTTCATGTGTCAAACCATGGCCAGAAAGCCCTAGAACATGCTGCAATGCAACATTGGAATGCAATGGAACACTAGTTTGAATGATCTTGCATCACCACACCCACTTGAGTGTGTGTGTCCATGTGGATAACTGTGGTTTTGAAAAAGAACACATGCTATGACACTCCATGTGTCAAACCATGGTCAGAAAGCCCTAGAACATGCTGGAATGCAACATTGGACTAAAATGGAGCACCGGTGTGGCAGACGTTGCATCACCACACCCAATTGAGTTTGTGTGGACATGTGGATCAATGTGGTTTGGCAAAGAACACATGCAATGACACTCCATGTGTCAAACCATGGTCAGAAATCCCTAGAACATGCTGGAATGCCACATTGGAATGCAATGGAGCACCAGTGCGACAGAGGTTGCATCACCACACACACATGAGTGTGTTTGGCCATGTGTATCATTGGGCTTTGCTAGAGAACAGATGCAATAACACTCCATGTGTCAAACCATAGTCAGAAAGACTTTGAACATGCTGGAATGCAACATTGGAATGCAATGGAGCACCAGTTTGAAAGATGTTGCATCACCACACCCAATTGAGTGTGTGTGGACATGTGGATCAGTGTGGTTTGGAAAATTACAGATGCAATGACACTCCATGTGTAAAAACATGGTCAGAAATCCCAAGAACATGCTGGAATGCCACATAGGAATGCAATGGAGCACCAGTGCGACAGAGGTTGCATCACCACACCCACATGAGTGTGTTTGGCCATGAGGATCATTGTAGTTTGGAAAAGAACAGATGCAATGACACTGCATGTGTCAAACCATGGTCACAAAGACCTAGAACATGCTGGAATGCAACATTGGAATGTAATGGAGCCCCAGTGTGGCAGAGGTTGCATCACCACATCCACTTGAGTGTGTGTGGCAATGTGGATCATTGTATTTTAGAAAAGAACACATGCAATGATGGTCCGTGTGTCAAATCATGGTAAGAAAGCCCTAGAACATGCTGGAATACAACATTGGAATGCATTAGAGGACCAATGTTGCAGAGGTTAGATTACCACACCCACTTGAGTGTGTGTGGTCATGTGGATCAATGTGGTTTGGAAAATTACTGATGCAATGACGCTCCATGTGTCAAACCATGGTCAGAAATCCCTAAAACATGCTGGAATGCCACATTGGAATGTAATGGACCACCAGTCGGATAGAGGTTGCATCACCACACCAACTTGAGTGAGTGTGGGCATGTGGATCATTGGGGTTTGGATAGGAACACATCCAATGACAATCCATGTGTCAAACCATGGTCAGAAAGACCGAGACCATGTTGGAATGCAACATTGGAATACAATGGAGCACTAGTGTGATAGAGGTTGCATCACCACACCCACATGAGTGTGTGTGGCAATGTGGATCCTTGTGGTTTGGAAAAGAACACATGCAATTATAGTCCATGTGTCAATGCATGGTCGGAAATCCCAAGAACATGCTGGAATGCCACATAGGAATGCAATGGAGCACCAGTGCAACAGAGGTTGCATCACCACACCCACATGATTGTGTGTGGCCATGATGATCATTGTAGTTTGGAAAAGAACACATGCAATGATACTCCATGTGTCAAACCATGGTCACAAAGACCTAAAACATGCTGGAATGCAATATTGGAATGTAATGGAGCACCAGTGTGACAGAGGTTGCATCACCACATTCACTTGAGTGTGTGTGGCAATGTGGATCTTTGTATTTTGGAAAATAACACATGCAATGATAGTCCATGTGTCAAATCATGGTCAGAAAGCCTTAGAACATGCTGGAATGCAACATTGGAATTCAATGGAGTACCAATGTTGTAGAGGTTACATCACCACACCCACTTGAGTGTGTGTGGCAATGTGGATAATTGTGGTTTGGAAAACAACACATGCAATGACACTCGATGTGTCAATTCATGGTGAGAAAGCCCTAGAACATGTTGGAATGCCAAATTGGAAAGAAATGGAGAACTAGTGTGACAGAGGTTGCATCACCACACCCACTTGAGTGTGTGTGGCCATGTGGATCAGTGTGGTTTGGAAAAGAACACGTGCAACGACACTCCATGTATCAAACCATAGTCAGAAAGCCCTAGAACATGCTGAAATGCAATATTGGAAAGCAATGGAGCACAAGTGTGATAGAGGTTGCATCACCACACCCACTTGAGTGTGTGTGGCCATGTGGATCAGCGTGATTTGGAAATGAACACATGCAATGACACTCCATGTGTCAAACCATGGTCAGAAATCCCCAGAACATGCTGGAGTGCAACATTGGAAAGTAATGGAGCACCAGTGTGACAAAGGTTGCATCACCACACCCACTTGAGTGTGTGTGGCCATGTGGATCATTGTGGTGTGGAAAAGAACATATGAAATGACACTCCATGTGTCAAACCATAGTCAGAAAGACTTAGAACATGTTGGAATGCAACATTGGAATGCAATGGAGCACCAGTTTGAAAGAGGTTGCATCACCACACGCACTTGAGTGTGTGTGGACATGTGGATCAGTGTGGTTTGGAAAATTACAGATGCAATGACACTCCATGTGTCCAACCATGGTCAGAATTCCCTAGGACATGCTATAATGCAAAATTGGATTGCGATCGAGCACCAGCTTGAAAGATGTTGCATCACCACACCCACTTGAGTGTGTGTGGCCATGTGGATCAGTGTGGTTTGGAAAAGAACATATGCAATGATACTTCATGTGTCAAACCATGGCCAGAAAGCCCTAGAACATGCTGCAATGCAACATTGGAATGCAATGGAACACTAGTTTGAATGATCTTGCATCACCACACCCACTTGAGTGTGTGTGTCCATGTGGATAACTGTGGTTTTGAAAAAGAACACATGCTATGACACTCCATGTGTCAAACCATGGTCAGAAAGCCCTAGAACATGCTGGAATGCAACATTGGACTAAAATGGAGCACCGGTGTGGCAGACGTTGCATCACCACACCCAATTGAGTTTGTGTGGACATGTGGATCAATGTGGTTTGGCAAAGAACACATGCAATGACACTCCATGTGTCAAACCATGGTCAGAAATCCCTAGAACATGCTGGAATGCCACATTGGAATGCAATGGAGCACCAGTGCGACAGAGGTTGCATCACCACACACACATGAGTGTGTTTGGCCATGTGTATCATTGGGCTTTGCTAGAGAACAGATGCAATAACACTCCATGTGTCAAACCATAGTCAGAAAGACTTTGAACATGCTGGAATGCAACATTGGAATGCAATGGAGCACCAGTTTGAAAGATGTTGCATCACCACACCCAATTGAGTGTGTGTGGACATGTGGATCAGTGTGGTTTGGAAAATTACAGATGCAATGACACTCCATGTGTAAAAACATGGTCAGAAATCCCAAGAACATGCTGGAATGCCACATAGGAATGCAATGGAGCACCAGTGCGACAGAGGTTGCATCACCACACCCACATGAGTGTGTTTGGCCATGAGGATCATTGTAGTTTGGAAAAGAACAGATGCAATGACACTGCATGTGTCAAACCATGGTCACAAAGACCTAGAACATGCTGGAATGCAACATTGGAATGTAATGGAGCCCCAGTGTGGCAGAGGTTGCATCACCACATCCACTTGAGTGTGTGTGGCAATGTGGATCATTGTATTTTAGAAAAGAACACATGCAATGATGGTCCGTGTGTCAAATCATGGTAAGAAAGCCCTAGAACATGCTGGAATACAACATTGGAATGCATTAGAGGACCAATGTTGCAGAGGTTAGATTACCACACCCACTTGAGTGTGTGTGGTCATGTGGATCAATGTGGTTTGGAAAATTACTGATGCAATGACGCTCCATGTGTCAAACCATGGTCAGAAATCCCTAAAACATGCTGGAATGCCACATTGGAATGTAATGGACCACCAGTCGGATAGAGGTTGCATCACCACACCAACTTGAGTGAGTGTGGGCATGTGGATCATTGGGGTTTGGATAGGAACACATCCAATGACAATCCATGTGTCAAACCATGGTCAGAAAGACCGAGACCATGTTGGAATGCAACATTGGAATACAATGGAGCACTAGTGTGATAGAGGTTGCATCACCACACCCACATGAGTGTGTGTGGCAATGTGGATCCTTGTGGTTTGGAAAAGAACACATGCAATTATAGTCCATGTGTCAATGCATGGTCGGAAAGCCCTAGAACATGTTGGAATGCCAAATTGGAATGCAATGGAGCACCAGTGTGACAGAGGTTGGATCACCACACCCACTTGAGTGTGTGTGTGGCCATGTGGATCAGTGTGGTTTGGAAAAAAGATGCAATGACACTCCATGTGTCAAACCATAGTCAAAAAGCCCTAGAACATGCTGAAATGCAATATTGGAAAGCAATGGAGCACAAGTGCGATAGAGGTTGCATCACCACACCCACTTGAGTGTGTGTGGCCATGTGGATCAGCGTGATTTGGAAATGAACACATGCAATGACACTCCATCTGTCAAACCATGGTCAGAAATCCCTAGAACATGCTGGAGTGCAACATTGAATGTAATGGAGCACCAGTGTGACAATGGTTGCATCACCACACCCACTTGAGTTTTTGTGGCCATGTGGATCATTGTGGTTTGGAAAAGAACATATGAAATGACACTCCATGTGTCAAACCATGGTCAGAATGCCCTAGGAAATGCTATAATGCAACACTGGACTGTGATGGAGCACCATCTTGAAAGATGTTGCATCACCACACCCACTCGAGTGTGTGTGCCCATGTGGATCAGTGTGGTTTGGAAAAGAACACATGCAATGATACTTCATGTGTCAAACCATGGCCAGAAAGCCCTAGAACATGCTGCAATGCAACATTGGAATGCAACGGAGCACCAGTTAGAAAGATGTTGCATCACCACACCCACTTGCATGTGTGTGGCCATGTGGATCAGTGTTGTTTGGAAAAGAACACATCCAATGACTTCATGTGTCAAATCATAGAAGATGCTGCAATGCAACATTGGAATGCAATGGAACACCAGTTTGAAAGATCTTGCATCACCACACCCACTTGAGTGTGTGTGTCCATGTGGATAAGTGTGGTTTGGAAAAGAACACATGCTATGACACTCCATGTGTCAAACCATGGTCGGAAAGCCCTAGAACATGCTGGAATGCAACATTGGACTAAAATGGAGCACCAGTGTGGCAGACGTTGCATCACCACACCCAATTGAGTTCGTGTGGACATGTGGATCAGTGTGGTTTGGAAAAGAACACATGCAATGAGACTCCATGTGTCAAACCATGGTCAGAAATCCCTAGAACATGTTGGAATCCAAAATTGGAATAAAATGGAGCACCAGTGTGGCAGAGGTTGCATCACCACACCCACTTGATTGTGTGTGGCCATGTGGATCAGTGTGGTTTGGAAACGAACACATGCAATGACACTCCATGTGTAAAATTATGGTCAGAAAGCCCTAGAACATGCTAGAATGCAACATTGGAATGCAATGGAGCTCTAGTGTGACAAAGGTTGCATCACCACACCCACTTGAATGTGTGTGGCCATGTGGATCATTGTGGTTTGGAAAATAACACATGCAATGATACTCCATGTGTCAAACCTTGGTCAAAAAGACCTGGAACAAGCTAGAATGCAACATTGCAATGCAATGGCCATGTGGATCAGTGTGGTTTGACACATGGAGTGTGTGTGGCCATGTGGATCAGCGTGATTTGGAAATGAACACATGCAATGACACTCCATCTGTCAAACCATGGTCAGAAATCCCTAGAACATGCTGGAGGGCAACATTGCAATGTAATGGAGCACCAGTGTGACAATGGTTGCATCACCACACCCACTTCAGTGTGTGTGGCCATGTGGATCATAGTGGTTTGGAAAAGAACATATGAAATGACACTCCATGTGTCAAACCATAGTCAGAAAGACTTAGAACATGCTGGAATGCAACATTGGAATGCAATGGAGCACCAGTTTGAAAGATGTTGCATCACCACACACAGTTGAGTGTTTGTGGACATGTGGATCAGTGTGGTTTGGAAAATTACGGATGCAATGACACGCCATGTGTCAAACCATGGTCAGAATTCCCTAGGACATGCTATAATGCAACATTGGATTGCGATGGAGCACCAGCTTGAAAGATTTTGCATCACCACACCCACTTGAGTGTGTGTGTCCATGTGGATCAGTGTGGTTTGGAAAAGAACACATGCAATGATACTTCATGTGTCAAACCATGGCCAGAAAGCCCTAGAACATGCTGCAATGCAACATTGGAATGCAATGGAACACCAGTTTGAATGATCTTGCATCACAACACCCACTTGAGTGTGTGTGTCCATGTGGATAAGTGTGGTTTTGAAAAAGAACACATGCTATGATACTCCATGTGTCAAACCATGGTCAGAAAGCCCTAGAACATGCTAGAATGCAACATTGGACTAAAATGGAGCACCGGTGTGGCAGACGTTGCATCACCACACCCAATTGAGTTTGTGTGGACATGTGGATCAGTGTGGTTTGGAAAAGAACGCATGCAATGAGACTCCATGTGTCAAACCATGGTCAGAAATCCCTAGAACATGCTAGAATCCCACATTGGAATGGAATGGAGCACCAGTGCGACAGTGGTTGCACCACCACACACACTTGAGTGTGTTTGGCCATGTGTATCATTGGGGTTTGCTAGAGAACAGATGCAATAACACTCCATGTGTCAAACCATGGTCAGAAATGTTGGGAATATGCCCTAGAGGCAATCATGTATGATGTTATTCCCAATGTATTCATAAAGTTATTATCCATGTATGAACTACTGATATATATTATTGGATATGTGATTCGATTGTGGAACTATATATTGATGTTGTTCATACTAGTTGTCCTTGGTCTCTGAGGTTGTGTTGGACACACAACTTAGACTAATGTGAAAGTCGGCTGATGACACGGTTCCACTTGTCATGAGCATGGTGATGCTATTCCGACTTACACTGATTTGGTTAAAGAGTTTAGCGAGTCGGACTGACCCACAGTTGATATGCAACGAGCATGTTGTCATTTGTAATCTCAAGCAATGGAATCCTTCGACCTGAGGTGATCGCATGATCCGAGATGTGGATCGCCAGCTTAGGTCCTATCAAACGTTGTTCCATAAAAGGGCAGTTATAAAGGTAGGGTTCGGGTTGGTTGTGAAGCAAGCTGCGTGACGTGGATTACCAAGATGGGATTTTCCCCTCCGTAATGGAGATATATTCTCTGGGCCCTCCCGTGTGATATGATTCGGAAGCATGACCATGCGCTACTTGGTTAAGTGTGAACCAAGGAGTCAGACTAAGTGTTAGTCTAATGAATCATATATCATGGAACGAGAAGAGAGAGTCGATCTATTAAAGGGATGGCAACAACTTGCCTATATCTTGGCAATATGTATCATGAGGCAAAGGGACTTGGACGAAAGTCACATTGAGAAAGGTTTGTCTTCTGACTTTACGGCGCTTGGGAGTTGGCACGTCTTGCTAGAGGCCGCTACCAACTATCGACTCGGAGTGGTGACTCGTGTCGTGTCCAGGTGTATGTGAACCTATAGGGTCACACACTTAAGGGTAAGGAGCCCATGTGGATTAGATCCATGTGGAGATTGGGGTACGGGCCTAGATGGGCCTCAAGCGTTGAGCCCATCTAGGAGATAATATATGTGGAGTGACAAGGGACTGTCCTAGACCTAGCCGTCACTTTCTCCACTCCTATTTCAGGCGAGAAAGGATATAGCAGTCCTCTGCCTAGAGCTTCCTTCATGTACCTGTGGATACCGGTGGAGGCGTTGCACGTGCGGCGCTAGAGACAAGGAGGTCCGTGGGGATCTGGACGTGCTGTACGGGGATCGTTCGGCTCGGCATCAACTGACGTGCTCCATCAACAATCCGCACCTGCGCGTCTAGTGGTAAATCTCGTGGTCTATCACCTGAGCTGGATCTTGGGAGTACCGCCTAGGGGTAAAAGTTTTGTTTATCTCTGCGTGGACCCAGAAAGAAAGACTTAGAACTTGCTGGCATGCAACATTGGAATGCAATGGAGCACCAGTTTGAAACATGTTGCATCACCACACCTACTTGAGTGTGTGTGGACATGTGGATCAGTTGGGTTTGCAAAATTACAGATGCAATGACACTCCATGTTTCAAACCATGGTCAGAAATCCCAAGAACATACTGGATTGCCACATAGGAATGCAATGGAGCACTAGTGCGACAGAGGTTGCATCACCACACCCACATGAGTGTGTGTGGCCATGAGGATCATTGTAGTTTGGAAAAGAACACATGCAATGACACTCCATGTGTCAAACCATGGTCACAAAGACCTAGAACATGCTGGAATGCAACATTGGAATATAATGGAGCAACAGTGTGATAGAGGTTGCATCACCACATCCACTTGAGTCTGTGTGGCAATGTGGATCATTTTATTTTGGAAAAGAACACATGTAATGATAGTTCGTGTGTCAAATCATGGTCAGAAAGCCCTAGAACATGCTAGAATGCAACATTGGAATGCATTTGAGCACCAATGTTGCAGAGGTTACATCACCACACCCACTTGAGTGTGTGTGGTCATGTGGATCACGGTGGTTTGGAAAATTACAAATGCAATGACACTCCATGTGTCAAACCATGGTCAGAAATCCCTAAAACATGCTGGAATGCCACATTGGAATGTAATGGAGCACCAATGGGATAGAGGTTGCATCACCACACCCACTTGAGTGAGTGTGGGCATGTGGATCATTGGGGTTTAGATAAGAACACAGGCAATGACAATCCATGTGTCAAACCATGGTCAGAAAGACCGAGAACATGTTGGAATGCAATGGAGCACTAGTGTGATAGAGGTTGCATCACCACACCCACATTAGTGTGTGTGGCAATGTGGATCCTTGTGATTTGGAAAAGAAATCGTGCAATTATAGTCCATGTGTCAATTCATGGTCAGAAAGCCCTAGAACATGTTGGAATGCCAAATTGTAATGCAATAGAGCACCATTGTGACAAAGGTTGGATCACCACACCCTCTTGAGTGTGTGTGGCCATGTGGATCAATTTGGTTTGGAAAAGAACACATGCAATGACACTCCATGTGTCAAACCATAGTCAAAAAGCCCTAGAACATGCTGAAATGCAATATTGGAAAGCAATGGAGCACAAGTGCGGTAGAGGTTGCATCACCACACCCACTTGAGTGTGTGTGTCCATGTGGATCAGCGTGATTTGGAAATGAACACATGCAATGACACTCCATGTGTCAAACCATGGTCAGAAATCCCTAGAACAAGCTGGACTACAACATTGAAATGTAACGGAGCACCAGTGTCACAAAGGTTGCATCACCACACCCACTTGAGTGTGTGTGGCCATGTGGATCTTTGTGGTTTGGAAAAGAACATATGAAATGACACTCCATGTGTCAAACCATGGTCATAATGTCCTAGGACATGCTATAATGCAACATTGGAATGCAATGGAGCACCAGTTTGAAAGATGTTGCATCACCACACCCACTTGCATGTGTGTGGCCATGTGGATCAGTGTTGTTTGGAAAAGAACACATCCAATGACTTCATGTGTCAAATCATGGTCAGAAAGCCCTAGAAGATGCTACAATGCAACATTGGAATGCAATGGAACACCAATTTGAAAGATCTTGCATCACCACACCCACTTGAGTGTGTGTGTCCATGTGGATAAGTTAGGTTTGGAAAAGAACACATGTTATGACACTCCATGTGTCAAACCATGGTCAGGAAGCCCTAGAACATGCTGGAATCCAACATTGGACTAAAATGGACCACCAGTGTGGCAGAGGTTGCACCACCACACCCAATTGAGTTTGTGTGGACATGTGGATCAGTGTGGTTTGGAAAAGAACACATGCAATGACACTCCATGTGTCAAACCAGGGTCAGAAATCCCTAGAACATGCTGCAATGCCACATTGGAATTCAATGGAGCACAAGTGCGATAGAGGTTGCAACTCCACACACACTTGAGTGTGTTTGGCCATGTGTATCATTGGGGTTTGCTAGAGAACAGATGCAATAACACTCCATGTGTCAAACCATGGTCAGAAAGACCTACAACATGCCGGAATGCAACATTAGAATGCAATGGAGCAACAATTTGAAATATGTTGCATCACCACACCCACTTGAGTGTGTGTGGACATGTGGATTAGTGTGGTTTGGAAAAGAACACATGCAATGATACTGCATGTGTCAAACCATGGTCAGAAAGACCTAGAACATGATGCAATGCAACATTGGAATGCAATGGAGCACTAGTTTGAAAGATGTTGCATCACCACACCCACTTGACTGTGTGTGGCCATGTGGATCAGTGTAGTTTGGAAAAGAACACAAGCTATGACACTCCATGTGTCAAATCAAGATCAGAAAGCCCTAGAACATACTGGAATGCAACATTGCAATGCAATGGAGCACTAGCGTGGCAGAGGATGCATCACCACACCCACTTGAGTGTATGTGGAGATGTGGATCAATGTGGTTTGGGAAAGCACACATGCAATAACACTCCATGTGTGAAACCATGGTCTAAAATCCCTAGAACATGTTGGAATGCCACATTCAAAAGCAATGGAGCACTAATGCGACAGAGGTTGCATCACCACACCCACTTGAGTGTGTGTGGCCATGTGGATCGGTGAGATTTGGAAGAGAACACATGCAATGATACTTCATGTGATAAACGATGGTCAAAAAGACCTACAACATGCTAGATTGCAATATTGGAATGCAATGGAGCACCACTGCGACAGAGGTTGCATCACGACACACACTTCAGTGTGTGTAGCCATGTGGATCATTGGGGTTTGGTAGAGAACACATGCAATGAGACTCCATGTGTCAAACCATGGTCAGAAAGACCTAGAACATGTTAGAATGCAACATTGGAATGTAGTGGAACACCAGTTTGAAAGATCTTGCATCACCACACCCACTTGAGTGTGTGTGGCCATGTGCATCAGTGTGGTTTGGAAAAGAACACATGCAATGATACTTCGTATGTTAAACCATGGTCTGAAAGCCCTAGAACATGTTGCAATGCAACATTGGATTGCAATGGAGCACTAGTTTGAAAGATGTTGCATCACCACATCCACTTGAGTGTGTGTGGCCATGTGGATCAGTGTAGTTTTGAAAAGAACACATGCTATGACACTCCATGTGCCAAACCATGGTCAGAAAGCCCTAGAACATGCTGGAATGCCACATTGCAAAGCAATGGAGCACCAATGTATTAGAGGTTGCATTACCACACCCACTTGAGTGTGTGTGGACATGTGGATCTTTGGGGTTTGGTAGAGAACACATGCAATGACACTTCATGTGTCAAACCGTTTTCAAAAAGACCTAAAACATGATGGAATGCAACATTGGAATGCAATGAAGCACAAGTTTGAAAGATGTTGCATCACCACACCCACTTGAGTGTGTGTGGCCATTTGGATCAATGTGGGTTGGAAAACAACACATGAAAATGATACTTCATGTGTCAAACCGTGGTCAGAAAGACCTAGAACATGATGCAATGCAAGATTGGAATGCAATGGAGCACTAGTTTGAAAGATGTTGCATCACCAAACCAACTTGAGTGTGTGTGGCCATGTGGATCAGTGTAGTTTGGAAAAGAACACATGTTATGACACTCCATGTGTCAAACCATTGTCAAAAAGCACTAGAACATGCTAGAATGCAACATGGCAATGCAATGTAGCACCAGTGTGGGAGAGGTGGCATCACCACACCCACTTGAGTGTGTGTGGCCATGTGGATCGGTGAGATTTGGAAGAGAACACATGCAATGATACTTCATGTGTTAAACCATGGTCAAAAAGCCCTAGAACATGCTGGAATGCAACACTGGAATGCAATGGAGCACCAGTGTGACAGAGGTTGCATCACCACACCCATTTGAGTGTGTGTGGACATGTGGATCCATGTGGTTTGGAAAACAACGCATGCAATGACACTCCATGTGTCAAACCATGGTCAGAAATCCCTAGAACATGCTAGAATGAAACATTGGAATGCAATGGAGCACCATTTTTAAAGATGTTGCATCACCACCCCCACTTGAGTGTGTGTGGCCATGTGGATCAGAGTGTTTTGGAAAAGAACACATGCAAGGATACTTCATGTGTTAAACCTTGGTTAGAAAGCCCTAGAACATGCTGCAATGCAACATTGGAATGCAATGGAGCACCAGTTTAAAAGATGTTGCATCACCACACCCACTTGAGTGTTTGTGGCCATGTGGATCAGTGTGGTTTGGAAAACAACACATGCCATGCCACTCCATGTGTCAAACCATTGTCATAAATCCCTAGAACATGCTGGAATGCAATGGAGCACCAATGTGACAGAGGTTGCATCACCACACCCAGTTGAGTGTGTCTGGACATGTGGATCAGTGAGGTTTGGAAAAGAACACATCCAATGACACTCCATGTGTCAAACCATGGCCAGAAATCCCTAGAACATGCTAGAATTTAACATTGGAATGCAATGGAGCACCAGAGAGACAGAGGTTACATCAACACACACATTTGAGTGTGTGTGGCCATGTGGATCATTGGGGTTTGGTAGAGAACACATAAACTGACACTCCATGTGTCAAACCATGGTCAGAAAGACCTAGAACATGCTATAATGCAACATTGAAATGCAGTGGAGCACCAGTTTGAAAGATATTGCATCACCACACCCACTTGAGTGTGTGTGGCCATGTGCATGATTGTGGTTTGGAAAAGAACACATGCAATGATACTTCATGTGTTAAACCATAGTCTGAAAGCCCTAGAACATCTTGCAATGGAACATTGGAATGTAATGGAGCACTAGTGTTAAAGATGTTGCATCACCACATCCACTTGAGTGTGTGCGGCCATGTGGATCAGAGAAGTTTGGGAAAGAACACATGCTATGACATTCCATGTGCCAAACCATGGTCAGAAAGCCCTAGAACATGCTGGAATGCAACATTGCAATGCAATGGAGCACCAGTATATTAGAGGTTAAATTACCACACCCACTTGAGTGTGTGTGGACATGTGGATCACTATGGTTTGGAAAAGAACACATGCAATGACACTCCATGTGTCAAACCAGGGTTAGAAATCCCTAGAACATGCTGGAATGCAACATTGGAATGCAATGGAGCACCAGTGCGATAGAGGTTGCATCACCACACACACTTGATTGTGTGTGGACATGTGGATCATTGGGGTTTGGTAGAGAACACATGCAATGACATTTCATGTGTCAAACCATGGTCAGAACATGCTGGAATGCAATGGAGCACAAGTTTAAAAGATGTTGCATCACCACACCCACTTTAGTGTGTGTGGCCATTTGGATGGTGTGGTTTGGAAAAGAACTCATGAAGTGATACTTCATGTGTCAAATCATGGTCTGAAAGACCTAGAACATGATGTAGTGCAGGATTGGAATGCAATGGAGCACCAGTTTGAAAGATGTTGCATCACCACACCAACTTGAGTGTATGTGGACAAGTGGATCAGTGTGGTTGGGAAAATAACACATGCAATGACACTCCATGTGTCAAACTATGGTTTGAAATCCCTAGAACATGCTGGAATGCCACATGCAAAAGCAATGGAGCACTAGTGCGACGGAGGTTGCATCACCACACCCACTTGAGTGTGTGTGGCCATGTGGATCTGTGTGATTTGGAAAAGAAGACATGCAACGATACATCATTTGTCAAACCATGGTCAGAAATCAGTACAACATGTTGCAATGCAACATTGGAATGCAATGGAGCACCAGTTTGAAAGATGTTGCATCACCACACCCACTTGAGTGTGTGTGGCCATATGGATCAGTGTGCTTTGGAGAAGAACACATGCCATGACACTCCATGTGTCAAACCATGGTCATAAAGCCATAGAACATGCTGGAATGCAACATTGCAAGGCAATGGAGCACTAGTGTGGCAGACGTTCCATCACCACACCCGCTTGAGTGTATGTGGACATGTGGATCAGTGTGGTTTGGGTAACAGCACATGCAATGACACTCCATGTGTCAAACCATGGTCTGAAATCCCTAGAGCATGTTGGAATGCCACATTCAAAATCAATGGAGCACTAGTGCGATAGAGGTTGCATCACCACACCCACTTGAGTGTGTGTGGCCATGTGGATCGGTGAGATTTGGAAAAGAACACATGCAATGATACTTCATGTGTTAAACCATGGTCAAAAAGCCCTATAACATGCCGCAATGCAATAATGGAATTCAATGAAGCACTAGTTTATAATATGTTCCATCACCACACCCACTTGAATGTGTGTGGCCATGTGGATCAGTGTGGTTTGGAAAAGAACACATGCCATGATACTCCATGTGTCAAACCATGGTCATAAAGCCCTAGAACATGCTGGAATGCAATATTGGAATGCAATGGAGCACCAGTGTGGTAGAGGTTGCATCACCACACCCACTTGAGTGTGTGTGGACATGTGGATAAGTGTGGTTTGGAAAACAACACATGCAATGACACTCCGTGTGTCAAACCATGGTCAGAAATCCCTAGAACATGCTAGAATGCAACATTGGAATTCAATGGAGCACAGTGCGACAGAGGTTGCATCACGACACACACTTGAGTGTGTGTGGGCATGTGGATCATTGCGGTCTGGTAGATAACACATGCAATGACAATCCATGTGTCAAACCATGGTCAGAAAGACCTAGAACATGCTGGAATGCAACATCGGAATGCAATGGAGCACCAGTTTGAAAGTTGTTGCATTACCACACCCACTTGAGTGTGTGTGGCCATGTGGATCAGTGTGTTTTGGAAAAGAACACATGCAATGATACTTCATGTGTTAAACCTTGGTCAGAAAGCCCTAGAACATGCTGCAATGCAACATTGGAATGCAATGGAGCAACATTTTTAAATATGTTGCGTCACCACACCCACTTGAGTGTGTGTGGCCATGTGGATCAGTGTGGTTTGGAAAAAAACACATGCCATGACACTCCATGTGTCAAACCATGGTCATAAAGCCCTAGAACATGCTGGAATGCAACATTGGAATGCAATGGAGCACCAGTGTGACAGAGGTTGCATCACCACATCCACTTGAGTGTGTGTGGACATGTGGATCAGTGTGGTTTGGAAAATAACACATGCAATGAAACTCCAGGTGTCAAACCAGGGTCAGAAATCCCTAGAACATGCTGGAATGCCACATTGGAATTCAATGGAGCACCAGTGCGATAGAGGTTGCAACTCCACACACACTTGAGTGTGTTTGGCCATGTGTATCATTGGGGTTTGCTAGAGAACAGATGCAATATTACTCCATGTGTCAAACCATGGTCAGAAAGACCTAGAACATGCTGGAATGCAACATTGGAATGCAATGGAGCAACAGTTTGAAAGATGTGGCATCACCACACCCACTTGAGTGTGTGTGGCCATGTCGATCAGTGTGGTTTAGAAAAAGAACACATGCAATGACACTCCATGTGCCAAACCAGGGTCAGAAATCCCTAGATCATGCTGGAATGCAACATTGCAATGCAATGGAGCACCAGTGCGATAGAGGTTGCATCACCACACCCACTTGAGTGTATGTGGACATGTGGATCAGTGTGGCTTAGGAAAAAACACATGCAATGACACTCCATGTGTTAAACCATGGTCTGAAATCCCTAGAACATGCTGGAATGCCACATTGGAATGCAATGGAGCACCAGTGTGATAGAGGTTGCATCACCACACCCACTTGAGTGTGTGTAGCCATGTGGATCATTATGGTTTTGAAAAGAACGCATGAAATGATACTTCATGTGTCAAACCATGGTCAGAAAGACCTAGATTATGATGCAATGCAAGATTGGAATTCAATGGAGCACCAGTTTGGAAGATGTTGCATCACCACACCCACTTGAGTGTGTGTGGCCATGTGGATCAGTGTAGTTTGGAAAAGAACACATGCAATGACACTCCATGTGTCAAACCATGGTCAGAAATCCCTAGAACATGCTAGAATGCAACATTGGAATGCAATGGAGCACCAGTGAGACATGGGTTACATCACCAGACACACTTGAGTGTGTGTGGCCATGTGGATCATTGGCGTTTGGTAGAGCGCAAATGCAATGACACTCCATGTGTCAAACCATGGTCAGAAAGACCTAGAACATGCTAGAATGCAACATTGGAATGCAGTGGAGCACCAGGTTGAAAGATACTGCATAACCACACCCACTTGAGTGTGTGTGGCCATGTGGATCAGTGTGGTTTGGAAAAGAACACATCCAATGAAACTCCATGTCTCAAACCATGGTCCAAAAGACCTAGAACATGCTGCAATGCAACATTGGAATGCAACGGAACACCAGTTTGAAAGATGTTGCATCACCACACGCACTTGAGTGTGTGTGGCCATGTGGATCGGTGTGGTTTGGAAAAGAACACATGAAATGAAACTCCATGTGTCAAACCATGGTCCAAAAGACCTAGAACATGTTGCAATGCAACATTGGAATGCAATGGAACACCAGTTTGAAAGATGTTGCATCACCACACCCACTTGAGTGTGTGTGGCCATGTGGATCAGTGTGGTTTAAAAAAGAGCACAGGAAATGACACTCCATGTGTCAAACCATGGTCATAAAGCCCTAGAACATGCTGGAATGCAACATTGGAATGAAATGGAGCAACAACGTGGCAGAGGATGCATCACCACACCCACTTGAGTGTTTGTGGACATGTGAATCAGTGTGGTTTGGAAAAGAACACATGCAATGACACTCGATGTGTCAAACCATATGTTAGAAATCCCTAGAACATGCTAGAATGCAACATTGGAATGGAATGGAGCACCAGTTTGAAAGATGTTGCATCACCACACCCACTTGAGTGTTTCTGGCCATGTGGATCAATGTGTTTTGGAAAAGAACACATGCAATAATACTTCATGTGTTAAACCTTGGTCAGAAAGGCCTAGAACATGCTGCAATGCAACATTGGAATGCAATGGAGCACCAGTTTAAAAGATGTTGCATCACCACACCCACTTGAGTGTGTGTGGCCATGTGGATCAGTGTGGTTTGGAAAACAACACGTGCCATGACACTCCATGTGTCAAACCATGGTCATAAAGCACTAGAACATGCTAGAGTGCAACATTGGAATGCAATGGAGCACCAGTGTGACAGAGGTTGCGTCACCACATCCACTTGAGTGTGTGTGGACATGTGGATGAGTGTGGTTTGGAAAATAACACATGCAATGAAACTCCAGGTGTCAAACCAGGGTCAGAAATCCCTAGAACATGCTGGAATGCCACATTGGAATTCAATGGAGCACCAGTGCGATAGAGGTTGCAACTCCACACACACTTGAGTGTGTTTGGCCATGTGTATCATTGGGGTTTGCTAGAGAACAGATGCAATAATACTCCATGTGTCAAACCATGGTCAGAAAGACCTAGGACATGCTAGAATTCATTATTTGAATGCACTGGAGCACCACTTTGAAAGATGTTGCATCACCACACCCACTTGAGTGTGTGTGGCAATGTGGATCACTGTGGTTTGGAAAAGAACACATGCAATGATACTTTATGTGTTAAACCTTGGTCAGAAAGCCCTAGAACATGCTGCAATGCAACATGGGAATGCAATGGAGCACTAGTTTCAAAGATGTTGCATCACCACACCCACTTGAGTGTGTGTGTCCATGTGGATCACTGTAGTTTGGAAAAGAACATATGCTATGAGACTCCATGTGTCAAACCAGGGTCAGAAATCCCTAGAACTTGCTGGAATGCAACATTGTAATGCAATGGAGCACCAGTGCGACAGAGGTTGCATCACCACACCCACTTGGGTGTATGTGGACATGTGGATCAGTGTGGTTTGGGAAAGAACACATGCAATGACACTCCATGTGTCAAACCATGGTCTGAAATCCCTAGAACATGCTGGAATGCCACATTCAAAAGTAATGGAGCACCAGCTTGAAAGATGTTGCATCACCACACCCTCTTGAGTGTGTGTGGCCATGTGGATCAGTGTGGTTTTGAAAAGAACACATAAAATTATACTTCACGTGTCAAACCATGGTCAGAAAGACCTAGATTATGATGCAATGCAAGATTGGAATTCAATGGAGCGACAGTTTGAATGATGTTGCACAACCACCCCCACTTGAGTGTGTGTGGCCATATGGATCAGTGTAGTTTGGAAAAAAACACATTCTACGACACTCCATGTGTAAAACCATGGTCAGAAAGCCCTAGAACATGCTAGAATGCAACATTACAATGCAATGGAGCACCAGTGTGGAAGAGGTTGCATCACCACACCCACTTGAGTGTATGTGGACATGTGGATCGGTGTGGGTTGGAAAATAACACATGCAATGACACTCCATGTTTCAAACCATGTTCTGAAATCCCTAGAACATGCTGGAATGCCACATTCAAAAGCAATGGAGCACTAGTGCGACCGAGGTTGCATCACCACACCAACTGGAGTGTGTGTGGCTATGTGCATCGGTGTGATTTGGAAAAGAACACATGCAATGATACTTCATGTGTCAAACCATTGTCAGAAATCAGTAAAACATGCTGCAATGAAACATTGGAATGCAATGGAGCACCAGTTTGAAAGATGTTGCATCACCACACCCACTTGAGTGTGCGTGGTCATGTGGATCAGTGTGCTTTGGAAAAGAACACATGCCATGACACTCCATGTGTCAAACCACGGTCATAAAGCCCTAGAACATGCTGGAATGCAACATTGGAATGCAATGGAGCACCAGTGTGGAAGAGGTTGAATCACCTCACACATGAGTGTGTTTGGCCATGTGGATCATTGGGGTTTCGTAGAGAACACATGGAATGACACTCCATGTGTCAAACCATGGTCAGAAAGACCTAGAACATGCTGGAATGCAACATTGCAATGCAATGGAGCACCAGTTTGAAAGATGTTGCATCACCACACCCACTTGAGTGTGTGTGCCATGTGGACCAGTGTCGTTTGGAAAAGAACACATGAAATGATACTTCATGTGTCAAACCATGGTCAGAAAGACCTTGAACAGGACACAATGCAAGATTGGAGCACCTACTGGCCCGAAGAGGTACTAGAAAAAGTTTGTCTTCCTCGCGCGACAGAGGCCGGCGAGGTGTAACCCTACTGCGGCGGTGCGAGGGGAGGTGAGGCTCACCAATGGCCGTAGAAGGCTCAGAGTAGACAGGGGATGAAGCGGGATTTGACGGCGAGTCTAGCGAGAGTCGGCAACGGGGGCTTCTTCTCTAGAGCGTTTCGCGAGCATGACGGTGGCGGTGAATGGCTTGGACACCTGTTGTGTGGCCATTTGCAGCGAGTCACTGGGGGAAAAGAGACAATGATTAGATCGGCGCGAAAGCGTCATGCATGCTAGCAACAGGGGAAAAGAGAGATAGAGGGCATGCAGCGGCTGCTACCCCTTCGTTTCCTCCTCGGGACCACAACGGTATGGCGATGATAGCATGCAGTAGAGAGCAGGAGGCTCAACCTCCGATCTGGGGGTGGTTTTGGGGAGCTCTAGTGGCGGAATGATGTGGTTGGCACGCGCGGGCAAGGTGGGGGTCATATTAAAGCGATGGGCGTGTCCACAGTGCACCGAGAACATGGCGGAGTGGAGTAAGGGAGTGGGAGCGCGGGGTTGGTCAGGCTGGCATGTGGTGATTGATGTTGCGTTGCTGTAATGCTTCCTCTACGAAGGAGGGGACCGTGGCCTCGGGAGTGCGCGAGGGATGTGCGACTATATGTCTGCGCGTAGGTTGTTTGATGGAATGGCTCTGGAGGTCTAGGGCTCGGGCAGGCACGCGTGAGGGGTGAGGTTAGTCGTAGGGTGGTGAGGTGGGTTAGAAGGAGTCTTCCGCACAAGCTCGTGGTCGCTTTGCACCGCGGGGATGGTAAGGTGAACATGGGCGACGTGGTTCTGTATGATGAGGGCGGCACCGGTTGGGGGTCAGTGGGGTGCGAGGGTGAGGGATAGGAAGGTCGAGGGCGTGCCTGGGGAGTTGTAGCACGCAGAGCTGGGCCTAGGGGGAAGGGTGACGGGGCAAGGCTGCTCCACTCTAATTTGTTCAAATCTTGGCAAGGATGTGGTTTTCTCTCTCCCTCTCTTCCTTCTAAACACAAGAAGACAAGAGAGGTGCTTGGCACTGTGGTGCTATAGTAGCACACAACCAGGGGAGGGGGGTATGGTTGCTATGGAGGAGTATAAGAGAGGTTTGACTTAGTTTTGATCATAGTTTGAAATAGTTTTAATTCTTGGCCCAAGTAGTGGTTATGAAGGAAAGGCTTGGATTGTATCATGTCTAGATGGGATGATGGTATTGGTAGCTTGCTAAGGTTAAGATAGATATCCAGGAATTATTTGGGGTTTTCAGAATATCGTAGATCCCCTTTTTAATAATTCTCCAAATAGTGTTGAATGGGTTTTATTGAGTCCATTTGCGAATTTTGGATTGTACATGATGGATTTTTGATGTTACATGGTCCTAAATATGAAACCATACTTCGAGGAATTTTCCCACGATTTATTGACGATTAAAAGTATTTAAAACAATTATTATTCTATTTCTGCCATTTAGGAAAATGGGTAAAAAGAAATACTAAAGCTCTTCAAGAATATATTTTTTGTAGTGGGAAGATAGGGTATGCTAATTAGACTTCAAAATTAATCTAAGTTGGAGAAGTGTTTTCGCAAAAACCAAACTTTCCCTTTTGGAAGGGTTTTGGAGGTTTTGCCCATTAAATGAATTAAATAGTTTTTTAGCCATAATAATTATGGATAATATTTTATAAATCGCTATTATCAAGGTAGATGATGTCCACAGGTGGAATCTACCATTTGCATACTTGGGTTTTGGAAAATCAACTTGATTTGGGGAAGAAAACAAGGTATAAAGGATCTCGGGCACTATTACTTTTATACCGTCAAAACATGGTTGTATCTTGGAGCTCAAATCTCCCCTTGGAACATGGGATATATGGATGGATATAACAAGTTAAGTAGATCATAAAGGTACAAGAATTTGAGTTTGATCTTGCTTGAGTGCTCCAAGAATTGATTACAAACTTTGAATAAAATAAGCCTGCCAAGACAGATTATCAAATAGCCTTCAAAATCTTGTGGGTTTTTGAAGCACAAGGATCCATTTGGAACAAGTGAAGTAGGTATTTATAGAACTTTATGAGTACAACACAATCATGCAAAGAGTTGGTGCAAATAAGGTAGAATGAAGGTGTGAGCTTTTTGACCAAGTAGGCTATTTGATAAGATTTGCAGAAAATATTATCTTCTTACCTGCAAAACTATCAAGAACAAGTGGGTTAGATTATGTTCTAGCAAAGGGAAAGAGTGCGACTTGGTAGTCCTTAGTATGGTGTACAAGAGGGTTCAAGTGTATTACCAAAATTGCACAAGGGTTGAGAAAGAGAGGCATTCAAAGAAGTGATGTTGAAACAACTTCTAGTCTTAGTCAAATTTAGCAGATTTAGGGTTTTTTACTAGAATATGAGTAGGGTTGTTTTTGATGGGTTACAAGGTATCAAAGCATCATCAAGTGTATGATGTTGAAGTGTAGATTGAGTATAATAGATCCATGCTTGATATTAGTCTTCATTGACTTGGAAACTTGTAGAATGGATCACTTCAGAATTGATCTGGTTAAGGGTTTTAGATGATCACGTAGTGGCTAGAGATCAGATCCATCTTGTATTCTTTCTTAGGGTTTCGTGATATTAAAGTATCTTTATCCTAGAGGAGGTATCCTAGAGTAGCTCACTTTAGTTCCTAAGCAAACAAGTTAGACAGCAAATCAAGGCAATTCATTTTAACAGATCAAGGCAACTCATCTTACAAGCAAATCTACTAATACTACTATGGTTACCATCAAGATTAGCTTGAGGTAGGGATGGGTATGTTGAAATGTTGGAGTTTGAATAAGATGAGAGTCCTTGGTATTTCTACCAGGAGTAGCATTCAAAAGCTTTATAAACAGGTTTTGGAAATCATAGAGGTGAGAGTAGTTGAAGTTCTGTCTTGAAAAAATAAGGAGATTATATTATATATCTCTCCATAGTTTTATCAATTGGAGGCTACTAAGATAGTTTTGTTTTGAAAATGCATATTGGCTTAGATTTTGAAATGCCAGAACATTTGAGAATAAGTAAAATGAGCCAAGACTGTTTTGTTAAATAGCTTTGGTCAACTGATGGTTGAGGGAAGGAGTATATCATTTGCTACGCACCCAGTGCAAAAGCATCAACAAACAAGCAAACAGACATTGCATCACTAAACAAGAAAAAGTTTTCCTTCCCCCTATTTTTTGCATTTTTGACAACTAATCAGGGTTGCTGAAATTGGGATGTTACACTTCATGTGTCAAACCATGGTCAGAAATACCTAGAACATGATGCAATGCAACATTGGAATTCAATGGAGCACTAGTTTTAAAGATGTTGCATCACCACACCCAATTGAGTGTGTGTGGTCATCTGGATTAGTGTAGCCTGGAAAAGAACACAAGCTATAACACTCCATGTGTCAAACCATGGTCAAAAAGCCCTAAAACATGGTGGAATGCAATGGAGCACTAGTGTGGCAGAGGTTGCATCACTGTAACACCCTCAAATCGGCCCTATGTAGATTTTAGCGCTTCCCGCCAAACCCGCATAGAAATGATTCAAGGATGCCCACCAGGCACTTGCGTGCAGGTGGAAAACAAAGTAATACCATTACACATTAGTCCACGATGGAACCCACAGAACATTTATATACAACAACGACTCCATGAGTCAAGAATACAGATATACAATACAAAGATCCAAATCACCTTGAAAACGATACAACATCCGAGTACGGATAAGATGCAAATGAGGCTAAGAGCCCTAAAGAATAACCAATGGCATCCATAACCCTTCCCAAGCCAAGCCGGAAGGGTAACCCTTCTAACGACGTCGAACTCATACTTGCTAAAACAAAAGGGGTGCCGACAAAGGGCAAAGGAAAAAGAGGAGCGTCAGTATTGGGGCTAGTACACGACGAGGCTAGAATTTGGTGGCTCTCGCCTACATAGGTATGGTGGACTGAAGCGGCAGCGCATCATGCACTAAACAACCTATAGAGACTCGATGCAACTATTGGCTATTAGAGAGGGATAAGGAAGACCTATTCAGATCCAACCTGATACTAACACCAATCATACCCATCCTGGTGTTTCCCCCTCGAGACCAAACAAGGAAGTCAAACGAAGGAACTCACACAGTTGATAGTTTTATTCATTCCATTATAGTTGCCGCACTTACTAGTCAGATATAAATAGTATGAGTCATCCTGATAGCATACATAGTGGGCAGTTTTAGTTAACCATTCCGTTGTAGTTGCAATACTTACTAGGCAGGTATAGCATGACATGATACACCCCAGTTCCACCAGTTGTTGGAACTTTTATTATCGATTCCATTGTATTAAAGCTGATTACTAGACACATATATTAAGTCAAATTAACAACACTACTTTAGTTATTGTTGTCTATGATCGAGATATTGTGCTCCAAGTCGTCCATAACGGCGGACACGGCTTTCAGAAAGATTTACCCTACAGGGGTGCACAAATAGAAACACACACACGATCAACCTCGGAAAAACCAAATCAAAACCCAACGAGGCTTTCACGAGAAAGCAATCACATGATTCATAAAATATTTCAAGGGGCCACCCCACTAAGCAACCCGCAACGAAGTTGGCCGGCTCCAGAACGGACCCAGGGTTTGTGTCAATGGCTATAAACGACTAGGAACCCGAAAGTGTGAATGGGCTTGTCGATACCCCGAAAACATTCCACGTTCCAAAACAGTACATGTGCTCCACGCACAATCTTAAATAAAGCAGCAAAGCATGGCATAAGTACAGGATAGTAATAAAGCCCCAAACTAGTTTGTGGCCCCTAGAAATAAGAAATGAATCAAGCTCTGGCTAAGGGAAATCCATAGGGTCTCCCGGATGTGGATAGTGCGAATAATCGAGGAACAGGTATCAAGTACTCGGGGCCTACGGGACACAAGTGGCCATGAAAAACCAAATAGCATATATTGCCCACCGGCGCCTCTTTCATTAGTTATCCCAGCAATTTAATAGTTGTATTTAAAGTCATGATCCTCTCCACCGTAAATCATATGACAACATTCCAACAACTGTGTGGTACTTCACGACACGGGATCGCACCTGAGCAAGCGACTACGACTCGCAAGACCATATATCTACCAAACAATAGGTAATAGGAGGTGTCCAAGGCAATATAAAGGCTGCACGGAATATATCTGGTACAGAACACTAAAGCATCGCGACACGGATAGCAATAGACCAATAGGAGAAAATAAAGACTATAAATGCAAAATAGGTAGAAATGGGGAGAATTCTCGCATGGGAAACATAGCCGAAGATTCATCTAGAGATCGGGTCGACACTCACATCCAATCAACGGCCTAATCCGTGAAGAAGCAAAACAATTAAGGTTCGGATCCAGGGGTCTCAGGGTTCAGGACCGGCAGGATCAGTCTTCATTCTCCGGGATCGGGGTCTTTAGTTCCGGGGTCTTGGCGTCTGATCTAGAAAGGAGCACTTGTGCAGCATATCGTTCGGATTCCGGGAAGGAGATCTTTTCATCCCGTGTAGGCGATCTTTGGGTACGGTCTTCGAATTTCTGAGATCAAGGGCGTCGGGGTCCATGAAGAAGATCTGGTCGTGCCACTTCATCGATGTACTTGTCTAACTTGTAGCTCTTGTCCGTCAGGTGTTCTACTACAACATCTCCCTGTTTTCCCTCAACCGTTTGTGGAAGCAGCGTCGCACGATAGACGCGGGAAACGGTGGCAGACACGAGGCCCTAAAGACGGGCAGAGAGGTGCCAGGGTGACCACGCGCAAGCTCGCGGACGGGAGGAGGAAGAGGCAACGCGAGCGACTAGGTCGACGACGCGGCAGACTTCGTCAGAGCTAGAGGAGGCATGGCCGACGGCGCTTGGCGGGAGGAGCTTAGGCGAGGTCGGCTTGGGGGAGACCGCGGCAGGGACGAGGTTGGTGTGGAACGGCCGGTGGAGACGCTCGGGAGATGGGATCACAGAGGCGGGCAAGGCGACGGCCGGGGTCGGGGTACTGTAGCCAGCGGAGGTGCGCGGCCAGCGATGCTTGCGGGCTCCACTCATGAGAGGCCGTAGAGGGAGAGGATAGTGAGCGGCGGTGCTCGAGCTTGAGGCAAAGAGGGGCCTAAAGCGTTGGGCAGGGCGCTGCATGCCACCGACCATGGCCAATGGCCAGGCTTGGGCGTGCGCAAGCGAGGCAGAGAGGTCACGCGATGGTGGTGCAGGGGTGCTCCGAACGGGCGAGGTACCGCGCGGTCGCACGCAGGAGGCGGGGCGGACCTGCCGGCGGCGAGTAGTTGGTGAGGCAGAGCGACGGGGGCGAGATGGGGTGTGGGGATCGCGAGGAGCAGGGCGCGTGGTGGGGCCAGGCTGCAGGTCGCGTCTGGTTCGATGGCTACGGGAATGTGCGTGAGTACGTGCTGGTTGCGGTGCACGGGAGCAAGCAGGTGTAGCGTGTCAAGTGTGCTTCTGTGTACCACGGCAGGGCGGGGTGGGCCAGGTGGGAGCGGGCGTGTGGGTGGCGGCAGCGGGTTGGAGCTAGGGTTGGTTGGGTGGTGGTTGGTCTTAGGGTTAGGTTTAGGACTAGATGGGGATTAGGGTTTTGGGGTGGTTCGGTCGGGGTTGTAGGCTCCTAGCTGCCGGGCTTTGGGCCTGACGTCTTGCGGCCTCCCCTAGAAAATATTTTTACTGATCTCTTTTATTTTTAAGAAAGCTTTTGCAAATAGTTTTTAGACAAATAAAAGATCCAAAAAGATCGAGGTTTGTATTTTGAAATAAAAGGGAGGGATTAATGTAGAAAACAAAATAGGGATTTTAGTAAAATAGTTTTAGGCAAAAGATATGCATGATGACATGATGATGCTCAAATGCAATGTGGTATGTGGCATGATGACATGAGCGTGATGGTGCACAAAGTAGTAGAAAATTCAAGCGATTTTCTAGTAGTGGTTTTCCCAGGGTCCTACAATTCGACACCACTAACAATGGATCTCGCCCTCGAGATCCGCCTCATGGTACCGAAAGAAGGCTGGCAATCTGAATCTTCTCGCTTCGTGTAGATCCTCGCGACACCACTAACAAGGGTGCTTACTCCATCTTGAAATCGTCGACACCACCAACACAGAGTCATTGTTCATGTCGGTCGAGAGAACACTTAGGAGAAACAAGGACGAAGATAAAGGTATCGAAAGGTAAGGCCACCTTTAACTTCTGTGGAAGGAGTAAAATTGCATCGATCCACCCATTCGATATACAAAAGGGAATGATAAGAGTAGTGGTATAGTCGCGAATCCATCCCACAATCAAAGCATTACTTTGCACATGAATAGGAGAATTATGTAACCAACTCTCGGAATTCAGACTGGAGATCTCGACAAGCAAGGTTCGGAAACAAAGGAGTGATGTAGGCTCTTCATCAGATCTGAGGTCGATGATGTCGTCGCGTTGTGGACCACCGGAAGATTCAAAAAAAAGATTTCAATGGATTTTGATCCACCGAATGGTACAACAGATGAAGGGTTACTCAGACAACACGAAGACCGGATGTGGAAACACCATTGCAAGAGAAAGGAATCGAAACCCTGAAGTAACAACGGAAACCCAACCACGAGAAATCCTGGACTCGAAGAGAAGATAAGAGTAGATTCAAAACACGCGAAGGTAAGAGGAGAATAGCACAGAGGTAAGTAGTAAAAGCAGACCTAATCATATATATCCAACCGATTTTTCAAAATAGTTTTGCACACTGTACAACGTCCATTATCTAGGTTATCCTACAGGCTGGACCAGTGGGGTATCGCAACTGCTGAGCTCTGATACCACTGTAACACCCTCGAATCGGCCCTATGCAGATTTTAGCACTTCCTGCCAAACCCGCATAGAAACGATTCAAGGATGCCCACTAGGCACTTGCGTGCGGGTGGAAAATGAAGTAATACCATTACACATTAGTCCACGATGGAACCCACAGAACATTTATATACAACAACGACTCCATGAGTCAAGAATACAGATATACAGTACAAAGATCCAAATCACCTTGAAAACGGTACAATATCCGAGTACAGATAAGATGCAAATGGGGCTAAGAGCCCTGAAGAATAACCAATGGCGTCCATAACCCTGCCCAGGTCAAGCCGGAAGGGTAACCCTACTAACGACGTCGAACTCATACCTGCTAAAACAAAAGGGGCGCCGACAAAGGGCAAAGGAAAAAGAGGAGCGTCAATACGGAGGCCAGTACACGGCGAGGCTAGAATTCGGCGGCTCTCGCCTACATAGGTATGGTGAACTGAAGCGGCAGCGCAGCATGCACTAAACAACCTATAGAGACTTGATGCAACTGTCGGCTATTAGAGAGGGATAAGGAAGACCTATTCGGATCCAGCCTGATACTAACACCAATCATACCCATCCCGGTATTTCCCCCTCGAGACTAAACGAGGAAGTCAAACCAAGGAACTCACACAGTTGATAGTTTTATTCAATCCATTATAGTTGCCGCACTTACTAGTCAGATATAAATAGTATGAGTCATCCTGATAGCATACATAGTGGGCAGTTTTAGTTTACTATTCCGTTGTAGTTGCAATACTTACTAGGAAGGTATAGCATGACATGATACACCCTAGTTCCACCAGTTGTTGGCACTTTTATTATCCATTCCATTGTAGTGAAGCTGATTACTAGTCACTGATATTAAGTCAAATTCATAGCACTACTTTAGTTATTGTTGTCTATGATCGAGATACTGTGCTCCAAGTCATCCATAACCGCGGACACGGCTTTCAGAAAGATTTACCCTGCAAGGGTGCACAAATAGCAACACACACACGATCAACCTCGGAAAAACCAAATCAAAACCCACCGAGGCTTTCACGACAAAGCAATCACAGGATTCATAAAATATTTCAGGGGAACACCCCACTAAGCTACCCGCAACGAAGTTGGCCGGCTCCGGAACGGACCCAGGGTTTGTGTCAATGGCTGTAAACGACTGGGTACCCGAAAGTGTGACTGGGCTTGTCGATACCGTGAAAACATTCCACATTCCAAAACAGTACATGTGCTCCACGCACAATCTTAAATAAAGAAGTAAAGCATGGCATAAGTACAGGATAGTAATAAAGCCCCAAACTAGTTTGTGGCCCCACGAAATAAGAAATGAATCAAGCTCTGGATAAGGGGGATCCATAGGGTCTCCCGGATGTGGATAGTGCGAATAATCGAGGAACGGGTATGAAGTACTTGGAGCTTACGGGACACAAGTGGACATGAAAAACCAAATAGCATATATTACCCAACGGTGGCTCTTTCATTAGTTATCGCAACAATTTAATAGTTGTATTTAAAGTCATGATCCTCTCAACCGTAAAGCATATGAAAACATTCCAACAAATTTGTGGTACTTCATGACACGGGATCGCACCTGAGCAAGCGACTACGACTCGCAAGACCATCTATCTACCAAACAACAGGTAATAGGATGTGTCCAAGGCAATATAAAGGCTGCACAGAATATATCTGGTACGGAACACTAAAGCATCATGACATGGATATCAATAGATCAACATGAGGAAATAAAGACTATAAATGCAAAATAGGTAGAAAGGGGGAGAATGCTCGCCTGGGAAACATAGCCGAAGATTCATCTGGAGATCGGGTCGACACACGTATCCACTCAACGGCCTAATTGAGATTCGGATCCAGGGGTCTTGGGGTTCGGCTCCGGCGGGATCGGTCTTCATTCTCCGGGATCGGGGTCATTTGTTCCGGGGTCTTGGCGTTTGATCTAGAAAGGAGAACTTGTGCAGCATACCCTTCGGGTTCCGGGAAGGAGATCTTTTCATCTCTTGTAGGCGATCTTTGGGTACGGTCTTCGAATTTCTGAGATCAAGGGCATCGGGCTCCATGAAGAAGATCTTGTCAAGCCACTTCACTTATGTACTTGTCTAACTTGTAGCTCTTGTCCATCGGGTGTTCTACTGCAACATCTCACTATTGTCCCTCAACCGTCTGTGGAAGCAGCGTCACACGCTAGACGCAGGAAACGGTGGCGGACACGAGGCCCTGAAGATGGGCAGAGAGGTGCCAGGGTGACCACGCGCAGGCTCGCGGACCGGAGGAGGAAGAGGCCACGTGAGCGACTAGGTCGATAGCGTGCCAGACTTGGTCGGAGCTAGAGGAGGCATGGCCGGCTGCGCTTGGTGGGAGGAGCTCCGGCGAGGTCGGCTCGGGGGAGACCACGGTAGGGACAAGGTCGGTGACAAACGGTCGGTGGCGGCGCTCGGGAGATGGGGTCACAGAGGTGGGCAAGGCAACGGCCGGGGTCGGAGTACTGCAGCCAGCGGAGGGGCGCGACCAGCGACACTTGCGGGCTCTGCTTGCGAGAGGCCGCAGAGGAAGAGGACAGTGAGCGGCGGCACTCGAGCTTGAGGCAGAGAGGGGCTTGGAGCATTGGGCGGGGTGCTGCATGACGCTGACCATGGCCAACGGCCAGGCTTGGGCGCGCGCAAGCAAGGCAGAGAGGTCGCGCGACGGTGGTGCAGGGGTGCTCCGAACGGGCGAGGTACCACACGGTCGCGCGTAGGAGGCGAGGCGGACCTGGTGGTGGCGAGTAGTTGGTGAGGCAGAGAGACGGGGGAGATATGGGGTGTGGGGATCGCGAGGAGCAGGGCCCGTGGTGAGGCTAGGTTGCAGGGCGCGTCTGGTTCGGCGGCTGCAGGAATGTGCGTTAGTACGCGGCTGGTTGCGGTGCATGGGAGCGAGCATGTGTAGTGTGTCATGCGTGCTGGCGTGTACCATGGCAGGTTGGGGTGGGCCAGGTGGGAGCGGGCGTGTGGGTGGCGGCGACGGGGTGGAGATGGGGTTGGTTGGGTGGTAGTTGGTCTTAGGGTTAGGTTTAGGACTAGATGGGGATTACGGTTTTGGGGTGGTTCGGTCGGGGGTGTAGGCTGCTAGCTGCTGGGCTTTGGGCCTGGCGGCTTGCGGCCTCCCCTAGTAAATATTTTTACTGATCTCTTTTATTTTTGACAAGGCTTTTGCAAATAGTTTTTAGGCAAACAAAAGATCCAAAAAGATCGAGGTTTGTATTTTGAAATAAAAGGGAGGGATTAATGTAGAAAACAAAATAGGGCTTTTAGTAAAATAGTTTTAGGCAAAAGATATGCACGATGACATGATGATGCTCAAATGCAATGTGGGATGTGGCATGATGACATGAGCATGATGGTGCACAAAGTAGTAGACAATTCAAGCGATTTTCTAGTAGTGGTTTTACTCGGGTGCTACAATCACACACCAATTTGAGTGTACGTGGACATGTGGATCAGTGTGGTTTGGAAAATAAAACATACAATGACACTCCATGTGCCAAACCATGGTTTGAAATCCCTAGCACATACTAGAATGCCACATTCAAAAGCAATGGAGCACTAGTGCGATAGAGGTTGCATCACCACACTCACTAGAGTGTGTGTGGCCACGTGGATCGGCGTGATTTGGAAAAGAACACATGCAATGATACTTCATGTGTCATACCATGGTCAGAAAGCCCTAGAACATGCTACAATGCAACATTGTAATGCAATGGAGCACCAGGTTGAAAGATGTTGCATCACTAATGGCCCAAAATATATCGAGCTCGTTGGGGAACCCCAAGACGAAGGTATGATGAGCACAATAGCAAGTTTTCCCTCAGTTATGAAACCAATGTTATCGAACCAGTAGGAGCAAGGACACACCTCCAAGGTGTTGTTTCCCACTTGGAATCCTACACAACACAATCACAGAACTTTGTCCCCAACTTACAGTGAGGTTGTCAATCTCACCGGTTTTGATGAAATCAAAGGATTAAACGTATTGTGTGGAAGATAGTAATAGCTTGCAGAAATGAAATAGAAAACAGTAAACAATTGTAGATTGATTCTAAAAAAAGGACCGGGGTCCATAGTTAACTACTGGTGAGTCTCTTTAAGATAGATAACATGTTGGGTGAACAAATTACAGCGGGGAAATGGAAAAACATCGAGAAAGCATACATGGATATACTAATCATCTTGACTCCTTTGAGATTCGATTGGGTATTACAACATTATACATAGACCATAATCCAACTGCATCTATGACTAATAATCCACCTTCAGGTTATCATCCGAACCCCCTCCATTATTAAGTTGCAAGCAACAGATAATTGCATTACGCATTGCGTGTAAAGTAAACAATACGATTGTTCTATGAACAAAGGATTGTTGTTTTCTCCCTAGTAGCAACAGAACATCTAGTACCTTAGAGATTTCTGTCACTTCCCCAGATTACTAGAGGCATGGACCCACTATCGAGCATAAATACTCACTCTTGGAGTTGCTAGCATCTACTTGGCCAAGATATCGACTAACAATGGAAATCATGCAAGATCACAAATAACAAAGACATGATAGAATCAATAATCAATCTAAAATAGCATCTCAATATCCATCGTATCCTCACAAACACAACATGTATGATTACAAATAAATGATATTGATCATGAACAGAGCTCACAAGATCTAAACATGATAGAACAAAGGAGAAGAACCAACCGTCTAGCTACTATATGGACCTGTAGTCCAAGGATGTACTACTCACACATCACACCGGAGGTTTGCATGGTCATGAAGAAGGCCTCCAGGGTGAATTCTCCCCTCCTGATCTAGGGATGGAGATGACGACGGCTATAGACTCTTTCATGGAATTTTGATCGGGTACTTAGGGTTTTTGTATCGGAGGCATCTTATAGTTGGAAGGGGAGGCCGAGGTGGTGCCCTAGGCGGCCACACCACCCCCTGGCGCAACCAGGCCTGGCCCCCACGGCCAGGTGGTGTGGCGGCCCTCTGGCCCCTCTCCGTCTCGTATTCTGGCTCCGTGTCCCCCTCGGTAAAATATTGACTTTGGCTTTTGTCCCATCCAATTCCGAGAATATTCATTTTCTGACTTTCTTGGAACCAAAAACATCAGAAAACATACAGCTGGCACTGTGGTATCTTGTTAATAGGTTAGTCTAGGAAAGTGTATAAAAATACTCCAAAGCTCGAACAAAACATAGGAAAGTAGATAAAAACCAAGCATGGAACATCAAAAATTATAGATACGTTAGCAATGTATCAACATCCCCAAGCTTAACTCCTTCTTGTCCTCGATTAGGTAAGTGATAAAAAGAAAGAATATTTTTTTACGTGACATGCAGCATCATAAACTTGATCAAAGTATTTGTAAACAATGATAGCTGGGATCATAGTACTTCAACATAGCATGAAAGATAAAGTTCTAATAATAAAACAAAGTAACTATGTTGTAACAAGAAAAGGCATAAACAAAAGATTCTTGAATAACAATGCTTTGCAAGACGTTTGTTTGTTTCACATAAAGAAAACATAGCATAGTGGCATTCATCTTTTCCCTCATAGAGTAGCAAAACATAAATGCATAGGACACCTTCAAAGTTCATAAGGGTGACTAGATACAAATAGTTTAAGAACAAGCAATATCAAAGTTATGCATCAATCAACAAGTCTTGGGACAATGCACATAGAACTAAGAATGGCCACTATTCTCTCTCAATTGGTGCATAAATATAGAAGGTGGAGACTCAACATCAAAGTAGAAGAAAGGCCTTCAATGAAGGAAGCAGGGATTCAAGTCTCTTAAAGAGCTTCCAAAAATTATGGTACTTATTAGCTTTCATCTCTCATTGCCCCTATCATAAGCATCTTTAGGTGATTAAGGTTAAAGTGACACAGCTAAGACGATATGCTTGACAAGTTATAAGCCGAAATCTCATGACCCTTACTTATGAAGACCAAACCTCATGCTACTCAACTTTAGTCACAAGTAAGCTCTTGTCATTGTAAGTACACATGTATCATAGAGAACCACCAACGGGGTACCCCTTTCACATGATACAGGAGCTATCCCATAATCAAATTGACAAGGCAAGCAGACAATGAGCATCTCAGCAATCTTTTTATTCGCTATTTGCATAGGTTTTTAGTGAGGATGCTTCATAGAGTGCTCATTATGTTTACAATGCAACTTTCCACCATGATTAGGCATGGATTAGGCTAGCGGCATAGGCGTTTCTCTAACACACTTGAGTGTGTGTGGCATTGTGGATCATTGTGGTTTGGAAAAAAACACATGAAACGATACTCCATGTGTCAAACCATGTTATGAAAGCCCTAGAACATGCTGGTATGCAATGGAGAACCATGTTGAAAGATGTCGCATCACCACACCCACTTGAGTGTGTGTGGCCATGTGGATCTGTATGGTTTGGAAAAGAACACATACAATGATACTTTATGTGTCAAACCATGGCCAAAATCTCTAGCACATTCTGCAATGCAACATTGGAATGCAATGGAGCACGAGATTGAAAGATGTTGCATCACCACACCCACTTGAGTGTGTGTGGCCATGTGGATCAGTGTAGTTTGGAAAACAACACATGCTATGACACTCCATGTGTCAAACCATGGTCAGAAAGCCCTAGAACGTGCTGGAATGCAACATTGCAATGCAATGCAGCACCAGTGTATTAGAGGTTGCATCACCACACCCACTTGAGTGTGTGTGGACATGTGGATGAGTGTGGTTTGGAAAATAACGCATGCAATGACACTCCATGTGTCAAACCATGGTCAGAAATCCCCAGAACATGTTGGAATGCCACATTCGAATACAGTGGAGCACCAATGCGACAGTGATTGCATTACCACACCCACTTGATTGTGGGTGGCCATGAGGATCATTAGGGTTTGGAAAAGAACACATCCAATGAAACTCCATTTGTCAAACCATGATCAGAAAGACCTAGAACATGCTAGAATGCAACATTGGAATGCAATGGGGAACCAGTGTGACAAAGGTTGCATCACCACACACACTTGAGTGTGTATGGCAATGTGGATCATTGTGGTTTGGAAAAGAACAGATGCAACGGTAGTCCATGTGACAATTCATGGTCATAAATCCCTAGAATATGTTGGAATGCCACATTGGAATGCAATGGAGAACCAGTGGGACACAGGTTGCATCAGCACACCCACTTGAGTGTGTGTGGCCATGTGGATTAGTGTAGTTTGTAAAACAACACATGCAATGACACTCCATGTGTCAAACATGGTCAAAAAGCCCTAGAACATGTTGGAATGCAAGATTGTAATGAAATGGAGCACCAGTGTGATAGAAGTCACATCACCACACCCACTTGAGTGCGTGTGGCCATGTGGATAAGTGTTGTTTGGAAAAGAACACACGCTGTGACACTCCATTTGTCAAACTGTAACATCCCAATTTCAGCAACCCTGATTAGTTATCCAGAATGCAAAAATCAGGGGAACAAAAACGTTTTATTGTTCATGGGTGCAGTGTTTGCTTGTTGTTTGTTTGTACTTGTGCATATGAGTGTACTCCATATGATACTCCTTACCTCACCCTCAGTTGTCAAAAAGTTATTTGACAAAACTATCCTAGCTCATTTTACATATTCTCAAATGTTCTGGCATTACAAAGCATTGGACAAGGTGCTTTTGTAAGCAAAACTATTTTAGTAACTCCTATTGATCAAACTATGGAGAGCTATAGAATACTATCTCGTTATGTTTTCAAGACAGAACCTTCAACTACTCCTACCTCTAAGATTTCCAAAACCTTGTATAAACCCTTAGAATTATACTCTTGGTAGGGATACCAAGGACCCTCATCTTATTCAAACCCCATCCTCTTCAAAATGCCTCACCCTTACCTAGGGCTAAGCTTTATGGTGACCCAAGTAGTGGACTTTCTTAGTTTACAAGATGAGTTGCCTTGATCTGCTGTCTGATGAGTTGCCTTGATCTGCTGTTTGACCTTTTTGCTTAGGAAGTAGTATGACCCACTCTAGGAGCTCATCAGTTGGATCAATATACTTCAAAATAACCAAACCCTTAGCAAGAATACAAGTTGGATCTGATCCCTAGTTACTAGGGGATCATCTAAAACCCTTAACTAGATCCATTCTAGAGTGATCCATTCTAGAAGCTTCCAAGTACATGAAGACCAATATCAAGCATGGATCCCTTCTACTCCCACCACATTTCAGCATCATCCACTTGAGGTTGCTTTGGTACCTTGCAACCCCTCCAAAAACATTCCCTCTCATACTCTAGTCAAAACCCTCAAAACTACCAAACTTGACAAGTCTGGAAACTGTTTCAACATCACCATTTTGAATGCCTCCCTTTGTCAAACCATGTACAATTTTGGAAATGCACCTGAACCACCCTGTTAACCATCCTAAGGATTAGCAAGGCCTACTCTTTACCTTGGTTAGATCATCCTCCAACCCACTTGTTCTTGATGGTTTTCTAGGCAAGAAAATAACTTTTCCTACAAATCTAGTCATCATGCCTACCTTGACAGAACCTCACACCATCATCCAGCCTTCTATGGACCAACTCTTTTCATGGTTGTGGTATACTCGTATAGGTCTATCAGTATCTACTTCGTTTGTTCCAAGTGGATCTTTGTGCTTCTTAAACAGACATGGTTTATAAGGCATCATGACTCATCTGGTATGACACCCTTATTTTCAACAAAGTTTGCCATTACTTCCAGACCACCTCTGATGTAACCAATCCAAACTCCTTCTGCCATGATCATATATACGACTTGGTCTAGCTATACATATATCCCTTGCATCAAGGTGAGATCTGAGCTCCAAGATCCAACAAGGTTTTGATGGAATAAAAATAACATCACCCTAGATCCACAACTCCTTGTTTTCCATCTTATTCAATTTGGATTTCCAATTCCCAAGGTTGCAAGTGCTTGCTACACCTTGTCTAAATCGCCTACGTACATCATCAAGATTTATCAAATATTAGCCATAATTATTATGGACCAAATCTATTTAATTCCTTTAATAGACAAAATCCCCAAAACTTCATCCACATTAGAAAGTTTGACTTCCTCTAGAACACATCACCATGTTTAAGATCCTTGGAGGTCTAGTTATCATACCCTATCTTCCAACTTCAAAAATAAATATTTTTGAAGAGCCTTAATAATTATTTTTGCCCTTTTTCCTAAATGGCAGAAACAACAAAATAAATGTTTTAAATACTTTTGATCCACAATAAATCTTGGGAAAATTCCCCTAAGTGTGCATTCACATTTGGGAACCTCTCACACCAAAAACCAACCTTGTCCAATGTAAAAATATCAATTGATATTCTAGAATCTACTTCTGCCCTTTTTGAATAAATGAATTTAAGAGGACTAAAACCCCTTATAAAAATCCCAAATAAATCCTAGGAAGGTACATTAACCATAACCAACTACCAGTGTCACCTCCCCCATCTCTCCCAATGCAAATTTTTGAACTCCTTCACAAGCTCTCTTGTGATCAAAATTTGCAAAACAAACAAACTTGAGCTAAACCAAGATCCAACCACCACCAAACTGGTCAACCAAGCTTGCACAACACATCTCTCACTCCCCTGGTCGGGAGCACTGTAGCCCTGCCCTAGCCCTTGCCCTTTTACCCTTGGATTAGTAGATAGAGAGAGACAACCATATCTTACAAAGATATGCCCCATTTAATTACCACAACTCCCTCCCTATCTGTCTACCCGAGCAAACCCCACTCTACCCCCTCCCTACCGCTCTCTAGGCCAATCACCGGCCAGCCCTACCCCTCCTCCGTGTCCAAAGTAGACATTTTCACCATCTATCCCTTCCCCACGGTATAAATGCCAGAGGCCACCCCCAGCATGCCCCTGCCACTCATTTGCACCCTCTTCCCCTCTACTTACCTCCCTAGAGCTCCTCTCCCCTTCCCCCTGCTCTGCCCCGCTTCGAGAAAGAAGAAGGAGAAGCCTCGGTCTCTCTCAAAAACCGAGCAAGGCTCCCACCTCTCAGCTCCTCTCCTCCTACATGTCACTCTCCCGGCACCTCCTCGCTCTCCTGCATCTAATCCTCCTCTTCTTGTCAACATGCAACAACCCCTGGATGATCCTCGACGAGCTCCGACAAGCTCGCCTCTATCGTCGCTGCGCGAGATAGATCCCGACGAGGAACCCCTTCTTCCGCCAATCCCCGAGGTCGCTGTCATCCACCACATCGCCCCGTCGCCTCCCCGACCTCCCCCGAGCCCCTGGTAAGCTCCCCCGGCGAGCCCTGCCGTCCCCTAGGGTTTCTGCCGCCGACCTTTCCTTTCGTCGTAGACGACGACTGGGGGCCGTCGATTGGCACTAGATCGAACGGCTCTAGCTCCCCGATACCTCTTTGTCGCCCACAGCCACTGACCGTCGGGCCCAGCTTGACAGGATGAAGCGCGGTCTCCTGCGCGTCACCTCGCTGGGTGGGCCAGCCCAGCTTCTCCGGCCTGCCTCTGCGCGGCCCAGTACGCCCCCTAGATCTAGCCTAGTTACCTGTTTGCCCTTTTCTTTTTCTTTTAACATTCCAGATCCATAAATGTACCAGTTAAATTAAATCCATTTGAAAATGTAAAGAAGATCCAAATACAAGGATCTAAATTTCTGATAGTCCTCAGATGTTTTCTCAAGCATGTAGAGGCAACACCTGGTCAAAAATAATTTCCGTTATTTGCTAGAAATTTATCTGCAGCCAGGTGTACTTTACACTAAATAAATTCCTCAGAGAGACATATCCAATTGGGGAAAACCAAAGCTCTACTGGAAGGAAATTGATATACCTGTCATCTAGCATAAGTCTTATACCAAGGTGAACAGTAGTTTGCCCTTAGCAAAAATAACAAAAGCAAGACATATCTGCCTTAGGAAATTTCTCTAGGACAAACAAAATGAGATATTGATCTATTTCCAACTCCCATGGATGTGTCTTATCAAAATCCATCAAACCCCAGCTGCTAAGATTTTATTGAGCTCTGTTTGAATTGTAGTGAATTAAACTATTCTATGTACCCCTTTTTCACTAAAAAAATCACTCCAGGAGTTTGACAACTCCAAAAAAAATGAATCCAATTCCTATAGAAAGTTATTATAAATCCCTACCACATGCCCTTGAAATGAACTCATAAGCTTCTGCAAATTTAATTTGGTGAAAAAGACAAAAAACCCACAAAACTGCCTTTGGGGATTTCCTGAGGGCATTCTGGTAAATACTTTGACATGATTTCCACTCTCAGTGAACAAGTAAACCAAGCCCTACCCAACCACCCAAGGAAATAATTTTTGGACATACAGGACAGTTCGGGTCAATTATTTCCTAAAACTATAGTTAATTACACTATAAAAAGCATAACTAAATCTAGGTAAATGATAATCTATTGAAACCACTTGTGTTGGTCTTGTTTTGCCAAGAACTATCTGAGGATATCGTTGTTGCACATTGGTATCCTACATACCTCAGACACCCAATCCAAGTCCTTGGTAAATAGCCTAGACAACTATCTTCCAAAGGAAAAACACCTCTCTAGCAAACCAATAACTCCATCACTAGTACCCAACTGCTCCATAACCTACTATGTTGAGTAGTATTCCTTATGTTTGTTTGCTATATGGTTTGATGACTATATGCCTTTTATTGATTGCGGTATTGTCTGCTTGCATGTATACTCGATGACGGCGATAGTGTGAGTGTCTGACGACAAGAAGGAAGGGACTTCTTATTATTATTTGTTTGGTATTCTTGGTTATCTAAGGAAGTCCAGGGACTTATCGCTGATCACAGGCAAACCACCATTCCCGAAATTCCGATACTTGTCCTATTCTATTTATTATTTGTTTTGTCTCTCCTTTATAAATTGCATTGTTTATCTACATGTCTTGTTTTATAAATAGTGTGATAATGACTTGGCCCCTCCAAGTTATGACTTGGTGTCCCTCGTGGCACGACCCTAATGTACCTACCATTTTATCCCTTTAGACTGAGAGTATGAGGGTTAGCATCCTACCTCGTTGGAAACCCCGGCTTTGAGAAAATAACTTGTTTTGGGATTTACCCTACTTCAATTGTTTAAAAACTACTTTGTAAAACCCTTGGGAAGAGGCATCATTCCAAGATGATGTTTTAACTAAAGAAGTGGTGATAATGAGAAATGAGAAAATGGACAAGAGAAAGAGAAGGGATGTTCTACGCCTTTACCGGAACAATTTTTATTCGTGCAACCACATTACCCCGGGTGCTGGGGCTTAGCTCTTACTTTGTCTTCTTTAGCCGAGGCATCTTCTACAATGCTTATTGAGAGAAATCCCCTGAATTCCGAGCAGGTGCTAATAGATCTGCGGATCTGGAGCCTGTAGCTTACTTTGGCAAGAGTGAGCTTGTCTTGGTAGGAGTGTCGGTGCAACAATTGGGTCTCCCGTGGACGGTATGATTTAGGTGGTACGGAAGGAAGTGGAGTCACCAAGTTAAGGTATACATCAAGCTGCGGCTTGGGTATACGCGTGTACGGAAGGCAAGACTATGGCTGGGAGCCACATACTCGTGGCTGGGGAGAACAAACCCAAAAGGAAAAGAAGCCTTTGCTAGGGTCGACAAGCGAAAGGTTAGGTTTGATTATCCGGACCCCCGTCTACCATGTATAATGGGCCGAGATTCTATCCCTGTGGATGTATTGATTCTTGTGGGGAAAGTGCGCAAACTCTATAGAGTATAATCTAGTCGAATAGCCGTGTCCACGGTCAAGGACGATTAGAAAGGTGTTGGCTAGGAGTACCCAAATGGTGGTGTTTGGAAAATGGATGAAAGAATGGAGGTTCCGAGGGAACCTGAGTTTAAAGTTTTGTTTTGACCAGAGGAGGTCAAAGAGGTTTAAAAAGGGTTTTTACTCCAAAACTGTTTTCAAAAAGGTTTTCAACAAGGATTGGGGATATCTTGATTTATAAAACAGAGGCATGTTTCAAAACTCTTTTTCAACAAAGATATGGAGATGCCATAACAACAAGAGATAGTCTAGGCTTTTCAAAGACAACCCTAGATAGAGTTATCTCCCCACAGCCATAATGGCATTCCTTATTTCACTTATCTTGGTGGTTTGTGAGTACATTCAAAAGTACTCATGGCATTGTCCCTAGCTATTTACTTGGCCAGGCTTTCAGAAGTTCGATATCAGATGATTAGGGTGACGTCCAACGAGCTAGGCCGTCTTCCCAGTCAGTCGCCTGTAGGTGGAGGCATGATTGGGCTCTACGCGTGATGATGTTCCGCTACTAAAGATGGTATAGCCATAATGGCATTTATGTAAGTCTTGTATATTCGTTATGTTTCAGATGTTGTATGATACTTGTCGATTATGTTCCACGCCTCACTGATCATGGGAACGTGGATATATACATAACATGGATTTCTCGGATGGTTAATCCGGGGACCCCACGGACTTGGTATCAGAGCCATCCTAACGGTAGGAGACTTTAGTTAGCATGGACGTTAGGCAGGAAACGACAAACCTATTTTCTAAAAATACAAGGGAGAAGAGATGACTATTTGCAAAAGTTCTTATGGCTTTTCCCCTCCATTTTGAAAACTACTTGCATTAATCTGATGTTTTGAATCTTAAAATCTTGTACACTTGTCACTAACCCAACGCCATCTAAAAAATTGTTGTAGATGGCCTCTTTCCGCTCGGAACGCATCATCATTGCAGACGGTTTCTGGCCTTTTGAAGAGCAGCCTCATGACCTATCGAAGAGAGTCAATAGGCCCACGCCGATGATTGAAGGAACCGAACTTCCTCGCAGTAACACCAATGTGATGCAATGGGTCATCAAGGCTGTCATTCCCTCCCAGATGAGGAAACCGCGCCCACAATCTTCACCTTCCTCGAGAGAAACTGGGTAGATATCGTGGTGCGAGCCATACAAGAGATCATGGCATGCCTCTGCAAGATCCACGAAGATGAGTTGAAGGATACCCCCAACCACCTGTTTGGAAAAGCGACCAAGATGGACTACCTACCGAGTCCTTCCTCACCTGCTGCATCGGGAATCAGTTAGAGAGCATGGACTACCTACTCCAACGTTCCCAGGAAGATCTTGACAAGGCTAGGTGATGTAGCCCAACACATGGAAACTACCATTGGTCCACATCATGCTACGCCAACCATGCCAATCAAGGTGAACTCCTTCCATCTCTTGCCTTTCTTTGGTTATCATGTGAATGAGATCCTACTTGAGATGAATTCCCATTGTATGACTAGGCCCATGACCATGACGCCAAGAGGAGGAAACAAGGATGCACAAGGAGCTGCTGGAAGCAGACCGGAGTCTCCGGTCTGCCACACCGGAGTCTTCGGTCTACCACACCGGAGTCTCTGGCCCACCTCCGGACTGGCCCCCGAACTAAAGCTTGGGACATTCTGCATGTCCCTCCGGAGACCAGACCGGAGTCTCCGGCCTAGACCGGAGTCTCCGGCGTAGACCGGAGTCTCCAGCCAGCACACCGGAGTCTCCAGACCGAGCATCATGGGCCTGCGCGCCTCAAGCTGGGCTTGGCCCATGTAACGCCCCAAACTCCCCCTTTTATGCCTAAAGTACCCCTAGCTCATGGCTGGCCCATATATATGCACCCACCCCCTCCTTAGAACCCTAGAATGGAATGGATGATGAATTGAGGCATGTTCCTAACCCTGGATGGGATCCCCTCTCTATAGTTAATCTAAGAGTTGTACAAGGCCTTGGAGTTGGTGCCCTTCTCCAAGTCATCAAGACCCTCTTCTAGTTCATGGTCTCTCCCACATACGGATTCTAGTAGTTCTAGGTCTCTCCCCCTTGGGATTTTACTTGGTTGCTACTCTCTCCCTATGTGTGATTCTATCACGAGCTAGCCAATCTCTCTCATGGGACTCTACCTTTGGTCTCTCCCTTGAGATTCTATTGGTTTGGTGGTTCGGGCCAACGAGAGCAAACCGAAATTGTATCGGGTGTGTTGTGCGTTTGTATCGATTCCCCTTGCGTGTTCATCGTGTTCTTCGCTCCCTCCCCCAATTCCCCCTCAATCTACGAAGATCGGGCCACTCCAATGGTAAATCCACAAGGAGACCCATAACACCAAGCGAGAGAATTTGCTTCTAAAGATGGATATCAACCTACTCCGTAAGCGCGAAAGGATTCTTAGAGCCACCAATGCTCGCTTGGAGAAGAAGCTAACCATTGAAGTACACCCAACCCCTGAAGACGAGAATCCCGGGACTGATGACAAACTCCCCTTCCTCAATGAGTACCACCCTATCGTGCAGTCACCTGCGTCGGCCGAGCCAACATCCAACCCTACACCTTGGGAAGGCACCACTCTCACCTTCACTGAAGACGAGTTGAATATCCGACATACCCCAGAGGATTTGCGGTACCTGAAACCCCCCAAGGAGTTAGCAACGAACCACAGATGCACCCTCCTAGTAATCACCTACGTTGCTGTACTCGCCCATCTAGCAATAGGGTAGAGTCATGTATTGTCCCTGAACACGTTTTGTAATTTTTAAGTACTATTAACACCTTCGGGTGTAGACTGGTTGGTTATGTAATAACTTCCTTGGATTGCTAAGCTTGCTTCATGTTTTCCGTCTTGCGTGTGTTACCCAAGATGTTGCATCAGACCCAACCCAGAACGCTTACCACCAACAGGAAGTTCCTCACCAGAAGGCCAGAATACTTCAGTTCCCCAAAGACGAGGATGCATGAAGACAACGAGTCCACTCCGCCCTCAATCAGAAGAAACGCAAGAGATTCAAGTGAGGACCTCTTCATCGACGCTGACTGCATCCACCCTGACTAAACCCTAGCAAGAAGATTTGCAAACAGCTAACTCACCTTGAGCTAACCCCCTTAAAGGGTTCGTTAGGAAACCACCCCCACCAAGGTATATAGAAGAGGGTGTCCCTCGATGACCTCAGCTCAAGACTCTAGGAAGATGCAGCCTTCCGCTAACCTCAGGTCAGCACCCCCCAGACAGAAGATCTGCACCAATCCTAAAGCGCCTTAATGAAGCTCTAAGGTGGAAAGACGGCGTATTTCCACTCAATCCTCCAAAGACTGTCTACCCAAGGATACTTCAGAAGACCTCCAGATTGGGATGCCTTCTAACGATCTCGACTCCAGGAGAAATATGGACGTTAGCATTCAAAACATCCATCTACGAGTCCAAGAAGGAAGGACTATGTCAACTCTTCGATCTGCCCTAGTCTAACCCTAAGGGGGAAAGACTGCGTATTTCCTGCAAAATAGAATAACCCTCTGCCAGAAGCAATCCAACAGTTGGACGCAAAGACGCAAACTAGGATATGATAATCCCTTAGGGGAGATGCCGTAAACCACTACCACAGGAGGATCAATCCTCGCACCTAGATGAAGCCTGCTCGACACTCGTGCTTTCAAGACAACTGGAGTTCAACCTCACTGAAAGTGACCCTGTTCAAAGACAAAGCTGACAAGTTAGTACGCGAGAAACACATCGCCCTAACTCCAACACAAATCCCCTAACCTTACTCTCCCGAATCTCGGGACGAGATTCTTTTAAGGGGGAAAGGTCTGTAACATCCCAATTTCAGCAATCCTGATTAGTTGTCCAGGATGCAAAAATCAGGGGGAACAAAAACTTTTTCTTGTTCATGGGTGCAGTGTTTGCTTGTTGTCTGTTTGTACGTGTGCATATGAGGGTACTCCATATGATACTCCTTACCTCACCCTCAGTTGTCAAAAAGTTATTCAACAAAACTATCCTGGCTCATTTTATATATTCTAAAATGTTCTGGCATTTCAAAGCATGAGCCAAGGTGCTTTTGTAACCAAAACTATTTTAGTAACTCCTATTGATCAAACTGTGGAGAGCTATAGAATACTATCTCCTTATGGTTTCAAGACAGAACCTTCAACTACTCCTACCTCTAAGATTTCCAAAACCTTGTATAAAACCTTAGAATTCTACTCTTGGTAGGGATACCAATGACCCTCATCTTATTCAAACCCCAACCTCTTCAAAATGCCTCAACCTTACCTCAAGATAAGCTTGATGGTAACCCCAGTAGTGGATTTGATTAGTTTATAAGATGAGTTGCCTTGATCTGCTGTCTGATGAATTGCCTTGATCTGCTGTTTGACTTGTTTGCTTAGGAAGTAGTATGAGCCACTCTAGGAGCTCATCAGTTGGATCAATATACTTCAAACTCACCAAACCCTAAGCAAGAATACAAGTTGGATCTGATCTCTAGTTAATAGGGCATCATCTAAAACCCTTAACCAGATCAATTCTGCAGTGATCCATTCTAGAAGCTTCCAAGTCCATGAAGACCAATATCAAGCATGGATCCCTTCTACTCCCTCTACACTTCAACATCATCCACTTGAGGATGCTTTGGTACCTTGCAACCCCTCCAAAAACATTCCCTCTCATACTCTAGTCAAAACATGTACATTTTTGAATGCCTCCCTTTCTCAAACCATGTACATTTTTGGAAATGCACCTGAACCATCTTGTTAACCATCCTAAGGACTACCAAGGCCTACTCTTTACCTTGGTTAGATCATCCTCCAACCCACTTGTTCTTGATGGTTTTGCAGGCAAGAAAATAACTTTTCCTACAAATCTAGTCATCATGCCTACCTTAACAGAAGCTCACACAACAATCAGTCCTTCTATGGACCAAATATTTGCATGGTTGTGTTCTACTCATATAGGTCTATCAGTATCTACTTCACTTGTTCCAAGTGGATCTTTGTTCTTCTTAAACCCACATGGTTTATAAGGCATCATGACTCATCTGGTATGGCAACCTCTGACGTAACCAATCCAAACTCCTTCTGCACATGATCATATATATGACTTGGTCTAGCTATCCATATATCCCTTGCATCAAGGTGAGATCTGAGCACAAAGATCCAACAAGGTTTTTATGGTATAAAAATAACATCACCCTAGATCCACAACTCCTTGTTTTCCATCTTATTCAAGTTGGATTTCCAATTCCCAAGGTTGCCAGTGCTTGCTAGACCTTTTCTACATCACCTACGTTGATCATCAAGATTTATCAAATAGTAGCCATAATTATTATGGACCAAATCTTTTAAATTCCTTTAATAGACAAAATCCCCAAAACTTCATCCACATTAGAAAGTTTGACTTCCTCCAAAACACATCCCCATGTTTAAGATCCTTGGAAGTCTAATTATCATACCCTATCTTCCAACTTCAAAAATAAATATTTTTGAAGAGCCTTAATAATTCTTTTTGCCCTTTTTCCTAAATGGCAAAAACAACAAAATAAATGCTTTAAATACTTTTAAGCCACAATAAATCTTGGGAAAATTCCCCTAAGTGTGCATTCACATTTGGGACCCTCTCACACAAAAACCAACATTGTACAATGTAAAAATATCAATTGATCTTCTAGAATATACTTCTTCCCTTTTTTGAATAAATGAATTTAAGAGGACTAAAACCCCTTATAAAAATCCCAAATAAATCCTAGGAGCGTACCTTAACCATACCCAGCTACCAGTGTCACCTCCCCCTTATAAATTTTTGAACTCCTTCACAAGCTCTCTTGTGATCAAAATTTTCAAAAAAAAAACTAACTTGAGCTAAACCAAGATCCAACCACCACCAAACTGGTCAACCAAGCTTGCACAACACATATCTCACTCCACTAGTCGGGAGCACTGTAGGCCTGGCCTAGCCCTTGCCCTTTTACCCTTGGATTAGTAGAGAGAGAGAGAGACAACCATATCTTACAAAGATATGCCCCATTTAATTACCACAACTCCCTCCCTATCTCTCTGCCCGAGCAAACCCAACTCTCACCCCTCCCCACCGCCCTCTAGGACAATCACTGGCTAGCCCTACCCCTCCTCCATGTCCAAAGTAGACATTTTGACCATCTATCCCTTCCCCACGGTATAAAGGCCAGAGGCCACCCGTAGCACGCCCCTGCCACTCATTTGCTCCCTGTTCCCCTCCACTTACCTCCCCAGAGCTCCTCTCCCCTTCCCCTTGCTCTGCCCCGCTCGAAGAAAGAAGAAGGAGAAGCCTCGGTCTATCTCAAAAACCGAGCAAGGCTCCCTCCTCTCAGGTCCTCTCGTCCTTCATGTCACTCTCCCAGAACCTCCTTGCTCTTCTGCATCTAATCCTCCTCTTCTTGTCCACATGCAGCAACCCCTGGAGGATCCCCTGTGAGCTCCGAGAAGCTCGCCTCTGTCATCGCCGCGCGAGCCACATCCCGACGAGTAACCCCTTCTTCAGCCCATCCCCAAGGTCGTCGTCCACCCCGTCGCCCCGTCGCCTACCCGACCTCCCCCGAGCCCCTGGTAAGCTCCCCCGGCGAGCCTCGCTGTCCCCTAGGGTTTCCTGAAGGAGATATGCCCTAGAGGAAAATAAGAAATATGTTTTTATTATCATATATCAATTAGTTTATAATAGTTTCATATTGTGCTATAACTGTGCCAAGTAGAAACATTGGTATAGGTGTGGTATGAAACAACCAAGTCCCTAGTGGCCTCTATTCATACTAGTTCGTTGGTCACGAAGATGATTTGGGTTTCAAGATTATGGGCATTTATGTCGACAGACAATGAGATCATATCATTGGAGGATGATGTGACTGGACATTCCTCAAAGGATTGCAACACGATCAAGTCATCTAGTTCATTGTTGCAACAACTATACCTAGACTCCTTCTCCTTAAACCGTGAGCTCATATTACTCACTGTTTCCCTAGGCTGCTTAGACCGCATCAACCGTCATCTAGTAATATGGTGGCCATAAAGGTGTATGTTGGGTATTCCGAAGGAACAGTAGATGACATGTGACTGCAAGACTGGGATTTGTTCACCCACATGACGGGTAATGATACATACAGCCGAATTGGTGAGATTACATCTATAAATGTTGCAACATGTGCCTACATCACGGGGATGTAATATCACGGTAACAAGAAAACATAACTTGTTGTGAACGAGATTGAACAAAGGTATAGGATACCAATGATCGGATCTCGGACAAGTTGTATCGAGAAACAAAAGGAAGAGGATGCTACATTTAGACGGTTCAAACGACATTGTCATGAGGAATGCATAGGGGTCACATGGATATCCCTGGTCCCTCTGTTGATCATTGATACAGATCATGTCTAGAGCATTCTTGAGCCGTGAGAGGATACACTTAAGCATACAATGAGAGCGATCATTCGTAAGATGGAATCACAGTAGAGAATGAGAGAAAGCTGGAATTTTTCCACGGAGAGATCCGAAGTTGTTCGGAGAAAGAATAAAGGAAAAGTACCGAAAAGTGTTTTGGGATAAATGGGAATTTAAATATATATTTATTATATGTTAATTGTGAATTAATATATTATAAATAATATTTAGATTAAGATTTATAAAGGCAACTTTTATATTCAGCTAAGTCCCAGAGGGAAAAGGCCTAGAAATAAAAGTGTAGAAAAATAAATGGAAAAGGGAAAAACAGCCAGCCCTGTGGCGGCGGATAACCGCCACCGCACAGGACGGTAGATAGCTAGGCGACGCCAGTAGGCGGGCCAGGCGAGGCGTGGCGGGGCGTTGGGCCGCAGGGGGGCGAGCCTGCCCACCCGGGATTCCCCCTTCCAGGCCACCGCCGCGAGCTGGGCCGCGCGGGTTGGCGCCGGCCCACCGGGCCACAGCACTAGCAGCGTGAGCTGGGCCGACGGTGGGCAGGACGGCCCACCCGGCTAGCTGGCTGCTGCTGCTGCTTTTTTCCTTTTATTTTTATTTAGCATTTTCTTTTTGCTATTTGGGCTAAGTATTTTTTGCCCATTTGACCAGTCCGAAAATCTGCTGCCTTTTCTTTTATGAATAATCCCACATAGCTAACCCAATGGGGAGGGCACACCCCCTCCGCCTATATAAAGGGGTCCCCATGGGTGGGATTAAACAGACAACTTGAGAAGTCCTTTGGTTGACTTTCTCCTCCTCCCTCTCTCTATACCTTGTGACCATGGCCGCAAGTCTGGGCTGTGCAATCGAGGCCCACCTATAGTACGCCGTTGCGCTGCAGGGATTCCCTGCCGGATATCAACTTCCGCACTCCCGGTGGGATCGGGGTGCCGAAGGTCTCATCGTGCACCGGATGTGTACGAAGACACGAGGCGCAACACTTGGAGCACTTGAATGTCGTGAGCTGGAGTTGTTGCACGATGAAGATGATGAAGATCAAGAAGGAGCAAGGGGTGACCTACGAGGTGCTTCGTGACCTTGAGGTCGGGTTCGAGTACGACTACATCAACCACGTTCCCTGTGGAACGATAACTGCGTACGGTCTACAAGGGTATGTATTATCTAGGGCATCGGTCGTTACCGCATTTCTACATAGATAGATCCTAGGCAACTTTTGGGGTTCAATGTAGGAATTTTTTTGTTTTCCGCACCGATCCCCGTTAGTGGTATCCAAGCCGATCTATGCGTAGGAGTGATGTACGGCCAGTATGCACAAGTATTGTGCGGGCATTAATCCCTTAGTTGTTACCATCTAACGTGTACTTGTTTATATTGTGATATTGTTTGATGAAGTGGCCTGGACCGACCTTACGCGTATTCGTACGTGTGACTGGTTCCACGCTCAACATATGGCTTGTACTGTATAATTTGCTAGCGGGTGTCTGTCTCTCATTCAATAGTTGATATAGCATTTACAACAGAGGGCCCCGAAAGGGTTGTAATAGAGACAACTGTCGGATCCGTGTTGTGGTTGGAAAGTTCGTTGTTTAGAAACGGTTCTATTGCGAAAGCCCTAACAACCACGTAAAACTTGCAATAGATAAAGTAGAGGCGTCTAACTTTATTTTGCAGGGGACATGTGATTATGATATGGCATTGGTCGTTACAAAGGTAAAGTAGTTTACTTTTCTATTACTAAGTAGTATAGTGATAGTCATCATTCCGATGAACGACCTGGTGGAGGCATCGTGGACTTGGCGTCAAACCAAGGGCAAGATGGAGATCATGCCGGAGCGCTCGATGGAGATCAAGGCGCAAGAAGACCATATCATATCACATTATACATATGATGTTGATACCTAGTTTTTACATATTATTGTGTGCTAGTATTTAGATACTCAACAGTAGCAAATAAGATAATCCCTATTTAATTCCAATGTTCCGTGTTCCCCTTATGTGTGTACCACCAAGAAAGTTCTTCGGTATGAGGCGATCCAGGGTTACATGCCTGGGTATCAAACATATCTATGTTCGCATACAGTGGGTGTAAGCCATGTTACACAGCGAATACACACAAGTTAGATTTGGTGAGCCTAACACGCTACAGAAGCGTGGCCTCGGAACACAAGAGATCAAAAGATCGAGCATAAGTCACATGGATGATGTGATTGGCATTGTTGAATGTCTACCTTTGATACTGCACTGATGGCCGTGACGATCGGGGGAGGTGCAGAGGATAGGGATCATGCGATCACTAAAATCGTCTAGGGGATGACTGTTTTAGTGGAGACCAATTATAAATTGATCTCTTATTATAAACTTAGTCTAGATATCTGTTTGCAAATATCTTAGTAGATCTTAGCCTATCCCATTGAGGTCCTTTGCGACCATGGGAATATATTTCTTAATTTGGAACTTAGGAAAAGGGTCCAACTTCATAGATTAATACCCACGCCTGAGGGATATCCTCGTAGAAGATGATCTTCTCTTCTTGATACAATAACCATTAGGAGATAATTCGATGACTCCAGAATGTTTGGAAAACACTTAGTGATCTTGCATTAGAGTTAAGAACTCTTAGAAGGTCTTGATTGCAAAAGGGGGTCATGGATGAAAAGGTATATGTTAGATATACAAAATTATAAATGTGGTTCTTGCAAAACTCATTGCAGTTTGCAAAGTATTTGATACTTGTCCTGTTTTGTGAAAACTGGATGATCTGCTTGAGAATTGCTGGTTTTGAGGCAACGTGACTTGATGACGGCAAGCAAAAGAGTTGATAGCCGACATCACCTCTTCCCTCAAAGTTTGTCATTTGGATTAGTGGACTTGAATATAATTTGTAATCCTTGTTTGTGTGTCTTGCTTTTGGCAAGACGATTATTCTTATGAACAAGTTACAAACCAGTTTGTACTTTTCTTATGAACAATACCGTTATAGTCACATTACGATTATAAATAAGTTATTCTCATCACTATGTTAATGATAATAGTTTAAACATTTATAAAGGATTAGAATGCTAAAAGATATCCAAAGCTAAATAATGAAATGAGACTATAGTTTAAGTCATTTTGGTTATTGTAGGTTCTTTATGAAAGATCGGGGTCCTAGATGCTTAATCTAGAGACTTTGCAAAACCATGCCTCTTCGGCAGAATGACTAGAACTCCGCATTCTGGTAAAATGGTGATATGCGAATAAATGTTGAATCTTATACATAGTGATGTATCATATTTTCAACAAGTAGTGGAAATCATTTATTGTGGACTTAAGTGAATAAGTGTATTTACTTAATGAAACATGAAGTTTGAAATGATTTGAATTGTTCAAATGAGTTCATAACTAAATGGGATATTGAAATTAACAAGAACACGAAGTCTCTTTGATTTGATCGACACGACTAAAGTATTCAAGTTAAGTTTAGCATAAAAGGGACTTGTGGAAGATGTTTCACAAATTATAATAATTGGACGAATTCAAACTATGTTGAAATGTCTAAACATCATAATCATTATGTATTAAGATACATATGCTATAATATCATCTCTTACAGGGTTATGGTTGTCGTTTAGATTTAGAGATCAAAATAAGCAAACACTCATTTGAAATATAAAGGAACATTTGAAGATTCGTGGAAACAACACCATAAGTGTTATGGCACGTTCAATTTTCTGGAGATTTCGACAAGTCGATGTCGTGGCGAATAAACAAGTCTTTGTAGAGCATTCTTAGGAAGCTATGAATGGATCTTCCACAAGGGGAAAACTTGCCGTTGTCCTAAGTTGAAATATCTTGATAAAGATACAGGTGGAAGAAAGTAAAAGATCAAAACAAGGTCTTTGACCTTACCTCCGAATTGTTGAGTGGCGCACCGGAATTTGTTTCGTGAAACCAAACTCTACAAATAGAGGAGAAACCAATGATAATGATCATAAAGTTTCAGTGAATACTTTTACTAAAGAAAGTAGGATTCAACCATATATTCTCAAGTTTGTGGAATTATATATTGATTCACTTGTCATGTTTTGATCAAGACATACCTACAAAATACAAAGAAGCGTGATGGACCTAAGTGCGAGAATTGAATGGTCATTGAAATCTCGTTAGTGGAATTCTCGAGTTGATGGTGATCAAAGAATTTTGGAATCTCCAAGATTATCAAGAGGACCTAGATTTGAGTGGGAACAAATCAGCTTGGCTAATTCATAATATGTAACTGACATATTTTGAGTGGGAGCTAAGTGAAATCCCTAGATCTCAAACATGAATGTCATATTTGAGTGGGAGCGTGAAATCATTCTGTGATATGTGAACGACATATGTGAATGATATGATTGGTGTTAACAATATTTAAGTTAGATAAATAAGGATGATGTTGAAGTTATTAAACAATAAGATCTATCGAGACAGATTGGTGAGTTTAATAAACACTAAATGTCGAATGCTTCCTGGACTCGATTCTGAAAGATGTTCAGAATGTCCTAAGACAAGATTCTGATGTAGCTCAGAATGGAACAAGGTGAGAATGTAGTTCTTACTGTATGAAGCATTGAGTTAGTATTGCAACTATGGTTGAAAGTAAGAGATGCGTTGCATATCCTATGCCTCAGTCATAGGTTCTTCCATAAAACCATGTTGTATACTCGACATAATATGACCCAAGGTTCTGGTTGGAATGACTAGCTCTTAACTGTAAGAACATGTCTGTAAGTGATTCCTGAGTTGATCACTGAACCGGAATTAAGTTTGTACTTAAGTAGCAAGAAGCAATGTAAGTGGCATAAATGCATTTCATGCACCAGGATCTACAAAGATATAGAAGTATAAAAGCTCCATCTGTTGTGATGTATAATGTTATGGCGGGGCTAGTTCGCTTTTAACGTAGAATAATGTGTCCTAGGGCCCAGTGTCCATAAGAAAGCCCTCGAGGTTGATCTAACATCACTATAAGCTACTAGAATCCGGCCTCGTTCTGCTGCCATGACTATAGTATATACACAAAGGATAGCAAAGTGTGTATCGAAGTTTAGATGACAATAGTGAAAACAACCGTCATCTTAAACACTAGAAACAAAAGTCTCATTTTGTTGCCAAACAAATGCTTCGACCCATTATACGATAATGGTGTGAATGTCAAAATTAGGAAGACATTAACGATTTGCAACAGACATAATGATCTGGTAAAACAGAACATGGACATGACATTTCCCATGAGCATGCATGATCTGTAAACGCATATGTTATATGGTTTTTATGAGTAAAATCCAAGCTAGATTATTTTTACTCTAGTGCAAGTGGGAGACTAAAGGAGATATGCCCTAGAGGCAAATAAGAAATAGGTTTTTATTATCATATCTCAATTAGTTTATAATAGTTTCATATTGTGCTATAACTGTGCCAAGTAGAAACATTGGTATAGGTGTGGTATGAAACAACCAAGTCCCTAGTAGCCTCTATTCATACTTGTTCGTTGGTCATGAAGATGATCTGGGTTTCAAGATCATGGACATTTATGTCGACTGACAATGAGATCATATCATTGGAGAATGATGTGATTGGACATTTCTCGAAGGATTGCAACACGATCAAGTCATCTAGTTCATTGTTGGAACAACTATACCTAGACTCCTTCTCCTTAGACCGTGAGCTCATATTACTCACTGTTTCCCTAGGCTGCTTAGACCGCATCAACCGTCATCTGGTAATACGGTGGCCATAAAGGTGTATGTTGGGTATTCCGAAGGAACAGTAGATGACATGTGACTGCAAGACCGGGATTTATTCACCCACATGATGGGTAAAGATACATACGGCCGACTTGGTGCGATTACATCTATAAATGTTGCAACATATGACTAGGTCCCGGGGATGTAATATCACGGTAACAAGAAAACATAACTTGTTGTGAACGAGATTGAACAAAGGTATAGGATACCAATGATCGGATCTTGGACAAGTTGTATCGAGAAACAAAAGGAAGAGGATGCTACATTTAGATGGTTCAAACGACATTGTCATCAGGAATGCATAGGGGTCACATGGATATCCCAGGTCCCTCTGTTGATCATTGATATAGATCATGTCTAGAGCATTCTCAAGCCATGAGAGGAGACACTTAAGGGTACGATGAGAGCGATCATTTGTAAGATGGAATCACAGTAGAGAAAGAGAGAAAACTGGAATTGTTCCGTGGAGAGATCTGAAGTTGTTCGGATAAACAATAAAGGAAAAGTCCCGAAATGTGTTTTTGGATAAATGGGAATTTAAATATATATTTATTATATGTTAATTGTGAATTAATATATTATAAATAATATTTAGATTAAGATTTATAAAGGCAACTTTTATATTCGGCTAAGTCCCAGAGGGAAAAGGCCTAGAAATAGAAGTGTAGAAAAATAAATGGAAAAGGGAAAAACAGCCAGCCCTGTGGGCGGCGGATAACCGCCACCGCACAGGACGGCAGATAGCTAGGCGACGCCAGTAGGCGGGCCAGGCGAGGCGGGGCGGGGCGTTGGGCCGCCGGGGGGCGAGCCTGCCCACCCGGGATTCCCCCTTCCAGGCCACCGCCGCGAGCTGGGCCGCGCGGGTTGGCGCCGGCCCACCGGGCCACAGCGCTGGCAGCGTGAGCTGGGCCGACGGTGGGCAGGACGGCCCACCCGGCTAGCTGGCTGCTGCTGCTGCTTTTTCCTTTTATTTTTATTTAGCATTTTCTTTTTGCTATTTGGGCTAAGTATTTTTTGCCCATTTGACCAGTCCGAAAATCTGCTGCCTTTTCTTTTATGAATAATCCCACATAGCTAACCCAATGGGGAGGGCACACCCCCTCCGCCTATATAAAGGGGTCCCCATGGGTGGGATTAAACAGACAACTTGAGAAGTCCTTTGGTTGACTTTCTCCTCCTCCCTCTCTCTATACCTTGTGACCATGGCCGCAAGTCTGGGCTGTGCAATCGAGCCACACCTATAGTACGCCGTTGCGCTGCATGGATTCCCAGCCGGATATCAACTTCCGCACTCCCGGTGGGATCGGGGAGCCGAAGGTCTCATCGTGCATCGGATGTGTACGAAGACACGAGGCGCATCACTTGGAGCACTTGAATGTCGTGAGCTGGAGTTGTTGCACGATGAAGATGATGAAGATCAAGAAGGAGCAAGGGGTGACCTACGAGGAGCTTCGTGACCTTGAGGTCGGGTTCGAGTACGACTACATCAACCACGTTCCCTGTGGAACGTTAACTGCATACGGTCTACAAGGGTATGTATTATCTTGGGCATCTGTCGTTACCGCATTTCTACATAGATAGATCCTAGGCAACTTTTGGGGTTCAATGTAGGAATTTTTTTGTTTTCCGCACCGATCCCCGTTAGTGGTATCCAAGCCGATCTATGCGTAGGAGTGATGTACGGCCAGTATGCACAAGTATTGTGCGAGCATTAATCCCTTAGTTGTTACCCTCTAACGTGTACTTGTTTATATTGTGATATTGTTTGATGAAGCGGCCTGGACCGACCTTACGCGTATTCGTACGTGTGACTGGTTCCATGCTCAACATATGGCTTGTACCGTATAATTTGCTAGCGGGTGTCTGTCTCTCATTCAATAGTTGATATAGCATTTACAACAGAGGGCCCCGAAAGGGTTGTAATAGAGACAACTGTCAGATCCGTGTTGTGGTTGGAAAGTTCGTTGTTTAGAAACGGTTCTATTGCGAAAGCCCTAACAACCACGTAAAACTTGCAATAGATAAAGTAGAGGCGTCTAACTTTATTTTGCAGGGGACATATGATTATGATATGGCATTGGTCGTTACAAAGGTAAAGTAGTTTACTTTTCTATTACTAAGTAGTATAGTGATAGTCATCATTCCGATGAACGACCTGGTGGAGGCATCGTGGACTTGGCGTCAAACCAAGGGCAAGATGGAGATCATGCCGGAGCGCTCGATGGAGATCAAGGCGCAAGAAGACCATATCATATCACATTATACATATGATGTTGATACCTAGTTTTTACATATTATTGTGTGCTAGTATTTAGATACTCAACAGTAGCAAATAAGATAATCCCTATTTAATTCCAATGTTCCGTGTTCCCCTTATGTGTGTACCACCAAGAAAGTTCTTCGGTATGAGGCGATCCAGGGTTACATGCCTGGGTGTCAAACATATCTATGTTCGCATACAGTGGGTGTAAGCCATGTTACACAGCGAATACACACAAGTTAGATTTGGTGAGCCTAACACGCTACAGAAGCGTGGCCTCGGAACACAAGAGATCAAAAGATCGAGCATAAGTCACATGGATGATGTGATTGGCATTGTTGAATGTCTACCTTTGATACTGCACTGATGGCCATGACGATCGGGGGAGGTGCAGAGGATAGGGATCATGCGATCACTCAAATCGTCTAGGGGATGACTGTTTTAGTGGAGACCAATTATAAATTGATCTTTTATTATAAACTTAGTCTAGATGTCTGTTTGCAAATATCTTAGTAGATCTTAGCCTATCCCATTGAGGTCCTTTGCGACCATGGGAATATATTTCTTAATTTGGAACTTAGGAAAAGGGTCCAACTTCATAGATTAATACCCACGCCTGAGGGATATCCTCGTAGAAGATGATCTTCTCTTCTTGATACAATAACCATTAGGAGATAATTCGATGACTCCAGAATGTTTGGAAAAACACTTAGTGATCTTGCATTAGAGTTAAGAACTCTTAGAAGGTCTTGATTGCAAAAGGGGGTCATGGATGAAAAGGTATATGTTAGATATACAAAATTATAAATGTGGTTCTTGCAAAACTCATTGCAGTTTGCAAAGTATTTGATACTTGTCCTGTTTTGTGAAAACTGGATGATCTGCTTGAGAATTGCTGGTTTTGAGGCAACGTGACTTGATGACGGCAAGCAAAAGAGTTGATAGCCGACATCACCTCTTCCCTCAAAGTTTGTCATTTGGATTAGTGGACTTGAATATAATTTGTAATCCTTGTTTGTGTGTCTTGCTTTTGGCAAGACGATTATTCTTATGAACAAGTTACAAACCAGTTTGTACTTTTCTTATGAACAATACCGTTATAGTCACATTACGATTATAAATAAGTTATTCTCATCACTATGTTAATGATAATAGTTTAAACATTTATAAAGGATTAGAATGCTAAAAGATATCCAAAGCTAAATAATGAAATGAGACTATAGTTTAAGTCATTTTGGTTATTGTAGGTTCTTTATGAAAGATCGGGGTCCTAGATGCTTAATCTAGAGACTTTGCAAAACCATGCCTCTTCGGCAGAATGACTAGAACTCCGCATTCTGGTAAAATGGTGATATGCGAATAAATGTTGAATCTTATACATAGTGATGTATCATATTTTCAACAAGTAGTGGAAATCATTTATTGTGGACTTAAGTGAATAAGTGTATTTACTTAATGAAACATGAAGTTTGAAATGATTTGAATTGTTCAAATGAGTTCATAACTAAATGGGATATTGAAATTAACAAGAACACGAAGTCTCTTTGATTTGATCGACACGACTAAAGTATTCAAGTTAAGTTTAGCATAAAAGGGACTTGTGGAAGATGTTTCACAAATTATAATAATTGGACGAATTCAAACTATGTTGAAATGTCTAAACATCATAATCATTATGTATTAAGATACATATGCTATAATATCATCTCTTACAGGGTTATGGTTGTCGTTTAGATTTAGAGATCAAAATAAGCAAACACTCATTTGAAATATAAAGGAACATTTGAAGATTCGTGGAAACAACACCATAAGTGTTATGGCACGTTCAATTTTCTGGAGATTTCGACAAGTCGATGTCGTGGCGAATAAACAAGTCTTTGTAGAGCATTCTTAGGAAGCTATGAATGGATCTTCCACAAGGGGAAAACTTGCCGTTGTCCTAAGTTGAAATATCTTGATAAAGATACAGGTGGAAGAAAGTAAAAGATCAAAACAAGGTCTTTGACCTTACCTCCGAATTGTTGAGTGGCGCACCGGAATTTGTTTCGTGAAACCAAACTCTACAAATAGAGGAGAAACCAATGATAATGATCATAAAGTTTCAGTGAATACTTTTACTAAAGAAAGTAGGATTCAACCATATATTCTCAAGTTTGTGGAATTATATATTGATTCACTTGTCATGTTTTGATCAAGACATACCTACAAAATACAAAGAAGCGTGATGGACCTAAGTGCGAGAATTGAATGGTCATTGAAATCTCGTTAGTGGAATTCTCGAGTTGATGGTGATCAAAGAATTTTGGAATCTCCAAGATTATCAAGAGGACCTAGATTTGAGTGGGAACAAATCAGCTTGGCTAATTCATAATATGTAACTGACATATTTTGAGTGGGAGCTAAGTGAAATCCCTAGATCTCAAACATGAATGTCATATTTGAGTGGGAGCGTGAAATCATTCTGTGATATGTGAACGACATATGTGAATGATATGGTTGGTGTTAACAATATTTAAGTTAGATAAATAAGGATGATGTTGAAGTTATTAAACAATAAGATCTATCGAGACAGATTGGTGAGTTTAATAAACACTAAATGTCGAATGCTTCCTGGACTCGATTCTGAAAGATGTCCAGAATGTCCTAAGACAAGATTCTGAAGTAGCTCAGAATGGAACAAGGTGAGAATGTAGTTCTTACTGTATGAAGCATTGAGTTAGTATTGCAACTATGGTTGAAAGTAAGAGATGCGTTGCATATCCTATGCCTCAGTCATAGGTTCTTCCATAAAACCATGTTGTATACTCGACATAATATGACCCAAGGTTCTGGTTGGAATGACTAGCTCTTAACTGTAAGAACATGTTTGTAAGTGATTCCTGAGTTGATCACTGAACCGGAATTAAGTTTGTACTTAAGTAGCAAGAAGCAATGTAAGTGGCATAAATGCATTTCATGCACTAGGATCTACAAAGATATAGAAGTATAAAAGCTCCATCTGTTGTGATGTATAATGTTATGGCGGGGCTAGTTCTCTTTTAACGTAGAATAATGTGTCCTAGGGCCCAGTGTCCATAAGAAAGCCCTCGAGGTTGATCTAACATCACTATAAGCTACTAGAATCCGGCCTCGTTCTGCTGCCATGACTATAGTATATACACAAAGGATAGCAAAGTGTGTATCAAAGTTTAGATGACAATAGTGAAAACAACCGTCATCTTAAACACTAGAAACAAAAGTCTCACTTTGTTGCCAAACAAATGCTTCGACCCATTATACGATAATGGTGTGAATGTCAAAATTAGGAAGACATTAACGATTTTCAACAGACATAATGATCTGGTAAAACAGAACATGGACATGACATTTCCCATGAGCATGCATGATCTGTAAACGCATATGTTATATGGTTTTTATGAGTAAAATCCAAGCTAGATTATTTGTACTCTAGTGCAAGTGGGAGACTAAAGGAGATATGCCCTAGAGGCAAATAAGAAATAGGTTTTTATTATCATATCTCAATTAGTTTATAATAGTTTCATATTGTGCTATAACTATGCCAAGTAGAAACATTGGTACAGGTGTGGTGTGAAACAACCAAGTCCCTAGTATCCTCTATTCATACTTGTTCGTTGGTCATGAAGATGATCTGGGTTTCAAGATCATGGGCATTTATGTCGACTGACAACGAGATCATATCATTGGAGAATGATGTGATTGGACATTTCTCGAAGGATTGCAACACGATCAAGTCATCTAGTTCATTGTTGCAACAACTATACCTAGACAACTTCTCCTTAGACCGTGAGCTCATATTACTCACTATTTCCCTAGGCTGCTTATACTGCATCAACCGCCATCTGGTAATACGGTGGCCATAAAGGTGTATGTTGGGTATTCCGAAGGAACAGTAGATGACATGTGACTGCAAGACCGGGATTTGTTCACCCACATGACGGGTAAAGATACATACGGCCGACTTGGTGCGATTACATCTATAAATGTTGCAACATATGACTAGGTCCCGGGGATGTAATATCACGGTAACAAGAAAACATAACTTGTTGTGAACGAGATTGAACAAAGGTATAGGATACCAATGATCGGATCTTGGACAAGTTGTATCGAGAAACAAAAGGAAGAGGATGCTACATTTAGATGGTTCAAACGACATTGTCATCAGGAATGCATAGGGGTCACATGGATATCCCTGGTCCCTCTGTTGATCATTGATATAGATCATGTCTAGAGCATTCTCGAGCCATGAGAGGAGACACTTAAGGGTACGATGAGAGCGATCATTCGTAAGATGGAATCACAGTAGAGAAAGAGAGAAAACTGGAATTGTTCCGTGGAGAGATCCGAAGTTGTTCGGATAAAGAATAAAGGAAAAGTCTCGAAATGTGTTTTTGGATAAATGGGAATTTAAATATATATTTATTATATGTTAATTGTGAATTAATATATTATAAATAATATTTATATTAAGGTTTATAAATGCGACTTTTATATTAGGCCAAATCCATGAGGGAAAAGGCCTAGAAATAAAAGTGAAGAAAAATAAATGGAAAATTGCAAAACAGCCAGCCCTGTGGGCGGCGGATAATCGCCACCGCACATGGCGGCAGATAGCTAGGCGACGCCAGTAGGCGGGCCAGGCGAGGCGAGGCGGGGCGTTGGGCCGCCGGGGGGGCGAGCCGGCCCACCCGGGGTTCCCCCTTCCAAGCCGCCGCAGCGAGCTGGGCCGCGCGGGTTTGTGCCGGCCCACCCGGCCACAGCGCTGGCAGTGCGAGCTGGGCCGCCGGTGGGCAGGCCGGCCCACCCGGCTGGCTGGCTGCTGCTGAGTTTTCCTTTTCTTTTTATTTAGCATTTTCTGTTTGCTATTTGGGCTAAGTATTTTTGGCCCATTTGACCAGTCCGAAAATCTACTGCCTTTTCTTTTATGAACAATCCCACATGGCTAACCCAATGGGGAGGGCACACCCCCTCTACCTATATAAAGGGGTGCCCATGGGTGAGATTAAAACGACAAGTTGAGAAGTCCTTTGGTTGAATTTCTTCTCCTCCCTCTCTCTATACCTTGTGACCATGGCCCCAAGTCTAGGCTGTGCGATCGAGGCACACCTGTAGTACGCCGTTGCGCTACAGGGATTCCTAGCCGGATATCAACTTCCGCACTCCTGGCGGGATCGGGGAGCCGGAGGTCTCATCGTGTACGAAGACACGAGGCGCAACACTTGGAGCGCTTGAATGTCGTGAGCTGGAGCTGTTGCACGATGAAGATGATGATGATCAAGAAGGAGCAAGGGGTGACCTGCGAGGAGCTTCGCGACCTTGAGGTCGGCTTCGAGTACGACTACATCAACTACGTTCCCCGTGGAACGTTAACCATGTACGATATACAAGGGTATGTATTCTCTACGCATCGGCCGTTATCGCATTTCTACATAGATAGATCCTAGGCAAGTTTTGGGGTTCGACGTAGGAATTTTTTTGTTTTCCACACTGATCCCCAACATTTCCGCTGCCGACCTCTCCTTTCGTTGTAGATGACGACTGGGAGCCGTTGATCGGCACTAGATCGAACGACTCCAGCTCCCTGATACCTCTTCGCCGCCCACAGCCGCTGACCATCGGGCCCCGCTTGACAGGTTCAAGCGCTGTCTCCTGCGCGTCGCCTCGCCAGGTGGGCCGGCCCAGCTCCTCCGGCCTGCCTCTGCGCGGCCCAGTACTCCCCCCAGATCCAGCCCAGTTACCTGTTTGCCCTTTTCTTTTTCTTTTAAATTAAATCCGTTTGAAAATGTAAACAAGATCCAAATGCCAGGATATAAATTTCTGATAGTCCTCAGATGTTTTCTCAAGCATGCAGAGGCAACACCTAGTCAAAATAATTTCCATTATTTGCTAGAAATTAATATGCAGCCAGGTGTACTTTACACTAAATAAATTCCTCAGAGATTTTACATATCCAATTGGGTAAAATCAAATCTCTACTGGAAGGAAATTGATATACCTGTCATGTAGCATAAGTCTTATGCCAAGGTGAATAGTAGTTTGCCCTTAGCAAAAATAACAAAAGCAAGACATATCTGCCTTAGGAAATTTCTCTAGGACAAACCAAATGAGGTATTGATCTATTTCCAACTCCCATGGATGTGTCTTATCAAAATCCATCAAACCCTAGCTGCTCAGATTTTATTGAGCTCTGGTTGTATTGTAGTGAATTAAACTATTCTATGTACCCCTTTTTCACTAAATAAATCACTCCAGGAGTTTGACAACTCCAAAAATAGTGAATCCAATTCGTAGAGAAATGTATTATAAATTCCTACCACATGCACTTGAAATCAACTCAAAAGCTTCTTCAAATTTAATTTGGTGAAAAAGACAAAAACCCCACAGAACTGCCTTTGGGGATTTCCTGAGGGCATTCTGGTAAGTACTTTGACATGATTCCAACTTTCATTGAACAAGTACACCAAGACCTACCCAACCACCCAAGGAAATACTTTTTGGACATACAGAACAGTTCTGGTGAATTATTTCCTGAAACTAGAGTTAATTCCACTATAAAAAGCATAACTAAATCTAGGTAAATGATAATGTAGTGAAACCACTTGTGTTGGTCTTGTTTTGACAAGACCTTTCTGAGGATATCATTGTTGCACATTGGTATCCTATAGGCCTTAGACACCCAATCCAAGTCCTGGGTAAATAGCCTAGACAACTATCTTCCAAAGGAAAAACACCTCTATGGCAAACTAGTAATTCCATCACTGGTACCCAACTCCTCCATAACCTACTATGTTGAGTAGTATTCCTTATGTTTGTTTGTTGTATGGTTTGATGCCTGTATGCCTTTTATTGATTGCGGTATTGTCTGCTTGCATGTATACTCGATGACGAAGATAGTGTGAGTGTTTGACGACAAGAAGGAAGGGTCTTCTTATTATTATTTGTTGGGTATTCTTGGTTATCTAAGGAAGTCCAGGGACTTATCGCTGATCACAGGCAAGCCACCATTCCCGAAATTCCGATACTTGTCCTATTCTATTTATTATTTGTTTTGTCTCTCCTTTATAAATTGCATTGTTTATCTGCATGTCTTGTTTTATAAATACTGCGCTAATGACTTGGCCCCTCCAAGTTATGACTTGGTGTCCCTCGTGGCACGACCCTAATGTACCTACCATTTTATCCCTTTAGACCGAGAGCATGAGGGTTAGCATCCTACCTTGTTGGAAACCCCGGCTTTGAGAAAATAACTTGTTTTGGGATTTACCCTACTTCAATTGTTTAAAAACTACTTTGTAAAACCCTTGGGAAGAGGCATCATTCCAAGATGTTGTTTTAACTAAAGAAGTGGTGATAATGAGAAATGAGAAAATGGATAAGAGAAAGAGAAGGGATGTTCTACGCCTTTACCGGAACAATTTTTATTCGTGCAACCACATTACCCCAGGTGTTGGGGCTTAGCTCTTACTTTTTCTTCTTTAGCCGAGGCATCTTCTACAATGCTTATTGAGAGAAATCCCCTGAATTCCGAGCAGGTGCTAACAGATCTGCGGATCTGGAGCCTGAGCTTACTTCGGCAAGAGTGAGCTTGTCTTGGTAGGAGTGTCGGTGCAACAATTGGGTCTCCCGTGGACGGTATGATTTAGGTGGTACGGAAGGAAGTGGAGTCAGCAAGTTAAGGTATACGTCAAGCTGCGGCTTGGGTATACGCGTGTATGGAACGTAAGACTATGGCTGGGAGCCACATACTCGTGGCTGGGGAGAACAAACCCAAAAGGAAAAGCAGCCTTTGCTAGGGTCGACAAGCGAAAGGTTAGGTTTGATTATCCGGACCCCCGTCTACCATGTGTAATGGGCCGAGGTTGTATCCCGGTGGATGTATTGATTCTTGTGGGGAAAGTGCGCAAACTCTACAGAGTATAATCTAGTCGAATAGCCGTGTCCACGGTCAAGGACGATTAGAAAGGTGTTGGCTAGGAGTACCCAAATGGTGGTGTTTGGAAAATGGATGAAAGAATGGAGGTTCCGAGGGAACCTGAGTTTAAAGTTTTGTTTTGACCAGAGGAGGTCAAAGAGGTTTAAAAAAGGGTTTTTACTCCAAAACTGTTTTCAAAAAGGTTTTCAACAAGGATTGGGGATATCTTGATTTATAAAACAGAGGCATGTTTCAAAACTCTTTTTCAACAAAGATATGGAGATGCCATAACAACAAGACATAGTCTAGGCTTTTTAAAGACAACCCTTGATAGAGCTATCTCGCCACAGCCAGAATTGCATTCCTTATTGCACCACACCCACTTGAGTGTGTGTGGCCATGTAGATCAATGTAGTTTGGAAAAGAACATATACTATGACACTCCATGTGTCAAACCATGGTTAGAAAGCCCTAGAACATGCCGGAATGCAACATTGCAATGCAATGGAGCACCAGTGTGGTAGAGGTTGCATCATCACACCCACTTGAGTGTATATGGACATGTGGATCAGTGTGGTTTGGAAAAGAACACATGCAATGACACTCCATGTGCCAAACCATGGTCTGAAATCACGAGAACATACTGGAATGCCACATTCAAATGCAATGGAGCACTAGTGCAACAGAGGTTGCATCACCAAACCCACTTGAGTATGTGTGGCCATGTGGATCGGTGTGATTTGGAAACGAACACATGCAATCATACATCATGTGTCAAACCATGGTCAGAAATCCCTAGAACATGCTGTAATGCAACATTGGAATGCAAGGGAGCAACAGTTTGAAAGATGTTGCATCACCACACCCACTTGAGTGTGTGTGGTCATTTGGATGAGTGTGGCTTGGAAAAGAACACATGTTATGACAGTCCATATGTCAAACCATGGTCAGAGAGCCCTAGAACATGCTGGAATGAAACATTGCAATGCAATGGAGCACCAATGTGATAAAGGTTGCATCTCCACACCTACTTGAGTGTGTGTGGCCATGTGGAGCATTGTGGTTTGGAAAAGAACACATGCAATGGTAGTCCATGTTACAATTCATGGTCATAAAGCCCCAGAACATGTTGGAATGCAACATTGGAATGCAATGGAGCACCAGTGTGACAGAGGTTACATCACCACACCCACTTGAGTGTGTGTGGCCATGAGGATCAGTGTAGTTTGTAAAACAACACATGCAATGACACTCCATGTATCAAACAATGGTCAGAAAGCCCTAGAACATGTTGGAATGCAAGATTGTAATGCAATGGAGAACCAGTGTGACAGAGGTTACATCACCACACCCACTTGTGTGTGTGTGGCCATGTGGATCATTCTGATTTGGAACATGACACATGCAATGACACTCCATGTGTCAAACCATGGTCAGAAAGCCCTAGAACATGCTGGAATGCAACATTGGAATGCCATGGAGCACCAGTTTGAAACATGTCGCATCACCACACCCACTTGAGGGTGTGTGGCCATGTGGATATGTGTGGTTAGGAAACGAACACATGCAATGATACTTCATGTGTCAAACCATGGTCAAAATCCCTAGATCATTCTGCAATGCAACATTGGAATGCAATGGAGCACTAGTTTGAAATATAGTGCATCACCACACCCACTTGAGTGTGTGTGGCCATGTGGATCATTGTGGTTTGGAAAAGAACACAGGCAATGACACTCCATGTGTGAAACCATGGTCAGAAAACCCTAGAACATGCTGGAATGCAACATTGGAATGCAATGGAGCACTAGTGTGATAGAGGTTGCATCACCACACCCACTTGAGTGTGTGTGGCCATGTGGATCATTATGGTTCGGTAGAGAACACATGCAATGACACTCCACGTGTCAAACCATGGTCAGAAAGACCTAGAACATGATGGAATGCAACATTGGAATGCAACGGATCACTAGTCTAGAAGATGTTGCATCACCACACCCACTAGAGTATGTGTGGCCATGTGGATCATTGTGGTTTGGAAAAGGACACATGCAATGACATTCCATGAGTCAAACCATGGTCAGAAAGCCCTAGAACATGTTGGAATGCAACATTGGAATGCAATGGAGCACCACTTTGACAGAGGATGCATCACCACACCCACATGAGTGTGTGTGTCCATGTGGATCAGCATGGTTTGGAAAAGAACACATGCAATGACACTCCATGTGTCAAACCATGGTCTGAAATCACGAGAACATGCTAGAATGCCACATTCGAATGCAATGGAGCACCAGTTTGAAAGATGTTGCATCACCACACCCACTTGAGTGTGTGTGGCCATGTGGATCAGTGTGATTTGGAAAAGAACACATGTTATGACACACCATGTGTCAAACCATGGCCAGGACGCCCTAGAACATGTTGGAATGCAATGGAGCACCAGTGTGGCAGAGGTTGCACCACCACACCTACTTGAGTGTGTGTGGCCATGTGGATCATTGTGGTATGGAAAATAACACATGCAATGATACATCATATGTCAAACCATCGTAAGAAAGCCCTAGAACATGCTGGAATGCAACATTGGAATGCAATGGAACACTAGTTTGAAAGATGTTGCATCACCACACCAACTTGACTGCGTGTGGCCATGTGGATCAGTTGGTTTTGAAAAGAACAAATGCAATGATACTTCATGTGTCAAACAATGGTCAGAAAGCCCTAGAACATGCTGCAATGCAACATTGGAATGCAATGGAGCTCCAGTTTGAAAGATGTTGCATCACCACACCGACTAGGAGAATATCATTTTGCGGCCCGAAAGTTGGGTCGCCCAAGCAACGCGGTACCCAAGTTATTTTTTATCACCACGATTCGAAAAGTTGGGGCGCCAATTGCTAAGAGGGGTATTTCTAGTGAATGATGGCCAAACACAATATTTTCAAATCACGCCCATTAAGTAAGGATATTCTTTTACACTAGTTCCTGCTATGCCCCTTCTTCGCCGGTCACTCTTCTTAGCCACCCTGCACGTGTACTAGGGGCAAATCCATTAATGTACTTTCCTAACTCTCGACACTGAATCTTGCTGCGGCGAGGGCGGTCCCTTTTCTTCCCTTCACCGACCCTAAATCTGCCGGCGGCGAAGGACCTTTTTTCTCCCTCCCCCGACACTGAATCCAACGGCGGTGGCCCAGCATGTCTTGCAAGCCGAAGGTTGTAGCTACATCGCCAACTGATTCGGGTCTGTCGGGGCCCAAGTCAGGGGCTCAACGTGTAGCAGCGGCGAGGTCTTCAGCCCTGGTTAGCGAGGAGGCCATCAAGGATTTTGCTCCCAAGGTACCTACGAGTAGAGGGTTGAAGAGAAAAGCAAGGCCGGCGGCGGATTGTTCGGCTCCGGTGGGCGGATGCAGCACCTAGATCTCGAAAGAAAAAACCCGGGAGAAGAGCGAGAGGTGAATTTTTCTTATGTGTGCCTAACCTTGCAAGTAGATTAGTTACGACATAATAGAATCGAATAAACTGAAATGTTCCCCTTTTTAATCAAATTAGTCATACCTTTGATACAAGGGACCTATATGAGTTCACAGTTCATGTTCGACAGTACACTACAAAACTTGATTTTGGTTGCGAGAGGGTTGTGTTCAGGAAAGATGTGCATCTGCTTGTGAATTGCAAAGAGGTTGTGTATATTTCGCAGCTGGTAGATATGCTTGCCGCAACATGAATTCCCTGGGGTTCTAGACAGAGGAAAAAATTGGTGTGGTGCAACATGAATGATACCTATCAGCAAATTGAGCACTCCCATGAGCTTCAGATAGTCTGGGAGTGTTGTGCAGCTGATCGTAAGGTGAAAGTTGAAGCGATGATTGATTATATGTATGCAGATGTTGGGGATCTTGCTGCCAGAGCTTCTGCTCCTAGAGAATACGGACCAATAGATGTTGATCTAGATAATTTCAGTATATGCATAGAGGTGGATTCATACATGGAAAAACTTGATGAGGGAGTTAATAAGCCAGTTTCATCATGTACTGTGGAGATCATTGTCGATTCCAAAAACATAACTCTTGATTAAATGAGAGAGATGGTCGGTAAGGAAATCAGTATTGGCCCTAAGCAGATGGCAAAAATCCGGTGGTGGCATAATAAGAAGCAGCAATTCATAGATGTTTTGGATACTGAAGATCTTATGCAGATTATGCGACGAAAGAAGCGAACCAGGAAGGTGTTCTTCCTTGGTACCATTTCTAATGTTGTTGAACATGTTGTAGTGGATGTAGATGCCCCTGTAGTGGCTGAACAGAATGAGGTGGTCGACATTCATGAGATCTGATGAGAGCTACTACCCTAGGCTTGTCATATGGACCGTGGGGTTCCCCTGCCTGTATTTGTAATATTGACTATTGTTGCATTTAGAGCATGGTTCTGTGATTATGTTTGTTGAGAGATTGTGATATAATGATGTGCGAGCTATTGAGATTTTTGGACATGTCACTCACTGAAACCATCGTTGTTGTAATAAGACATAAGTACATTGTAGTTGACATGGTTATGTTTCTTAAGATGACGTACCATACTTGTTTCTGTTATTATGTTTGTTGGGACATTGTAATGTAATGTTTTGTGAAACCATGACTGGACAAGTGATGCATAAATACATTGTAGTTGACATGATTATGTTTCTTGAGATGATGTAGTGTACTTGTTTCTGTTATTTTGTTTGTTGAGAGATTGTAATGTAATGTTTTGTGAAACCATGACAGGACAAGTGATGTGTAAGTACCTTGTAGTCAACATGATTTTGTTTCTTGAGTTGATGTAATATACTTGTTTCTGTGATTACGTTTGTTGAGAGATTGTAATGTGATGTTTTGTGAAACCATGATGTGATTATGTTTGTTGAGAGATTGTAATGTAATGTTTTGTGAAACCATGACTGAAGAAGTGATGCATAAGTACCTTGTAGTTGACATGATTTTGTTTCTTTGGATGATGTAATATACTGGTATGTTTTCGTTAGGCAATGAAATTGGGATGGAGGGAGTGCACGTTTAATATTTGAAATGAGAATGTGTGAAGAGAATCTATATTAGGCAGGAGACAGTAATCCAGGGAAAGGGCATGTTATCCATTAAACTATTGTAACATGCCAATTTAGTCATTGTTGCAATGGTAGAAGGGCAGCTCTCTCTCTCTCTCTCTCTCTCTCTCTCTCTCTCTCTCTCTCTCTCTCTCTCTCTCTCTCTCTCTCTCTGACGCCGACGGCGTCGCCGTCGCCTGCAATGACGAATTCACCATGCTGTCCTTGAACGGCGAGGATGACCAGTCGAGCAGCGACAACCTTCTCTCCGACATCGAGTATTCCTTCCACGATGTGAGTTCCTCTGTTTTCTCGGTCTAGGGTTAGGCAATGGTAAATCTCTCGATCAAAGCTCCATATGTGCATGCAATCGTGTTCGATTTCAGCTTTGCGTTTACCTATAGGTACCACGGACGATCTACGACTCCAAAGGGGAGGGCCTAGATCTTGATGGAGAAGTGCCATGTGACCATGGGCTAAAACTGAGGATATATGTTGCATTCGAAGGCAGTAACACTGGGAGAAGGTTTTTGGGCTATACAAATAAGCTTCATTTACATTCTGTGCAACTGTGACATGAAGTAAAATGTATCGTTCATGTTCATAACAATATAGTGTGTGTGTGTTTTTAGGTTGGCCTGGTGTGTAAAGCGGTAGAGTGGGTGGATCTTGAGCGGCTAGATGCAATAAAGAAATGTTTGGCACAGTTATGGGAGATGTATGAGTTGGAAAGGTCGGGGAGATTTACTGATGTAAGTGATGCACCTGAAAAAATTACAAGCTATCGGTACGAAATAAGGAGCTAGAACAAGAAATCGAAAATTTGCAGTCAGAGGTAACTGACGGAATCGATGGGAGCTTAGTTGTTGGAACTGCAAAAAAGCTTCAGGATAGTCATAGGTTGCTGATTCATAATGCAGAAAAGGAGAGGGATCAGCTCAGGGAAGACAAGAAGAAGCTAGAGTACTGCATTACGGATCTGTTGAAGGAACTGAAGAAGGCGCGCGAGGGTGAACAAGGACAGACTATAGAGGATAAAGGAAATTCAAGATGAATAATTTATGTTGTGCCAATGCCTGAAACTAGTTAACTGTAAGACTTGCAGTTGTGCTTTCCTAACTAAGCCAAACTAAATCCTCGAGCAAACTAATTTCAGATGAACACACATATCGTGCATAGAGTTAAGTTCACGCTTACAAAATCACCATTGTAGAGGATAAACCAGGCAGTTCAGTACTAAATGGACATATGTTGCGTTCAAGCGAGCCTGGCCCGGAGCTGCCTGTATTCCTCCATAAGATTGGCCAGCTCCGTCAGTACTATGTCGTGCTTCAGTTGTATGTTCCAGCGCTCCGTGATGGAGTGGAGAAGTTGGTCCGCAGCCATACGATTTTCCTTCAAGATCCCTTTCATGATATCCATCTGCTTCCTAGCCGAGGTGCGACCTTCACTGTGTAGCTTCGCCCAGCCTGCGTTTAACTCCTTCAGTTTCTTGCACTTGTCAGAAAGGACCGCGAGTTCAGCGCGCAGTTGGTCAAAGGCCAGTTTCTAGGAATTCTGCTTCTCCCTTTGGATTGCTATCTTGTCATTTAGCCAGGTCGCTAGGTCCTGGTCGATCTTTCGCCTCTTTCCCTGCAACAAAAATACATAGTATGGTTTGTTCAGTTCACCAGGAAAATCTGGTTAGTTTCCATAATTAACTGAATCGACTAGTGGCACTATCATAATTTCAAGGAAGAAGCAATCTAGGACTAATCAACATTTTATGAATCGACTAGTGGCACTGTCATAATTTCAATTTCAAAGACAAATAAGATTTATCTGTAGTATATTGTGCTGTGGGTTTTTCCCAATATCACCAAATAGTAGTGGGAGAGTGGCAAACTCATAATGCAGAAACCCATGTCCAAATACATAATGGAAAGAGCACATGGTGTCCATTCATGAACATGAACACCAACACATGTCCAGATAGATAAGGAGTTGCCCTAGGATTCTTATTGCACCCTATAATGGGAAGCAGACTTGGGCATTGCTCCCTGAACCCTAAACATTACAAAAGGAGTGGAGGATGAACTAATATTTGTGTCCCCGCAAACGGGAATCATACTTGGGAATTGCTCCGATATGCCTCCAGACATGCCCTTAGCTCCTCGTTCTCTTTTCGAACACCCTCGAGTACGGTGATCCCTCTGCTCATGTCCGCCTTCGTCTCCTTGACTGCATCTAGGCAACGGTTCCTTTCATGGTAGGCTCGGATGGTAGCCTTGGTGTCCTCGACGTGTCCTCTGAGTGCCTCGTTGACTTCGTCCTGTAGGAGAATGCACCTTTTCACAAGATTCTTCTTCTCCTCTGTTAGCTCGTTGATTATCTTGATGGCCTGTTCTTGCCTATTCAAGTTACGGTCGAGCACTTTCTGCAGCCTAACGATGTAACATACAAAATCTAGCGAGATCTCCTTCTGCATAGATAATTGCTTGCATAGGCTGTCATTAGCTTGGGTGACGGAGCGTGCAAGCTCATGTTGGTTGACAATCTTGGAACTGATCGCGGCCACCTTGTCACGATACTCGGCCTTCGATCGCTGCATCGTTCATGTTAACTAAAATAGGAATTCTATAATTACACTCTAGGTCCCAGGTGAATACTAACACAGATCAAAAAATTCCCCGTTGAGTCTATTGGCCGTAGTGTTAAAAAATGGACCTAGAGATCTATTCATGACCACGGTAAACTAATCCTAATCACAAAAAATGCATAGTGAATCTATGAACAACGGTATTAAGGAAAGACCAAGAGATCCAGTCATATTCATGAAAACTAATACAACTCGCAAAAGAAGAAGAAAAACCAATGCGGGTGGCAGGATCTAAGAAATCCACATCACAACTCGGAGAAATAACAACGTGGAGATTTTCTACCTCGCTGAGACATGGAACGGAGCTGAATGGGTCCTGCAACGCCTCCGTCGTGGTGGATTCAGGCTCCAAGTCCGGCCTGTAATATGTAGAAGAGGAAGAGCAAGAAGAAGAATAAAAACAAGAAGAAGCTGAATAAGATCATGATGGAGAGGGAGAGGGAGAAGAAGTAGAAAAAGAAGACCGTAACGGGAGGAGCCCTCGCCTGCTAGAACATTCGGCGCCATTATCGGGGGAGATTGGGACTCAATGAGAGTGTGGGCTTGAGTGGTTGGTAGAGCAAGAAATGCCTCGTGGCGATTTCTCGCCCTTTTCTCCACGAGGATCGTCGACCGGCCTCTCCCCCTCCTCAGTGGAGCCATGGCTTGCAGGGTGAGGGTGGCGGTGGCAGGAGGAAGGAGATAGTGACTAGTGTGGGAGAAGAGTCAAAGAGTACATGTCGTGGTCCAGTAGTACTAGTACTATTATAAGAAACCACCATGTATGGTCTACCTTCTCAAAAAAGCCAGGGAGGCAGGGGTAGGGAATCGATGAGACTTGTCTTTATTACGATGGACACTTCAATGGTCTTTGGCGCCGCCCAAAATGTAGTATATAATAAGGGGAATGCGAGCCGGGTGGTCATCACAGGAATCGGCACACACATTCCGCGTGCGTGTGTCACGTGTTGATGGGGCAACGACGCACGCAACTACTGCACGATCGCGTTGGCACGTCGAACTCCGTCGAACTCCTCATGACAGGCACGCACGGGATATTTACGAGTCTAGAATACGCTGTGCCACTTTTGTTGTGATCAAATTATGTTCAGTACGTGAGATATTACTTCTTTCTTCTTCTTTTTTGATAATCAACAAATCCATGCGTGAACATGACGCACGAAACCACTGCTCATCCTTGATCAGATCGGCACCCCACTCTGTGTACCCGCCATTGACCATTCGGAGCAACTACCTCGAGCACGATGCCCCCTCGCCGTGGCAATGGCAGGTCCAAGCCGTCCACTGACCGTCCTGTGTCCCCGGTTCTTCGCTGCATTGTTCGCGCTCACGATTCGCCTGCTAAGGCAGCACGTCGTGTCTGACCGTGCCAAGATCCATCGACATCAGCACTCGAGGACACCACGACGTGGAAGCTCATACTAGCTGCGTAGGAGGAGCGTGGGGTACCTGCAGCGTCGGACAAGCGCAAAGCAGCAGCCAGGACGGGGTCGCATGTTGCACCGGCGAGTACGGATAAAGAAGAGGAACGAGAAGATGACCAAGAAGAAGAGAGGAGATAGCTATTTGGACGAGTCCGACTCGGCCAATGAGGAGGCGTTCATCGATTAGTTGGAGGCAGAAGAGGAGGAGAGTGACGTGGACCCGTGGGACTATGAAGAGGAGGAGGAGGACTCTGACGAGGAGATAGCGCGCTTATTCGAGGAAGGAGGCGGTGTCGAGTCGTCAGAGGAGGACACCGATGGCGGCGATGGCAGGGACCATGGCATAGACGATGACGAGGACGAACCGGAAGACGAAGACGATGGCATCTTCGAAATATGATCATTTATTTTAGTTAGATAGAAGGATTTTCACTTGTTTATGGAGGTAAAGTATCGGTGGCACGGATTGACCATGCATAAAAAAGTGGAGAAGGGAGGGGTTATCCCGCCCGTTGGATCACATAGGATCGACGGTTGGTGGAGACAACCCATGTGACATCTGTGTTAGCCAATCAGGGCATAACACCCAGAGTGAGCACATGTTTGGGATCTCTAGACGTTTGTGCTTTTGTGAGATTTCTGACCGAGATAAAGGGCAAATCTATTTTCAGAGACCAGTGTCATTGAAATGTGTGTTATCTTCAGAGACCACACACAGATCCACCAGTGTCAATGCATGTGTGTTCTTTTTACTAACAACAACTGGAGTCATTGCATGTGTGTTCTTTTCACATACCACATATGGATCCACCAGTGTCATTGAAATGTGTGCTCTTCTTACTAACAACAGCTAGAGTTATTGGATGTGTGTTCTCTTTAGAGACCACACATGGATCCACCGGTGTGATTGCATGTGTATTCTTTTCACATACCAAAGCTAGAGTCATTTCATGGGTGCCACATATGGATCCACTAGTGTCATTGAATTGTGTGTTCTCTATAGAGACCACACATGGATCCACCAGTGTCATCGGATGTGTGTTGTTTTTACTAACAACAACTAGAGTCATTGCATGTGTGTTCTTTTCACATACCAGATATGGATCCACCAGTGACATTGCATGTGTGCTCTTTTCACAATCCACTTATGGATCCACCAGTGGCATTGCATCTGTGCTCTATTTACTAACAACAACCAGAGTTATTGCATGTGTGTTCCCTTCAGAGACCACACATGGATCCACCAGTGTCATTGCATGTGTGTTCTTTTCACATACCACATATGGATCCACCAGTGCCATTGAAATGTGTGTTCTCTTCAGAGACCACACATGGATCCACGAGTGTCATTGCATGTGTGTTCTTTTTACTAAGAACAACCATTGTCATTTCATGTGTGTTCTTTTCACATAACATATATGGATCCACCAGTGTCATTGAAATGTGTGTTCTCTTTAGAGACCACACATGGATCCACCAGTGTCATTGCGTGTGTGTTCTTTTTACTAAGAAGAACCAGAGTCATTGGATGTGTGTTCTTTTCACATACCACATATGGATCCACCAGTATCGTTGCATGTGTGCTCTTTTCACAATCCACCTATGGACCCACCAGTTTCATTGCATGTGTGCTCTTTTTACTAACAACAACTAGAGTCATTGCATGTGTGTTCTCTTCCGAGACCACACATGGATCCACAAGTGTCATTGCATGTGTGTTCTTTCACATACCACATATGGATCCACCAGTGTCATTGAAATGTGTGTTCTCTTCAGACACCACACATGGATCCACCAGTATCATTGCATGTGTGTTCTTTTTACTAACAACAACGAGAGTCATTTCATGTGTATTCTTTTCACATACCACATACGGATCCACTAGTGTCATTGAAATGTATGTTCTTCTCATTAACCACAGCCAGAGTCATTGGATGTGTGTTCTCTTCTGAGACCACACATGGATCCACCAGTATCACTTCATGTGTGCTCAATTTGCTAACAAAATCCATAGTCATTGCATGACTATTATTTTCACATACCACATATGGATCCACCAGTCTCATTGGATGTGTGTTCTCTTTAGTGACCACACATGGATCCACCAGTGTCATTGCATGTGTGTTCTTTTTACTAACAACAACTGGAGTCATTGCATGTGTGTTCTTATCACATACCACATATGGATCCACCAGTGTCATTGAAATGTGTGTTCTCTTCAGAGACCACACATGGATTCACTAGTGTTATTGCATGTGTGCTCTTTTTACTAACAACAACAAGTGTCATTGAAATGTGTTCTTTTTACTAACTGTCGGGTGGATGACCTCCGAATACCGTAACCGGACAAGAAAAGTCAAGCTGGCAACCGCGAGGCAGCCGGAGTGGCGAGAAGCAGCCGGCTACAACAGCGTAGCTAGAACCAATCAGGAGGATAGGGCGACATGCGGCACAGTGCGCGGTACGCCCTGGTACAACGACAAGACTGGCCACTACTCAGCCATACCGAAGACTTCGCGGGGTGACGTGGGAACAGTGGCCCGATGCTGACGACAGGCTCGCACGGCGTTCAATGTGCCCACGACGACCATACCGCTCGTACTCTGATGGGACATAGTCGTACCTGATACTTTAGATGACCAGCCGGCTAGGACCCACCTATAGGGCCTGCCAATCGGACTGGTCAGTGAGACCGTTGCCTCTCTGCCTATATAAGGAGAGGCAAGGCCTCAGTAGAAAGGGTTTGTCTGTGTGCATTTAAGATAGTAGCTTGAGAATACAGCTAGAGGAGCGCTTGTACCCCGTATCACACTCATAGTCAGATCAGCAGGAGTAGGAGTTTTACCTCACCACGAGGGCTCCGAACCTGGGTACTTGCTGCGTCCAGCTACGCTCGCTTGTATCCAATCCCGCCTGCGGACACCGTCGATAGCTTCCCTGCTAGTCCCCACAGCTCTATCTAACCTACTTAGGTACTGACGTTCCCAATACAACGATAGTTGGCGCCCACCGTGGCGCTATATGGCTTCGGCCGGAGTCACGTTCCGCATGGGAGCCCGCACTTCAGTCGGTGAGCGCGTGGCCTCCAGCCTGGTGCTCACGCTCACAAAATTCGACTGCGTCATCCACAACGCCTCCTGCTTCGCCGGAATAACCTTCCTGGCGAACGGCTCCATCCTGCTTTTCTGCGACCTCCCCGTCTACGTCGCCACTGTTTCGGAGCATTTCCCTAGGGAGATCGTCTCCGTCGTGGATCTGCCGCATTTGCGCAAGAGCGCCTCTGTCTTTTCCTGGGGCATCGAGGTCATCATGGCCGGTTCCAGTTCTCACCCCCGCCAGCCGCAGGAACGGGGCGCGGAACCTCCGTGCCACCGCAGCCTCGGAACCCGGTGGAGGAGGCCATCGATCGGCTCCTCATGCCGGTTACCCTCTAGGATAACCCGGAGGAGGCGGAGGCCAACTTCACCATGGAGAGACAATTTCTCCTCCAAGAGGCCATAGAACTGGCGGCGACCCGTAAGCAACTCGAGATCACCCAGCACGAGTACGACCGCGTGCACGGCTTCACTCTATCTACCGCCGAGCTGAGCCGGCGTGGCCAGGTTCGACACTAGGGCGGCAAGCTAGGCGGAAGGATGGAAAAGGATGGGAACCAGATCCCACGCCCGCCCTCATCCGGCCCACCTACAGCACGCCCATCAAGAACCTGCGTGCGGCGTGAGCCGCAGCAGACGAACTGTCCAAACTGCCCGTGACCGCATCGAGATCGTCGCTCAAGCGCATGTCACGGAGGAAGAAGACTCCACCGGACCAGTTTGTTTTGGACCCCACATCCGGAACGAGCCATTTCCGGATAAGTTCACCCTGCCCAGGGACACCCCCAAGTACGACAGCAGTATGAAGCCGGAAGATTGGCTGACCGACTATGCTATGGCAGTCGGCATCGCCCATGGGAATAAGCGCACAGCAGTGCACTACGTCCCCCTCATGCTAACCAGGTCGGCAAGGACATGGCTCAACAGCCTCGCACCCAACAGCATCAACGCCTGGCCAGACATCGAGAAGGTGTTCATCCGCAACTTCAATGGCACGTACAAGCGTCCGGGACGCCCACGCAACCTGGCCTTGTGCGTCTAGGGTGACCGCGAGACTGACCGCGAGAACCTCTCCAAGTGGACGGAGCTGCGCAACACTTGCAAGGGCATCCTGGAGAGCCAGGCTTCATCGTGGGATGCCGAGAAGGCACCATTCTTCGCCACCGGCTACTATGTGATGACCCGAAAACCATGGCGGAGCTCATGGTGGTAGCGGATCAGTACGCCACGGTGGATGCCACCATGAAGAAGCCCCTCCAAGTAAGTGCTAACGGGCGTCGGACTCCTAAGGAGCTGGCTTACGATCGTCTGAGCAATCCGGCTGGAGAAGCCGGATCCTCTAGGCGCCACGTCAACGACAACTGGTTCCATGGGGACCGCCAGGCCAGACAGCAGAAGCCCCGCTACCACGCGCGACAGGTCAATGCTGTGGAGGGCGCGCCCGACGCACCGGCTAACGATGCAAGAAGGCAGAAGTCATGGTTCACCTTTGACCAGATGTTTGACGGCTCGTGCAAGTGGCATAGTGGTCCCTTCAAACCAGCTATGCACACCACCCGGAACTGTAGCTGGACCCGCCACCTAAAAGACCAGGGCAGCCAGCAACGTCTCCCCCTGCCCCCTCCATGTGGACCACCACCATCTAGGGGAACCGGCAATGATGGTAACAGCGGCAACGGCGGCAACAACAACAACGGCTACCCCCAGCCGCACGCCGCATACCACATCTTCGAGACAGAGCTAGACGACAACACAGCCGTAGGCGACGCTCCAAGGAGGTCAACGCCATCGTCTCTCTGGACCCCCAGTACCTGAACTGGTCGGAAACCCCCATCACCTAGAGCTGAGAAGACCAGCCGGAGCAGCTACCGACTCCCGGGGGCTATGCCATGGTACTCGGCCCCTCATCATCTCCAACGAGCGCGCCTGCCACTTCTCGCGCGTCCTCATCGACGGAGGCAGCAGCCTCAACCTCCTCTACCGGTCTTCGCTGGAGAAGCTGGGCGTTTGCGAATGCGACCTGCGGTCGACTACCACAATGTTCCACGGCGTACTACCGGCACCGGCCTACGCCCTGCTGGGTAAAATCCAGCTGGACGTCATCTTCGAGGGCAAGGAAAACTTCCGCCATGAGCCGATCTAGTTCGAGGTGGTAAACCTGACGAGCTCCTACCATGCTCTCCTCGGGCGTCCCGCCCTCGCCAAATACATGGCCGTCCCCCACTACGCATACCTCAAGACAAAGATGTCAGGACCAAACGACGTGATCACCGTCTGCTTCAGGCGGTCGATGGAGTGCGCCTCAACCGATTCCAAACTAGCAGAGGCCCTCATCATAGCCGAAGAGAAGCGCGTGATCATGCGCAACGTGGCCATGGCCCAGCAAGATATGCCGGCTAGTAGCAAGCCGGCTGGAGAAGGAGCTTTCTAGCCGGCAAAAGAGACGAAGAGGATCCAGCTTGACCCCTCCGACCCAACCAAGTTCGTCACCATTGGTGCCAACTTGGACAACAAATAGGAAGGCGCGCTCATCGACTTCCTCCATGAGAATCGGGACATCTTTGCATGGTCACTCAAGGACATGCCAGGTGTACCGAGGGAGTTCGCCGAGCACTCACTTCATGTGCGGCCGGATGCCAAGCTGGTCAAGCAACCTCTGCGCTAGTTCGCAGAGGAGAAGAGGAAGATTATCAGTGACGAGATCATCCGGCTCCTTGCAGCCAGGTTCATCATGGAAGTATACCACCCGGACTGGCTGGCAAATCCAGTCCTGGTGCTGAAAAAGAACAAGACCTGGCGCATGTGTATCGACTACACCAGCCTGAACAAGGCGTGCCCGAAAGATCCATTCACATTGCCCCGTATCGATCAAGTCATCGATTCCACGCACGACTGTGATTTGTTGTCTTTTTTAGATTGCTATTCCGGTTACAATCAGATCCGGCTAAACCTGGCTGACCAGATAAAAACATCGTTCATCACCCCGTACGGGGCTTTCTACTATGTAACCATGCCTTTCGGTCTGAAGAATGCAGGCTCTACCTATCAGCGCTGCATGCAGAAGTGCTTGCACTCGCAGATTGGCCGAAACGTGCACACTTATGTGGACGATGTGGTCATCAAGACCAAGGAGAAACACACCCTCCTTGAAGACCTGGGAGAGACATTTGGCAACCTCCGGCAGTACCAGATGAAGCTGAACCCAGAGAAATGCGTCTTTGGAGTCCCATCCGGCCAACTACTCTGTTTCCTCGTATCGCAACGAGGGATCGAGGCGAATCCGGAAAAGATCGAGGCCATCGAGAGGATGCAGCCGCCCATGAGCCTACTTGGAGTCAAGAAGTTCCCCGGATGTCTGGCCTCCCTCAGCCGTTTCATCAGCCGGTTGGGGGAGAAGGCACTCCCGTTGTACCAGCTGATGAAGAAGACGGACAAGTTCTCCTGGACCTCGCAAGCCGACGCCGCCTTTCATGACCTCAAGCGCATGATATCCACAGCGCCAGTTCTAGCCACGTCGCCTAGCAAGGAGCTAATGTTGCTCTATATAGCAGCCATCAGCCGGGTCGTCAGCATCGTCCTAGTGGTGGAGCGCTCCGAGGACGGTAAGGCTCAGCTGGTTCAGCGGCCCGTCTACTACCTCAGCGAGGTCCTCTCCCTCTCCAAACAAAACTACCACCACTAGTAGAAGATGTGTTATGGTGTGTACCTGGCATGCAAGAAGCTCAAGCACTACTTCCAGGAGCATCCGATTAAGGTCGTGTGCACCACACCCCTTTCAGAAATCATCGGCAACAAGGACGCCATTGGCCGACTCGCCAAGTGGGCCATCGAGCTTGCTCACCTCTCCCAAGGGAGAACGGCTAGAGTACGTCCTGCAGATCTACTTCAAGGCCTCCAATAACGTAGCCAAATATGAGGCACTGGTGCACGGCCTCCGGCTAGCAAGAGAGATTGGTGTCAACCGAATCCTCTGCTTCGGCGATTCGGATCTGGTGGTGCAGCAGGTATCCGGAGAGTGGGACGCCCGCGATGCCAACATGGCTCTCTACCGGTTCCACATACAGAAGCTCAGTGCCTCCTTCGACGGATGTGAATTTCATCACATCCCTCGTGCCAACAACGAGGCAGCCGATTCTCTCGCACGAATCGGATCGACGAGGCAGGCGATCCCACCCGAGGTCTCGTTGGAGCACCAGCACAAACCCTCCATCAACCCGTCCCCCTAGTCGGATTCCATCATATGGGCAGGGAGCACCCGGTGGACGGCGCGGAAGATGCAGAGCCGACAGAACCTCCAAAGAAGAAGGTCCGCACCAACTCCGGCAAGTCAGTACCCTCCGGTTCGCAAGACCTGGGGGCTGCCGACCCGTTCAGCGGCTCGGGGGTTGCCGTCCCGGGTACCTCATCCGGACGACCTCCCGATGACCATCAACTAGAGAGCGGAAGCATCCTCGCCATCCGGGAAATACCATCCTAGGCACATCCCTTCATGAACTACATCGCGAACGGGGAACTTTCGGATGACGAGGGGGCGGCCAGGCAAATCCGACGCCGCGCGCACACATACACAATCATCAATAAAGAACTGTACAAGCGCAGCGTATCCGGCATCTTCCAAAGGTGTGTCGACGTGGACACAGGCTACCGGCTGCTCAAGGACATCCACCAGGGCGAGTGCGGGCACCACGCTTCGTCAAGGGCGATAGTCACCAAGGTGTTTCTCCATGGTTTCTATTGGCCCACCGCCCTCGAGGACACCGACCAGCTAGCCCGCGCGTGCAACGGGTGCCAACGCTTTGGGCAGCTTAGGCATATGCCAGCTTCAGTGATCAAGACCATAACGATCACCTGGCCTTTCGCTGTTTGGGGCCTCAACATGGTCGGTCCCTTCAAGCGGGCGCGTGCAGGCATGACCCACTTTCTGTTGGCGGTGGACAAATTTACAAAGTGGATCGAGGCCAAGCCCATCCAGAAATGGACGGGGCGACAGTTGTCACCTTCTTCACCGACATCATCAACCGGTTTGGGTACCCCAACAGCATCATCACCGACAACGACACGAACTTCGCCAAGGGGGTCTTCGCCCGGTTCTGCAGCAACAAGGGCATCCGGCTGGACCTTGCTTCCGTCGCACACTCGCAGTCCAACAGGCAAGTCGAAAGGGCAAATGGCTTTGTGCTAGCCGGCATCAAGCCACACCTCATCGAGCCTTTGGAGCAGTCGCCCGGATGCTGGATCGAGGAGCTTCTGGCTGTGCTATGGAGCCTCCGCACCACGCCAAATAGATCAACCGGCTACACCCCGTTCTTCCTGGTCTACGGATCGGAGGTCATCCTCTCCGCGGACATCGATTTCGACTCTCCGCGCAAACTCCTCTACGATGAAAAAGCCAACCAGGAGATGCGGGAAGACGGTGTGGACCTCCTCGAGGAGGCCCGCGAACTGGCATTGTCCAGATCGGCCTTATACCAGCAACGCCTACGCCACTACCACTCAGGCCGGATCCGTCCTATCGTGTTCCGCGAGGGAGACCTGGTCCTCCGGCTGGTGCAGGAAACGAAGGGCATGCACAAGCTATCGCCACCCTGGGAGGGTCCCTTCATCATTAGTTGGGGGCTGCCCAACGACTCCTACTACCTCATCGACGCGTAGCAGCCACCCAAGAACAAGATGGACAAGTCATATGGGGAGACAGAGCGCCCCTAGAATGTGGCCTTTCTACGCCCGTTTTACACCTAGTCACCAAACATTGTATGTATCCCGCAAACCCTATGAATAAAAATGTGGACCCCTACGAGATACTCGGCGGCTCCTTGCTAGAAGTTTGTATGCATCTGTTTTCCGGTTCAGTTTTTTCTGGCTCCGGCAACCCCTACCCGGGGGCTTGCCGGCTGTCCCGACCTGCTAAGTCAACAAACCGACTGAGTAATGTGCGACGATGTCGGAGGCCCACTCTTCGTCTTAGGTATAGACCGCAACCCGGCTGTCCGGCTAGCAAGAGAAAAAGCCCGAGGCACCCCACATGAAAAACAGGGAGGAGACACGACAAATCGGGCGTCCTGGCCTTGCAACTAGCTTAAGACGATCCAGCTTCCAAGCCGTTAGTACCATGAGCAATGTACTGTCACCTCCCTTCGATTCTGACTGCAGGTCGCAACCCGGCTGCCCGGCAAGGACGCAGCGAAAACAGTAGAGCACATGAGAAAATGACTACTTATCCAGAGAGGCGCAAGCTAGTTTTCAAAAAACAAATTCACCTTCCGGCTAAAAGATTGGCAGACTAACCTATTAACGGCTGAGAATGTATGTGTGCATGTATATTTTTGTATGACTACTTCGAGTCGGAATTCAGGAAGAAAAGGAGAATATTCGAAGTCCTTGCCTTCATCAAACGCTCCGAATCTCGGGGGCTACACCCACTGGGTGCGCTCGCGCACCCCTAGTGGAATCTTGTAGTCTCCGGACCGGCTAAGGGTGTTTAGCCGGATATTTGGAGCCCAGGTGAGGGCAAGGGCAGGAGCATAAGAAGGAAGAAGATTTGAAGTACCTGGCTACGCCAGTTACTCCAAATCTCGTGGGCTACACCCAGTGGGTGCGCTTGCGCGCCCACACTAGAATTGCAGTAACCCCGGCTAAAGGCGTTCAGCTGAGCGAAGTCAGACGGATAAATTAAATCGGTGAAATATTGAAAGGACATGCAAAAAATAAAAGTTGATGGAAAGCCATATTAGTTCAGATTGACATCAAACGGAAAGGGGATACGAAGCTCCCACGAGTTTACCCGGCGCTAGGGGCAGCCGTTACAGATAAACAAGTTTCGAACCGGACAAGATAAACAAATACACCCGGCATCCCGGGGTTATGGCTAAGCAGCGGGGCCCTTGCCGTGCGGAGTGCCCTGGCTGGTGGCAGTCTCGGGAGGCGAAGGAGGCGCGGCGTTCGATCCGGTTTCGATGTCGCCTCCAGCCAATTGCGTCGAGGCTTCCGCATCCGGATTGCCGACGGACTCCGAGTCGGTGAGCACCTCGTCGGGGTCCACGTAGTCAGCAATGTTGATGGCGGAGGCCCGAAGCTCCGGATGGGCCTAGCGGATAGCGACGAGGTCGGCGCCGACACGGAAAGCCCCATCGATCTTCTTGGCACAGGCGTCCTTATACCAGGAGAGCATGAGGGCCAAAGCCATCTCCGCTCCGGCTCGCGCCACCAAGTCTCGCAGCCGGTCGACGGCAGCCGGCACCTCCCCCACCTTGGCGGCTAGCTGCGCCATCATCTCTAGAATCGGATCGTCCGGCCACAGGAAGGAGAAGACAGATTGCGACACCTAGCGAAGCTTGGCAGCCTCCTCACTAAGAAGGATGATGAGCTCCTATGCTATCGGCTGTGCTCCCAGCTAGTTCTCCTGCAGCCAGTTGTAGGCCACCAGGTCTATGCTAGGATAAAAAGCAGTCAGAAAAAAGAAAGTGAGATCCGGCTACCGGATCCGGAAAGATGAGAGGTGTCGTAAAAAGGAACTTACCCTTGGTTGTGTGCCCGACTTGTATCAACTCTTCCACCAGGGCTTTTTCCTTCGTCGCCAGCCGCTTGACTTCCTTCTCTTGGTCCTTGTTCTGGGCCTCGAGAAGGTTGAAGCCTTCGGTCCGGTTGGCGAGCGAGGCATCGCGCTTCTTGACGGTGGCCTCTAGAGAATCCACCTTGGTGTGCCAATCCTTGTTCTGCAACCGCAGCGTGGAGTTGTACTTGCTCAGCCAGTTGTTCGCATTCTTCAGGCAATCGATCTCCCACTAAGCGCACACAAGGATGGCTGCGACAAAACCAACTATCAACAAAAAAAGGACGATTCTGGATAAAGCGAACTTACTCTGCGAGGTGCCATTGGCAGCAACAAGTTTCTACTCCAAGGACCGGTTGTCGCCGGCTGCAGCCTCGAGCAGTTGGATCTCCTTCACCGCCAGCTCGAGGGTGGCAGCGAGATCCGTCAGCGAGTCAGCGGAGGAGGCGTCGTTGTCCACGACATTGACGGCCAACGACTCCTTCGCCGCAACCACCGTCGTCCTCCACTCTTCCCCCGTCTCGTCCTCGGAGTTGTCGTTGCCAACAACCACGAGTTCCTTGCCGGTGGCCGCCCTCCGCGTCCCTGTAGAGGAGCCGTCCCCACCCTACGAGGTGGCCACAACCATTTCCGGCAGGACCACACGGACTGGATGAGGAACCCCCCTCCGGCTGGCACTGCCGATTCAGCTCGAGGCAGTGGCGGGGGTGGTGCCTTTGAAGAAAGAGGGGCGGAGGCATACGCGGGTGGCGACCCAGTCGGCACCTACACCGGCTTGCGACCCCAAAAGAGACCAACGTCCTGAAGCGGCAGAAGGAAAAGAGAAAGAGGCAAATGAGCTAAACATAGACAAGAAAAAGCAAAAGGAGCAGAAGATAGTAAAAATGCCTGGAAGAGGACTTACCCCTGTACCACCGCGTCAAGGCGGCTCTAGGGGAGGGCGCTGGTCCGGCTCCTCCGCGGCGAGCCGGCTAGCGCCAGAACAGCTGGAGCCACTCCCGCCACCGCTGGACTGGATGGAGTCGTCGTCCATCGCGCGACGCCGTGACGGCTCGGGGGTCGGCGCGACCTCTTCCTCCTCGTCGACCTCCGCATGGGGATCGGCGGCCGGCTCGTCATTCCGGCTAGGGAAGACGTCCCCATCCCCTTCAGACTCCTCGCCAGACCGGCGAGCGCGCGGCTTGGGAAAGTCAGGCGTGAAGGTCTGAAGAGGGGTCTTGCCCTCCTTACGAAGGATGCAGGGGAAGATCTGCCAAGGATAAAAGATTAGTCAGATAAAAAAGGGCATGAAATACAAAGGGAATTCCAGCTAGAAATACCTACCCGTGGCGCGTGGTTTATCACGGCTGTAAGGGGCCAGCCCATAGGTCCAGCCTTCTGGTAGCCGCTCCTTGGTGATGGTCCACACCCACACTCCTTCAGATTATTGTAGCGGGGGTCACGGCGAGACAGCCGGGTCGGGTCCAGCCAGCCGGACTAAAAGCACATCTTGTGCGCTCGCTGCTGCAGCAGCATCATCAGCCTGGACATCCAGCTCAGGGTGATGTCCAGGCCGGTTAGACTGGAGATGACGAGGGCGCGCATGCGTTGTACCATCGCATCCAACTCCGTCTCCTCGCCATAGACCTTCTAGTCCCACTGCTGCCAGCTGGACTCCACATCCTGGAATGCCGGAAGGTTGATCCGGTCCATGGCGGTGAGGTTGCGCACGTAGAAGTACGACTACTACCACAGCCGTACCGTGTCGTGCAACTGGAACTTGGGGTAGCCGGTATGCGTGTAAGAATAGATGGAGGCACCCCCGCAGATGACCAGTGGCCCCTTTGTGAACTAGACTTGCGGCCGGACTCAGAAGAGCCGGCAGAAGAGACCAAGATCCGGCTGGATCCCGAGGTAGCCTTCGTAGAAGGCTACAAAGTGCACCAGCGTGCCGATGGCGTTGGCACCGAGATGGTGGAGGCAAAGGTCGAAGAAGGCAAGGAAGGTGAGGAAGAACGGGTGCACCGGCAGCCCGAACCCGTGGGCCAGGTGTGAGAGGAAGACCACCTGCTCCCCCTTTGCTGGCTACGGCGACATCTCCCCCGCTGGTGCAAGCCGCACCTCCACTTCCTCCTTCGATGGCAGGACGTGGGTGGCGCGGTACTTTTGGATATGTTCCTCTGTGACAGAGGAGCCGCACCATGCGCCGCGCTCGGCGAACATCTCCGGTTCGCTGGGGGGCGCGATGGAGGAAGAAATACGGTGGCCCGTACTGCCGACAACGTCAAACAAGCATCACGGCGGGCTACAGCAGCGACGATGGCAAAGCACGGAAGGCAGGGGCGCAAGAGAGAAGAGGAAGGGAACTAGGAGCAGGGTAAGCGAAGGGAGGAACTGCCCTCCCCGGGCACCCCTTTAAAGGCCCGGAAGGGTAACCGTCCGTGGTGCCACGCGGCATTCATCGAGGCGCCCCTCACCCCAACCGTCGCTCCAGATCTTGTGTGTAGACGCGGGGCGCGCAGAAGATCCCGGAGCAAGAACCGAAGAGCCAGGCAGTAGTTTCCTGAGGCGATGTGCGATGAGACGTTTCACTGCCCGCCGCAGAGTAATGATGGCGCGTGCACACGTGGCCGGCGTCAGCACTAACGTCACGGGTAGCGCAACCGCCAACCTTGCCGGCCAAAAAATTCAAAATGATGAGGAGCGCGCGCACATTTCACCTAAGGGCGAAATCCACATGCACTCGAGGGCTAGTGTCGAGGGGACGACCTCCAGATACCCCAACCGGACAAAAAATAAGGCAGTCGGATCGCGTCTGGCTAGCTAAGCGTAGCCAGACAAGGCAAGTCATGCTGGCTACCGCGAGGCAGCCGGAGCAGTGAGAAGCAGCCGGCTACAGCAGCGTAGCCTGAACCAATCAGGAGGACAAGGCGACGTGCGGCACAGTGCGCGGTACGCCCTGGTAAAATGACAAGACTGGCCACTACTCGACCATACCGAAGACTTCACGGGGTGATGTGAGAATAGTGGCCTGATGCTGACGATAGGCTCGCACGGCGTTCACTGTGCCCACGACAACCATACCGCTCGTACTCTGATGGGACATAGTCGTACCAGATACTATAGATGACCAGCCGGCTAGGACCCACCTGTCGGGCCCGCCATTCGGACTAGCCAGTGAGACCGTTGCCTCTTTGCCTATATAAGGAGAAGCAAGGCCTTAGTAGAAAGGGTTGGACTGTGCGCATTTAAGACAGTACCTAGAGAATACAGCTCGAGGAGTGCTTGTACCCCATATCAGACTCATAGTCACGGCAGGAGTAGGAGTTTTACCTCACCACGAGGGCTCCGAATCTGGGTACTTCCTGCGTCCAGCTACGCTCGCTTGTATCCAATCCCGCCTGCGTACGCCGTCGATAGCTTTCCTGCTAGTCCCCACAGCTCTATCTAACCTGCTTAGGTACTGTCGTTCCCAATACAATGACACTAAAAACAACCAGTGTCATTGAAATGTGTGTTATCTTCAGAGACCACACACGGATCCACCAGTGTCATTGCATGTGTGTTCTTTTTACTAACAAAAACTGGAGTCATTGCATGTGTGTTCTTTTCACATACCACATATGGATCCACTAGTGTCATTGCATGTGTGCTCTTCTTACTAACAACAGCCAGAGTCATTGGATGTGTGTTCTCTTCAGAAACCACACATGGATCACACTAATGTCATTAATGTGTGTTCTTTTCACATACAACAACCAGAGTCATTTCATGTGTGTTCTTTTCACATACCACATATGGATCCACCAGTGTCACTGAAATGTGTGTTCTCGTCAGAGACCACACGTGGATCCACCAGTGTCATTGCATGTGTGTTCTTTTTACTAACAACAACCAGGGTCATTTCATATGTGTTCTTTTCACATACCACATATGGAACCACCAGTGTCATTGCATGTGTACTCTTTTCACAATCCAGCTATGGATCCAACAGTATCATCACATGTGTGTTCCCTTCAGAGACTACACATGGATCCACCAGTGTCATTACATGTGTGTTCTTTTCACATACCACATATGGATCCACCAATGTCATTGAAATGTGTGTTCTCTTCAGAGACCACACATGGATCCACCAGTGTCATTGCATGTGTGTTCTTTTTACTAACAACAACTAGAGTCATTGCATGTGTGTTCTTTTCACATAACACATATGGATCCACCACTGTCATTGAAATGTAATTCTTCTCATTAACCACAGCCAGAGTCATTGGACGTGTGTTCTCTTCAGATACCACACATGGATCCACCAGTGTCATTGCATGTGTGCACTATTTACTAACAACAGCCAGAGTCATTCCATGACTATTATTTTCACATACCACATGTGGATCCACTAGTGTCATTGCATGCTCGTTCTCTTCAGAGACCACACATGGATCCACCAGTGTCATTGGATGTGTGTTATTTTTACTAACAACAACTAGAGTAATTGCATGTGTGTTCTTTTCACATACCACATATGGATCCACTAGTGTCATTGAAATGTGTGTTCTCTTCATAGACCACACATGGATCCACCTGTGTCATTGCATGTGCGCTCTTTTTACTAACAACCAATGTCATTGAAATGTGTGTCCTTTTTACTAAGAACAGCTAGAGTTATTGGATGTGTGTTCTCTTCAGAGACCACACATGGATCCACCAGTGTTATTGCATGTGTGTTCTTTTTGCATACCACAACTGTAGTCATTTCATGTGTGTTCTTTTAACATACCACATATGGATCCACCAGTGTCATTAAAATGTGTGTTCTTTTCAGAGACCACACATGGATCCACTAGTGTCATTGCATGTGTGCTCTTTTTACTAACAACAACCAGAGTCATTTCATGTGTGTTCTTTTCACATACCACATATATATCCACCAGTGTCATTGCATGTGTGCTCTTTGCATAATCCACCTATGGATCCACCAGTGTCATTGCACTTGTCCTATTTTTACTAACAACAACCGGATTCATTGCATGTGTGTTCTCTTTAGAGACCACACATGGATCCACCAGTATCATTGCATGTGTGTTCTTTTTACTAACAACAACCAGAGTAATTTCATGTGTGTTCTTTTCACATACCACATATGGATCCACCAGTGTCATTAAAATGTCTGTTATCTTCAGACACCACACATGGATCCACTAGTGTCATTGCATGTGTGTTCTTTTACTAACAACAACTAGAGTCGTTGCATGTGTGTTCTCTTGAGAGACCACACATGGATCCACTAGTGTCATTACATATGTGTTCTTTTTACTAATAACAACTAGAGTCATTGCATGTGTGTTCTTTTCACATACGACATATGGATCCACCAGTGTCATTGAAATGTGTGTTCTCTTCAGAGACCACACATAGATGCATCAGTGTCATTGCATGTCTGCTCTTTTTACTAACAACAACAAGTGTTGTTGAAATGTGTGTTCTCTTCAGAGACCACACATGGATCCACCAGTTTCATTGCATGTGTGTTCTTTTTACTAACAACAACTGGAGTCATTGCATGTGTGTTCTTTTCACATACCGCATATGGATCCTCCAGTGTCATTGAAATGTGTGCTCTTCTTACTAACAACAACTAGAGTCATTGGATGTGTGTTCTCTTTAGAGACCACACATGGATCCATTAGTGTCATTGCCTGTGTGTTCTTTTCACATACGACAACTAGAGTCATTTCATGTGTGTTATTTTCACATACCACATATGGATCCACCAGTGTCATTGAAATGTGTGTTCTCATCAGAGACCACACATGGATCCACCAGTGTAATTGCATGTGTGTTCTTTTTACTAACAACAACCAGAGTCATTTCATGTGTGTTCTTTTCACATACCACATATGTATATACCAGTGTCATTGCATGTGTGATCTTTGCACAATCCACCTATGGATCCACCAGTGTCATTGCATGTGTGTTCTTTTCACATACCAGATATGGATCCACCAGTGTCATTGAAATGTGTGTTCTCTTCAGAGACCACACATGGATCCACCAGTGTCATTGCATGTGTGTTCTTTTTACTAACAACAACCAGAGTCATTGCATGTGTGTTCTTTTCACATAACACATATGGATCCACCACTGTCATTGAAATGTATGTTCTTCTCATTAACCACAGCCAGAGTCATTGGACGTGTGTTCTCTTCAGAGACCACACATGGATCCACCAGTGTCATTGCATGTGTGCTCTTTTTACTAACAACAGCCAAAGTCATTGCATGACTATTATTTTCACATACCACATATGGATCCACTAGTGTCATTGCATGCGCGTTCTCTTCAGAGACCACACATGGATCCACCAGTGTCATTGGATGTGTGTTATTTTTTATAACAACAACTAGAGTTACTGCATTTGTGTTCTTTTCACATACCACATCTGGATCCACTAGTGTCATTGTAATGTGTGTTCTCTTCATACACCACACATGGATCCACCAGTGTCATTGCATGGGCGCTCTTTTTACTAACAACCAGTGTCATTGAAATGTGTGTTCTTTTTACTAACAACATCTAGAGTCATTGGATGTGTGTTCTCTTCAGAGACCACACATGGATCCACCAGTGTCATTGCCTGTGTGTTCTTTTCGCATACCACAACTGGAGTCATTTCATGTGTGTTCTTTTAACATACCACATATGGATCCACCAGTGTCATTGAAATGTGTGTTCTTTTCAGAGACCACACATGGATCCACTAGTGTCATTGCATGTGTGCTCTTTTTACTTACAACAACCAGAGTCATTTCATGTGTGTTCTTTTCACATACCACATATGTATCTACTAGTGTCATTGCATGTGTGCTCTTTGCACAATCCACCTACGGATCCACCAGTGTCATTGCCCTTGTGCTATTTTTACTAACAACAACCAGAGTCATTGCATGTGTGTTCTCTTTAGAGACCACACATGCATCCACCAGTGTCATTGCATGTGTGTTCTTTTTACTAACACCAACCAGAGTCATTTCATGTGTGTTCTTTTCACATACCACATATGGATCCACCAGTGTCATTGAAATGTCTGTTATGTTCAGACACCACACATGGATCCACTAGTGTCATTGCATGTGTGTTTTTTACTAACAATAACCAGAGTCGTTGCATGTGTGTTCTCTTGAGAGACCATACATGGATCCACCAGTGTCATTGCATGTGTGTTCTCTTTACTAGTAACAACTGGAGTCATCGCATGTGTGTTCTTTTCACATACCACATATGGATCCAGCAGTGTCATTGAAATGTGTGTTATGTTCAGAGACCACACATAGATCCACCAGTGTCATTGCATGTGTGCTCTTTTAACTAACAACAACCAGTGTCGTTGAAATGTGTGTTCTTTTTACTAACAACAACCAGTGTCATTGAAATGTGTATTCTCTTTAGAGACCACACATGGATCCACCAATTTCATTGCATGTGTGTTCTTTTTACTAACAACAACTGGACTCATTGCATGTGTGTTCTTTTCAAATACCACATATGGATCCACCAGTGTCATTGAAATGTGTGCTCTTCTCACTAACAACAGCTAGAGTCATTGGATGTGTGTTCTCTTCAGAGACCACACATGGATCCACCAGTGTCATTGCATGTGTGTTCTTTTCACATACCACAACTGGAGTCATTTCATGTGTGTTCTTTTCACATACCACATATGGATCCACCAGTGTCATTAAAATGTGTGTTCTCTTCAGAGACCACACATGGATCCACCATTGTCATTGCATGTGTGTACTTTTTACTAACAACAACAAGAGTCATTTCATGTGTGTTCTTTTCACATACCACATATGTATCCACCAGTGTCATTGCATGTGTGCTCTTTGCACAATCCACCTATGGATCCACCAGTGTCATTGCATGTGTGCTATTTTTACTAACAACAACCAGAGTAGTTGCATGTGTGTTCTCTTCAGAGACCACACATGGATCCACCAGTGTCATTGCATGTGTGTTCTTTTTACTAACAACAAACAGAGTCATTTCATGTGTGTTCTTTTCACATACCACATATGGATCCACCAGTGTCATTGAAATGTGTGTTATCTTCACACACCACACATGGATCCACCAGTGTCATTGCATGTGTGTTCTTTTACTAACAACAACCAGACTCGTTGCATGTGTGTTCTCTTCAGAGACCACACATGGATCCACCAGTGTCATTGAATGTATGTTCTTTTTACTAATAACAACTGGAGTCATTGCATATTTGTTCTTTTCACATACCACATATGGATCAACCAGTGTCATTGAAATGTGTGTTCTCTTCAGAGACGACACATAGATCCACCAGTGTCATTGCATGTGTGGTCGTTTTACTAACAACAACCAGTGTCATTGAAATGTGTGTTCTTTTTACTAACAATAACCAGTGTCATTGAAATGTGTGTTCTCTTTAGAGACCACACATGGATCCACCAGTTTCATTGCATGTGTGTTCTTTTTACTAACAACATCTAGAGTCATTGCATGTGTGTTCTTTTCACATACCACATATGGATCCACCGGTGTCATTGAAATGTGTGCTCTTCTTACTAACAACAGCTAGAGTCATGGGATGTGTGTTCTCTTCAGAGACCACACATGGATCCACCAGTGTCATTGCATGTGTGTTCTTTTCACATACCACAACTAGAGTCATTTCATGTGTGTTCTTTTCACATACCACATATGGATCTAGTAGTGTCATTAAAATGTGTCTTCTCTTTAGAGACCACACATGGATCCACCAGTTATATTGCATGTGTGTTCTTTTTACTAACAACAAACAGACTCATTGCATGTGTGTTATTTTCACATACCACATATGTATCCACCAGTGTCATTGCATGTATGCTGTTTGCACAATCCACCTATGGATCCACCAGTGTCATTGCATGTGTGATATTTTTACTAACAACCAGAGTCATTGCATGTGTGTTCTCTTGAGAGACCACACATGGATCCACCAGTGTCATTGCATGTGCGTTCTTTTACTAACAACAACCAGAGTCGTTGCATGTGTGTTATCTTCAGAGACCACAAATGGATCCACCAGTGTCATTGCGTGTGTGTTCTTTTTACTAATAACAACTGGAGTCATTGCATGTGCGTTCTTTTCACATACCACATATGGGTCCACCAGTGTCATTGCATGTGTGCTCTTTTTACTAACAACAACCAGAGTCATTGCATCTGTGTTCTCTTCAGAGACCACACATGGATCCACTAGTGTCAAAGCATGTGTGTTCTTTTTACTAACAACAACTGGAGTCATTGCATGTGTGTTCTTTCCACATACCACATATGGATCCACCAGTGTCATTGAAATGTGTATTCTCTTCAGAGACCACACATGGATCCACCAGTGTCATTGCATGTGTGCTCTTTTTACTAACAACAACCAGTGTCATTGAAATGTGTGTTCTTTTTACTAACAACAACTAGTGTCATTGAAATGTGTGTTCTCTTCAGAGAGCACACATGGATCCACCAGCGTCATTGCATGTGTGTTCTTTTTACTAACAACAACTGGAGTCATTGCATGTGTGTTCTTTTCACATACCACATATGGATCCACTAGTGTCATTGAAATGTGTGCTCTTCTTACTAACAACAGCTAGAGTCATTGGATGTGTGTTCTCTTCAGAGACCACACATGGATCCACCAACGTCATTGCATGTGTGTTCTTTTTACTAACAACAACTGGACTCATTGCATGTGTGTTATTTTCACATACCACATATGGATCACCCAGTGTCATTGAAATGTGTGTTCTCTTCAGAGACCACACATGGATCCACCAATGTCATTTCATGTGTGTTCTTTTCACATACCACATATGGATCCACCAGTGTAAGTGAATGTGTGCTCTTCTTACTAACAACACCCAGTGCCATTGGATGTATGTTCTCTTCAGAGACCACACATGGTTACCCCAGTGTTATTGCATGTGTGTTCTTTTCACATACCATAATTGGAGTCATTTCATGTGTCTTATTTTCACATACCACATATGGATCCAGCAGTGTCATTGAAATGTGTGCTCTTTTTCCTAACAACAAATAGAGTCGTTGGATGTGTGTTCTCTTCAGAGACCAGACATGGATCCACCAGTGTCATTGCATGTGTATTCTTTTCACATACCACAACTGGAGTCATTTCATGTGTGTTCTTTTCACATACCACATATGAATCCACCACTGTCATTGAAATGTGTGTTCTCTTAAGAGTCCACACATAGATCCACCAGTGTCATGGCACGTGTGTTCTTTTTACTAACAACAACCATGGTCATTGCATGTGTGTTCTTTTCACATACCACATATGGATCCACCTGTGTTATTGCATGTGTGTTCTTTTCACATACCACATATGGATCAACCAGTGTCATTGAAATGTGTGCTATTTTACTAGCAACAAACAGAGTCATTGAAATGTGTGTTCTCTTCAGAGACCACACATGGATCCACCAGTGTGATTGGATGTGTGTTCTTTTTACTAACAACAACCAGAGTCATTGCATGTGTGTTCTTTTCACATACCACATATGGATCCACCAGTGTCATTGAAATGGGTGTTCACTTCAGAGACCACCCATGGATCCACTAGTGTCATTGCATGTGTGTTCTTTTTACTAGGAACAACTGGAGTCAATTCATGTGTGTTCTTTTCACATACCACATATGGATCCACCAGTATCATTGAAATGTGTGTTCTCTTCAGAGACCAGACATGGATCCACCAGTGTCATTGAAATGTGTGCTCTTCTTACTAACAACAGCCAGTGTCATTGGATGTGTGTTATCTTCAGAGACAACACATGGATCCACCAGTGTCATTGCATGTGTTTTCTTTTCACATACCACAACTGGAGTCATTTCATATGTTATCTTTTCACATACCACATATGGATCCACCAGTGTCATTGAAATATGTGCTCTTTTTACTAACAACAACCAGAGTCATTGGATGTGTGTTCTCTTCAGAGACCACACATGGATCCACCAGTGTCATTGCATGTGTGTTCTTTTCACATACCACAACTCAAGTCATTTCATGTGTGTTCTTTTCACATACCACATATGAATCCACCAGTGTCATTTAAATGTGTGTTCTCTTCAGAGACCACACATGGATCCACTTGTGTCATTGCATGTGTGTTCTTTTTACTAACAACAACTGGAGTCATTGCATGTGTGTTCTTTTCACATACCACATATAGATCCACTATTGTCATTGAAATGTGTGCTCTTCTTACTAACAACAACCAGTGTCATTGGATGTGTGTTCTCTTTAGAGACCACACATGGATCCACCAGTGTCATTGCATGTGTGTTCTTTTTACTAACAACAACCAGAGTAACTGCATGTGTGTTCTTTTCACATAACACATATGGATCCACCAGTGTCATTGAAATGTGTGTTCTCTTTTCACAATCCACCTACGGATCCACCAGTGTCATTGCATGTGTGTTGTTTTTACTAACAACAACCAGAGTCATTGCATGTGTGTTCTTTTCACATACCACATATGGATCCACCCGTGTTATTGCATGTGTGTTCTTTTCACAAACCACATATGGATCAACAAGTGTCATTGAAATGTGTGCTCTTTTTACTAACAACAACCAGAGTCATTGAAATGTGTGTTCTCTTTAGAGACCACACATGGATCCGCTAGTGTCATTGCATGTGTGTTCTTTTTACTAATAACAACTGGAGTCATTGCATGTGTGTTCTTTTCACATACCACATATGGATCCACCAGTGTCATTGAAATGGGTGTTCACGTCAGAGACCACACATGGATCCACCAGTGTCATTGCATGTGTGTTCTTTTTACTAACAACAACTTGAGTCATTGCATGTGTGTTATTTTCACATATCACATATGGATCCACCAGTGTCATTGAAATGTGTGTTCTCTTTAAGAGACCACACATGGATCCACCAATGTCATTGCATGTGTGTTCTTTTCACATACGACATATGGATCTACCAGTATCAGTGAAATGTGTGCTCTTCTTACTAACAACACCCAGTGCCATTGGATGTGTGTTCTCTTCATAGACCACACATGGATCCACCAGTGTCATTGCATGTGTGTTCTTTTCACATACCATAATTGGAGTCATTTCATGTGTGTTATTTTCACATACCACATATGGATCCACCAGTGTCATTGAAATGTGTGCTCTTTTTACTAACAACAAGCAGAGTCATTGGATGTGTGTTCTCTTCAGAGACCACACATGGATCTAGCAGTGTCATTGCATGTGTGTTCTTTTCACATACGACAACTAGAGTCATTTCATGTGTGTTATTTTCACATACCACATATGAATCCACCAGTGTCATTGAAATGTGTGTTCTCTTAAGAGACCACACATGGATCCACCAGTGTCATTGCATGTGTGTTCTTTTTACTAACAACAACCAGAGTCATTGCATGTGTGTTCTTTTCACATACCACATATGGAGCCACCAGTGTCATTGAAATGGGTGTTCACTTCAGAGAGCACACATGGATCCACTAGTGTCATTGCATGTGTGTTCTTTTTACTAAGAACAACTGGAGTCATTGCATGTGTGTTCTTTTCACATACCACATATGGATCCACTAGTGTCATTGAAATGTGTGTTCTCTTAAGAGACCACACATGGATCCACCAATGTCTGTGTGCTCTTCTTACTAACAACAGCCAGTGTCATTGGATGTGTGTTCTCTTCAGAGAACACACATGGATCCACCAGTGTCATTGCATGTGTGTTCTTTTCACATACCACAACTTGAGTCATTTCATGTGTGTTCTTTTCACATACCACATATGGATCCACCAGTGTCATTGAAATATGTGCTCTTTCTACTAACAACAACCAGAGTCATTGGATGTGTGTTCTCTTCAGAGACCACCCATGGATCCACCAGTGTCATTGCATGTGTGTTCTTTTCACATACCACAACTGGAGTCATTTCAGGTGTGTTCTTTTCACATACCACATATGAATCCACCAGTGTCATTTAAATGTGTGTTCTCTTCAGAGACCACACATGGTTCCACTAGTGTCATTGCATGTGTGTTCTTTTTACTAACAACAACTGGAGTCATTGCATGTGTGTTCTTTTCACATACCACATATACATCCACTATTGTCATTGAAATGTGTGCTCTTCTTACTAACAACAGCCAGTGTCATTGGATGTGTGTTCTCTTCAGAGACCACACATGGATCCACCAGTGTCATTGCATGTGTGTTCCTTTTACTAACAACAACCAGAGTCATTGCATGTGTGTTCTTTTCACATACCACATATGGATCCACCAGTGTCATTGAAATGTGTGTTCTCTTTTCACAATCCACCTATGGATCCACCAGTGTCATTGCACGTGTGTTATTTTTACTAACAACAACCAGTGTCATTGCATGGGGGCTATCGGGATGCGGTACCAAAGTTGCCGGGCGAGTGCACCGTGGTACCTAAGTTGCCTGAAATTGCCGCATTTCGAATTGTTGGGCCGCCAACTACCGAGAGGGGACATTTCGATGCAAACTCATCTCACCCCTACCAAATCCAAACATGCCGTGAAACTGCCCCGTGAAATAGACGGTCGGGACCCTCATGTCAGTAATATTTCTGTGACACGAGCGCCAACGCGGCAACCACATAGGCGAAACGAGAGACTAAAGGAGCATGGTGTGTTGACCAAATTCACAAATCCACTCCCTCCCTCATTTCGCATGAACCCTAGCACCGGCAGCGTTGAAATCCCCTCTCCAACCAGAATGATCTCTTCGGGCATTTGACTTCCGGCGCCAAGTTGTTGCTCCTACTCGCTGCTACCGAGCTCTAATGCCGAATGCCATGCCAGCCGTTGCGATGATCTAGCCCGCCTCTACCGCCGATGAGCTGAGCAGCGCGAAGGATGGCAGATCCATTTACCGAGGAAGTACTTCTGGCTAATTGCGGGTGAGCTACTCTTCTCTTTGCTATTCAGACTACCTATAACTGCTAGCTGGTATTGGCATTACAGAGATATATCGAACATAGAATTGTTTGCTAGCACAACGCTGACAAACAATTCTTCTCTTTTTGTCTCCAATTTTCTGTCAACTAGGATCTCCGTTGAACCCAAATACATGGTTCTGGTGGCCATATGCGGCTACCTCATTAAATTAGCACATGTGAAGAGCACGTGGAAACAAGCTCTGAATCTAAAGATGGAAGTAGCGCCTGTGCAGTTATGCACTATCCCTGGTTGGGTTGCTGTTGTACGTGAACTTGCTGAAATGAGGCCAGAGCAGACTGCACGGTTCAGCATCATTGATGAAAGAGGCTTCAAGGTTCCTATAGCGTGTGACATTCAGCTAATTGGGTTGATGAAACAGCATGTTAGGCTTCGCGTGGTTATGCTGGTGTGTAATATACTGGATGAGGAAGCTCCTGCTACTCAGAGTCACCCAACTATTATTGGGCAGGGAGGTCTAACTCGAACCCCTGCTGTTGTTGATCAAAATGCGGTTCCTCGTCTGCGACATGCTTATGTCAGGTAACCTCCTCATAGGAGTGCCCGTATTGCCGTTGTGGAAAACTCTGCTCTAGAATCTGCTGGTACTGGTCGTCCCCGTCCCCGTGCTCGTTTGTTGCGGCTGCTGCTCACCCAATCCATGCCGATTTCTGCCCCGCTGTTGTTGCCAAGAACGCCGTCTTGTGTGTTTCTCCTCCTCGAAACCGTCCTCAAGTTGTGCAAACCCGTGCTCTGGAATCTGTTGGTACTGGTTGTCCTCGTGTTGTTGTTGATTTGGTCACTATTAACCCAATCCCTGCCACTGTTGAGCAAACTAAGGCTTTCGGAGGCTGCCCCACTGTTGTTGCAAAGACTGATCCCTTGTCTCCTCCTCCAACCCGTGCTCGGGTTCAGCGAGCTGCTGGTCTAGAGCCAGCTCATGGTATGGACTCTGCTAGCACTCGAAACACTACTATTGTGGGAACTGCTCCTGATCATCGATGTGGCTTGGCAGCAGCTGATCCTATTGTGGCTGCCATTAGAAGAGGGCATGCCTATCCACCATGTAATGTAGCTCCCGCTGCTAAGGGCCCTCGCCTTGCTCCTGGTCCTGGTACTTCCACCGAGGTTGATCCAGCTACCAATGATGTTGTTGATGGAGGCGGTGGCATTGGGGCTAGGTCTGATGGTGCCGCTCCATCTCTCGAACCTCTTGGAGGTCTCTATCCTGAAGAACCTGCTGATGGTAAAGTAATCATTCGTATCGGTGTCTCGGATTATACTGCAAAATTAGATGATGGCACAAAAAAATTCTATGACGAGTTTGATGTAATCCTTGGCAGATACGACCCTGAAGTGGTAGAGTTATCTGACCTGATGGCATTGTTACGTGTGAAGGTGTTGTGGGGGTCCTCCCAAGAAGCACGTTTGATATATTATGGTTCCAGGAGCAAAAAGGCTATCGAAGTGAAAGATACCAGGGGTTTAGTCGTACCGTTTACAAGGAAACATTATAGAGGTGAACTTTACTTCCAATTGGTAGTGCTCACGGTTGGAGAGGAATTGGAACTCGACAATAGAGATGATGGACTTTTAGAAGGCATGCGTGACCTGATCCATGGCATCACTGGGGCTAGTGCGACTGAGGGTAGGTTCGAACAGAGGAGAGTCTTACAGAGGAGCGTCATAAAGAGGAGCAGGAAGAGCATCCCCAGAAAGGGCACCCCGAAGAAGAACGTCACCAAGGAGACCACGCCAGAGAAGAGGACGCCCAAGAGTCGTACGACAAAAGGCACCACGCCGCAGAGTACACCCCTGAGATCCAGTCAAAATGCCACACCGAATGGTAGCAGCAAAAACGCTAAGATGGCTAGCACGGTGGTGAACACTCCCAGGAGTGCTAGCAAAGAGGCGAAGATGGCCAGCATGGAGGCTACCACACCCAGTGGGAGCAAAAAAAATACTAATTTGGAGCGAAACACTTCGCTGTCAGGGAATTATGCCAGCACAAAGGAGAACACACCCAATAGTAGAAGCAAAAGGGATAATTTGGAGCGGAACACGCCGCTGAGGTCAGGCAATAATGCCAGCACGAAGGAGAAGACGCCCAATTATAGCAGCAAAAGGGCTAATTTGGAGCAGAACACGCCGCTGGGGTCAGGCAATAATGCCAGCACAAAGGAGAGCACGCCCAATAGTATAAGAAAAAGGGCTAATTCGAAGAAGAACACGCCCCAGAGGTCAAGCAATAATGCCAGCACCCTGGAGCCAACACCCGTGAGGGGAGGAAGTAAGGAGATCAAACCCAAGAGTGACAGCAAAAAGGCTAGTTCGATGGGGAATGGAACGCGGATATCAAGCCCTACTAATACCATCAGGAAAGATTACTTTAGGAAGGAGGATGTACACAGGAAGAGCAAGAGGGTTCTATACACTCAAGATGAAATTGATTCTGACTACTGTTTGTCCACTGAAGTACCTGGGATGCGTGCAAACCTAAGACCACACCATGTGGTTGCAGCAGAACCAACCGAGTGTCATGGAGAAAACAGAGTTACCGGTGAGGTGGATTGGGGCAATGTTCCTGTCCATCCGGGTGTAGACGATGGTGCAGCCCCACCCATGGGAGTCAATATGATGTGTGCAGTACTAGGCATTAGAGACGATGGCGAGGATTCTGAATTAGATGAAGAAGAAGGCATTGTAGAGGATCAACAATCTAGTGATGATGAAATAGACGAGGAACTTAACGATGACGCTGGTATTCTAGTCGATGATTTGGGTGTTGAAGTAGAAGAAATGAAACATGACCACGAGTATCCTATAATTTCGGTCGGCACTGAGTTCAGGAGCATGCATGAGTTCAGGATGTCATTCCGGCATTTTTGTATCAAGGGGGAGTTCGACGTTTATCGACTGAAGAACACTGCCTAGAGGTATGAGGCCATTTGCAAGTTAACATGGATGAATGGACGGGCCGAGGTACATTGTCCATGGAGGATCACAACAAGAGCCTTACCTGCGTCGAATGCAATTAGGGTACTGGGGCAATGAATACAGCAAACCATTAGACGCTCTCTCTCTCTTTTCACTCTATACCTACAATTGATGTGCGATATCTCTCTGGCAACTAGTCGACTCCGCTTATCTTTTAAATGAACCTGTGTTGTAGGTGAACAAAATGGGTCGTCCACACATGTGTACGACAGGCAGCAAACTGAAATCCTCAATGGCTGATACCGAGTGGGTGGCTATGCAATCTATGTCCATACTAAAGATTAACCCTAAGGAGACCGCGAAGAATATTCAGACTAGCCTCGGTTCTAAATACAACATTGTCCGTCCGTATTACACCGTTTGGAAAGGTAAAGAGAAAGCTCTGGGGGGTCTTGCACGGGGATTGGACCAATAGCTTCAGGATGCTGTACAACTTCAAGCGGAGGTACAAGCTAGGTGTACGGGGAGTGTTGTGGATATTGACACCGAATCAGAAGGTGGTAAAATATATTTCAAAAGATTTTTCATGGCGCTTAAACATTGCATCTAAGGATTCAAGGACGGTTGTAGGCCGTAACTGAGTGTAGACAGCACTGTCCTAACTGGCAAATGGAAAGGCTACCTGCCATCTGCCACAACACTTCATGGTCACAACTCGATGTTCCCAGTGGCATTCGTGCTGTTTGAAACAGAAGAGGAGGAAATCTGGGTCTGGTTTATGAGGTAGCTCAGGAGATCAATAGGCCACATGGATCCATTGGCTATATCCACAGATTCATGAAAAGGGCTGACGAATGCAGCAAAGGAGGTTTTGCCGCGAGCTGAAGGTAGAGAATGCCATGCCCATATGATGCTTAACTTGTACTCACACTACGCAGGCAGCGTATTTTGTTACATGTTTCCTGTTCCTAGAGTTTACAAACCTAGTAGCAGCGAATATTTCATGAGCAAGATTTTTGCCGAAGCCCGTGAACTTCTAGAGTACTTAGCCATCCATCATTTGCAGCTATGGAAGAGGATTCAATTCAACCCTGACATCAAAGTTGATTACATAAACAACAACCTTGCATAATGCCTGAATAACTGGGTGAAGGACATAAAAGTGCGTCATGTTCATATCTTGATGGACAGCATACGTGGTATGATCATGAAGTTGTTAAATATAAGGAGAGAGATCGGTAGGAGACTGACAGGACATATGCTACCGCCAGTTGTACAGCAACTGCACAAGAGAAGCCGAGGACTTGCTCATCTTAAGGTTCTCCCGTCAACTAGCAGAAGTTGTGAGGTGGTCGATATGTCCAAGAGTGGCAAAAGGGATGTTGTGAACATCCAGCTGCGAGAATGCACCTGTTTAGAGTGGCAGCATACCGGGAAACCTTGCGACCACGCCTTGGCCTTCTTGGTGAAGAAAAGAACTCTACCACATTTGGATCAGTATTTGTCAGACTACTACTCTATGGAAAAGTTCAGAGGTGTGTACGCTAGATCCGTCAAGCCATGTACAGACCCATCTAAGTGGCCTCAAGTCCAACTGTCTTTTGAGCTTTTCCAGGCAGTTACAAAAAGGGGCGTAGGAAGACCCTAGGTGAATAGGTTTAAGAATTTTCTCGAGAAGAAGGGTTCAGCTTTCTATGCTATAAAGAAGGGCGAAAACAGATGCAAGACCTGCCATCTTATAGGCCATAGAGCAGCTGGATGTCCCCTTAATGCTCCCAAACCTAGGTATGATTTGGTACATTCACACACAAAATTGTTTATAGTCTGTAGATATAAGGTAGTAATCCATGTACTATTTTTTTACAGGAAGCGCAAGTTAAGAAACAAGGCAGTCGACTCAGTGATTTTGCTGCGAGAAGAAAACAAAAACGAGTGGAGTGATGATGTCGGACAAGATTCTGGTGCTGATTGGCCTGACTTCCCTCGGCCCGGAGATGCAGGGTACGTGAAGGTAAGAAAATGGGCACCCAGGAAGAGGAAGAAGGCGGGAGATGAAGAAGCCAGTGGACGTGAAGGAAAGAGGAAGAAAGTTGGCACCCAAGCAGAGAAAGAGGGCTAGCAGTATAGCAGCCTAATGATGTATTGAACTTGAACCTATATATGTAGTTTGGTTAAAGTCTAGAGCTATGTGCGTGGAACTTGTCGGGCGAAACAATCTGCCTCCCGTACTCAGAGTAAAATGTATCGCGACTTTAGGATTGGATACGGCCGAGGCCACTAGTTGAATCCAAAATTGTGACTGTGTCACTACTATCTGAACAATCGCGATAGCTTAGTGGTTAAATCCTCTCCAAAATCGATGGGTGTTAGTGCCACCGACATGAATTATTTATAGGCGCTTAGTAAATCCCTGCTATTGGCATTACCTTTAAGATAAGTTTCTGGGCTGAAAAACAATTTCTTAAGCTACCTGCTACACTCCACGAAGCAGCAACTTTTTTCAGCTGCTGGACAACGACATGGCAACATAAACTGCAAATGCAACAGATAATGCCCAGATAATGAGGAAATTGTTTCCACTATCTGGCCTAATCTTGAGCCCGTTTGTCTCACCACCTCCCTGCCCCTGCCTCCCCTGCACCTGGCGAAGCTCTCGGATCTCTCGCTCCATCGCACGAATCTCCTCTTTCTTGTCCCACACAGCATCACACATATCCTGAACAAGCTCTATGTGAAAACCTGTCAGTGGCTTTTCGATCCACACAACCTTGTCACAGCTAGTCCCCCTCCCTTCCTGCGTAGTAGATCGAAGGAAACAAAAAAAGAATTACATTACGCTTTCTAGATTCGGGTTACCATTGTACCTACAATAGGAACTTACCGCTCTGATGCTGCAGTTGCTGAATTTTCTTGCAGTATTTTCGTCGTTCCATGAAATCCATCTCGGCATCTTCTCACTGCACAAACACAGCATATCGGGGTAGTAATCGTAGGGCGCCCTCCGGTACCTGATGGGACACCCGCTTGACGGCGTTGAGCCGACCCTGATTCCGCCCGAGATGAACTGCACGAGCTGCGAGCCATGCGCGAGGGGAGCGAGGGCAGAGGAAAGAGGAGCCTTTGGATGTCAGGGTAGTGGTGAAGCGTGATTTATCCCTACTTAATAACTTGGGCAGAATCCTACCGTCCACATTCGGCCTTCGTGGTTCAAAAGCTCACAGTGGACGAAATTTTTTGGCACCTTGCCCGCATACATATATCACTGGGAGGCCTTGCTCGGGAACCAGAAACGCATGGCCCACAATCTTACTCCCTCCTAGGAACTTGTCATGGCTCGCACCGGCAGATCCATCCGCTCCACCACTTCCGGTAGGGCTCGCCGCGGCAGATCCACCTCAAGATCCTACTGTCACAGTATCAAATGGCCATGGTTTCTTAAGAGGAGCAACGACGCTACGTATGCGAGCTCGACCCCTCCTACCTGTAGAAGGACTGATGCGGCGTCGAGCTCGAGCAGGAGCTACCAGGCGCGACAGCGCTCGGTCCACGCCAACTCCGTCACCTTTGTCATTGTCGATTCCGATGTGGAGGACGACAGGGACGAAGCTGTGCAGAATGCCATTGTTGCCTCCTTGGCGAAGGGCAAGCCATGGGCGGGAGTGGATGTCGCTGGGAAGGGCACGGTGGTGTAACCAATCGAGGTGGACTCTGATGACAGCGGTGTGATGTGGGTTTAGATGTTGTTTAGGATGGTTGCAATTTCGGTTGTGTTTAATGCGAGTACAATTATTGCAATGGGTTTGTCGAGCTATATTGAGAAATATGTGCAATAGCAGCGTGTGAGTGCTTCCACTTTAGAAATTGTGTCTGTGCCATTTGCATGTTGCATTATAAACGTAGATTATATGTAAACAATCCAACGAAAATCAGATTACAACCATCGGACGGGAGTGGCAAGATGGAAGAGAAGTTGGGACAGTGGCTTCAAGGGGAAGGAAGAGGAGGGGCGTGACACTGGCAGGTGGGCCCTCGGAACACGTGACACTGACATGCGGGAGTGGGAGCACACGGTATTGCCGGTCTGTCCAGAGCAAGAGGACTTTGCAACATGACAACAACAAGCTGATTGGACCAATATAATAACTCGTCGAATTATTAAGGAGTACTGAAAACTACAACTCGGGTACATTCGCACAACACGTATGCTCTAAGAACCTGAGAAGCATCTCTTAAGTCTAACGGTAATGACATCACAAGTATAGCATTTCCCTGTCGGTCTTCTCGATACAAATGTAGAAATGCACCTGCCTGTTCGGTCCAGCACCAACATGGTACTGAGATGGCACGCATAGGATCGACCTTAGGTCCACACACTACACCTCCCACGGTGTCAGGCAGCTCGGCGCCTCGGCTAGCACAAGAATGCTATCCAACGACGACGGCTAGGCTTCGAGGGTAAGGAAGAGAAGTACGGGGAGGAAGAGAAGTAACGGGGACGTGACACTGGGATATGGCCCACTGAACTCGTGAGTTGTGACACTCACAACATGCCAGTTTGTCCAGAGCAAGCGTGGCCAATCATGCCGTAGAACAGCCTACTCGAGGATCGCTCTCACGAAGACCATCCCAATCGTCCAAGCGCCCCAATCAAACGGTATGTAACAATCGTCAAGCAGAACAACTGTGTTATGGCGTGCCTTCTAGAAGACTCGGTCTAACGGTGGATCCATAGGGGGCCTAAGGTTAGGGCTCTCCTAAAACACACATGCAATGACCACTTGTTGATCCATATGTGGTTCGTGGAAAAGAACACACATGCAACCTACACTGGTGGATCTATAAGTGGTTTCTGGAAAGAACACACATGCAAAGACACTGGTTGATCCATGTGTGGTTTGTGGAAAGAACACACATGCAATGACACTGGTTGATCCATATGTGGTTTGTGGAAAGAACACATGTGCAATGACAATGGTTGATCCATATGTGGTTTATGGAGAAGAACACACATGCAATCTACACTAGTGGATCCATCAGTGGTTTATGGAAAGAACACACATGCAAAGACACTAGTTGATCCATGTGTGGTTTGTGGAAAGAACACACATGCAATGACACTGGTTCATCCATATGTGGTTTGTGGAAAGAACACACGTGCAATGACACCGGTTTATCCATGTGTGGTTTATGGAAAAGAACACACATGCAATGACTCTAGTAGGTCCATATGTCGTTCATGTCAGGAACACACATGCAATGACTCTAGTGGGTCCACATGTGGTTTGTTGAAAGAACACACATGCAAAGACACTGGTTGATCCATGTGTGGTTTGTGGAAAGAACACACATGCAATGACTCTAGTGGGTCCATCTATGGTGTGTGGAAAGAACACACATGCAATGACCACTGGTTGATCCAAATGTGATTTGTGGAAAGAACACACATGCAATGACACTGGTTGATCCATATGTGGTTTGTGGAAAGAACACACGTGCAATGACACCGGTTGATCCATGTGTGGTTTGTGGATAGAACACACATGCAATGACTCTAGTGGGTCCATATGTGGTTCATGTCAAGAACACACATGCAGTGAACACTGGTGGATCCATGTGTGGTTTGTGGAAATAACACACATGCAATGACTCTAGTGGGTCCGTATGTGGTTTGTGGAAAAGAACAGACATGCAATGACCACTGGTTGATCCATGTGTGGTTTGTGGAAAGAACACACATGCAATGACACTTGTGGATCCATGTGTGGTTTGTGGAAAGAACACACATGCAATGCCATTGGTTGATCCATGTGTGGTTTGTGGAAATAATACACATGCAATGACTCTAATGGATCCTTATGTGGTTTGTGGAAAAGAAGACACATGCAATGACCACTGGTTGATCCATGCGTGGTTTGTGGAAAGAACACACATGCAATGACTCTAGTGGGTCCATATGTGGTTCATGACAGGAACACATAGGCAGTGAACACTGGTGGATCCATAAGTGGATCGTGGAAAGAACACACATGCAGTGAACACTGGTGGATCCATATGTGGTTTGTGGAAAGAACACACATGCAATGACTCTCGTGGGTCCATATGTGGTTTGTGAAAAGAACACACATGCAATGACCACTGGTAGATCCATATGTGGTTTGTGGACAGAACACACATGCAATGAACACTGGTGGATCCATAAGTGGTTAGTGGAAAGAACAGACATGCATTGAACACTGGTTGATCCTTATGTGGTTTGTGGAAAGAACACACATGCAATGACTCTAGTGGGTCCATATGTGGTTTGTGAAAAGAACACACATGCAATGACCACTGGTTGATCCATATGTGATTTGTGGAAAGAACACACTTGCAATGACACTAGTTTATCCATATGTGGTTTGTGGAAAGAACACACGTGCAATGACACCGGTTGATCCATGTGTGGTTTGTGGATAGAACACACATGCAATGACTCTAGTGGGTCCATATGTGGTTCATGTCAGGAACACACTTGCAGTGAACACTGGTGGATCCATGTGTGATTTGTGGAAATAACACACATGCAATGACTCTAGTGGGTCCATATGTGGTTTGTGGAAAAGAACACACATGCAATGACCACTGGTTGATCCATGTGTGGTTTGTGGAAAGAATACACATGCAATGACACTGGTGGATCCATGTGTGGTTTGTGGAAAGAACACACATGCAATGCCATTGGTTGATCCATGTGTGGTTTGTGGAAATAATACACATGCAATGACTCTAATGGATCCTTATGTTGTTTGTGGAAAAGAACACACATGCAATGACCACTGGTTGATCCATGCGTGGTTTGTGGAAAGAACACACATGCAATGACTAGTGGGTCCATATGTGGTTCATGTCAGGAACACATATGCAGTGAACACTAGTGGATCCATATGTGGTTCATGCCAGGAACACACATGAAATGACCACTGGTGGATCCATAAGTGGTTCGTGGAAAGAACACACATGCAGTGAACACTAGTGGATCCATATGTGGTTTGTGGAAAGAACACACATGCAATGAATCTAGTGGGTCCATATGTGTTTTGTGAAAAGAACACACATACAATGACCACTGGTTGATCCATATGTGGTTTGTGAAAAGAACACACATGCAATGACATTGGTTGATCCATGTGTGGTTTGTGGAAAGAACACACATGCAATGACTCTAGTGCTAGTTTTAGTATAAGAACACACATGCAATGACTCTAGTGGGTCCACATGTAGTTTGTGAAAAGAACACATGCAATGACCACTGGTTGATACATAAGTGGTTTGTGGAAATGAACACACATGCAATGAACACTGGTGGATCCATAAGTGGTTTGTGGAAAGAACACACATGTAGTGAACACTGGTGGATCCATATGTGGTTTGTGGAAAGAACACACATGCAATGTCTCTAGTGGATCCATATGTGGTTTTGAAAAGAACACACATGCAACAACCACTGGTTGAACCATATGTGGTTTGTGGAAAGAACACACATGCAATGACACTGGTTGATCCATATGTGGTTTGTGGAAAGAACACACGTGTAATGACACCGGTTGATCAATGTGTGGTTTGTGGATATAACACACATGTGATACATTGCAAATGTATATATAATTTTTGATGTTCCATGCTTGGTTTTATCCACTTTCCTGTCTTTCATTCCAACTTTGGAGTACTTTTCATATGATTTCTTAGACTAACCTATTAACAAGAGCCAGAGTGCCAGCTGCCTGTTTTCTGCTGTTTTTGGTTCGAGAAAAGTCAGAAAATGAATATTCTCGGAATTGGACGGGACAAAATCCAAAGTGCCTATTTTCTGGAAGTCATCAGATGCCAGAATATGAGACGGAGAGGGGCCAGGGGGCCACCACACCACCTGGCCGCGCGGCCCAGCCTGCCCGCGCCAGGGGGTGGTGTGGCCGCTCCAGGCACCCCCTCGGCCTCCCCTTCCGACTATAAGATGCCCTCGGGACGTAAACCCTAAGTACCCGATCAAAAATCCACGAAAGAGTCTGTAGCCGCCGTCATCTCCATCCCTAGATTAGGAGTGATTTGAAGCTCTTGCCAGCACCCTGCCGGAGAGGGGAATTCACCCTAGAGGCCTTCTTCATCACCATGCAAACCTCCGGTGTGATGCGTGAGTAGTTCATCCTTGTACTACGGATCCATGTAGTAGCTAGATGGCTGGTTCTCCTCCTTTGTGCTTTCATGTCTAGATCTTGTGAGCTTCGTTCATGATCAAGATAATCTATTTGTAATTATGCATGTTGTGTTTGCGGGGATCCGATGGATATTGAGATGCTATTTCAGATTGATTATTGATTCTATCATGTCTTTGTTATTTGTGATCTTGCATGCTTTCCGTTGTTAGTAGCTATCTTGGCCAAGTAGATGCTAGCAACTCCAAGAGTTAGTATTTATGCTCGATAGTGGGTTCATACCTCTGGTAATCTGGGGAAGTGACATAAATCTCTAAGGTACTAGATGTGCTGTTGCTACTAGGGAGAAAACAACAATCCTTTGTTCATAGAACAATCGTATTGTTTACTTTACACGCAGTTCGTAAAGCAATAGTCTGTTGCTTGCAACTTAATATTGGAGGGGGTTCGGATGATAACCTGAAGGTGGATTATTAGTCATAGATGCAGTTGGATGGCGGTCTATGTATAATGTTGTAATGCTCAATCAAGTCTCAAAGGAGTCAAGATGATTAGTATATGCATGTATTGCTTTCTCGATGTTTGTCAATTGCCCCACTGTAATTTGTTCACCCAGCATGTTATCTATCTTAAGGAGAGCCACCTTTAGTGAACTACGGATCCCGGTCCTTGTCTTTTACATACAATCTACAATCCTTTACTGTTTTGTGTTTACTTTCTGCAAACTATTACTTCCTTCCATTCGATACGTTTAATCCTTTGTTTTCCGCAAAAAACGGTGAGATTGATAACCTCATCGCAAGTTGGGGACAAAGTTCTATGGTTGTGTTGTGCAGGTCTCCATGTTGCTACTAGCACCGGTAGTGCGCCCTGCCAAGGCTCAGCTAGCAACACCTTTGGGGTGTTTCCTTGCTCCTACTGGTTGGATTAAACCTTGGTTTCATAACCGAGGGAAACTTGCTGCTGTGCTCCTCATACCTTCCTCTTGGGGTTCCCAACGAGCTCTACATCATCATCGCTCCAGTATTTTCTTGGGCACCATTACAGAGCCATCAATCATTTTCTGGCGCCGTTGCCGGGGAGTCAAGGACATCTTCACAAGGGGAGTCCCTCATGACCAATCTCTTTACTTTGTTCTTTTTGTTTTGCTTAGTTTCTTTTTGCTTTGTTTGCTTGTTTCTTTATCAAAAACACACAAAAAATAGTTTTACTTGTTTGCTTTCTTATTTCAAAAACACACAAAAATTAGTTCCTATCTTAAGTTGCCATTATGTATAGCCTTGCTCCAATCACTATGTCACCCGAGGAAACGATTTTCACTTTCAAACAAGGAATTGAGGAAAGTTTTAAGGAAGCTTGGTCTAGAATCTCTGATCTACATTAAAAAACTGAGCCTAAAATGACTCAAAGCTTGTTCCTTAGCAGTTTTTACCTTGGGATTGCTCTTTGCTATAGATATTCTTTAGATGCTATTGTGGGAGGAGATTTCCTCCAATGTAATGAGGATGATGCTATTAAGGCTATAAAGAAATTGATCCTCACTTACAACTTGCCTAGCCAAAGTGATGTTTCTTTTGCAAAAATATTTGTTAGATTTAACACTCTTGAGACTGGCACTGCTAGCTTAAAAGATTGCTATAATATGCTTAGGGAGCATCAGAATTATGTTCCAATAAATTATGAACCATCAAAGTGGCTTCCTACAGTAAAAATTGAGACAAACACTGAAACTTTTCAAGCTCACTGTGATATCATGTCTGAATTTTGCCTTATGCCCAAAGATATTTATAAATCTCTGAATACTTGGGGGCCTACTGACGGAGGAAAAGAAATATCCCTTGATAATAATACTACCATATTACCTCTTGGAATAGATGAAGGAGTGTTTACAAAGATCCTGGGGAAAATGATTTCTACTGATTATCTTGTTATTGAATGTGCAGGAAAAGGACAAATTACACTTGGAAGGTCCCTATTAGAACTCCTTGGAGCAATAATAGATGTGGGAAAGGGGACCATGCACCTTTATTCTCCACCAAACAATCATATTTTCCCCAAGGTTAAGAATAAAAATAAGAGAGGTAAGGGCAAGAAATTTGGTTTTAATGCTTCTTCATTTGAGAACATTTGATTCTTTTTCTTGCTTCTTATGGCTAACTTAAAGGCGTTAAAGAAAGGTAATTATTGGGAGATAACCCAAAAGTTTTAGATGAGTCTTGGAAGTCATTACCTCTGTAATAACCTCTCCTTATCCTTTTTATTTGCATTTTGTGCCAAGAGTAACCTCTAATGAGAGAGAAGTAATGATTGGGAAAGTTGCTGTCCCGAAACAGATTTCTCTGCTTCACCGTAAAAATTCGTGTAAAATCTCTAAACGTCTTTTTGAGGCGTGAATTTTTTTTCTTATGCCCCAGGTTGTTATCTAACTTTCAGTAGTTCAACACTTTTTGATTTGAGCAACAGAAGGTCTTCGAAACAATTCGTCTTTACCTTCTGGTCTGTTTTGATAGATTTCTGCCATTTTCTGCATTTGCTTCTTGTTGGTTCCTTCTTGAGTTCTTTTGGGGAATTGAGCTTTTTGAGGGAAGTGCTACCGTAGCTAGTGTTCTAATTGAAGTTTATTTGGTGTTAGAACTGAACCTTAAGACTTATTTATCTTGAGTGCACAAATGTTGCTAATAAAGATTGTGTGAAGTTTTGTATGAAGGAAAATTTTCAGGTGTATGGAGGGAATGAGTAATGAGATGTAGGATGGACTAAAGCTCATGCTTGGGGATGCTACGTGTGTCAACCCAAGAAATATCCAAAAAGTACAAGCGTCAAAGCTTGGGGATGCCCAAGGAATCTCCTTCTTCATCAATAAAAATCCTAGGTTTCTTCCAAACGCTTCATTTTTATTGTTTCATGCACAGTTGTGTTTTTTTGGAGCGTCTTCTTTTTCGTTTTCGTTTTTGTTTTGTTTTTTAGTTTTCTTTGGTTTGCTTAGTTTTCTGAATAAATTGGTTGGACCCCCTCTTTCATACATCGGTTTGCAAATAGTTTGGTTTGGAAAAGAGTAGGAAAGTTGATGCTCATGCGGTAAAAAGAGCTCGTTTTTTACTATGGCTATGCTTTGTCATGCCATGCTTGAATTGTTTTAGTATTTTTCTTAGTATTCTTTGTTGTAGCATGACTTGTTATAAACAATTGAGATTGCTTAATATGCCTTGGATGAATCATGCATTGTTTTAGCATAGTATAGTGGTATTCTCCTTTCATGCTTTATTTGGGTTGACTTGGCGCATGCTCACACCATGTTATGGCTATCTCAAGTCACCATAGCCTTTATGATCCTTTAGTTTTCAACTTATAGTATCACTTTATGCTTTGATCAATGATGTTTTGTCGCTCTGCATGATTATGGCCATTATTGCTCTCTTAGTTTGTCGCTCCCAGTCTTTTGCTAGCCTCCACAACCAAGTATGAGTTCCACTCATGCATCCAACCCCTAAACCAAGTTATTCCAAAGAGTCTGCCATACCTACCTACTAGCTTATGCTATTCCAAGTATATTCATGCTTTTGTTTACCTTCCAAATTAAACTTGTTATGAGAAAACTAGATTAAAGCTCTCACGAACTTGTTGGCACACTTTACTATTCTTGCCCTTAATAAACTTGAACCATTGTGTCGTCTATGTTGTATATGATTGCACTTATTTGTTGGGAATTAGAAGAACCATGCTTTCATGGGGAACACTTTCAACATTGCACTTGGTACTTGTACCTAGTTGATATCATGCTCTTTTGTATATGGATGTCGTCGGTGTGAAATGAAAGGGCAGCTTGTAAGTCCATGGATTTATGTATATGTGTTAGAGAAACGCCTGGGCTGCTGGTCTAATCCATGCTGACATGATGGAAACCTGCAGCGTAAACATAATGAGCTGTCTATGAAGCATTCTTCTTATAAAAAAAGAGTCCTATATTGAGAAAAAAAAGAGAAAAGAAAAATAAGATTATGCAAAGAGGAAAGAGAGAAAAAGCACCATATTCCCATGGTAAATAAGAAGATTGCTAAGATGCTTGTTGTCTGCTTGCCTTATCATTTTTATATGGGGATTCTTCCATATCATCGGGCAAGGGGTACCGCATTGGCGGTTCTCTATGATACACATGTACTTACAATGACAAGAACTTACCGGTGACTAAACTTGAGCCACAGTGCCAACTGCCTGTTTTCTGTTGTTTTTGGTTCCAGGAAAGTCAGAAAATGAATATTCTCAGAATTGGACGGGACAAAAGCCAAAGTGCCTATTTTTCCGGAAGTCATCAGATGCCAGAGTACGAGACGGATAGGGGCCAAGGGGCCACCACACTACCTGGCCGCGCGGCCCAGCCTAGCCCATGCCAGGGGGTGGTGTGGCCACTCCCGGCACCCCCTCGGCCTCTCCTTCCGACTATAAGATGCCCTCGGGACGTAAACCCTAAGTACCCGATCAAAAATCCACGAAAGAGTCTGTAGCCACCGTCATCTCCATCCCAAGATCGGGAGTGATCTGAAGCTCTTCCCGGCACCCTACCAGAGAAGGGAATTCACCCGGGAGGCCTTCTTCATGACCATGCAAGCCTCCGGTGTGATGCATGAGTAGTTCATCCTTGGACTACCAATCCATGTAGTAGCTAGATGGCTGGTTCTCCTCCTTTGTGCTTTCATGTCTAGATCTTGTGAGCTCCGTTCATGATCAAGATCATCTATTTGTAATTCTGCATGTTGTGTTTGCGGGGATCCGATGGATATTGAGATGCTATTTCAGATTGATATTGATTCTATCATGTCTTTGTTATTTGTGATCTTGCATGCTTTCCATTGTTAGTAGCTATCTTCGCCAAGTAGATGCTAGCAACTTCAAGAGTTAGTATTTATGCTCGATAGTGGGTTCATTCCTCTGGTAATCTGGGGAAGTGACAAAAATCTCTAAGGTACTAGATGTGCTATTGCTACTAGGGAGAAAACAACAATCCTTTGTTCATAGAACAATCGTATTGTTTACTTTATACGCAGTTCGTAAATAAATAATCTATTGCTTGCAACTTAATACTAGAGGGGGTTCAGATGATAACCTGACGGTGGATTATTAGTCATAGATGTAGTTGGATGGCGGTCTATGTATAATGTTGTAATGCCCAATCAAGTCTCAAAGGAGTCAAGATGATTAGTATATGCATGTATTGCTTTCTCGATGTTTGTCAATTGCCCCGCTGTAATTTGTTCACCCAGCATGTTATCTATCTTAAGGAGAGCCACCTCTAGTGAACTATGGATCCCGGTCCTTGTCTTTTATATACAATCTACAATCTTTTACTATTTTGTGTTTACTTTCTGCAAACTATTACTTCCTTCCATTCGATACGTTTAATCCTTTGTTTTCTGCAAAAAATGGTGAGATTGACAACCTCATCGCAAGTTGGGGACAAAGTTCTGTGGTTGTGTTGTGCAAGTCTCCACGTTGCTACTAGCACTGGTAGTGCGCCCTGCCAAGGCTCAGCTAGCAACACCTTTGGGGTGTTTCCTTGCTCCTACTGGTTCGATTAAACCTTGGTTTCATAACTGAGGGAAACTTGGTGTTGTGCTCATCATACCTTCCTCTTGGGATTCCCAACGAGCTCTACATCATCATCGCTCCAGCATTTTACTGGGCGCCATTATAGAGCCATCAACATGCAATGACTCTAGTGGGTCCATATGTGGTTCATGTCAGGAGCACACATGCAGTGAACACTAGTGGATCCATGTGTGGTTTGTGGAAATAACACACATGCAATGACTCTAGTGGTTCCATATGTGGTTTGTGGAAAATAACACACATGCAATGACCACTGGTTGATCCATGTGTGGTTTGTGGAAAGAACACACATGCAATGACACTGGTGGATCCATGTGTGGTTTGTGAAAAGAACACACATGCAATGAGTCTAGTGCTGGTTTTAGTATAAGAACGCACATGCAATGAATCTAGTGGTCCCACATGTGGTTTGTCAAAAGAACACACATGCAATGACCACTGCTTGATCCAGAAGTGGTTTGTGGAAAATA